>CM059971.1:41168009-41838008 GCA_030490835.1 Annona cherimola
AGTGTGATCAGGGCAACAATCCTGAGTCACGTTTACCAATCAAAACGATCCCGGAGTAAGGCTTCTAGGCACCTCGGTTCGGGGCGCCACAGAAGTTGGTATCAGAGTAAGGATTGGTAAATAGGCGGGAGAAGGAGAAAATAAATGATGTTGAAAGGATAAGTTCGATACCACAGAAGTTGGTATCAGAGCATGAATTGGTAAATAGGCAGAAAAGGAAAGAAATGACTAAGCTAGAATACATGAAATTATGATTATGACTGATTTATTTATTATTGATGAATATTGATGTTATACTAATAAATGTTTCATGAAGTTGAAAATGCCGCTCACTAGAGCTAAAGCAAGAGCCAACAAAGGAAAGGCCCCGATGGAAGAATTAGTCTATCAGGCAAGGGGCGAAGCCAATAAAAGGACTAGTAGGGCAGAATCTGAGGAGCAATCCTCTAGGACCTGCCCACGGCGAGAGGAAAGCCCTAGACCTCAAGCAGAGGTCAATATAGAAGAAAACATTGCTGCGGCTATCGAAAAAGCTATGCAGCAATGGATAGCCCAGGCTACTGGGTTATTGCAAGAAATGAGGAACGAGCAAGCCCCACCATCAAGAGGAGATGGGGAAAGACTAGGGCCCTTGGCCAATCCCAGCACGTCAAGGGGAGTGGAGGATAGTCTCCTTGAGGCCGACAGAAAGGCTATCAATGCCTTTCTTGCCCAGAGACCGCCCAAGTTTGCAGGGGAACCGGACCCCCTCATTGCAGAGCAATGGATTACGGAAATTAAGTAATTATTTAGAATATCGCCCTACAATGATCAGCAAAAAGTGCTATGCGCTACCCACCTGCTGATAAAAGATGCTTATGAATGGTGGGAAACGCTAATGGTCACTATGCCACATCCAGAGCAAGTTTCGTGGCATGAGTTTTTGGAGGAATTCAATAAAGAATATCTCCCTGTAGGGCTACAGAGCCAGAGGGTGATAGAATTCGAAAAGCTTTACCAAGGCAGGATGACAGTCACAGAATATGCTACAAAATTCAATGCCTTGGTAAGATATGTTCCATGGATCGCCAATGTGCCGGAAAATAAGGCACAAAGGTTCCAAAGGGTATTGAGACCCCAGCTAAGAGAGGGGTTAGCCCCATTATTAATAAAGGACTATGCCTCTAGCATTGAGAGGGCTAGGGCATTGGAGATAGAGTCTATGAGGACTCAAGAGCTTAGGCAAGCTCAAAAATAATTCTTTTCAGCCTCCAAGGAAGGTGAGGCTAATAAAGGAAAAAGGGGAATCGCCGAGAGAAAGAAGATCGGCGACAAGACACAGAGCACCCTGACTTGCAGAACTTGCCACAAACGCCATTCAGGTGAATGTTTACAAGGAACGGGGAAATGCTACAAATGTGGCCAAGCGGGTCATGTGGCCCGGGATTGCGGGACCGACGAAGCTAAGATAATAAAGTGCTTCAACTGTGGTCAAGTCGGACACATTTCACCCAGTTGTCCGAATAAGCCACAAGGAGCACAAGCTCGAGGGAGGCCGACCCAGCAAAAAGTCCCTGCCATCGCTAATCGACCCGATACTGCTGCCAACCCAGTGCATGTTCAAGCCCTCACCTGAACGGAGTCACAAGAGATTGAGGAAAAAGTGATTACAGGTATGATTTACATTTTGGGAAATTCTGCAGTAGCTTTATTTGATTCTGGAGCTACGCATTCATTTATATCATACCAATTCGTAATCACACACGCACTTCGGGTAGAGGAAACCAGTAGTACTATACATGTAGAATCCTCAGTATATAGATTGGAAAGTATAAATCAAATCTGCAAAGCATGTCCTATCAGGATAGGAACAAAAATATTAGAAGTTGATCTCATCCTATTACCCATGACAGAGTTTGATGTCATATTAGGGATGGATTGGCTAAGTCAATGGGGTGCAACAATTGATTGTAGAAATAAAAAGGTGCAATTTGAAGCACCAAAAGATGAAATAGAGATTAGTAAAATAAGACAGCCAGAAAATATAATAAGGATGGTATCAGCTATGAAAGCAGTTAAGCTGATACGCCAACAATGTACAGCTTATCTGGTCTCTATAAACACAATAAGAGATGAGGTACCTATGGAACAAATTCCAGTGGTAAAGGAATTTCCAGATATTTTTCCAAAAGAGCTATGTAATTTACCACCAGAAAGAGAGATGGATATGGAGATAGAAATTATTCCAGGAATAGCCCCAATATCTAAGGCCCCATATAGGATGGCACCAACCAAATTGGCTGAGTTGAAAGTACAAATTCAAGATTTATTAGATAAGGGGTTTATTAGACCCAGTGCATCACCTTGGGGAGCTCCAGTATCATTTGTAAGGAAAAAGGATGGGAGTTTGAGACTCTGCATTGATTACAGAGAATTGAACAAAGTAACAGTAAAAAATAAGTACCCACTCCCAAGAATAGATGATCTTTTTGATCAGTTAAAAGGAGCTTCTACATTTTCAAAAATTGATTTACAGTCAGGTTACCACCAGTTGAGGATATGTCTAAAGGACATCCATAAAACAACATTCAGAACAAGATATGGGCATTATGAATTCTTAGTCATGCCATTTGGACGAACGAATGCCCCAGCTGTGTTTATGGATATGATTAACAGAATTTTTCGAGAAATTTTGGATCAATTTGTGGTGGTATTCATTGATGATATATTGATTTATTCAAAGACAGAAGAAGAACATGAGAAGCATTTAAGGATAGTGTTGGAAATTCTTCAAAGAGAAAAATTATATGCTAAATTCAAGAAATGTGAGTTTTGGTTGAAACATGTAGCCTTTCTCGGCCACATTATATCCGAGAAGGGAGTACAAGTAGATCCTCAAAAGATTGAGGCAATAACAAAGTGGCCACAACCAACAAATATCACGGAAATAAGAAGTTTTCTAGGGTTAGGTGGCTACTACAGAAGATTTGTGGAAGGATTCTCACAATTGTAAGCTCCACTCATAAAGCTGACAAGGAAAGGAGTTAGGTATGGATGGACACAGGAATGTGAGAATAGCTTCCAAGAATTAAAGAAAAGGCTGGTAAAAGCTTGATAAGTCTAAAAATTTTCATTTAATTTTATATTAAATTCACACCGTTAAGTATTAAAACGTTAATTAAATGCATGTTTTAAGTAGAATTTCATGAAAATCATATTTTTAATAGAATATTTGATTTTGCTATAAAAATGGGTTATTTTGCAACGTTCTTGAAAATATAAAATTATGACACAATCCCTTAGAAAATTTTAATGTTAAAATATGTATTAAGCATATTAATATAATTTAGGCAAAATTTATAAAATCATTTAATTGGAAAATCATAAATATATATCTATAATTATATTTTAAAACATTAGGAACAAAGTAAAGTATTATATTTAGATAAAATAAATTAAAGGATAAAACTAAGATGATATATGAAATTATCAAAGCATTAATATTTAAATTCGTATACATCGCATGTGTACAGGCGTCCGTGTACCACAGGAGCACCTGTTATGGTGCTCCATCTTCCCCAACGTGGCAGATCCGGCAGCACGTCATCACGGCAGAAAGATCCAGCCGATCGATCACAACAGCAGCATCCCGAAAATCCCAACATATGTCCAGTAAATTTTGCAACAACTCCGGTCGATCTAGCAGCCATGAAATAGAAGCTAAGCAAAATAAGATTTAACCCATTTCCGTCACTGGAAATCCAAATCGAAATAGAGAAGCTACGATCCGACGAACACCCTTCTCCAATCAACAACGAAAACTCCAGCTGCTCCTCTCATTTTCTTCTCTCACAATCACTTCCGGCAACCAAAGCAAGCATCCCAGGTGTTTGGAATCCCATTTTGACGCATACATTTCAGCATCTGCTCGAATTTCTATCCATCACCCCCAGATGATCCCTCAATGGCTGCCGTCTCCCTCTATAAATTCGGCCGAGCAAAGCATCAAATCCACCTGCAAATTCACGGCACATCCTCTTCCCTGTTCGTCTGTCACCAACGAATCACCAGCAGCAAAGCCATTGCCGTACGGGCTGCATCGCGATCGCCGTCTATTCACATAAGCCCACCGCATCTTCAATCACAGCAACCCACTACGAGAAATCCCAACCAGCCCCCCATCTGCCCGATCAGCCAACTCTACCCAAGGTGGAAGTGCCGCAATTACCAGCCGTCCCACCCCTTCCCAAGGCAGAAGTTCCCCATCTGCCCAACGTTCCGGAACTGCCCAAGGTCAAAATGCCTCATCTCCCCAACGTGCCAGAGCTGCCGATCAACTGAATAAAGGCCGGCCATTGGATTTTCATGTAGGCATGGACACTGGCAGGGGCGGTGTTGCTGGATGTTATGGCCGTGAAGAAAAGCGGTGGGATCGGAGCTGGTTTGATGTTTTGATTTCACCGGGACTAGATGTCGTTGGCTTGGAAAAGAGCTGCTGTTACCCATTTGATCTGTAGCTGAAGCTGACGGAGGAGGTTGCCGGATTTATTTCCATGGCTGTTTGCTTGTGATGGGATTAATGGAGGCGATGCTTCGGCGGATTGCTGCTGGAATTAATTTGTGGCAGTTGCCGGTTTAATTGCAAGGGAAATGGACTTGGAGTGACTCGATTTGATCGTGGAATTAGCAACTGCCGATTTCTATTGGGTTTATGGCTTGCCCTGCTAGAGGGATTTGGAGTCAGTGGTGGAGAAAGAATTGGTCGTCTGGATTGCTTGGTGGCTGGACGACACGGCTGCTATTCTGATTTGGGTGAGCTGCGGTTGCTGCTGAAGTGACGATGAGATGGCCGGCTACCTTCGTGCAAGCAATCCCACATCGGATTGCACAAGGGAGGGAGGGCCCCTCCCACAACTATAAAAGGAGGGCCCCTCCACTCATTCAAACACCCCTTACCCCACACACAACCCCTTGGGTGGGACCCATTTTGTGGGACCCCGTAGCAAGTGGGTGGGACCCATTTTGTGGGACCCGTAGCAAGGAGGTGGGGCCAAGCAATAAAAATTCCATTACGTGGAGATCCACTTTTTATGGGTGATGTGAATTTTATTTTTCTGCATTATAGTTAGTAGCGTTTCATAGTTGTTAAATTTTAATTTGTAATTCTTAGATTAGATTTACTGCTTTATTTTCTGCTTTGTAATTTTTAGATTAAATTTAATGTAATTCTCTTTCATGCTTTAATAGTTAAATTTCATAACTTTTATTGCTTTCTTAGAATAGTTTTAATTAAGTTGTTAGCTAATTATAATTTCTTTTAGTTTCTTGTCTCCTTTTCTTTTCTCTGTAATTTCTTCTATTTTCATTTCTTTTCTCTCTTCTCTCTCTCTCTTCTCTTTCTCTCTCTAATTTCTTCTATTCTCTCTCTCTAACGTCTCTCTCTCCTCTCTCTTAATTTCTTTCCTTCTCTTTCTCTCTCTTCTCTTTTCTCTCTCTTCTCTCTCTTCTTTCTCTCTCTAATTTCTTCTAATTTCTCTTTTCTTTTCTCTCTCCAACGTCTCTCTTCTCTCTTCTCTCTCTCTTTCTCTCTCTCTTCTCTCTTCTCTCTTTCTCTTTCTCTCTCTTCTCTATACCCTCTCTTTCTCTTAAAAACAATTCAAAAACTACATCGCCTCTCTGTGGATTCGACCCGACTCACCATTATTCTACACTATCACTCGTATAGTGGTAGCTTTAATGTGTTTCGGTTAATTTAAATTAAACTGGTGATCACAGTGCTCTTAACGACAAGCACTTGGTTCGCATCAAAGCTCCAATTCTAACACTACCTACGGAGAAGGAAGGGTTTGTAATCTATAGTGATGCCTCAAAGAAAGGATTAGGATGTGTACTGATGCAAAATGGAAAAGTCATATCATACGCATCCCGGCAACTCAAGCCAAATGAGGTAAATTATCCAACCCATGATTTAGAATTGGCAGCAGTAGTCTTTGCCTTGAAAATTTGGAGACATTATTTATATGGAGTTAAATGTGAGGTCTATACTGATCATAAGAGCCTCAAGTACATTTTTACTCAAAAAGAGTTAAATATGAGGCAGAGAAGATGACTCGAGTTACTAAAGGATTATGACCTCGATATTTTATATCATCCAGGCAAAGCCAATATAGTAGCCGATGCGCTAAGTAGAAATGTTAGCGTAGCTCATCTCATCACAAAGGAAGAAGGGCTACTAGAAGAATTAAGACAATTAGAGCTAATTGTAATCCCACCTGGGGTACAAGTTAGATTGTCTCAATTACAAATCCAGTCGAATTTATTTGAGCAAATTAAAATGACTCAACAAGAAAATGGGGATTTCAAGAATTATGTGAAGAAAATGATTAAGAAAAATCCCAGTGAATACATACAAGATGAACATGGAATGTACAGATATAGGGGTCGCCTGTGTATACCTGATCAAGAGGAAGTAAAGGAACAGATATTGAAAGAAGCATATTTCTCTCCATTTTCGATGCATCCAGGTAGCACCAAGATGTATCAAGACATCAAAAAGATGTATTGGTGGAATAATATGAAGAGAGAAATTGCTGAATATGTGGCTAAGTGCCTAACATGTCAAAGGGTTAAGGCTGATCATCAAAGAACCCCTGGAAAATTACAGTCGCTAGAAATTCCAGAATGGAAATGGGATGATATTACTATGGATTTTATTGAAGGGTTGCCAAGAACCCATAATGGAAATGATGCTATATGGGTCATAGTAGATAGATTATCAAAAGTAGCTCATTTCCTAGCCATCAAGAAAAATTTTACTACTGAGCGGCTGGCTAAAATTTATTATAAGGAGATAGTGAGACTGCACGGAGTACCTAAGTCAATAGTTTCCGATCGAGATTCCAGTTTTACATCTCGATTTTGGAAAAGTTTACATCAAACCTTAGGTACGCAGCTGAAATTCAGCATAGCATTTCATCCTCAAACTGATGGGCAGACAGAAAGGGTAAATCAAATAGTAGAGGATATGCTGAGAATGTGCACAGTAGAATTTGGAGGATCATGGGATGAATATTTGGCTATGGCAGAATTTGCTTATAATAACAGTTATCAAGCAAGTATTCAAATTGCCCCATTTGAAGCTTTATATGGACGGAAATGCAGAACTCCTCTAAACTGGGATGAAGTAGGAGAAAGAAAATTGGCTCCAGACCTCTCAAAGAGAATGACAGAAAAAGTTCAAGTGATTCGCCAGTGTATACTCACAGCCCAGAGCAGGCAAAAGAGTTACACCGATTGTAAAAGAAGGGATTTAAATATCCAAGTTGGGGATCACGTATTTGTTAAGGTAACGCCATTCAAAGGAGTCACCTGGTTTGGAAAGAGGGGAAAATTAAACCCAAGATATATTGGCCCTTTGAAGTTTTGGAAAAGATAGGCAACCTAGCCTATAGAATAGCTTTGCCACCAGCCCTCAGTGCCATCCACAATGTGTTTCATATCTCCATGCTAAGGAAATATGTTTCCGATCCTACCCATGTGTTGATAGCAGATAATTTGTCAATCCAAGAACATTTAAACTATGAGGAAAGGCCAATTAAAATATTGGATTTCAAGATCAAGAAGCTTCGGAACAGAGAGATCGAATATGTAAAGGTACAATGGAATCGATATTCAGAATCCGAAGCTACTTGGGAGTTACGAGAGGAAGTTGAAAGAAAATATCCTCAATTATTTAAGGAAAGATAGGTTTCGGGACAAAACCTATTGTAAGGGGGGGAGAATTGTGAAACCCCGACCGTATGCGCGTCATTTCGACCGTATACGCGTCATTTCGATATTTGTAATTTTGTAATTATTTTATGAATAAATGAAAATTCATGGATTATATTGATGGATATGTATATTGGAGATTGAAATAATGCAATTGAGAATTTAACCCCGTAAATAGTGCACGTGAATAGTAAACGTGAATAGTAAATAGGGGTTAAGATATATGATTAAGAGTTAATCACTTGGATTAACTTAATCATAAAAGACGAAAAAGGAAGCTTCCCACTACAGGACAAAAATGCTTTTTTGGATTAAAATATGAATTTTCGGATTTTTAATTGATTTTTGAAGAAAATGAAGAAAAATTCATATCTTGCAATCCGGACATCGGATCAAGATGAAATTTTTTATGGGTGGCCAAGATATGATGATGGATATGATGAATGGTCCAAGATTAATCAAGGATCATGAATTAAGGGTCAAGATTAAATGTCATTTGAAAATGGAAAAAGTAACTTTACTTTTTCATTAATGGCATTTGACTTTGATTAATTTTAATTAAATAAAATTAATGCAAAGCCTGCAATTGCTGCTGCAGCATGGACTTTTGGGGCATGATCCAATGGCCCATGATCATCCTCATCAAAGATCAATGGCTAGAATTAATTTAGCCTAAATTAATTAATTTTAAAAAATAAAAAAATAGGTAAAAATAGGGCTGCAATAGGGCTGCTGGAACAGGCCTAGGGGGGGCTGCACAATGCTCCATGCACCTTTTAAATTTTGAAAAAAACACCTTTGCAATTTTACACCCTAAGCTAGAGGGGGTAAATTCCAAATTTATGAAAAATGGACCCCTATGAATAGAGGAGCAGGCCATGGACGAAATTCACAACCATCCCAGCTCAAAAATCACTTGAGCAACTTCATTTTCCATCCCCACACGTTTTAGCCTTAAGGAAAGAACAGAATCGAAGGTTGGAGTGAGAAAAGGCGAGTAGAAGAGGCATAACTTCGCTTGAGGTAAGTGGATTCCCCTCAAACTTGTTTTGAATGTTAGATGAGGTAAAACCATACTTAGATAATCCTCAAAAATGAGAAAATAAGTATAGATATAATGTTTAAATGGAATTATGCCAAAACATCAAAAATTTGGAGCAAAGATAGGGTATTTGGGAAAATAGCATATGATATGTGAAAATAATGCTCCAAAATTGATAAGTGATGATTTGGGATGTATGATTATGATAAATATGATGTTGGAATAATGATATATTAATTTCATGATTTTTGGAATTAAGGATTATGCTTAAGTGAATTTATGATGATTTTTAGTATATGGAGAAAATGATTTTTTTGGCCAAGTAAATGATGATAAATTCAAAATATATGAAATTTCCAATGATATACTAGGCATAAGGTATGTCATGGTATTTTTTATTTTTGGAAAAAATATCAATTTTTGAAACCCATGAACAGTAACCACGTTGCTGTGAACAGTAACCACGTTTGAACAGTGATTTAGCTACAGTGAACAACGTGATTTTGAAGAAAATTTGAGATTAATATTTAAATATGATGATGAAAATTTTGAAGAACCTATGGATAAAAAAATCCACATAAAGAGATAATGCCCAAATAAGATAAAACATGGATAAGAAGCAGCTTAAATAAAGGAAATGTAATATCTTTTTTCCTTGAATAGGAAAAGGAAAAGAAGTTGAAGACCCCAACTGAAGGAGGTAAGCAAGTTATATGTTTTGCAAATTATTTCCCAAATGCTTGAAATTGTTTGCAAGTTGCTTTATGAAATTTATTTAAGGTTGGCCATACCTATAACTGCTTTACATGAACTGAAGTTCGTTTTGTGAAATTGTTTATTAAATGCTTTTTATGAAATTGTTTATGATTTGCAAATATCATGCCGGCATGTGTATGAGAATGAGCATGTGCACGAGGAATAGGCCTTAGTCGAGGTAGTAAGCGGACCGGATGTCCCCCTCGCTATTGCCAAGTCGCTTAATAGGCCCAGGCCGGCGGCGACCTCCCTGAAATGGGAGCATGTATGGGATGGGCGCCTAGCTAGCGTCGCATCCAAAGGAATGTCATGAATGCTATGTATGCATTGCATTTGCATTTTATGAAATGCATGAAAATGATTGAAAAATTATGTATAGCTTGCTTACTGAGTATTATTACTCACCCATGCTTTTTCAACAACAGACAGGAAAAGATGATGAAGGCAGCACGTAAAATGACATGTAGTTTTGATGAAATATTGTATATGTAAATTTTATGTAAAGGCAATGATGATAATTTTGAGATGGAAATGAATATTTTTGTTTTATGAAACAGTTTTGGTTTATAACTGTGATATGTATTTCATATTAGATGAATGATGGAAATTTTCCGTGTATTAATGATAAAAAAAATCCTGCCGTGTGATCAGGGCAACAATCCTGAGTCACGTTTACCAATCAAAACGATCCCGGAGTAAGGCTTCTAGGCACCTCGGTTCGGGGCACCACACTTGCTTATTGAGTTTATCACTCATATTTTATTTTCCCAACCTTAGATAGGTTTAAGGCTCGAGGAAAGGAGCAAACTAAAAGGTATTGGTATGTTTGAAGAATGAATGGATGAATGTATTGCTTATAATGAAATGGGTTTGATTATGTATGGTGTAAATAGATAAGTGATTATGTATAAAATTCTATATGAATTTTTATTTATGATATATATGTTGCCTACAATATGAAAGTAAAGATACTTGTACGATAAATTTTATGATGATATGGATGAGTCCACTATGAATGATGACAAGTATATGCTTATATGATGAAAGGAGAGAAAAAAATTTTTTGGACGAGATCAAATTAAGAACCCACCGCGTGATCAGGGCAACAATCCTAATCACATTTACCAATCGAAAACGGTCTTGGAGTAAGGCTTGTGGAGGCCTCGGGTCGGGGGCGCCACACTGTAGCAGGTTACTGTTTATCCGAGGTTATTGTTCATAGCGTGTTGGTTACTGTTCATAGGTTCCAAAAATTGACATTTTCTTCAAAAATAAAAAATATCATGACATAACGAATTATGTGTTATGAAATGAACATATATGAAGAGATAAGTATGAGAAAATGATAAATGGTTTATATGAATTGCTAAAATGAAAAAATGTATGAAAAATGTTATGCAACAAGTGGATTATGTTTCTGTTTGGGTAATCCCAAAATTTAAGATTAATATATGAGAGTTATGATATTAACTAAGTGCTTAAGAATGAGTATAATATGTGAAGTGTGAAAAATGATAAGTTGGAGGTTTATTATTTCACATGGTGTCTAATGAATGATTAATGAATGTGTTATGATATGTATGAATGTTACCCTAAATATGGGAATTGAACATGTGGTGTAATAAATGGTTTGATGCATAAGTATGTTGTATATGTACACCCGACTTGGAATTCAAGTGGGTTATGAATATTAATGAAAATGGGTTAGAAAACTAAGTTGAATGTAAGCAATGGAATTTATATGAATGCTATGTCATTCTTACATGTATAGGCAAAGGCAAAAAAAAAGTAGATCCAGAAAGCTCAAGTGATCCAGGTAAGCAAGCAAAATTTTCTAAATGATTTTGTTTATTAAATTATCCTAAAATAATTGCAAATGATATTCCAACTGCTTTTATTGGTTTAGTAAATGATATTTGAATTTATTTCTAAGGTATTTAAGGATGGTCATTCCTTAGTTCAATATGTGTTTGCTAATTGAGTTACATAACTGCTTGGTTAAATATTTGGTTATGAAAAATACTGTCCTATGAATTTATGTAAGAAAAATCATGCTAGCATGTCAAAAATGGTTCATGTGCACAAAGCATGAGGTCTACTTGAAAGGTATAAGCGGACCGATTGTGCCCCTTTGGTGTGACTAAGTCACCCTAGATGGGAAAAGATGATGACGGATGATTGCCTAGCTAGCTTCCATCCTATAATGTCATGCATTGCATTGCACTGTCATGATATACCCTCGAGGGGGTATAATGTTGATTTCCAAGTTATTTTAAATAAAAAGGTTTCTGCTCCGCAGGTAGTTGATCACTTACTAAGTGTCTCTACCAAATGGAGAGAACTACTTTTAAATAATATGCGTTCAAAAATGAATTGCCTGAAAAATATACGACTTGCTTATTGAGTTTACAACTCACGTTTTGTTTTCCAAACCCATAGACAGGTGAAGAAATGAGGAGAACAAAGGAGAAAATTTGGGCATAGAAGAATGAAAAACTTGATGATTTGCTTTAAGTGACACTTATGGTGATGGAATGTAATATGACTTGATATTTTATGATCATATGTGATCTTTGTTATGACTTGTATTTTATGAACAAGCGACTATGGATGATGAGCATGTTATGAATTTTTATGATTATATCTAATATGAAATGTGTATATTAGGTCAATGATGACTTGAATGGGGACTTGATGAAAAATATTATAAAATGAATTCTTAAGGAATTATAATAAACTGGATAAATATCCATTAAATCCTGCCGTGTGACAGGGCAACAATCCTGATCATGTTTACCAGTTGACAACGATCCCCAGGTAAGGCTCAGGATGTGACACTCGAGTTGGGGGTGCCACAGCAAGCTAACCAAGCAGTTGTTCCTTCATCCTTCTCCCATCTTAGGGAGGGCGATGCTGGCCTCCTGCTATCCCTTAGTGACTTGGCCATATGTAGAGTGGGCCCCGGTCCATCTCCAACTGGCCTATTCCTTGTACTGGTGCACTATACATCCTTATCATAGATCGCAGTCCATGTTGTTTAAACTATCACAGACCGCAGCTCGTGTCCTTGTAAACCATCCTAAAAATTATGGGATCACAGACCGTAGTCTGCATCCATTCTTGAAAAACATCACAGACCAAGGTTTGTATTTTTAAAAGTCATTTTGAAAAAGAATATCACGGACCACAGTCCGTGTCAACTTGTAAAGAGAGCACACCCACTTTAAACAAGTTGTCGTTTGAAATCTAATTTTCGGATGACCTTTCTTAAATTCTTTTAGAAAAATTTTGAGTAAAATATTTTGAAAGCAATTGAAATTTTTGAGAAATAAATCTTAAAATCCTTATAATGAAAGAATTTCAAAGCTTTTGAGTTTTCAAGAATAAACAACATACTTCACAATTTCGGGGCTTTTTGCCCACAAAAGTTATGTAATTGCACAATTCCCTTTTTGTTCATCCCGATATCATATTCTTGTCCACACATCCTTCTTGTCATTTTTACATAAAAGGGGTCTTACATAGCCTTTTGTACGTTATTTTAGCAACCCGAAATTAAATCATTTTATTGAAATCAACTTATTAGGTTGGTCATCCTTAAACCTCGTTTTAACAATATTTGTATAAATATTTTTCAAGACATTTTCAACATATTTCCTTATCTAAAGGAAATCAAAGCTTTTCGAACACCATTTCAAAACATATGGACTACATCCAAATCATCTTTTATATTTAAATATCATGACATAGAAAAATCAACCTTTTTCCATAATTCAAATCCTTTTTTCTTTTTCTTTCATAAACAAAATTATTTATTACAAAATATCGTAAGAGTAACTTAAAACTCATTTACAAATATTCTTTGTGAAAAAGGGCGAAATTCTCTTTTTCTTATAATATCCTTTTTGAAAACAACATCATAAAGAACTTACTTGCTTGAAAGCAAATTCTTAAAATCATCAGCATAAAATATAAAATCCTTTAAAAATATCATCATAGAGAACTTGCTTACTCGTAAGCAAATTACTAAATTTATTAGCATAAAGCATTCCCAATCTTTGGCAAGACTTGTGATAAAATATTTATCTTAAAAAGTGTTGCTTGCTTCTTATGAAGCAAACCTTGAGGCTTTTCCTTAAAGCCATCTTTTTTCAAAACTTACGACTTTTCATTAAAGCGATCATTTTCAAAACTTGTGGTTTTTCATTAAACCCATCATTTTCAAAACTTGTGCTTGCCCATTCGTCAAAACATAATCATAAACATTTTCAATCTCATATCATCACATAGAAAGAAAACAGTATTTTGGAAAGTTTGCTTGCTTTCTTGAGGTCGCCTTAATCCCTTTCTTCTATTCTTTTCCTTGCCTTTGCCTAGATAAATGAAAATAACATTTTATTTATACGCATCAACTTCAAATGCTTGTATCCCTTAGGGTTTTTCAACCTACATAAATCCATTTGGATTTACATTATACTAGCTTAACCCACTTGTCTTTCAAATCGGGTGTTCATATGAATCAACATAGCCTATACATCACATTATCCATTCATTCATTTTTAATATCCTTATGTAGGGTAAACTTGCATACATTTAATAATCATTCATTAAATCATTATTTGGAGGTTCATTACCTCCATTTATCATTTTTAACATATTTTCACTTTTCATATGCTAATGCCCATTTTAGGCACTTAGTTGATAACTTACGCATCATATATAAATCTTGAAATTTGAGATATAATTATCTACTAAAACAGCAACATAATTCATGTATTTCATCATTTTTTATGCATTTTTTCATTTTAGGAATACACATAAACCATTTATCATTTCTCATGTCTATCTCTTTATACATGTCCATTTCACAACACATAGATCATGTGTTTCTTAAAAATTTTGGACACAGAAACTTATTTCTTATTTCAGCATGATTAAATCCCTTAATTAACATTTAATTTAGGGTCTAATCTGAGAATTTTAATCCACTAATCATAGGGTTCCAAAATAGCAACTTTGTAACCCATTTTTCATCCTTTCAATGCCTCTTTTGATACTTAATTCAAAATAGTTTTCTAATCCATAATTTCTAGCAAATAATCATGATTTTCTTAACCCAAATTTAGAATATTATCTCATATTTAAAATCCAAAATTCGTTTGCTTGCATAACAACAATATCTTTACACATATTGGGTATCCATTTGACCTGTTTTGACATGTCCAAACATATGCCCATAAAATCAGATTTAGGGATAATCTTTTCAAACCCTTTTGGACACTCAAAGTACCTTAAACATGGGATATTTTACCTTCCATAACATCTATAAATCGTTTAGGCTAATTCATGTATCATTTTTAACATAGAAACATGGAAATCGGGTCATATGTGTAACCCTAATTCTCATCCTTTCTAAAATTCATAACTTATGCCCAAATCAACATATATAATTCATATAATCATGAATCATCATGTAATCATAATAATACATCAAAATAACAACATCATATATGAATTTAAGAAAATTTCAGCTATGATTATCAATCCATATTCAACCCTAATCTCTATTTTCATCCTCTTGAACCCATGATTTCATTCTTTTCATTCAATCCTTAATCAATACCCTAATCAAGGGCATCATGAATCATCGTTCGTTATGAATCAAATTCATGACTCATAAGTTGAGGTGAAAAACATAAGATTAAAGAACTCAAATAATGAAGTATACTTACATGAATTCAATCCAACTTGAATTCAACTTCCCTAGCTTGAATCCCTCTTCTTTCTTCCCCTTTTTCCTTCTCTTTTTCTCCTCTTTTCTTACCCTCATGCTGCTGGAATGGGGACGTGCACACTGCTGCCTTGCATGGAGTTTTTCCCTCTTGACTTTTCTCTCTCTAACCCCTTTACTATATGGATGTGCATACTTGTATAAGCTGGATTTTTCCAGCTTCGTGGGCCCCACTTGCCACATCAATTAGAGGTAATTAAATACATGTTTATCCCCTTTAATGAAATGGAAAAATATTCTCCAAGTAAATTTGATAATTATCCAAATAAAATTCATTAAAAATCCGTACCATTGATGATCATGCTGCTGTCCACCTTTAACGTCCACTTTGCAGCAGCTTTTGCAATTTTTTCCCACCTAATTCAACTTTAATTTATGGGTATTTAATTACCCTAGGTAATAGCATACTTAGGGGTCCACTTAGCATATTAAAAAAATTTCACAAAAATCCAAATTTCAGCCTTGGACGTCCACCCTTCTCTTGCTCCATCTTGTTGTCCATGTGTGATCACGTCCATATGTAGCTGCCCCTTTTGCAATTTTTCTACAAAATTGCAGCTTTAATTAATTGACACTTAATTAACCTAAATAGGATCTCATTTAGAGGCTCATTTAGCATTTAAAAAAAATCATAAAAATATTCAAACAGCAGCTTTGGACGTGCACTTCTCTTTGCCTCCATGTTGTTGTCCACTTGTGGAGGTCCACTTATCATGGAATTTTTGGCATTTTCTTGTCACAAAAAATCATCTCAAATCATTTCCATATCTCACCATAGCTACCTAAGTCATTTAATTGCATATTTTAGCATTTTTTAAAATAAAAAAATCAACTCAAAGCCTCCTTGAACGTCCATGTGTGGCCACCTACTTCATGCTCCTTTGAGCTAGCCCATTGTGAAACCAACCCATGTAGAAACAAAATGTATGCATTAACATGTATATGACGTTTATATGAGAATTATTGAATTTTGAATGATTATGTGATTTTTGCTAATTTTTGCAATTAGGGCTAAGAATTAGCAATGATGCTTCGAGTAATCATTTTGAGCTAATATGGGACAATGGAATTAGAGTAAATTGTTGTTAATTTAAATGTGGAAATACATCATGGAAAATCATTCTAATTCATTTAATATGAATTATGAGCATTGGTGTGATAATTGACAAGTTTAATGAAAAAACACTAGAAAATTCATAACTCAACGCCCGTAAGGTAGATTCAAGTGAAATTTGAAATGATATTTGATGATGTTGGGCTTGGTATTATGGAATTATTGGGTTATAAAAATTCTTGATGAAATGAGTATAATGATTTAAATTTCAACCGTTAACTTTAAACGACTAAAACTTGAGCTAGGAAAATCGAATTGAGATGAAATTTGAAATGGTTGAATGAAATTATGAGATGCACATTTTGGATGGCTTAAATTAAGCATAAAATGTTGGGAAAATACTTGCATTGAAAAAGGTGAGCATGTATGGCGCCCCAAACCGAGGCGTCACATTTGTCCTTACTCCAAGATCTTGTCTATTGGTAAGTGTGAATCAGTATTGTTACCCTGATCACGTGGTGGGTACTTAATTTGATCTCGTCCAAATTTTTTTTCTTTTTATTTTCTTTCATCACATAAAGACACATACTTATCATCAAATTTCAATTATCATTGATAACATTCATACTTGTTTTTGTACAATACAGGTTATTTTAACCTGGTCATTTCATACATACATAACTTGAAAAATCCTTACCATATGTTCATTCATACCATATTACAGATTAGTATATCATAAAATTTTCTTCATACCTTCTTTTTCCTTTTCTTCTTGGCCTGTGTTGTACCTGTCTATGATTTGAAAAGCAAAACGTGATTCGAAACTCAGTAAGCAAGCTTTTTTTTCATTTAAATGCATTTCTCCCGTTCAATAGTAGACACTTATCAAGTGAACTACTATCAACCAGTGGAAACCTTTTCATAAAACCTTTCATAAAACATATGCTTGCAAACTTAACATGTAAACCTCTTTTTTATGAACATAAAAATATTTTTCATAAAACTTCCTTTCTCCAAGGATATTCTCATGTCCTTAAAATATTTTCCATAAAACCTTTTTAAAACAAGCATATGAATCATGCATAACGTTTCTGTCTGTCTGGTAGGTGACACTTTCCAAGTGATCACCCTTTCCTCCTTAGGAGAGAAACCATCTCTATTGATAACTCGCGAGCCAGGCAGTTATCCATGTTCTTCTCCCATTTCAGGGAAGGCGCCGCCGGCATTTCGCCTTTTGAAGCAACTTGGCCTATGTAGAGGGGGCCCATCTTGCAACCGCGTTCGGTCTGCATATCCTCTACAGTAGACCTAGTACATAACTCATGCGCACATTCCTTTCTCCACATTTGTAACGCCCCGAACCGAGACGTCACTTCCTTACCTCAAGATCCTATGGTTGGTAAATGTGAATCAGGATTGTTGCCCTGATCACGAGGCGGGTTCTTAATTAGAATACATCCAAATTTTTTTCGTTTATTCATCTGTCATCATTCATAACTTGACATGACAATCATCACACATTGTGACATTTTACTTTTAATAAAATTTATCATTTCACTCATAACATCCTTTCATGCCTGTCATTATTAACTCAATCATTGTACACATCATACTTGCATACATTTAGTCATTGACTCACATGAAACTTAGAATTCTAACTAAGTTCATATACACATAAACATGGAACTTAGAATTCTAACTAAGTTCATATACACATAAACATGGAACTTAGAATTCTAACTAAGTTCATATACACAATTAGCTTACCTTAGCATATTCATGCTTTTCCATTCCTCATAGCCTTCACGACTATCATCATGTACCTTCCTCCACGTCTTAGGTTCGCAACCTTCTGATTTTCCTCGGTACCTGTCTAAGGGTTGGGAAAATAAGACGTGAGTGACAACTCAGTAAGCAAGCATTTTATCTTTAGGGCAAGGCTTCTTAGAAAACCTTTTTCATAAACATCGGGAATACCTTTTTTCCTGAAGACATGTATATGTCCTGAAATATCATCATGAAATCTTTTTCATTAAGCATTCACTCATAAAACCAGTTACAAGCCATGTGTAGGCTTGTTAAGGCAAAACATACACGTTTTACCTTCTCTGATGGAATCCCTTTAATTCTTATATGAACATTTTCAATGTTCATAGACATTACATGAAATCATCGTTTGCCAGTGGACGTTTTACGTCCAAAACATTTTTCTTATAAATCCTTAGGAAAAGGAGACATCTCATGTCTCAAAACATCATTAACATAAGCCATCATAAAATTCTTTAGCCAAGAGACATTTTATGTCTCAAAACATCATTAACATAAGCCATCGTAAAATCCTTTAGCCAAGAGACATTTTATGTCTCAAAACATCATTAATATAAGCCATCATAAAATCCTTTTCATAATCCCCATCTTGGGGCTTGTTTATAGCAAACAAGGCAAACAAAATACGTAAACCATTTTCATAAATGCATTTGCATAAACACATTTTCTTTAATTCCTGTTATTTATAGTTTTGTGTAAAACACCCTTTCTTTTAGAGTAACTTATGCATATTATCTCATAAGAATCCAATTTAGGATAACTTATTGTATAAATGCTATTATAACCCAATCTTTAGGTTTTTGAAAAGCCAAACGTATGCAAATGCATTTCTCCCCATCCAGTAGTGACACTTAGCAAGTGATCATGCTACCTTTTGGAAGAGAATCCTTAACAACACGCTAGCCCAGCGGCTGTTTATATATTCTACTCCCATCTCAGGGAGGGCGCCGCTGGCACTCCTGCCATCCCTTAGCGACTTGGCCTTATGTAGAGTGGGCCCCGGTCATTCCAACTGTGCTCTACGACTTGCCTATTACTTGTACTGGTGCATCGTACTTTATTATGACGGACCGCAGTCCGTTTGGTTTGAAGAACCACAGACCGCAGCCCATGCCCTTTTAAACCGTGATCACAGACCGTAGCCTGCATCCATATGCACAAAAAAATCTTAGATCGAAGTCTATATTTTTCAAAAACACATCACATACCGCAGTCCGTGTCAACTTGTAAGCGAGCGCACCCACTTTAACAAGTTGTTATTTGAAATCCAGTTTTAGGATGACCTTCCTTAAGTTCCTTTAGAAACGTTTTGAGTAAAATATTTTGATAAACATTTGAAATGTTTGAGAAACAATACATCTTAAAATCCTTTTAATAAAAGAATTTCAAATCCTTTGGATTTCCTTAAATAAATCACATTTTTCTCTAATATTTGCTTGGTTTCCATTTCAGGACCTTTTGTTTACAAAAGTTATGCAATTATGCTATCCCCTTGTCCATAACCTAAAAATTTAATAATTGTTCACATATCAATCATTTTTACATAAAGAAAAATTGCACAGTCTTTTGCATGCCATTAAGTAACCTGAAATCAAACCATTTTATGAATTCAATCATAGGAGGTTGGTCATCCATAAATCCCTTTTTAACACATCCGTATAAACATTTTTAACATAGATTTCCTTGTCTAAAGGAAATCAAAACTTTTCGAACATCATTTCAATACATATGGACTATGTCCAAAACATCATTTATTATTTAATTGTCTTGACCTAACAAAATAAATCTTTTTCATCATTGTTTATCACGAGTTATTGTAGAAATAACTCAAAACTCATTTACGAACAATATTTTGTGAAAAAGGGTAAAATTCTCTTTTTCTTATAAAATGCTATTGAACAATATCATATAGAACTTGCTTGCTTAAAAGAAAATTCTTAAAACCATCGGTACCAAACATGAAATCCTTAGAAAACATTAGCATGGAGAACTTGCTTACTCATAAGCAAAATTTCTCAATTCCATTAACATGAAGCATTCCCATCCTTGGTAACACTTAGGATAAATTATTTATCTTAAGAAGTGTCGCTTGCTTCTCATGAAGCAAACCTTAAGACTTTTCATTAAAGTCATCATTTTTCAAAACTTATGACTTTGCATTAAAGCCGTCATATTCAAAACTTGTATTTGCCCATTCAATAAAACATAAACATAAAAATTTCAAATATAAACATAAACATTTCAATCATATCAATCCCATGGAAAGAAAATGACATTTTAGAAAGTTCGCTTGCTTACCTGAGATCGTCATAATCCCTTTTCCTTCCATTCTTTTCCTTGCTTACATGAAAATAATATGATTTTTCATATATTGCTATTCCTTGCATTTCATTTAGTTTTCCAACCTATTTTATTCACATATATCATTTATTTGACTTCTCAAGTTACTATGCATACATTTACCATATACGTGCACAATTTTGCACATTCCATCGGCTAATCACATAACATATATAACCCCATAATTAGAGTATCGATTCAACCATAAAAAATTCATCCATTAACTATCATACATAGGTTCATTAACCTTCATTTACCATTTTTCACTCCTTTTACAAACTTCACACATCGGTGCCCGTTTTAAGCACACGTTATCGCCTTAAGCTTCATTACACAGTCCCAAAATTGGGAATTAACATCATATAATTCAAAACAGTTATGTAATCATGAAATTCATCAGATTTTCATGCATTTTTTCACAAAACCATATTCTATATGTCATTCATCACTTATGCAAGTCTATTGCTTCACGTATGCCCATTTAGCAACATATACATAAGATGTTTCATAAAATTTTCTAAGGCAGAGGTTTAATCCATATTTCGGTGGGTTAATTACCCTTAATTACCACTACATTTATGGTATTTTTGTGGGGTTTAAATCTACTTGCCATAGGTTTCCAAAACAGCAAGTTTGGAACCCGTTTAACGTTTCTTTTGACACATAACCTTAAGCAATTATATTATTCCGAAATTTCAGCATATAATCACACTTTTATTAATCCATATTTAATTATTTAACACATATATCAATTTGGATTATTTATACATAGGTTTCATATTTCTTTTTAATTTTTTTCTCAAACTATCCACATATGCTGAAATCAGGCGTACTGAAATCTCAAAATATTGAATTAATATCATATCAAGTATTTTTGATCTAAAATTTATACCATACATTAATAACTTCATTAATTAACCAAAATAAATATTTCCACCATAAAAAATTAAGCATTTATATTTATTTTAACATTTTTACCTTGCTGGACAGCAGCATCCATTTTCAGTCAGCCTTAATCACGTAAATTATTGGGTATATTTATACCCATCAAAACCTAATTTGTAATTTTTTTTTGTGGTATTCATTATATATTATACATCCTTTAACTGTTTCAGCCTTAAATTCCTTTTATAAAAATTACTAAAAATCCTTTTCTACAGATGATCCTGTCACCCGTTATACACTGTTTAGGTGAATCTTCTCGGATTTTTAATTTGCAAATTTATTATCGTTTTAAGCTAAAAATTGGTTCGTTCCTTAATCAAGCCATAATTATTCTTACAAACAATTTTCATGCTAAAATTCATTCATTTACTGTTCCGTCCATAATTTAATTTATAACATCATATATCATTCAAAACTTCACTTTTCATCATCTAAATCATGGAATTTCATACATGCAAGCTAATACCCATTCCATATTCATTCAAAAGCATGTTGAATCATCACTTTAAAGCATTTTTAAACATCCATTTTATTTTTGAATTTTGGAGTTCAAGAACTCAAGATAAACCAATCAAAATAACACATCTACTTACTTGGATTGATGCTCTCCAAACCCTAATCACTTGGAAGAGTTTTCCTCCACAAATTCCCTTCTTTTTTTCTTGATATTCTTCTTCTTTTCCCTTGATTTTCCTCTGCTTGGCACGTTCAAGGGGCAGGCTAGGGCTGGATGTGAGGGCTGCTCCTGGGGAGATGGAATTTCCAACCATCAACCATGTGAACGTGCACTCCTTATGGGGCTGGATTTTCTCCAGCTGTGGGCCCCACTTTTGCTGGGTTTTCCACAGAAATTTAATGCATGTATATCCCTCTTATGTTCTGGTGAACTCACAGCCATATAAATTATTTTTTTCATATTTTCTTAATTGCAAAAATCTGCATGCATCAAGACCGTGCAAACTGCCCATAGATTATGTCCATTTCTGCTTTCATTTATCCAGATTTTTTTCATTTTTTGATAATCCCCATTTAAGGATAAATCATACACCTAATTATGCTTTAATTCATGCATTAATTTGGCATTAATAATTTTAGCAAAATGGCAGCAATCAGCCCATCATTTGGACATCATTTGCATTTTTCAATGGGCAGCTGATAATCACGAATTTTCAGGGATTTTTCCACATGATTAATGGCCCATTACTTACCCTAGGTGTTTAGGTATTTTAGATACATATTTGGGATTTTTTTAAAAATCCAAAAACAATACTTTATCACCCATGGCCGTCCCTTGTGTTGACACACATACATGCCTATTGAAGCTACTCCCTTAGCCAATTAGAACCCAGCATTTAAGCTACCGATTTTCCATGGATTTTAGAATTTTTTTTAATTCATAAAATTCACTTGTAATTACCTCCCTTTGACACCTCTTATATGCCATTAAATAATGCATTTAATCCATGTACTCTAGCCATTAATGAAGAGTACTTTTGAGGTGCATTAGTCAACCATGCTCACCTTTTTCAATGCAGGTATTTTTCCAAAATTTCATGCTTAATATAAGTCATCCAAAATAAAAATCTCATAATTTCATTCAACCATTTCAAATTTCATCTCAATCCGAGTTTCCTAGCTCCCGTTATAGCCATTTAAAGTTAACGGTTGAAATTGAAATATGATCAATAAATCATAACTCTAATTTTATCAAGGATTTTCATAATCTAATAATCTCATAATACCAAGCCCAACATCATCAACTTCGATTTCAAATTTCACTTGAATCCGTCTTACAGACGTTGAGTTATGAATTTTCTAGTATTTTCCAACATAATTCCACAATTTCCATTTTAATCTCCATTAATTAAATCATGGAAATTAAAATAAACATTCATGCCACATTAGCATGTTTTAATCCTCATTATGCCTCTTTAGTCACCTTGACTCATATTGGGCTCCGGCGATTAAATTTTTAATCACCCTTCTTAATTAAACCCTAGTTGTAAAATATCATAAAATCCTAAAATCATCCAAAAATTCTATTTAATCATATATAAGTCACATGTACCTGTTCAATGCACACATTGAATCGTATTTAGGTTGGGGTTTCACAACATTCTTATGCTAGCATGCTTTTTATAAAACTCCACAAACCCTAGTTTGTGATTTTTCCTTTTCAAAACTTGATGCTAGCATGTCATTTCAAAATAGTACAGACCTCGGCCTGTATTCCCTTTTCGAACTTGAAAACTTGGCACAACCCAAGTTAACAAGTTAATAAAAAATATTTTGTAAGGATGACCAACCTTAAATAATTTTGAAAAAATTTAAATAACACATTTATAAATCCTGATTCACCACATGATCAGGGCAACAATCCTGATTCACACTTACCAATCGAAAAGATTTTGGAGTAAAGACAAATGTGACGCCTTGGTTCGGGGCGGCACAGAAGTGTGTATCAGAGAAAGGATTGGTAATGGCATGAAAATAAAAGATTTGATATCACAGAATTGATATCAAAATTAGGATTAGTAAATAGGAGTGGAAAGAAGAAAAGTAAAGATGACTTGGTTGGTCTAGCACTAGCTAAGTAGACTATATGTGATAAGAAAAGGGTAGAGGAAGATAGCAAAAGTCTGTTTTGACTTTTAAAATGATAAATGAATATAGGTTGTTTTAAATACAAGTGAAAATATTTTACACTTGTATGATAAGTATGTATGATTAGTGATTTATATTACGTTATGAATTATTGCTAATATGATTTTTAATATATATAGAAAGATGCCTATCACAAGAGCAAGAGCTAGGCTGAACAAAGAAAAGGCGGTCGCGAATGATGAAGTTGTAAGTCAACAGAAAAAAGGAGAGACCCGTAATAGGTCTAAGCGACCAGGGCAGGAGGAGCAATCAGGACCAAGAACTCGTCCCTAACGAGAAGAGGTTAGTTTCGAACCCCGCATAGAAAGAGGAGCTAACCAAGAAAGACAGTAGTTGCAGCTATAAAGAAAGCAATGCAGCAATGGACAACACAAGCCATGGGCATGATCCAAGGATTATTGGAGGAACATCAACATGCCCAGCTAGGAAACAAGAATAGGGAAAGGATCGACCCATTGGTTAACCCTACCCCTATAATAGGAATGGAAGATAGTCTATTAGAAACTGCTAGAAGGGCTATCAATGCTTTCCTAGCACAGCACCCCTCTAAGTTTGCAGGTGAACCGGACCCTAATAAAGCCGAGCAATGGATGATTGAGATTAAGAAGTTATTTAGAATCTCCCCATGCAATGATCAACAGAAGTTATTGTGAGCCACCCACTTATTGGTTGGGGACACCTATGAATGGTGGGAGACTTTATTAGTTACTATGCCACACCCGGAAGAGGCAACATGGAAATTTTTTTTGGAAGAATTTAATAAGAAGTACCTTCCAGCAGGTCTCCAAAGTCAAAAGGTGATTGAGTTCGAGCAATTATGTCAGGGCGAGATGACTGTTACGGAATATGCTATAAAATTTAATGTCCTCGTAAGATTTGTTCCATGGATAGCGAATGTGCCCGAAAATAAAGCACAAAGGTTTCAGCAAGGATTGAAATTGTGTTTAAGAGAAGGCCTTGCACCGCATTTGATTAGAGACTATGCCTTAAGCATAGAAAGTGCAAGAGCCTTAGAATTAGAAACATTAAGAACCCAAGAAGAACAAGAGCAGTTTAATTTTGACACCCAGGAGCATGATATGGGAAAAGAAAGGAGCAAGAAGATAGTAACAAGAATAATAAAGTCAAACTCCATCTCAGTAGGTGCTCCAATGTGTAGAAATTGTCAAAAGTGTCATTTTGGCAAATGTTTAAAGGGTTCTAATAAATGTTATAGGTGTGGCCAAACTGGTCATATAGCAAAGAATTGCAGAAGTGCTGAGGCAAAATTATTAAAGTGTTTCATTTGTGATCAAGTAGGACACGTTGCCACCAAATGTTCGAACAAAGCACAAGAAGCAAGAGGTCAAGGGAGATCTGCCCAGCAAAGAAATATGACTGCTAACTAACAGGGTACCTCTACTAATCTAGTGCAGATGTATGCGTTGACTCACGAAGAGTCACACGAACAAGGAGAGGAAGAAGTTGCAGGTATGGATGATGAATTAATTAATGATGACATTATGTGATTTTCAAATCAACTACTTCTGCACTGTTAGTAAAAGGAATGAATAGTGTCTCTATATAAAAACCTTGTATATGAAAGGCGCAGCAGAAGTGCGATGGGTTGTAACAGGTTTCGGGACGAAACCTTTTGTAAGGGGGGGAGGATTGTAAAACCCGCAATCCTAGAATAACACAAATTTTTGTACTGATTTTTATGACAAATAAAATTCATGCAATATGTTATATTTGCAAATGTGTGTACTAGAGGTTAAAATAATGCAATTAAGAATTTAACCAACATGAATAGTGAATGTGAATAGCAACCGAGGATTAAGGCACGTGATTAAAAGTTAATCACTTGGATTAACCTAATCACAAAAAGACAAAATAGGGATTTAATCACTACAAGACAAAATAGCATTACTTTTTATTATTTTAATACAAATTTGAATTTTAGTGAAAAAATAGAAAAAAATTCATAATTTGCAATCCGGGCGTCGGAATTCGATGAAATTTTTTATGGATGGTTAAAAATTCATGATGGACATGATGAATGGGTTAAGATGTGATGAAAATCACTAATCAAGGGTCAAGATGGAACGTCAAGAGGAGATCAAAAAAGTAGCCAACTTTTAATTAATTCCACTTTTGACTTTTTAATAAAATAAATAATAAAAATAAAAAATTAAATGAAAAGAAGCTGCAATGGCAGGGACGTGCAGGCTAGGGTGGGTGAGCTTGACCAATATCCATGGCTTAAAATCAACATGATCATTAACCAAAGGTTAGGATTGATTTAGACTAAATTAATTAATTTTAAAATCAAAAAATAAATAAATAATAGGGATGCATAGGGTGGGCTGGAGCAGGCCTAGGGTGGCAGCTCTTGGCTCAAAGAAATTTTTAAAATTAAAAAGAAATACCAATTTATAATTAAATACCTCAAAGCTAGGGGGTAAATTTTAATTCTTGAAAAATCCAACCCTATAAATAAGGCAGCAGGGGGGATGTCCAAGGCATCAGAAATCCCAGCTCTATTTGAGCCATTCCAAGTTCCCAAACCCTCCCACACGTCCAAGGAAGAAAAGGAGGAAGTTAGACAGAAAAAGTATGAGAAAAAATGGGATATCTCCACTTCGGATAAATGATTTCCACCCAAATTTCTTTTGGATGTTAAGTAGGGTAAAACTATGCTCAGATAATATCTAAGTATGAGAAAATAAGTATAGTAATAATGCTTAATCGGAGTTATGCCAAAACATCAAAAATTTGGAGCAAAGATGGAGCATTCGGAAAGATAGCATATGATATGTGAAATAATGCTCCAAAATTTATAAATGATGATTTGGGATATATGAATATAATAACTATTATGTTGGAATAATGATATATTAATTTCATGATTTTTGGAATTAAGGATTATGCTTAAGTGAATTTATGTTGATTTTAGTATATGGAGAAAATGATTTATTTAGCCAAGTAAATGATGATAAATTCAAAATGTATGAAATTTTCCATGATATATTAAGCATAAGCTATGTCATGGTATTTTTTATTTTTGGAACCCATGAACAGTAACCCACATTTCTATGAACAGTAACCTCGGGTGAACAGTGATTTGCTACACTAACTGCTACAGTAATTTACTACAGTGATTTGCTATAGTAAACAACATGATTTTGGAGAAAATTTGAGATTAATATTTAAATCTAAGGTTGAAATTTTTAAGAATTTATGGATAAAAATCTATATAAGGAAATAATGACCAAATATTTTTAAGGTTAACCATTATAATATTTGAGGTTAACCATTATAAGAAATTATGGAGGAAAATAAGGTCATAAATGAATATAACATATGTATGATAAAGTATGTATATCCTTTTCACTTGTATAGGAAAAGGAAAGGAAAGGATAAAGGATTCAGATTGAAGCAAAACAGAGGTAAGCAAGCAAACTTTTTGGAAATGATTTTATATATTTTTATATTGCAACCATGGATTATGTCAGAATTGCTTTATCATAAGCAATTTCATATGAAAGTAAGGAAAAATGTTGTAATATGTGGGGATTGCTTTATCATAAGAAAATCCTTATGAAAGTAAGGAAAAATGTGGAAATGGTTGCATTATAATGGAAAAGGAAACTTTTGATTTTCAAATAATATTTGGTTTTATCGAACGATTTTGCAATGATTTATTGAAATGTTTTAAAAAGGATTTAAGGAAGGCCAACCGATAACCAATTTGAGTAATGATTTTTAAAATAATGACCAAAGGATAATACAAGTTTATAAAAATAACCCAGGTGATCTGTGAATAAAGAATATGATATCATATGAGAAATGAAACCTGATTTCATTTCAACACCAATTCAGTACGCCCGATTTCAGCATACGTGGATAGTTGGAGAAACAAATCAAAAAGAAATATGAAACCTATGTAGAAATGATCCAAATTGATATATATGTTAATATCCTAAATTTGTGTTAGGAAAATTTGGATTAATTGCTGAAAATTCGAATTTATAAAACTGCTTAGGTTTATGTGTCAAAAGACACGTTAAATGGGTGAAAAATGGGTTCCAAAGTTGCTGTTTTGGAAACCTATGATTAGTGGATTTAAATTCCATAAAAATACCCTAAGTACAGTGATAATTAAGGATAATTATCATGCTGAAATGTGGATTAAATTGCTGACTTGGGAAATTTTATGAAATGTCTCATATATGTGTTGCCAAATGGGCATATGTGAAAGGATAGACATGCATAAGTGGTAAATGACCTAAATAAATTGATTTTGTGCAAAAATGCATGAAAATATGATAAATTTTGTGAATATATATCTGTTTAGAATTTCATGATGTAATTCTAAATTTTGGAATTAATTAATGAGGCTTAAGGCGACCATGTGTGCTTAAAATGAGCAACGATGTGTGAATTTTGGAAAATGAGTGAAAAATGGTAAATGGAAGGTGATGAACCTTTAAATAATGATTATTGAATAATTATTAAGTGATTGAATGATTACCCTATTTATGGGATTTAACGTGATGTGTAATAGCCCATGTAGTGCACAAGTATGTGCTATACGGGCATAACGACTTGAGAAGTCGAAGGAATTATGTATGTTAATGAAAATGGGTTGGAAAAATGAGTTGAATGCAAGCAAAGGAAATATATGAATGTTATATCATTCTTATATGTATAGTCAAAGGCAAAGGGATAAGCGAAATGGAAAGCTAAGCAAGCGAGGTAAGTAAGCAGCTTTCTAAATGATTTTGGTTTTCATTACAAGGTATTTAAGGATGGTCATTCCTTGTCTATATGCGTATTGAAATGTTTATTTCTAATGAAATAAATGATTTCTTATGGTTTCGCAATTATGCATGAAATGTGTTAAAACATGAGTTTATACGATGTTTCATTGAAATGGTGTTTAAAGAGGGATAGTGCAAAGAATTCTCTACATGAGAATGACAAGTTCTATGTGTAAGGAGGTATATAATGCCGGGGTAATTAAAGGACATGCATGGAATGGAAATCAAGTAGGCTAGTCGAGGTAGTAAGTGGACAAGGAGACCCCCTTGACGTTGCCAAGTCGGTAGGTCCGGCGCTAAGGATGGAAAGGAACATGTCATGGAAAAATGTTCCCCGTGCTAGCGTACCCTCACATGAAGGATAACGTCATCAATGGAAATGATGAATTTGCACATCCAATGTTCATGAAATATTTATGAAAAGTGTTTGAATGATTTATGAAAAGGTTTTTGCTCCATAGGTAGTTGATCACTTGATAAGTGTCTCTACTGAAGGGAGAAAAATGCTTTTAAATAAATATGCCTTCAAAATGAAATGCCTGTAAAATATAAGCTTGCTTATTGAGTTTCGACTCACGTTTTCATTTTCCAAACCCATAGACAGGTGAAAGATGAGACCTGATAAAGGAACGTTTACCAGTCGAACGATCTTGAGGTAAGGTTGTGACGCTTGGGCTGGGGCGTTACAGATTGTCCCCCCTTGGTGTGGCCAAGTCGCTAAAATAGGCCCAAGGCCGGCGGCGCTCTCTCTGAAATGAGAGATGACGTGGACGGATGGTCGCCTGGCTAGCTTCCATCCTAAGAGAGATATGATAGATATGTTCATATTTTTATATGACATTATGCATATCGTACTCGTGATGGGTACAAGATTTATATTTTCAAGATATACTTTTTGATAAGGTATAAGTTGTTTTTCAAGATGATTTTAAATGCAAAAATGTTGCCTGAAATGAATTGCCTGTAAAATACAAATAGCTTGCTTATTGAGTTTCGACTCACGATTTTATTTTCCAAACCCAAAGACAAGTGAAAGACAGGAAATGGTGAAGGAGCAAGTTCCAGCTTGAGAAAGTCATGGAAAAACTTTAGCACTTCTATGTTATGAAATAATTCATGTTGAACGATTGTAACCATTCGAATGTTTTATGTTGATGACTATGGTTAATACATGCAGTGACATCTGATTTATGTATTTGATGAAATGTTTTTGATCAGCATGCTTTGCATATGATAATGGGTTGGAAATGACCTAGATATGTTTGAGATGAAAATATGAGAAATCAAACTCTTATGAGGAAATATTAAATTGGATAAACATCCGTTAAAACCCGCCGTGTGACAGGGCAACAATCCTGATCACATTTACCAATCAATACGATCCCGAGGTAAGGCTCAGGATGTGACGCTCGGTTTTGGGGCGCCACACCCATTAGCCATTAAATCATGTCATTAATCACTTGATATTTTCATGGATTTTATCATTTTAGGAAATTCATAAAATCCCCTGGAATTTACCTCCTTTTGACACCTCATTTTTGCATTTAAATATTTAATTATTTACTTTAACTTTAACTTAAATGCTAGTTGCTTTATGGGTGCAAAAATTCAAAGATATACACCCATTTTCGTGCAAGCATAATCCCCATTAGTTAAACCATAATATATGAGGTAATTATCCTCAATATATTCATATTGCCTAATCCTCATTAGGTCTTTTTAATCACATTGACCCATTCGGCTTATAATTATCATTCATAACCATTTGCCCTAGTTGGAATAAATCATTAAAATTACAAAGGAAATCATTCATAATTCCGCTAAATCATACATGATTCATATTTATATACCAATTGCATATATATAAGCCTTACTTGGGTCTGGGTATCACATATGTGTCCTAAAAATCTTACTTGTTTCAACCAAAATTCACATTTCTTTAACTTAACATATAATTTTTCTTTTCTCAACCTTTCCAATACCTTTCGTAAATGAATTTTATGTTTTTTCTCCATTTTTGAGTAAATCAAGATATCGTCAATAAATACAACCACAAATTGATCAAGATAGTTCCGAAATACTCTATTCATCATATCCATGAATATAGCAGGGGCATTAGTGAGCTCGAAAGGCATTACTAAAAACTCATAATGTTCATACCTAGTTTGAAAAGCCATCTTATGAACATCGGTAGGACTTATTCTTAACTGAAGATACCCTGACTGTAAGTCGATCTTAGAGAAAATCGTTGCTCCTTGCATTGATCGAATAAATCGTCGATCCTGGGCAGTGGATACTTGTTCTTAATTGTGACTTTATTTAATTCCCTATAATCGATACACAATCTCAAATTTCCATCCTTTTCCTTACAAATAATACCGGAGCTCCCCAAGGTGATACACTGGGTTTGATAAAACCTTTGTCTAATAGCTCCTGTATTTGAGTGCTCAACTCATTCATTTCAGTCGGTGTCATTCTGTATGGAGTCTTAGATATCGGGGTTGTACCTGGTATGATATCTATGGTCATATTCATCTCTCTTTGTGGACGTAATGTGGTCAGTTCCTTTGAAACACATCGAGAAGTTCCCTAACGACCGGAATTTGATTTATTTCTACCTCTGTGCCTTTCTCCACATTAACTGATACCAGTTAAGCTTGACACTTTTGGTGGATCATCTTGACCGCTTTCATGGACGATATCAGTATAGTCAAATTTTTCAGGCTGTCTTAACTTCCCAATGGCTAACTCTTTTTCTAGAGCTGCTTCAAATTGTACCTTTTTATTTTTGCAATTAATAGTAGCTCCCCATTGACTCAACCAATCCATACCCAATATCTCATCAAATTCGATCATAGGTAATAGGATCAGGTCAGCTTCTAAAATCAACGATGCTATCCTAATTGGGCATGCTTTGCATACTTGGCTAGAGCTAGCTAACCTATAAACAGGGGATTCTACGTGAATTAACTTATTGATCTCCTCTACCGGTAGTGCATGCATGTCCATATATTAGCATGCTATGAATGAGTGACTAACACCTGAATCAAACAAAGGAACTGCCGAATTTTCTAAAATGTAAACCATACCTGTGATCACCTTTTCTTCTTGCTCTTATGAATCTGTCCGGGTCAAGGCATGCACTTATACCGGGTTTGTAGAGGTTCCCTGTTTATTTGCTGCTCCAGCTATCCTGAGTTGAGTGGGCCTTCCACGTCCTTGTGATGTTTGTTCCTTATTTGGGCAGTTCAGAGCGATGTGCCCTACTTGATCACAAATGTAACACTTAATGATCTTTGCTTCACCCGTTCTGTACTCCTTGGCTATATAGCTTGTTTGCCCACTTTATAGCACCGGTTTGAGCCTTTCAAGCACTCGCCTATATGACGCCCTAGCATTTCCTGCATAAAGGCGGGCTTTTCTTATTTAGGGCTCCTTTTCCTCTTTTCATACTTCCCTCCTAGCCTTTTCCTTTCCCTTTTTTGCTTCCTTTGTACCTAAATTGAACATCTTTGACCCTTGTCTCAAATCTTGTGTTCTTAATGCGTCAATCTCTAATGCTCTTGCCCTCTCGAGACTTGATGCGTAGTCCTTGATTATCAGAGAGGCAAGGCTTTCCCTGAGGTATGGCCTCAGTTCCTGTTGAAATCTCTGTGCCTTATTCTCTGGCACATTAGCGATCCAGGGCACATACCTGACTAAGGCATTAAACTTAGTGGCATACTCTATGACAGACATCCTCCTCCCTTGGTAGAGTCTTTCAAATTCTATCACCTTTTGACTATGTAGGAGGTACTCTTTATTGAATTCCTCAACAAATGTTTGCCACGTCACCTCCTCCAGTTGTGGCATAGTGACTAGCATTGTTTCCCACCACTCGTGAGCATCTTTAGCCAACAAATGTGTGGCACACAACACCTTTTATCGATCATTGCACGGAGATATTCTAAACAGTTTCTTAATCTCCATTATCTACTATTCTGCCTATACAGGGTGAGGTTTTCCTAAAAACTTTGGGGGTCGCTGGGCTAGGAATGCATTAATTACCCTTCTGTCAGCCTCCATTAATTGATTTTCATCCCTTATTGGTGCTGGTATGGACGTCGGGCTAGCCATCAGCACGGATCCTTCTCTTTCGGCACTACCCAACTGGGCTTGCTAGGTCCTTTTCCCATAAATCTTGGATGATATCTGCAGTTTGCACTGCCCAATCGCGAGTAGCTTGCTGCATTGCTTCCTTTACCACTGCAGCTACTCTCTCTTCTATGAGTTTGGCCTGTCTTGACTCAAGTTCTTCTTCTACATCCCTTTCTGGGCTTACATTCTCTCGTCTTTGACGAGTTCTTGGATTTTCTCTATTCGGTTTTGGTTCAGACCTTTTGGGTCTGCCACTAGTCTCACCAACTTCATGTTAGTTGGGGACCTCTTCAGGAACAATTTATTTTCCTTTATTCGTTCTCACTCCTGACCTTGTCTCCACCATAGTGCTTTTTTGAATATATAAAAGCACATAACTTTCATTCATAGTTAATGTTAGGTCATCATATTCGCATCTCATCATCATTCAATTAACAATCAATTCACACAATCACAATCATGTCATATTGTCAATCACATAAACATTCATACCCATTCATTCATTTCATATATTTAAAACTCTTAACTATAGTTATATCAACATAACTATTCACATCATTCATATTAATAAACATTTCATCTACAGATCAAAGTTTCAACATAGTGTAGCATAACACACATATATACACATATCACATTTATGTACATATCATCCTATCATAGCATAGTGTCATTACCTCATAATTATACATACACATTCTTGTAAAAATAAGAAAAATTTATCGTCTACCGGGACCTCTCCTTATATAACGCCTACAACTAGGCGGAATTTCACAGGATCATCATCATCATTAATAACACCAAGTGGAACAAGTTCACCAGTACTTTCGGCTATGTGTAAAATAATCTCATCAGGGCGAGGAGGGGTAGGTGTTTCTATGATTCCCTGAGCACGGCGTTGCTCTATGAAGCGGGCTATCTCCTTTTCCCTTTGATGTACCTCTTCCATCTAGTCCCATGTCGGAATTGGACACATCCATTCTCAAACATATACCATGGGCCTAGATAGGGGGGTGTGGGTGCTGGAGTCTTATCCCAAAAGTTTTGGAGGTCTTGTGCATACATATTATTAGTGGGAACCCGTGGGGTTTTTGGACGGCAAAGATAGGATGCTATGAAAACTTCGACTCTAAGAGCCCAACTGGTAGACTCCCCTAAATTTTGTCTGTGCTGATAAGGATCGACATAATAATCTCTTTGAGATTGTGATGGAGGGTGCCTAGGTGGAAACCCTGGAGGAACCGACAGAAGGTGTTTTGCGTTCTGCTGGGATGTCCATATCTATTCATATTTTCTTCCATCCTCCACCTCTTTTCTTCATCCTCCATCTCCTTTCTTAATTCATCAACATTCATTACTTTCTTTCCTTTATTCATCATCTGTTCAAACATAACCAATTAGCTATATAATAAAGACAGCACATGTAGCGCCTGATAACTCGTATTTTTACGAGTTATCATGGCCCACTTCAGACTTGTTCTGTGCGTTAGTTTGAGAGACTAGGTTCAATTTGCATCCATTTAGCTTAATTTTCACTCGCTTTGCATTGTAGGAACATTATTTAGTTTTTAGGCATTTTTAGTTCATTTACTTAGTTTTTCCATCTTTTGCAGGAAGGACGGGACATATGAAGGCAAAGCGGGCGAGTCGAATGCAGATTGAGACAAGTCAGAGGTGGTTGGCGCCAAGGCGCCACCTTACGTGCCTTGGCCATTTTTCAGGCAAAGTTAAGACGTTTTTGAAGCCATTGCTTCCAGGGGGTTGGCACCTAGGCGCCAGGCATGATCAACCACAATGTGTCAAGGAGAAGCTCCAAACCATGAAAGTCCAAGGAGTTGGCGCCTAGGTGCCAATATGCATCTGTACACGCAAATTTCAGTGCGCAAAATGCGCAAAGGGACTAAATAAATAGTTCCTAGGGGGTTCGCGCGTGCGAGAGAGAGAAGAGAGAGCCTAGAGACGAACTAGAGAGCAAGAGAAAGAGGAAATCAAGATCAAATCCCGGATTGAAGAGAGGATTCAACCCCGTTGGTGGAAACTGCCGGAAAACAGTTTTTTCTATTTCTTTCCACTTTTCTTTCTCTGCTTTCATGAATACTTTTTACATGGATCTAATGGATGTTGAAATCATATCTTCGAACTAAACTTCCATTAGATGGATAGTTAGGATGATTTGAATTCTAAACTATATTGATTCTTGGTTCTTAGAATATTCAGGAATGAATGTTTGATTTTATATATGATTGTGTATGATTTACCTTTGCATGTGTGGATTTAATGTTTTTTACAAGATTAACTACCTTATAATATGATTTAATTGCTTGATTTATACTTGGAAGAGGAAAATCTTTGCCATATCCATGTGCAAAGCATAGGTTTCTACCTTTGTGTAAGGGGAGTTGTTTAACATATAGGAATATACTGTTAAACCCTGTGCAGTCATTATACAGGTTATGAACTCACCAATTTCACTTTAGTTAATGGCATGGGAACATAACAATTAAATAGGGTGTTGTGAAACCCGCAATCCTAGAATAGCACATGTAAACCTAGGGTTGTAAACCCTAGATCCCTGTACTGATTTCATGATAAATAAAATTTATGAAATATGTTATATTTTACAAATGTGTACTAGAGGTTAAAATAATGCAATTAAGAATGTGACGTACGTGAATAGTGCATGTGAATAATAAACGTGCATAGTAATTGTGGATTAAGATATGAGATTAAGAGTTAATCACTTGATTAACCTAATCACAAAAAGTCAAAAGGAGAATTAATCACTACAAGACAAAATAGCAATTCTTTTGGATATTCTAATCCAAATTTGGATTTTTGTGGAAAAATAGAAAAAAATTCATAAATTGCAATCCGGGTGTCGAAATTAGATGAATTTTTTTATGGATGGTTAAAAATACATGATGAACATGATGGATGGTATAAGATGTGATGAAACTCAAAAATTAATGGCCAAGATGAAGTGTCAAATAGATGTTGAAAAAGTAACTTAACTTTTTATTAAATATACTTTGACTTTTTAATAAAGTAAATAATTAAAAAAAATAAAATTAAATGCAAATGCATCATGGCAGGGACGTGCAAGGGGGTTTCTGACTTTTGGGGTCATGATCCAATGGTCACAAATCAATTTTATCATTAATCAAGGGTTGAGATTAAGTTGCTTAAAAATAATTAATTTTGAAATTAAAAAAATAGTATAAAAATTGGGCTGAAATAGGGCTGCTGTAGCAGACCTAGGGTGGCTGCTCTTGGCTCAAGGCACCTTTTGGAAATTAGAAAAAACACATTTGCAAATTTACACCTCAAGCAAGGGGGTAAATTACAATTTAATGAAAAATCAAAAAAGCATAAATAGGGGCATGGGGTGAACGTCCAAATGCACAATCCCAGCTCCACTTGATCCATTCCAAGTTCCCAAGCCATCCAAAACACGTTTTGGCCTTGAAAGAAAGAAGGAGAGAAGATTTGAGAGAGAAGGGCCAAGTAGAAGGGGAGTTTTTCTACTTCAGGTAAGGGGATTCTTCCCAAACTTGTTTTGGATGTTAATTAGGGTAAAACCATGCTTAGATAATCTCCAAGCATGAGAAAATAAGTATAGATATAATGTTTAAATGAAATTATACCAAAACATCAAAAATTTGGAGCGAAGATAGGGTATTTGGGAAGATAGCATATGATATATCAAAATAATGCTCCAAAATTGATAAATGATGATTTGGGATGTATTATTATGATAAATATGATGTTGGAATAATGATATATTAATTTCATGATTTTTGGAATTAAGGATTATGCTTAAGTGAATTTTTGTTGATTTTTAGTATATGGAGAAAATGATTTTTTTTGCTAAGTAAATGATGATAAATTCAAAATGTATGAAATATCCAATGATATAATAGGCATGAGGTATGTCATGATATTTTTTATTTTTGAAAAAAATGTCAATTTTTGAAACCCATGAACAGTAACCACGTTGCTGTGAACAGTACCACAAATGAACAGTAATCCGCTACAGTGATATGCTACAGTAACAGGTAATTTTTGGAGAAAATTTTTGATTTATTTTTATATTTTATGAGGATAAATGGATTGAATTTTTTTAAGGATTTATGGATAAAAATCCATATAAGAAAATGATGATCACGCATTTTTAAGGATAACCTCTATAAAAAATTTATGGTGGAAAATAAGGTCATAAATAAATATAAAATATGCATAATAAAGTATGTATATCCTTTTCACTTGTATAGGAAAAGGAAAGGAAAGGATAAAGGAGTCGGATTAAAGCGAAGCAAAGGTAAGCAAGCAAAATTTTTTTAAAATGTGATTTTATTGCTTCATTGTAAGCAAGCAATCCTTTTGAAAATGATGATTTGTAAGCAAGCAAACTTTTTTTAAAATGTGATTTTATTGCTTCATTGTAAGCAAGCAATCCTTTTGAAAATGATGATTTGTAAGCAAGAAAACTTTTGAAAATAATTTTTATATAGTGCAACTATGGAATATGTCAAATTTGCTTTATTATAAGCAAATTCATATGGAAGTAAGAAGAAATGTTGAAGTATGTGGGAATTGCTTTATCATAAGAAAATCCTTATAAATGAAGAGAAAGATGGAAATGGTTGCATTATAATGGAAAAGGAAAAGTTTTGATTTCCAAAATAGTATTTTGTTTTATCGAATGAATTTAAAATGATTTATTAAAATGTTTTGAAACGGATTTAAGGAAGGCCAACCAATAACCGATTTAAATGAAGATTTCTTTTAAATGACCAAAGGATCATACAAGCGTATCTTCGTATAGAAGAAACTTAAGTGTTATATGGACAAAGAATATGATATATATATATAAAAAATGAATTATGCATTAGTATATCCTTTGTTTATGAAAAATCTAGAAACGAGAAGAAAAATGTTTCCAAAGTCTTTGGTTTCCAAATATTAAAATGTTTTTCAAAATTGTTTTACCGATCAAAAATGATGTATAAACATTTTTTAGCAATGTTTCAAATTTATTATTTCTCAAATATTTCAAATGTTTTAAGAATGTGCCATTTAAATGTTTTTAAAATTATTTAAGGTTGGTCATCCTTACAAAATATTTTTATTAACTTGTTAACTTGGGCTATGCCGAGTTATCAAGTTAGAGATAGAAAAGGGAATACAGGCCGAGGTCTGTACTATTTTGAAATGACATGCTAGCATCAAGTTTTAAAAAGGAAAAGTCACAGACTAGGGTCTGTGGAGTTTTATAAAAAGCATGCTAGCATATGAATATGGAGAAAGGAATGTGCACATGAGTTATGTACTAGGTCTACTGTAGAGGATATGCAGACCGGACGCGGTTGCAAGATGGGCCCCCTCTACATAGGCCAAGTCGCTTTAAAAGGCGAAATGCCGGCGGCGCCCTCCCTGAAATGGGAGAAGAACACGGATAACTGCTTGGCTCGCGAGTTATCAATAGAGATAGTTTCTCTCCTAAGGAGGAAAGGGTGATCACTTGGTAAGTGTCACCTACCAGACGGACAGAAACGTTATGCATGATGCATATGCTTGTTTTACAAAGGTTTTATGAAAAATGTTTTAAGGACATGAGAATGTCCTTGGAGAAAGAAAGTTTTATGAAAAACGTTTTATGTTCGTGAAAAAAAGGTTTATATGTTAAGTTTGCAAGCATATGTTTTACGCAAGGTTTTATGAAAAGGTTTCCACTGGTTGATAGTAGATCACTTGATAAGTGTCTACTATTGAACGGGAGAAATGCATTTAAATGAAAAAAAACGCTTGCTTACTGAGTTTCGACTCACGTTTTGCTTTTCAAACCATAGACAGGTACAACACAGGCCAAGAAGAAAAGGAAAAAGAAGGTATGAAGAAAATTTTATGATATACTGATCCATATATGATATGACATGAACATATGATAAGGAGTTTTCAAATTATGTATGTATAAAATGTTCAGGTTAAAATAACCTGTATTGTACAAAAACAAGTATGAATGTTATCAATGATAATTGAGATTTGATGATAAGTATGTGTCTTTATGTGATGAAAGAAAAAGAAAAAAAAAATTTTGACGAGATCGAATTAAGTACCCGCCGCGTGATCAGGGCAACAATCCTGATTCACACTTACCAATCGACAAGATCTTGGAGTAAGGAAAAATGTGACGCCTCGGTTCGGGGCGCCACAGGTGTAATTAGCTTTATATAATGTTGGAAGACATATATAAAGATATATGAACTTCGACTAGTAAATCCATACGCATTCCAATTAAAAAGAACCAAAGCAATATAGTTTAGATTCAAGGATTCCGAGCTATCCATCTGTCATCCCTAATCAGTGAACTCGTTTTTAGTATCCAGTAGTCTCGTAATCTCTACTCTGATTTCTCATTGCAATATTTAGTTTAGTTAAATCATAAACTCAGAATTTTCCACTCATCAAAAGCAGTTTAACTAATTAATAATTCCGGTTAACAATTCCTCGTGGGAACGATACTTTACTCACTCTTTATTACTTGACACGGCACGTATACTTGCGTAAATAGCGAGAATTTTAGTTGACATATACACAGCTCATCACGTTTTTGGCGCCGTTGCCGGGGAATTGGTCTGACTAATTATTGTTAATTTCATTGCTTTCTTGTACAATTCTGTAATTATATTTCATTTTACATTTTCTTCTTTTCAATTCTCCTCTTTGATAAAATTTTATTTCAGAGGTTTGTTTATTGTAATTTTCAATGGCTTCAAATGCTTACCATTGGCCAAGTGTAGAATTTTCAACACCAAGTACAACGGGTTTTCATGAGTATAACAATATATGGGCACCTCCAGCTCAAATTGCAGGTTTTGACAATCAATTGTGGGATATGGAGAATTTTTATTCAACTTACTGCGATTTATACGGAGGCGAGGGACATCTATTAAATCAATGTGTGTGTTACTCAGCATCCATGGGTCATCTTGAACATTCCAATGATGCGCAGGACAACAATGGAGACCCGCAATTAGGAAATATGATGCCAATGGAATTTCAAGCATATCCAGAAGGGGAGCCATCGCTACCTGAAAGCAAGTCTTCTTTGGAGGACATGTTCATGCAATTCATGAACAACCAAATGCAATTTACGAGAAAATGCAAAAATAGGTGGAACAATTGGCTACCGTACTCCAATGCCAGCATCAAGAGGTGTCTTTTGGTCATATAGAAGAAATTTTAGAGGAAGATGAGTTGGAACAGGGTTGTGAAGTCACTCCGAGTATTAATGAAGATATATCAATTGATGTGATAGAGCAACCTGTACATCAATTCATACTTGAACAATTGGCCGAGCCAATGGAAAGCCAGGAAGTGGAAGAAGAAATCGATGAAGAAATTGATGCTGATATAGTGGAAAAAATCGAAAATCATCATAACATCACTCCTCTAATTTGTCTTCCTGAAATTCAAGTGCCACATGACTTGATTGATCAATGCATGGCCATGGAAAGCGGCATTTTGAAGCCATCATTAATTCAAGACTCTGAAAAAAAACTCTTCAATAGTCTCTATGAAATTCAAGAAAAGAAGTTAACTAATCCATTTGAAGAGACTAGGAAGAGATCTGAACTTCTAGTGCATACGCTGGATGCAAGGAAGTTCAATAGAGCAGGAATTGGCTAATCATTATGGAACGTCGGGCTGAGGACGTTAAGCTTAGCGCGGAATGGGATGTAACCCATTGCTTAGTTTCAATTTGATTTACAATTTTATTTTTGTTTTATTTTTTGTTTTTGGTTTTTATTTTTATTTTCAAGAAAATAATTTGGAGCATAATTTCATAAAGATCGTGCTTGGAAGCAGCCAGGAAAATTTGTGAAAAAAATTGATGAAAAAATCGACGCCTAGGCACCGCATGGGGGTGCCCTGGCGCCATGAGGAACACCTCGAATAACACGGGCACCCCGGCACCGGGTCGTGGATTGCGCGACCCGGACGCCTTATAAAGCATGGGGTTAGGGTTCTAAACCCTAAACCCACGCCCCGACACCGAAACTCCCCATTTCTCATTCCCAAACATTCCCACCTAGATTTCAAGCCATTGCAACTCAAATCCAACTGCATTTCATCAAGGATTCATCCTCCCATTCCATCCATTCCAACCATTCTATTTTTATTCTTTTTCCCCTTTGCTTAGATCCACTCAAATCCATTCAAAACTCTGGTTTTTCATCACCAAATCCTAAGCCGAACACCTACACTTTCCTCTTCATTTGGGCTCCATTTTGAGCCCCATCATCTTCCCTTTTCCGTTCGGCGCCGGAAACCGACTGACAGCAGATCGGCGCCTAGGCGCAGATACCCCCGCGCCTCGGCGCCAGTGCAGAAGCCTTACACCGGGATCGTTTTGATTGGTAAATGTGACTAACGATTGTTGCCCTGATCACACGACAGAATTTTTTTTTATATATCATCAATACATGGAAAATTTTCAGTATTCATCTAACATGAAATATTTTCTCATATCACAATTATAACCCAAAACTATTCCATAAACACTTTCATTGGAATAAAATATTCATTTCCATCTCCAAATTAACATCATTGTCTTTACATAAATATGCACATATACAACATTTATATCAAAACTACATAACACTTGGCATGTTGCCTTTATCATCATTTCTTGTCTGTTGTTGAAATAGCATGGGTGAGTAATAATACTCAGTAAGCAAGCCATACATAATTTTTTAATCATTTTTTATACATTTCATAAAATGCAAATACAATGCATACATAGCATTCATGGCATTCCTTTTGATGCGACGCTAGCTAGGCGCCCATCCCATACATGCTCCCATCTCAGGGAGGTTGCCGCCGGTCTAGGCCTATAAAAGCGACTTGGTGATAGTGAGGGGGATATTCGGTCCGATTACTACCTCAACTAAAGTCTATTCCTCGTGCACATGCTCATTTACATACACATGCTGGCATGATATTTGCAAATCATAAATAATTTTATAAAAAGCATTTAATAAATAATTTAACCAAACAAACTTCAGTTCATGTAAATCAGTTATAGGTATGGCCAACCTTAAATAAATTTCATAAAGCAATTCATAAACAATTTCAAGCATTTTAGAAATAATTTGGAAAACATATAACTTGCTTACCTTTTCAGTGGGTGTCTTCGACCTTCTCTTTCCCTTTTCCTATTCAAGGAAAAAGGATATTTCATTTCTTCTATTTAAGATGCTTCCCATGCATGCTTTGTAATATTTGGGCATTATTTCTTTATACGGATATTTTTGTCCATAAATTCTACAAAAATTCCATCATTATATTTAAATATTAATCTCAAATTTTCTCCCAAATCACACTGTTTACTATAGCAAATTACTGTTCACAGAGATGTGGTTACTGTTCATGGGTTTCCGAAATTGACATTTTTTTCAAAAATAAAAAATACCATGATATAGCTCATGCTTAGTACATCATGAGAAAATTCATAAATCTTGAATTTATCATTATTTACTTGTCTAAAAAATCACTTTCTCCATATACTAAAAATCAACATAAATTCAATTAAGCATAATCCTTAATTCCAAAAATTATGAAATTAATATATCATCATCTCAAATCATCGCTTATCAATTTTGGAGCATTATTGACACATATCATGTGTTATTTTCCCAAATGCTCTATCTTCGCTCCAAATTTTTGATGTTTTGACATAATTCTAATTAGGCATTATATCTAAACTTATTTTCTCATGTTTAGGCACTATCTAAGCATGGCTTTACCCTATTTAACATCCAAATGAAATTTGGGTAGAAATCACTTACCTGAAGTGGAGATACGCCTCTTTTTCTCACACTTTCTCTCTCTAACTTACTCCTTTCTTTTCTTGGACGTGTGGGATGGTTTGGGGCTTCGAATGGCTCAAATGGAGCTTGGATTTGATGCCCTTGGACATTCTCCCTGCTGCCCTATTTATAGGGTTGCATTTTTCCAGAATTTGGAATTTACCCCCGAGCTTTGAGGTATTTAATTATAAATTGGTATTTCTTTTTAATTTTTAAAAAATACTTTGAGCCATGTTATTCCCCCCTAGGCCTGCTCCAGTCCCCCTATGCAGCCCTATTTTTACCTATTTTTATTTTTAAAATTAATTAAATTAGGCTAAATTAATCTTAGTCATTGATTAAAGATGATGATGACTAATGACCATTGCTCTTGGTCAAATTTTCCAGCTGCTCCCCCTGCCACATCCCTGTAGCAGCAGCCATTGCATTTAATTATTTATTTTTAATTATTTATTTTATTTAAAAAGTCAAAGTAGAATTTATTAAAAAGTTAGCTACTTTTTTTATCTTGTTTTGACGTTCCATCCATCCATAAAAAAATTCATCAAAATCCGACGTTCGGATTGCAAATTATGAATTTTTCTTTATTTTTCCACTAAAATCCAAAATGGTATTAAAATATCCAAAAGTAATGCTATTTTGTCCTGTAGTGATTAAATCTCTATTTTGTCTTTTTGTGATTAAGTTAATCCAAGTGATTAACTCTTAATCACGTGTCTTAATCCTCCGATTACTATTCACATTTACTATTCACGAGAACTATTCACGGGATTAAATTTCCAATTGCATTATATCAATCTCCAATACACATATTCATTAATATAATTTATGAATTTTCATTTATCATAAAAATAATTACAAAAGAATCTATGGTTATAATGTCGAAATGACGCGTATACGATCGAAATGACGAGTATACGGTCGGGGTTTCACAATCCTCCCCCCTTCAATAGGTTTCGTCCTGAAATCTATTTTTCTTTGAATAATTGAGGATATTTTCTTTTGACCTCTTCTCGTAGCTCCCATGTGGCTTCAGATTCTGAATATCGATTCCATTGAACCTTTACATACTCGATCTCTCTGTTCCGAAGCTTCTTGATCTTGAAATCCAATATTTTGATTGAACTTTCCTCATAGTTCAAGTGTTCTTAGATCGATAAATTCTCCGCTATCAACACATGGGTAGGATCGGAAACATATTTCCTTAGCATGAAGATGTGAAACACATTGTGGATGGCACTGAGGGCTGGTGGCAGAGCTATTCTATAGGCTAAATTGCTTATCTTTTCCGGAACTTCAAAAGGCTCCACATATCTTGAGTTTAGTTTTCCCCTCTTTTCAAACCGGGTGACTCCTTTGAATGGTGTTACTTTGACAAATACGTGATCCCCAACTTGGAAATTCAAATCCCTTCTTTTGCAATCGGTATAACTCTTTTGCCTTCTCTGGGTTGTGAGTATACACTGGTGAATCATTTGGACTTTTTCCGCCATTCTTTTTGAGAGGTCTGAAGCCAACTTTCTTTCTCCCACTTCATCCTAGTTTATAGGAGTTCTGCATTTCCATCCATATAAAGCTTCAAATGGGGTCATTTGAATACTTGCTTGATAACTGTTGTTATAAGCAAACTCTGCCATAGCCAAATATTCATCCCATGATCCTCCAAATTCTACTGTGCACATCCTCAACATATCCTCAACTACTTGATTTACCCTTTTTGTCTATCCATCAGTTTAAGGATGAAATGTTATGCTAAATTTCAGCTGTGTACATAAGGTTTGATGTAAAATTTTCCAAAATCGAGACGTAAAACTGAAATCTCGATCGGAAACTATTGACTTAGGTACTCCATGCAGTCTCACTATCTCCTTATAATAAATTTTATCCAGTCGCTCAGCCGTAAAATTTTTCTTGATGGCTAGGAAATGTGATACCTTTGATAATCTATCAACTATTACCCATATAGCATCATTTCCATTTTGGGTTCTTGGCAACCCTTCAATAAAATCCATAGTAAATCATCCCATTTCCATTTTGGAACTTCAAGCGACTGTAATTTTCCAGGGGTTCTTTGATGATCAGCCTTAACCCGTTGACATGTTAGGCACTTAGCCACATATTCAGCAATTTCTCTCTTCATATTATTCCACCAATACATCTTTTTGATGTCTTGATACATCTTGGTGCTACCTGGATGCATCGAAAATGGAGAGAAATGTGCTTCTTTCAATATCTGTTCCTTTACATCCTCTTGATTGGGTATACATAGGCGACCCCTATATCTTTACATCCCATGTTCATCTTGTATGTATTCACTAGGATTTTTCTTGATCATTTTCTCCACATAATTCTTGAAATCTCTATTTTCTTGTTGAGCCATTTTAATTTGCTCAAATAAATTTGACTAGATTTGTAATTGAGACAATTTGACTTGTACCCCAGGTGGGCTTACAATTAATTCTAATTGTCTCAATTCTTGTAGTAACCCTTCTTCCTTTGTGATGAGATGTACTAAGCTAACATTTTTACTTAGCGTATCGGCTACTATATTGGCTTTGCCTGGATGATATAAAATGTCGAGGTCATAATCCTTGAGTAACTCGAGCCATCTTCTCTGCCTCATATTTAACTCCTTTTGAGTAAAGATGTACTTGAGGCTCTTATTATCAGTATAGACCTCACATTTAACTCCATATTATTGGAAATATGTGAAAAATAAGCTAAATCTATGTTTTGAAGATTAACAAATCAATTTGAGTAAGTCTTGGCTACTAACATGTTTGTGGAAGTGTTTAAGGGACATACATTTGAAGAAAATAGATCATGGAAGGATAAGTCGATTCCCTAGTCGACTCAGGCATCGACTTAAGGCCAAGTCGATCCCCAAGTCGACTCCAACATCAACTTCAATGCGCCAAATCCTTCCAGAGTTGAAAATGGAGAGCTGAACTGCCGAAGTCGCAAACGAAGTCGACTTCGCATGCGACTTGGGTCGAAGTCGCAGACCAAGTCGACTCCAGTATCGACTTCAACATGACAAAACCTTCCAGAGTTGAAGTCCAAACCCCGAAGTGCCGAAGTCGCACCCCAAGTCGACTCCACTTACGACTTGAGGTGAAGTCGCAGACGAAGTCGACTCCGGCATCGACTTCGATCGGGCAAAGGGGATATTTCAGAAGACAAGCTGAGATTAACTATTTTCAAGACAAACTTGTATGAAAATGAAGATCAAGGCAACCTAGATGCTCAAACTGAAACATTTGAAGACTAATCCAAGTCCAAGCAAGATGCATCAACTCGACCAAGAAGTTATTCAAGATTATATGATTCAAGATTATATGGGTTCAAAGGGTTGCAAAACATGGAGCTAATGAAAGCAAGCTAAAATGAAGAAAATGATTCAAAAGGAAATGAAAAATGCAAGAGAACAACAAAAGGCATGAAGGAACCCAAGCAAACTAAAGCATTCCAAGTTTTCAAGTTCGTCAAGCTAACTGACGAGGTGAAGTCGCACACCGAAGTCGACTCCACCTGCGACTTGGGTCAAGTCGATGCCCAAGTCGACCCAATCTAGAACTTGAAGTTGCTACGGAAGGCGAAGTCGCACCCGAAGTCGATTCTATCTACGACTTGGGCGAAGTCGCACCCGAAGTCGACTTCACCTGCGACTTTGGTCGCAACGGTCGGAAAATATTCGAACGTTGGCGCATTAAATGCGCGCCACCTACCTTCAAACGTTCGGATTCTCTCCACAATTATAAAAGGCATTCATTTTGGACGAGGGAAGTAGCTGAAAATCATTATGTGTGCATAACTCCTACCTTCAAGAGCATTAAGTGATCAAGCCAATCCTTACAAGAAGAACTTTGCTTCAAACTGCAAGAGCTCAACTGCTGATCCTTCAAAGCCAACTCTACAAGTTCTTCTCTGCGCCAAACTGTCTCTACACAACAGTAACGCGTAGATTCTTTCTGTTTTTCTTATTGTTGTATTGAACTTGATTTAGTTTGAGGAATTAAGATCAAGTGTAAGCAAAGTAGGTGTGATTGGAGTGAAACTCATCACCTACTTGTGTTGTGATTTGTTGATGCCCCCTAGAGCTGGAATCTAGAAGAGAGTAGTGACTCTAGTTGTATTTGTGAAATACAATAGTGAAACCCAAGTCACAAGGAGTGTGAGCTTGGAAGAGTGGAGTAGGGAGGTTGCCCGAACCACTATAAAATCTTGTGTGTTTGATTTATATTTCTGCTCTCAACATTATATTGCTTTCCATTTCGTTTCTTCATAAAGGGGGAATAAATTAATCCGGGGTAAAGTGTGAGGACCAGGTATTTTTATTCTATTTTTATTATAACTTTTCTCTATTTATGAGGTAACTTATGAACATGCTAGTAAGAATTTTACAATATTAACGGATACATAACATACATGGACACGACATTTAGGAGATGTATAGTGCATATGTGCATGTATGATTAGCGTTCCATTGATGGGCACTATGACTATTGTTTCCCTCGCAGAGTAGGTACGGGGTTTAGGGTTTCATTCCCATTTCGCGCCCGACCGCGTTCTCTTCTGGTTCTTCGTTCCTCTTCTACTTTCTCTTCCACTCAGTTCGAACCACCCATGATCGCTTGAGGGGAACTTACCAACTACCTTGAAGGTCATAGATCCGAGTTCAGGAAGCTCCAAGGCTCCGAATTTCTGCAGTCTACATCTAGGGTCGCTGTCTTGGGAGGGATCACGGTCAAGGTAAGTGGATGTCGCCCCTTCTCGATTTAGTGATGAAATTTTACGTTAAACGCGATACGAGGCTAGAGGGAATGTATAGCTTCTAACGACTCCATGATATTAGGCGTAGAGTTCGTAACAGTTAGGGTTCATGGTGAATTTACTTGAATGCGTGATTTCTATGATGTAAAAGACTTCTTAGCAGTTGTTATATTGTTGCAATGTGACGTGAATTGATTTGCCCCAATCGAGAGTATGAATTGAAGGTTCTTTCATTTCGTACCTATCATGTGTTTGATAAAATGCTTGTGTGACAGATCTATGTGTTGTATCTGAATTGTGTTGATGTTGTATGCATGGTTTGCGATGTGTTTCATTGTCTGTTATGTATGATGCGTTATCTCAAATAGTTGGTTGTAAGGGTTGTTCATGGCCCCTGATTGACATGAGGAGAGGGTTGTTCATGGCCCTTGATGGACATGAGTAGATGATTGGTTGTGTTGGTCAATTTGTGTGTATGGTTATATGTATACGATCTTGGGAGTGGGTATTGGACCCATGTGTATTAGCTTCATCACTGTATGAGTATCCATCATTATGCTTATTTGCACTTTGTGCTAACCACTATCTACTTACTGGGTCTATTTAGACTCATATCATTGTTATTGTGGTTTTAGATCGCAGGTCAGAAGGAGAACTTAAGGATGGGACAAGTTGAAGATCAAACATGAAAGACCCTAGCACAATATGTTGATTCCAGTTCTTTTAGACTTGTGCTCTTTTGATAATCATATATGTAGACAATTACTTAGGCGGATTCATTTTGACAACTATAATGTATTTGGTATTTCAGATTGGATTATAATCCTTGTTGATGCACATATGCATGACTATTATATCTATTTGTTGTGTAAGGAAAATATGTAATGATTTCCTTCTATATGAATGTTACAGATGGAAATGTAATGAATATCAGGTCATGTATTCCATATTATCCCTTGTATGTTATGGGGAGATGCTGCCGAATTTTTCTATGATTGTGTAGCGCCGTTGATTAGTTATTGAGTATTTTTATGAATGGGGCGTTACATAAAGTTTCTGTTTAAGTTATAAATTTTTAAATACCCAATTCACCCCTCCCCTCTTGGGTAATTGCCATTAACTCGGGACCAACACATATAAATAATGTCTCCAAATTTTCAAGGCAAAGACTACTGCTGTCAATTCTAAGTCATGGGTTGGATAGTTTACCTCATTTGGCTTGAGTTGTCTGGATGCATATGATATAACTTTCCATTTTGCATCAATACACATCCTAATCTCTTTTTTGAGACATCACTATAGATTACAAACCCTTCCTTCTCTGTAGGCAATGTTAGAATTGGCGCTTTTACCGGTCTTTTCTTTAACGCTTGGAAGCTATTCTCACATTCCTGTGTCCATTCAAACCTAACTCCTTTTCTTGTCAGCTTTGTGAGTGGAGATGACAATTGTGAGAATCCTTCCACAAATCTTCTATAGTAGCCAGCTAGCCCTAGGAAACTTCTTATTTTCGTGATATTTATTGGTTGTGGCCACTTTGTTATTGCCTCAATCTTTTGAGGATCTACTTGTACTCCCTTCTCGGATATAATGTGTCATCCTATATGGGGCCTTAGATATTAGGGTTGTCCCTAGAATAATTTCTATTTCCATATCCATTTCCCTTTCTGGCGGTAAATTACATAGTTCCTTTGGAAAAATATTTAGAAATTTCTTTACCACTGGAATTTGTTCCATAGGTACCCCATCTCTTATTGTGTTTATAGAGACCAGATAGGCTGTACATTGTTGGTGCATCAGCTTAGCTGCTTTCATAGCTGATACCATCCTATTGTGTTTTCTGGCTGTCATATTTTACTGATCTCTATTTCATCTTTTGGTGCTTCAAATTGCACCTTTTTATTTCTGCAATCAATTGTCGCACCCCATTGACTTAGCCAATCCATCCCTAGTATGACATCAAACTCCGTCATTAGTAATAGGATGAGAACAGCTTCTAATACTTTTGTCCCTATCCTGATAGGACATCCCTTGCAAATTTGATTTATACTTGCCAACCTATATACTGGGGATTCTACATGTATAGTACTACTGGTTTCTTCTACCCGAAGTGCGTGTGTGATTACGAATTGGTATGATATAAATGAATACGTAGCTCTAGAATCAAATAAAGCTACTGCAGAATTTCCTAAAATGTAAATCATACCTGTAATCCTTTTTCCTCCATCTCTTGTGACTCCGTTCGGATGAGGGCTTGGACACGCACTGGGTTGGCAGCAGTACCAGGTCGATTGGCGATGGCGGAGACTTTTTGCTGCGCCGACCTCCCTCGAGCTGGTGCTCCTTGTGGCTTATTCGGACAGTTGGGCGAAATGTGTCCTACTTGACCACAGTTGAAGCACTTTATTATCTTGGCTTCGTCGGTCCCGCAGTCCCGGGCCACATGACCCGCTTGGCCACATTTGTAGCATTTCCCCATTCCTTGTAAACATTCACCTGAATGGCATTTGTGGCAAGTTCTGGAAGTCGGGGTGGTCTTTGTCTTGTCGCTAATCTTTTTCCCGGTGATTCCCCTTTTTCCTTTATTAGCCTCATCTTCCTTGGAAGCTGTAAGGAATTATTTTTGAGATTGCCTAAGCTCTTAAGTCCTCATTGACTCCATCTCCAATGCCCTAGCCCTCTCAATGCGAGAGGCATAGTCCTTTATTAATAATGGGGCTAACCCCTCTCTTAGCTGGGGTCTCAATCCCCTCTGGAACCTTTGTGTCTTATTTTCTGGCACATTTGCGATCCATGGAACATATCTTACCAAGGCATTGAACTTTGTAGTGTATTCTATAACCCTCATCCTGCCTTGGTAGATTTTTTCAAATTCTATCACCCTTTGGCTTTGTAGCCCTACAGGGAGATATTCTTTATTGAATTCTTCTAAAAATTCATGTCACGTAACTTGCTCCAGATGTGGCATAGTTACCATTAGTGTTTCCCACCATTCATAAGCATCCTTTATCAGTAAGTGGGTAGCACATAATATTTTCTGCTGATCATTGCAAGGCGATATTCTGAATAATTTCTTGATTTCCGTAAGCCACTACTCTGTAATGAGGGGGTCTAGTTCCCCTGCAAACTTGGGCCGTCTCTGGGCAAGAAAGGCATTGATAGCCTTTCTGTCGGCTTCAAGGAGACTATCCTCTACTCCCCTTGACGTGCCGGGATTGGCCGAGGGTCCTAGTCTTTCCCCGTCTTCTCTTGATGGTGGGGCCTGCTAGTTCCTCATTTCTTGCAATAACCCAACAGCCTAGGCTGCCCATTGCTACATAGCTTTTTTGATGGCCGCAATAATTATTTCTTCTATATTGACCTCTGCATGAGGTCTAGGGCTTTCCTCTCGCCGTGGGTGGGTCCTAGAGGATTGCTCCTCGGATTCAACCCTATAAGTTCTTTTACTGGCTTCGCCCCTTGTTTGATCAACCGATTCTTCTATTGGGGTCTTTCCTTTGTTGGCTCTTGCTTTAGCTCTGGTAAGCGGCATTTTCAACTTCATAAAACATTCATTAACATAACATCAATATTTATCACGATATACTTAGTCAGATAAAAACACATAGTCATAGGATCACATGATTCACATAAATTATCATAAGTCATCAACAAACCATTTATAAGTCAAACTTTTTGTACATAGGCTGACTTAGCCTCATGTACCTGTTCCCTTGCACTTAGTGGAGTCTTTCCTTTATCTGTCATCTACAGATAAATCATCAATGATAAATAAATCAATCATAATGATGATTTCATGTATTCTAGCTTGATCATTTCTTTCCTTTTCTGCCTATTTACAAATTCATCCTCCGATACCAACTTATGTGGCGCCTTGAACCGAGGTGCCTAGAATCCTTATTCCGGGATCGTTTTAATTGGTAAACGTGACTTAGGATTGTTATCCTGATCATACGGCAGAAATTTTTTTTATATATATCATCAATACATGAAAAATTTTCATTATTCATCTAACATGAAATATTTTCTCATATCACAGTTATAACCCAAAACTGTTCCACAAAAACTTTCATTAGAATAAAATATTCAGTTCCATCTCCAAATTAACATCATTGTCTTTACCTAAATATGCACATATACAACATTTATATCAAAACTACATAACACTTGGCATGCTTCCTTCATCATCATTTCCTGTCTGTTGTTGAAAAAGCATGGCTGAGTAATAATACTCAGTAAGCAAGCCATACATAATTTTTCAATCATTTTTTTATGCATTTCATAAAATGCAAATGCAATGCATACATAGCATTCATGGCATTCCTTTGGATATGATGCTAGCTAGGCGCCCATCCCATACATGCTCCCATCTCAGGGAGGTTACCGCCGGCCTAGGCCTATAAAAGCGACTTGGTGATAGTGAGGGGGATATCCGGTCCACTTACTACCTCAACTAAGGCCTATTCCTCGTGCACATGCTCATTTACATACATATGCCGACATGATATTTGCAAATCATAAACAATTTCATAAAAAGCATTTAATAAATAATTTAACAAAACAAACTTCAGTTCATGTAAATCAGTTATAGGTATGGCCAACCTTAAATAAATTTCATAAAGCAATTCACAAACAATTTCAAGCATTTTAGAAATAATTTGGAAAACATATAACTTGCTTACCTTTTCAGTGGGTGTCTTCAACCTTCTCTTTTCCTTTTCCTATTCAAGGAAAAATGATATTTTATTTTTTCTATTTAAGCTGCTTCCCATGCATGCTTTATAATATTTGGGCATTATTTCTTTATACGGATATTTTTATCCATAAATTCTTCAAAAATTCCATCCTTATATTTAAATATTAATCGCAAATTTTCTCCAAAATCATGTTGTTTACTGTAGCAAAATACTGTAGCAGTTACTGCTCACAGAAACGTGGTTACTGTTCATGGGTTTCCAAAATTTACATTTTTTCTAAAACTAAAAAATACCATGACATAGCTCATGCATAGTACATCATGGGAAAATTCATAAATCTTGAATTTATCATTATTTACTTGGCTAAAAAATCACTTTCTCCATATACTAAAAGTCAACATAAATTCACCTAAGCATAATCCTTAATTCCAAAAATTATGAAATTAATATATCATCATTCCAACATCATATTCATTCATACCAAATCATCGTTTATCAATTTTGGAGCATTATTTACACATATCATGTGTTATTTTCCCGAATGCTCTATCTTCGCTCCAAATTTTTTATGTTTTGACATAATTCCAATTAGGCATTATATCTATACTTATTTTCTCATGTTTAGGCATTATCTAAGCTTTGATTTATCCTATTTAACATCCAAAAGAAATTTGGGTAGAAATCACTTACCCGAAGTGGAGATATGCCTCTTTTTCTCACACTTTCTCTCTCTAACTTACTCCTTTCTTTTCTTGGTCGTGTGGGATGGTTTGGGGACTTGGAATGGATCAAATGGAGCTTGGATTTGATGCCCTTGGACGTTCTCCCTGCTGCCCTATTTATAGGGTTGCATTTTTCAAGAATTTGGAATTTACCCCCTAGCTTTGAGGTATTTAATTATAAATTTGTATTTATTTTTAATTTTTAAAAAATACTTTGAGCCATGTTCTGCCCCCCTAGGCCTGCTCCATCCCCCCTATGCAGCCCTATTTTACCTATTTTTTATTTTTAAAATTAATTAAATTAGGCTAAATTAATCTTAGCCATTGATTAAAGATGATGATGATTAATGACCATTGATCTTGGTCAAAATTTCCAGCTGCTCCCCCTGCCACATCCCTGTATCAGCAGCCATTGCATTTAATTTTTTTATTTTTAATTATTTATTTTATTTAAAAAGTCAAAGTAGATTTATTAAAAAGTTAGCTACTTTTTTATCTTGTTTTGAGTTTCCATTTTGACCTTTGATTTGTGATTTTTATAACATCTTAACCCATTCATCATGTCCATCATGAATTTTTAACCATCCATAAAAAATTTCATCGAAATCCGACGTTCGGATTGCAAATTATGAATTTTTCTTTATTTTTCCACTAAAATCCAAAATGGTATTAAAATATCCAAAAGTAATGCTATTTTGTCCTGTAGTGATTAAATCTCTATTTTGTCTTTTTGTGATTAAGTTAATCCAAGTGATTAACTCTTAATCACGTGTCTTAATCTCTATTTACTATTCACATGCACTATTCACGGGGTTAAATTTCTAATTGCATTATATCAATATCCAATACACATATTCATCAATATAATTTATGAATTTTCATTTATCATAAAAATAATTACAAAAGAATCTATGGTTACAATGTCGAAATGACGCGTATATGGTCGAAGTTTCACAACAGTTTCAGAATTTCAGGTGGAAAGCTTTGTGGGTAAAAATTTCTCCATTGTTGATACATTCCAAGTGCTTTGAAGTGATTTGATAACTGTTTGAGTGGAATATTGGATTGGATTGGTAAATTTTTGTGGATTGATTTGCTTGGGATTGGTTTAGTGCTCGTTTGGTATTGGTGGTTGGTTGGTGGAGGTTGAACGGTGATTGCCTTTAGTGCATTTTTGGAGCTTGGCTTGTTGTGTATTGGTCTTTGGATTGCCTAGTTGTGTTGGATTTTTGTTTACAATGACCATTTGGGACTACTTGTGTGCGACATGGCATAATCATCCTCGAGCAAAAGGAAGAAAGTTCAGGAACCCGTGGAATTCGATGCAAACCGATTTGTGTTAGCCAAGGCCTTCAAGCGCTACACAAACGCGCTCCAAAAAAGGCATATGATTCCGGAGAGAGGAATCAAGATAGATGAGTTCTTCGACGCTTCACTCCTCAACTTGCATGCTCGAGGTTGGCAGCAATTCGTGGCGCAACCCTCGGCCGCTATTACTCCTGTGGTCAAGGAGTTATATGCCAACGCAATGGAACACAAGGAGGGGCGGGTGAAAGTTAGGGGCAAGATCGTCCCTTTTCATGCAGAGGCAATCAATGCCTACTACAGGTTGACGCATTTTCCTCACCCAGACGAGTACGAGGCATTTTTGGAGAGCGAAGACTTAGATACAGAATACATCAACAGACCGTTTTGCCAGAAGCCACCGGTTTGGAAGTCTACGGGAGGACAACTCACGTCCTTCAAGCGTAGTGAGATGATGTACGATGGGCGAATGATTTTCCACTTCATCTCGGCCCGGATGATGCCGTCAACCCACGTCAGTGAGGTGACAATGGACAGGGCCCTCTTGCTATACGCCATCTACAGTGGGCTGATGATCGACGTCGGAAGGCATGTATCATCAGATCTGCGCCTGTGCGACAGCACCCCGAGGTAGCTATTTCTTCCCATCCCTCATCACTGGGCTCTGCAAGCGAGCCGACGTCAGATGGGAACCGATGGAGGAGGTCCTGAACTGTCAGGCCATCATAGACTACCTCTCCTACTGCACCCAGGCTCCGGTCCACACCGCCACGACACGACGTAGAGCGGATCCTGCAGCGGGTCCATCCTCGCAGCCGTTATCCACAACCAAGCGGCTAACCAACCTGGAGAACTTGGTTGCCGCCCAAGCCAGGTACCAGCGTCAACATGACAGGGCAATGGAGGCCTACCTACGGCGGATCGCGGAGGACCGCCAGATCGACATCTTTACTCTCCCGCCCTTCCCGCCGACGCCACCAGAGGTCCGAGCCTGCTTCGGGCAGCCGTCCCTGCACCAGCCCGACGACAGCGAGGATGAGGACGCCACCGAGTCTGATTCTTGAGGGAGTCCTGGTCCTTTCATTTTGTTTTTTTTTTATTTTTTCTTTTCATTGTACTTTCATTATTAGTTCATTTTAGGTTATCATGCATTGGGGACAATACATCTCTCAAGTTTGGGGGAGTGTATAATTCTCAACCATAGGTTAGTTTTGCATATTTTATTTTATGTTAGTTTTTCATGGTTTATTTTATATTGCATGTATGTCAATTCTAGCTAATGAAAGTTATCTTTGTTTCAATCCATCTTATTATGAAAATGTGCAAGGTTGTGATTAATGTTGACTTGAAATTGAATTCATGAAAGAATGGGCTATTCAGATTAAAAACCAAGTATAAAAGCAGGTTGAAATTAACATGTGAAAGAATTAAAAGGAATTTCATAATGCATTGTTCTAATTCAATCACAGGCACATCTTTCAGACCGAGATGATGGGAATTGAATTAAATAAATGCTGACCAAGTACTTTAATGGGTTCAGAAATGGTATTATTTCACAAGAATTACTCAAACATGTTCAGTATCCCTAACAAGGCAATAGAAAAATAAAAGGGGGTGGTTGACCTAAGCCAAGTAACCGGGACTTGGCATCAACAAATGGCAAGGTTCGCGTAAAAAGCAATGGAAAATCACAGTAATAACGCTTTAAAATCAAAATTCTCCCTAGATACCCTGAAATATGGTGAGGGGAGCCAAAAAAAAGGAAAAAAGAGAGATCTCCAGATATCCTGAAATATGGTGAGGAGAATTTTTGCAATAAGTTTTGGGGGAAAAAGGAACGAGCAGTTTGTAGAAATTGAGTCCAGTGAGTTGACACCATTTTCTATGCTATGTTCATTAATTTTCTAACCAGTTTTTTGATCAAATGGAAGATTAACGTGTTGAATTATGACTTTGCACTATGGAATCTTAGCATCCACATGTAACTTGGTTTGAAAATGAAAATGCATGCCCTGTTTCTGTAAGGAAGGATTTTTCAAGTTAAATTAATCTGGACCTTGTGAAGTGGATAAGTGGATTGATCAAAGCATAACAGGAAGCAAATGGAGTTGACAGAGTCTGCATGCATTCATTGATTCATTGATTGATTCATTTAGTCATACTGTTTGCATGTGTTGCTCGAGGACTAGCAACATTTAAGTTTGGGGGGTGTAATAATTCGTATTTTTATGAGTTATCATGGCCCATTTCAGACTTGTTCTGTGCCTTAGTGTTGGTCCCGAGTTGATGGCAATTATCCAAGAGGGGAGGGGTGAATTAGGTATTTAAAAATTTAAACTTCAATTAGAGACTTTACCCCGGTTTAGTTTAATCCCCTTTAATAAGACAAATGGAAAGCAATAAGATAATGAAAGCGGAAATGAAAAATAGTAGACAAGATTTATAGTGGTTCAGGCAACCTTCCCTACTTCACTCTTCCAAGCTCACACTCCTCGTGACTTGGGTTCTACTATGTATTCCATGAATACAACTAGAGCTTTCGCTCTCTTCTAGATTCTTGCTCTAGAGGGCATATACAACCAGAGCCTCTGCTCTCTTCTAGATTCTAGCTCTAGGGGGTGTATACGACAAATAGCGCAAGTAGGTGACGAGTTCCACTCCAATCACAACTCTACTTTGCTATAGCTTGGTTTGAAATACCAAAATCAAACCAAGCACCAAAAACCAAATAATAAGATGAAATAAAAGAAATCTACACTTTTACAGATTTGTGTAGCATGTTTCAGCTTGAGGAAGAATTTGTAGAAGCAACGAATCGTTTTGTGTTGAAGCAAATAGCAATTTTGAAGCTTGTTCTTTCTTTGAAAGTGTATAGATCACTCAATTATAGAGAAAAGTGGATTGAAACTCTTAGTAGCACTTCTTTCCTCTTTTTCAGCTCTATCTTGTGTGTTTCCACGTTTGCTTGAGTGTCTATATATAGAGGAGGAAGAATTTTGAACGTTATAGAGTTGGTTGGCGAGTAATAAATGTTCCAACGTTCAAAAATTCGAACGTTATTTCTCCAAGTCGCAGGTGGAGTTGACTTCATGTGTGACTTCGCCCAAGTCGCATGCTGGAGTCGACTTCGGGTGCGACTTCAGCTGTGCTCCATTTGTTCAAGTTGATCCTTGGGTCGACTTGGCCTTGGACTTGACCCAAGTCACATATGGAGTCGACTTCGGGTGCGACTTCGTCCAAGTCGATGCTGAAGTCGACTTCGTTTTGCAACTTGACCTTCATGATCTTGCCAAGTCTGCTTAAGCTTTCTTGAAATGTCTTTTGCTTGCTTAACTTCTTCAGCATAGGTGTTCCTCCTTTGATTTGCATTATTTTAGTTTTAAAATTTTTACTTTGCATGAAAATCCTTTAGTTTCATATCTAAGGAATCTTGAAAACTTGAGTCTTCGTGTGCAAGAACAAGTCCAATATATAGTCTCTGATCTAAATGGATGAATTTATGAAACTGTCTTGCTTTGGACTTGGATTAATCTTCATATGTTCCAAGTCGAATATTTAAGTCGACTTGGTCTTCATCTTGACTCAAGTCTGACCTTAAGTCGACTTGACCTTCGACTTGACTTCTAAAATTTTGCCCTGTCCAACTGAAATCGATGCTGGAGTCGACTTGGCCTGCAACTTCACCCAAGTCGTATGTGGAGTCGACTTTGTCTGTGACTTTAGCACCTCTTGGTCCCCAATTTCAAGGCTGGACAAAAATAGGCACTTGAAGTCGCTGCTGGAGTCGACTTAGCCTAAGTCGATGTCTGAGTCGACTTGGAGATCGACTTGACCTTCCATACTTCATATTTTTCATTTTTATATCCTTAAACAAAACACAAAGCACATTAGTAGCTAAAACTTACTCAAATTGTGTTGTTAATCATCAAAACACATGTTTGGGATATTTTGTATTTGATTTTGTCAATTGTTTTCAACAATCTCCCCCTTTTTGATGATTGACAAAACCAATTTGAGTTTATACCTTTCAATATGTCATTTTATCCTATTTTTAGGATAGTCATAAGTCATTTGCCTTTTGAACTTGGTGAAACTGTCATATATATTTCATTTTCATCATTTGCATATGTTGTTTTAAATAATCATAATTTGAATTCTTATTTAAAAATCATTCAATCCATTTCAAAGAAAACCATTAGTGATCAGAGCAAAGCATACTTAATTTGGGCATGAAACAAAGCATTTGTAATCAGAGCATAATACAAGTTATAATCATAAACAAACTTTTCATAAACAACCTTTTCATGTAATCAAAAAATTTCATACAAGTTTTCAAAAGCAAATAAAAACCTATATACAAGCTACCCAACCCAAAATCCTAAAAATCTAACTTCCAACTCAAAATGCAACTATTCTCCCCCTTTTTGTCAATCGAGCAAATAGGGGTCGACTCAGAGATTTGGTGAATTGGAACGCAGATATGGGATAGAAAATCGGACGGATAGGCCTGATATGAGTTGAGGAGTAAAATGATGAAACGGGTGCCGGAGTTTGATCTCCGCGAATGGATCCGGTGTCAAATGGATCCAGTTCGGGGATGGGCTGAGCTCGATGGTGCCCTGATGCCAGATGATATCTGATCGTCCTGAGTTCCCGATCCATACGATCCTGGCGGGAATGCATATCAGTCATCGCATTTAGGACCCTGACAATCTGACTAGTCAACCAGTCCTCGATCTACTCTAGATGTTCTCGGATTGCATTCACCGAGTTGTCCCAAGATGGCAGTCGTGGTGGGGGATCTGGGATCTCCGAGCCACGATGTGAACATGAGCCATGTGAGGTAGGCGATGCGGGTGCCTCATCTTCGTCTTGAACCGGAACACCCATCCTTTCTTGAATCCTCTCAGCTCTAAATTGCTCCACATTTATCTTCATTCTCTGGAGCAAAGCCTTGTTGATGGCGTTGGTGTTGGCCCCGAGTTAATGGCAAAACCCAAGAGGGGAGGGGTGAATTGGGTATTTAAAAATTTTCAACTTAAACAGAAACTTTACCCCGAATTAATCTAGTCCCCTTAATGAAGAAACAAAATGGAAAGCAATGTAATGTAAAGAGCAGAAATATAAATCAAACACACAAGATTTTTATAGTGGTTCGGGCAACCTCCCTACTCCACTCTTCCAAGCTCACACTCCTTTGTGACTTGGGTTCCACTATTGTATTCCTCAAATACAATTAGAGCCACTGCTCTCTTCTAGATTCTAGCTCTAGGGGGCTTCAACAAATCTCAGCACAAGTAGGTGATGAGTTCCACTCCAATCACACACTACTTTGCCTTTACTTGATCTTAGTTCCTCAAACTAAATCAAGTTCAATACAAACAAATGAAATAACAAAAGAATCTACACTTTACAGATGTGTAGTAGCAATTTGGCGCAGAGAAGAACTTGTAGTATAGGCTTTAAAGATTCAGAAGTTGGGCTCTTGCAGTTTGAAGCAAAGTTCTTCTTCTTTGAATGACTTGATCTCTTTAAAACTCTTGTAGATGGGAGTTAAGCACACTTAATGATTCTCAACTACTTCCCTCGTCCACAATGAATGCCTTTTATAATTGTGGAGGGAATCTGAACGTTTGAAGGTAGGTGGCGCGCATTTAATGCGCCAACGTTCGAATATTTTCCGACCGTTGCGACCCAAGTCGCAGGTGGAGTCGACTTCGGATGCGACTTCGCCCAAGTCGCAGATGGAGTCGACTTCGGGTGCGACTTCGCCTTCCGTAGCGACTTCAAGTTCCAGGTCGGGTCGACTTGGGTATCGACTTGACCCAAGTCGCAAGTGGAGTCGACTTCGGTGTGCGACTTCACTTCGGCAGGAAGCTTGATGATCTTGGAATGCTTGGTTCCTTCATTTCCCTTTGGATCATTATCTTCTTCTTAGCTTGCTTGGCTTCTTTCTTTGATCATTTTATTCTGGAATGGCTTCACATATTTGTAGTCTTCTTGAAGAACTTGTTTTTGATTCATCCTTCTTGCTTTCGATACTAGTCTTCATGTCTTGAGTTTCTTCACCTTAAAATGTACTTGAAGCTTTTCTTTGGACTTGATAAACTTGATTTTGATAATGAGCTTGTATCCTTGATTTGGTCTTGAGAGATCTTAAGTTGATCTTGGAAATGAGCTTGAATATGCATTTTGGACTTTGAAGAACGTCAAGTCAAACTCGGGGTCGACTTCGTCTGCGACTTCGCCCAAGTCGCAACTAGAGTCGACTTCGACTGCGACTTCGGTATACTTCTGTCCCAAATTCAAGTCTGGACGGTTTTTCCCATCTGAAGTCGATGCTAGAGTCGACTTCGTTTGCGACTTGGCTTCCCAAGTCGCAAGTGGAGTCGACTTGGCCTGCGACTTCACCTGCTCTTCTTCCCGTTTCAACTCTGGACGGATTTGGCTCTTTGAAGTCGATCTTGGAGTCGACTTGGGGAACGACTTGGCCTTCCATACTTTATTTTCTTCAAATGTATATCCCTTAAACATTTTCACAAACGTGTTAGTAGCCAAGACTTACTTAAATTGATTTGTTAATCATCAAAACATAGATTTAGCTTGTTTTCCATATATTTCCAACAGTTGGTAGACTTTAGAATCTCGAACGGCTCGCCATCAATGTCAGCCTCAAAATGCTCTAGGATCCTAGTGATCCATGTCCCATATGGCAGAACCCCTTGTGGGTTGTCTTTTCTCGAGGCCATTGCTTCTAAAAATAATCTTGGAAGGCTTACTTTGACCCGATTTACAATTTTCAAGAGAATTCCCGCCTCCTGCGGGTTTAACTGGTTCCTTCCGCCACCCTTTGGATAAATGCAGTGAGCTACAGTAGGCGTAGAACCCGTAGCCTTCGGAACAAGTCCATATAGTGCAGGAACTTGATCCCGGGATGATACTTGTTGCTCCGGGTGAGCTGATTATACATTTGATCAAGGGTAAGATCCACAGGGAGCTGCTCATCCTCAGCAGGAACACCTAGAATTCTGCCTATCTCGATTAAGGCATCTGCTTGATTTGGGGCTACCATTGAACCCAAGAACATTTCAACTCCCTTGACATAAGTACAAAAGTTCTGATCATCCCATAGATAGTAAAATATCATAGTCAGGTCAGGATATACTCTATCATCGGCTTTCAACAAACTAGTCCAGCCTTGAAAATCCAACAATTCTTCAATCTCGAAGTCATAATTGCTCAAGAACTTAAAATCAATGATTTTTGGGATGAATACCTTCCGTTCATAGAACGATTTGTAGAATCGGATGTACTGGATTTCTGTCTTAAAGTATGTGGTCGACATCTTCAAGACTTGGGCCTTGGCAGTTGGAGTTCCTTTTCGTCTAGCCCTTGTATCCGTGCTTCTTGTAATTTGACTTTCTGCACCCTGGGCAGCTGTAGTCGATGGGGTTGCAGCTTGGAATCTAACTCGTCGACCTGTGGAAGTCGATGGCTCATCCCGAGAACATTTTGCAGGAGTCCGTTGCCTCTTGGGGAATTTCTCTTCTGTGTGGGAGCTGGATTGTCTAGGAATGGGTTTTAGTGATGGCTTGGACACTGCCAATTTTGGCAATCTAGCTTTGGGTGCCATCGATTTGGTTTTTGAAATGGGATATTCAAATGAAGCTAGATGGAGATATGCAAAAAGAGAATGAGAGAGAGTCTGAAATATCGAGGTTGAAACAATGAGAGAAATTGACTGAGAGAACTCCGGAGCAAAGGAATAGATTCTGTCAGAAAGCGAGAGAGGGACTGCTGGAAAACAGAGACTGTTGGAAGATAAAAGAGAGATGAGAGATAGAGAGACCGGAGAAGAGAAAGTTTTGCCAGAGAAGAGGGAAGGCCGGAAGAGGGTGGTTGTGCTGGGAGAAAAGAGAGAGAGAGAGAGATGTCAGAGAGGGACGAAGATGAGAAATAAAGAGAGCCAGAAGACAGGGAGAGAAGCAGAGGAGAGAAACTGGTCGGGCAGGAACTGCCGGAGAGGGAGGAGAGACAAGAGGGGGAAACCGGAGAAGAAATGCTAGAAGGAAGAAGGAGAATTGGTGCGGGAAGGAGAGGAAATGAGGAAGAAAAGAGAAAAGAAGAAGAGAAAGGAAGAAAGCGGCGGAAGTCCGACGGTCGCTCTCGCGGAGTCGACTTCGCCTAGATGCAGAGTCGACTTCGTCATGCCCAAGTCAACTTCACTGGAGTCGACTTGGCTTATCGACTTGGATTTTTTATAAGTCCACTTTTCCCATTTAGATATTTTTAGTTTAACTCAACCATCCCCATATCATTTCTAATTTTGTAAAATGATTCATTTGCTAAAGGTTTGGTGAATATATCAGTGATTTGATCCTCAGTTTTCATATATTCCAAACAAATATCATGATTTTCAACATGTTCACAAATAAAGTGATGTCTAACATCTATATGTTTGGTTCTAGAATGCAATACCGGATTTTTTGTTAAGAAAATTGCACTTGTATTGTCACATATAATTGGAATATTGTAATAATCAATACCATAGTCTTTTAATTGTTGTTTCATCCAAAGTAATTGGGCACAACAACTCCTGACGGCTATATATTCGGCTTCCGCCGTAAATAGAGCAACACTAGTTTGTTTCCTTGAATACCATAAAACCAACATATTTTCAAGGAATTGACATGTTCCACTAGTACTCTTTCTATCTACTTTGTAACCGACAAAATTTGCATCCGAGTAGCTGATTTAATCAAAAATTGACCCCTTTGGATACCATAGTCCAAGATTAGTAGTATTTATCAAATATTTAAAAATTCTTTTTACAGCCAATAAATGTGATTCTTTAGGACATGCTTGGAATCTAGAACACATACAAACACTTACAAGAATATCTGGTCTAGAAGCAGTTAAATACAACAATGATCCTATCATACTTCTATAAAGCTTTTGATCGATACATTTACCATTTTCATCCGTGTCGATCTTGATTGTTGAACTCATTGGAGTATTTGCTCCCTTGCTATTTTGCATTCCAAATTTCTTTAGCATTTCTTTGATATATTTGGACTGATTTATGAATATTCCTTCTGCTTGTTGCTTGATTTTGCAGTCCAAGGAAGAAATTTAATTCTCCCATCATGCTCATTTCGAATTTGCTCTGCATTATCTTAGAAAATTCTTGGCACAGAGTTTCGTCAGTAGCACCAAATATTATATCATCTACATAAATTTGCACAATTAAAATATTTTTTGGTTTTATACTTGATGAATAGTGAGTATCAACCTTTCCTCGTTGAAATTCATGATCAATCAAAAATCTATTTAACCTTTCATACCAAGCTCGTGAAGCTTGTTTTAGTCCGTATAATGCTTTGGTTAATTTATAAACATATTTTGATTGATCATTTTCTTCGAATCCAGGGGGTTGTTCAATATATACTTCTTCATTCAAGTATCCATTCAAAAATACGCTTTTCACATCCATTTGAAATAATTTGAAATTCATGTGAGAAGCGAATGCTAGTAAAATGCGTATGGCTTCTAATCTAGCCACAAGCGCATATGGTTCTTCAAAATCAATCCCTTCTTCTTGGGAGTACCCCTTGGCTACTAATCTGGCTTTGTTTCTTATTACAAGTCCACTTTCGTCTAATTTGTTCCTAAATACCCATTTGGTACCAATAATGGTGCAATCATTTGGTCTAGGAACTAAATGCCATACATTATTTCTTTCAAATTGATTTAGCTCTTCTTGCATTGCAATAACCCAGTTTTCATCATTAAGAGCCTGATCAATAGTTGTTGGTTCGATTTTTGACAGAAAAGCATATTGTCCACAAATGTTTTATTTTGACCTTCTAGTCTTTACTCCTTCATAGATATCGCCAATGACTTGCTCAATTGAATGGAAATTTTTGAATTTCAAATCAGTTGGAGGTCTATAGGAATTATTACCTTCACTTACCTTTTCTTCCGTAGAATTTTCTGGCTTGAGCTCGGTTTCCTCTTGTTGCTCTTGTTGTTTTGCTTTTGCATCATCTGCATCACTTAGTTCATCCTCCTTTCTCGGAGTTTGGTTAAATTCATCAAAAGTAACATGTATTGATTCTTCTACTATTTGATTTCTTTTGTTGAAAATCCTATATGTTTTGCTATTTGATGAATAACCAAGGAAAATAGCTTCATCACTTTTGGCATCTAATTTTTCCAAATTTATTTTTCCATTATTCAACACATAACAAGTATATCCAAAAGTATGGAAATATGATATGTTTGGTTTTCTACCTTTCCAAAGTTCATATGGGGTATTTTTCAATATTGCTCTAATTGTGACTCAATTTAATACATGACAAGCTGTACTTACAGCTTCGCCCCAAAATCGTTTGGACAACTTACTCTCATTTAGCATAGTTCTAGCCATTTCTTGTATTGTCCAATTTTTCCTTTCAACAACTCCGTTTTGTTAAGGAGTTCTTGGTGCAGAAATGTATGGTGAATTCCTTTGTCATTGCAAAATTTTATGAATCGATTGTTTTCAAATCCACCACCATGATCACTTCTAATGGAAATAATTGAACTTTATTTTTCATTTTTCACCAAATTTGAAAATGTGACAAACATAGAAAATGCTTCATCTTTGCTAGCTAAGAGTATAATCCAAGTAAATCTCGAAAAATCATCAACAATTACATACACGTACTTTTTCCCACCAAGAGTTAAAATGTCCAATGGCCCATAAAGATCCATATGTAACAATTCAAGTGGTCTAATTGTTGAAATTTCCTTTTTGGTGGAAAATGGCATTTTGGGTTGTTTAGATAGTTGACAAGCTTTGCAAATCTTATCCTTGTCATATTTGAGCTTTGGCAACCCATGTACTAGATTCTTTTTCCACAATGTTTTAATATTTGACATATTTATATGTCCAAGCCTTGTATGCCATATCCATGGATCATTTTCTTTGGCTATTAGACATTTTCCCTCGAGTTCATCAAGGCAAACCAAATATACATTTTCATGTCTTTTGCCACTAAATACTATGTGTTCATCATCAAAAATATTGCATATAAAGGAGTCAAATACAACTTTATATCCTTTATCACATAGTTGACTAATGCTCATTAGGTTTTGTTTGAGTCCTTCAACAAATAGTACATCATCAATACATGCATTTGAAATACCATAAACATTTCCTTTACCTTTTATTTACCTTTTATTTTACCTTTTTCATTATTTCCGAAGGCTACTGTTCCTTCATTGCATGGGTTGATCTTATGGAACAGTCATTTTTCTCCTGTCATATGTCTTGAGCACCCACTATCCATAAACCATATGTTATTGGCCTTAGCTCTAAGACAAACCTGCAAAAATTAAGTCAAGTGGACCCATCTTTTTTGTACCCATTTTATGGGTCCATTTGGGTTAGTTGTCCATTGGAGTCTATGTTGATCTTCCTTTGAAGCCACAAATCCAATGCTTTTGGGCATCCAAACTAATTTTCTACCAAGGTTTTGTAATTTTCTTAATTTGCATTGATAAACCTTGTGTCCCAACTTGTTGCAAAAATTACAAGCTCCCGGGAGTCTAGGAATAGGAAGCCATTTGGTGATTGATTCCCCGGTTGGTCTTTTGGTCCAAGCCACATAATTTATCTTGGGTTTAACATGAATGGGTTTGGTTTTGTTCCTTGGAGCATTAGTTTTACTCTGCTCAAATGTGGTATACCTAAGTCCTTTCTTACAATTTTGGGTAGTCATTTTCAAAAACATTTTCACACTTTCTCCTGGATTAGAAAACTTGACAAGAGATTCATTTTCATTTTGAGTTTCTCTAACTCATTTTCCAAGGTATTCTTTTCATTTTTCAATTTATCTATCTTTTCAGCAAGTTTACCATTCACAATCATTACTGCATAACATTATCTTTTCTTTATTGTAAACTTGTTTCCTAATTTCTTTATTTCCTCATATAATGAATTATAGGCTTGTTGGAGTTCTTCTAATTCAGCACATTTGAGGCATTCATTTGTAGAAGAGAAAATTGAAAAGGATTTTTGTTTGGAGGTTACATCTTGACTACTTGTACAGTTCGTTGAAGTAGCTTGATTCTCCAAGATTTCTGTTGCTACAAAACATACGTCAAAATTTTCCATACAACAACTCCTTGCGCAATCCGCTTCACATTCTTCACTTGAAGAGCTGCATGTTGTTGATTACTCTTCATTTACGCACATGCCTCTTCCTTTGTTTCTTTAAAAATTTTTATTGTCGTCTCGATCTTTTCTTTACTCATTTGCTTTAGTTTCTTCGGGCGTTGGGCATTGGGCTTGCATATGCCCCAAATCGCCACACCGGTAGCATTTTGTTGTCTCTTTCTTCTTTTCTTTAGAATTTCTTTCTTTGAAGTTTCTGAAATTTTTACCTTTCCTTACAATTTTTCTGAATCGTTTTGTAAGTAAGGCGATTTCATCATCATTTTGTGAAGTGTTATCCGAATCTTGTGCAGCTTTCAAGGCGATGGCTCTTTTGCCTTTGTGGTGATCTTCATTTCTTTTCTTGATTAGCTCATGTGACATCAATGAGCTAATAAGATCTTCCAACTTCAATGCGTTTAGATCCTTGGCTTCTTCTATTGCAGTAATCTTTGGAGTCCATGATTCAGGTAGCGCCCTTAAAATTTTCATTACCTATTCAGATTCAGAAATTGCCTTTCCTAGTCCTTTCAAGACGTTAGTAATCTTGGAAAATCTAGCAAACATTTTAGAAATATTTTTTATTTTTAACATCCTAAAACTTTCTAATTCTCCAATCAAAATACTTCTCCTTGTCCCTTGAACTTGAGAGGTTCCTTCATAGATAGATGTTAATGTATCCCAAATCTTCTTGGTAGTCAAATAAGAGGATACTCTATCATATTCGGAAGCAGTAAGAGCACAAAATAATGAATTCATAGCCTTGGCGTTGCTCTTCATAATTTTGTCTTCCTCATCGGTCCATTTGGAAGCTCTTTCATCAGTAGGCAAGGTCACACCATCTTGGATTGCAATTCAAGAATCCATATCTGTAGCCATGATGAGTTGTTTCATTCGTAGCTTCCAATAGCCAAAATTGTTCCAATCAAACAGTGGTGGCCTAGTAAAGGATTGGCCTTCGGCAAATGCAGGAACGGAAGTGGATTGGGATGCCATATCAAAAGATCTCTTTGGTAAAACTCAAAGACCTGCTTGATACCACTTATTGGTACCGAGTTGATGACAATTACCCAAGAGGGGAGGGGTGAATTGGGTATTTAAAAATTTAAACTTCAATTAGAGACTTTATCTCGGTTTAGTTTAATCCCCTTTAATAAGACAAATGGAAAACAATAAGATAATGAAAGCGGAAATGAAAAACAGTAGACAAGATTTATAGTGGTTTAGGCAACCTTCCCTACTCCACTCTTCCAAGCTCACACTCCTTGTGACTTGGATTCCACTATGTATTCCGAGAATACAACTAGAGCCTCTGCTCTCTTTTAGATTCTTGCTCTAGGGGGCATATACAACCAGAGCCTCTGCTCTCTTCTAGATTCTAGCTCTAGGGGGCGTATACAACAAATAGCACAAGTAGGTGACGAGTTCCACTCCAATCACAATGCTACTTTGCTATAGCTTGGTTTGAAACACCAAAATCAAACCAAGCACCAAAAACCAAATAATAAGATGAAATAAAATAAATCTACACTTTACAGATTTGTGTAGCACGTTTCAGCTCGAGGAAGAATTTGTAGAAGCAACGAATCATTTTATGTTGAAGAAAACAACAACTTTGAAGCTTGTTCTTCCTTTGAAAGTGTATAGATCACTCAATTGTAGAGAAAAGTGAATTGAAATTCTTAGTAGCACTTCTTTCCTCTTTTTCAGCTCTATCTTGTGTGTTTCCACGTTTGTTTGAGTGTCTATACATAGAGGAGGGAGAATTTTGAACGTTATGGAGTTGGTTGGTGCGTAATAAATGTTCCAACGTTCAAAAATTCAAACGTTATTTCTCCAAGTCGCAGGTGGATTCGACTTCGTGTGAAACTTCGCCCAAATCGCATGCTGGAGTCGACTTTGGGTGCGACTTCGGCTGTGCTCCATTTGTTCAAGTTGATCCTTGGGTCGACTTGGCCTTGGACTTGACCCAAGTCACATATGGAGTCGACTTCGGGTACGACTTCGCCCAAGTCGATGCTGAAGTCGACTTCGTTTTGCGACTTGACCTTCATGATCTTGCCAAGTCTGCTTAAGCTTTCTTGAAATGTCTTTTGCTTGCTTAACTTCTTCAGCATAGGTGTTCCTCCTTTGATTTGCATTATTTTAGTTTTAAAATTTTTACTTTGCATGAAAATCCTTTAGTTTCATATCTAAGGAATCTTGAAAACTTGAGTCTTGGTGTGCAAGAACAAGTCCAATATATAGTCTTTGATCTATATGGATGAATTTATGAAACTGTCTTGCTTTGGACTTGGATTAATCTTTATATGTTCCAAGTCGAATATTTAAGTCGACTTGGTCTTCATCTTGACTCAAGTCTGACCTTAAGTCGACTTGACCTTCGACTTGACTTCTGAAATTCTGCCCTGTCCAACTGAAGTCGATGCTGGAGTCGACTTGGCCTGTAACTTCACCCAAGTCGCATGTGGAGTCAACTTCGTCTGCGACTTCGGCACCTCTTAGTCCCCAATTTCAACGCTGGACAAAAATAGGCACTTGAAGTCGCTGCTGGAGTCGACTTGGGGATCGACTTGGCCTAAGTCGATGTCTGAGTCGACTTGGAGATCGACTTGACCGTCCATACTTCATATTTTTCATTTTTATATCCTTAAACAAAACACAAAGCACATTAGTAGCTAAAACTTACTCAAATTGTGTTGTTAATCATCAAAACACATGCTTGGGATATTTTGTATTTGATTTTGTCAATTGTTTCCAATACTTAGTTCGAGAGACTAGGTTCAATTTGCATCCATTTAGCTTAATTTTCACTCTCTTTGCATTGTAGGAACATTATTTAGTTTTTAGGCATTTTTAGCATTATTTAGGCATTTTTATTTCATTTACTTAGTTTTTCCATCTTTTGTAGGAAGGACGGGACATATGAAGGCAAAGCGGGCGAGTCGAATGCAAATTGAGACAAGTCAGAGGCAAGTGGTTGGCGCCCAGGCGCCACCCTACGTGCCTTGGCCATTTTTCAGGAAAAGTTCAGAAGTTTTGAAGTCATTGCTTCCAGGGAGTTGACGCCTAGGTGCTAGGCATGATCAACCACAATGTGTCAAGGAGAAGCTCCAAGCCATGAAAGTCCAGGGAATTGGCGCCTAGGCGCCACAACATGGACTCCTAGGGTTTACAGAATATGTCCAAGTTGCCCAGCGCACAGAGAGTTGGCGCCTATGCGCCAATACGCATCCTTACGCACAAATTTCAGTGCGTAAGCTGCGCAAAGGGACTAAATAAATGGTTCCTAGGGTGTTCACGCGCGCGAGAGAGGAGAGAGCCCAGAGACGAACTAGAGAGCAAGAGAGAGGAAATCAAGATCAAAGCCCGGATTGAAGAGAGGATTCAACCCTGTTGATGGAAACTGCCGGAAAATAGTTGTTTCTATTTCTTTCCACTTTTCCTTCTCTGCTTTCATGGATACTTTTTACATGGATGTAATGGATGTTGAAATCATGTCTTTGAACTAAACTTCCATTAGATGGATAGTTAGGATGATTTGAATTCTAAACTATATTGATTCTTGGTTCTTAGAATATTAAGGAATGAATATTTGATTTTATATATAATTATGTATAATTTACCTTTACATGTGTGGATTTAATGCTTTTTAAAGATTAGATACCTTGTAATATGATTTAATTGCTTGATTTATCCTTGGAAGAGGAAAATCTCTGCCAGATCCATGTGCAAAGCATAGGTTTCTACCTTTGTGTAAGGGGAGTTGCTTAACGGATAGGAATATACCGTCAAACCCTGTGTAGTCATTATACAGGTTATGAACTTACCAATTTCACTTTATTTAATGGCATGGAAACATAGCAATTAAATAGGGTGTAATTAGCTTTAAATAATGTTGGAAGACATATAGAAAGATACATGAACTTGGGCTAGTAAATCCATACGCATTCCAATTAAAAAGAACCAAAGCAGTATAGTTTAGATTCAAGGATTCCGAGCTATCCATCTGCCATCCCTAATCAGTAAACTCGTTTCTAGTATCCAGTAGTCTCGTAATCTCTACTCTGATTTTTCATTGCAATTGTTAGTTTAGTTAAATCATAAACTCAGAATTTTTCGCTCATCAAAAGCAGCTTAACTAATTAATAATTCCGGTTAACAATTCCTCATAGGAACGATACTTCACTCACTCTTTATTACTTGACACGGCATGTATACTTGCGTAATGTGGCGCCCCGAACCGAGACGTCACTTCCTTACCTCAAGATCCTATCGATTGGTAAATATGAATCAGGATTGTTGCCCTGATCACGCGGCGGGTTCTTAATTGGAATACACCCAAATTTTTTTCATTTATTCATCTGTCATCATTCATAACTTGACATGAAAATCATCACACATTGTGACATTTCACTTGTAATAAAATTCATCATTTCATTCATAACATCCTTTCATGCCTGTCATTATTCACTCAATCATTGTACACATCATACTTTCATACATTCAGTCATTGACTCACATGAATCTTAGAATTTTAACTAAGTTCATATACACATAAACATGGAACTTATAATTCTAACTAAGTTCATATACATATTAGCTTACCTTAGCATATTCGTTCTTTTCAATTCCTCATAACCTTCAAGGCTATCATCACATATCTTCCTCGACATCTTAGGTTTGCAACCTTCTGAGTTTTCCCAGTACCTGTCTAAGGGTTGGGAAAATAAAACGTGAGTGACAACTCAGTAAGCAAGCATTTTTTCTTTAGGGTGAGGCTTCCTTGAAAACCTTTTTCATAAACATCGGGAATACCCTTTTCTTGAGGACATGTATATGTCCTGAAATATCATCATGAAATCTTTTTCATTAAGCATTCATTCATAAAACCAGTTACAAGCCACGTGTAGGCCCGTTAAGGCAAAACATACATGTTTTACCTTCTCTAATGAATTTCCTTTAATTCTTATATGAACATTTTTAATGTTCATAGACATTACATGAAATCATCTTTTGCCGATGGACGTTTTACGTCCAAAAACATTTGTTTCATAAATCCTTAGGCAAAGGAGACATCTCATGTCTCAAAACATCATTAACATAGGTCATCATAAAATCCCTTAGCCAGGAGACATTTTATGTCTCAAAACATTTTTCACATAATTTTCTTTGGCAATGGACATTCATATGTCCTAAAACATCAATCACATAAGCCTTTCTCGGTAAAAGACATTTTTATGTCCAAAAACATTTTTCATTATAAAATCCAACATATTAACATGGGATGTTTTACGTCCATAAACCCTTATCATTTAGGTTCTTTAGAAATGGACATTCTTATGTCCATAAACATTCTTCATTTAGGCTCTTTTAGAAATGGACATTCCTATGTCCATCTCAAGTTCACATAAATTCTTTTCATAATTCCCCGTCTTGGGGCTTGTTTATAGCAAACAAGGCAAACAAAATACATAAACCATTTTCATAAATGCATTTGCATAAATACATTTCCTTTAATTCCTGTTATTTACACTTTTGTGTAAAACACCCCTTTTTTTTAGAGTAACTTATGCATATTAGCTCATAAGAATCCAATTTAGGATAACTTGTTGTATAAATTCTTTTTAACCCAATCTTTGGGCCTTTGAAAAGCCAAACGTATGCAAATGCGTTTCTCCCCATCCAGTAGTGACACTTAGCAAGTGATCATGCTACCTTTTGGAAGAAAATCCTTAACAGCATGCTAGCCAGGCGGCTGTTCAATTATCTTGCTCCCATCTCAGGGAGGGCGCCGCCGGCACTCCTGTCATCCCTTAGAGACTTGGCCATATATAGAGTGGGCCCCGGTCATCCCAACTGTGCTCTACAACTGGCCTGTTTCTTGTACTGGTGCACCGTATGTTATTATGACGGACCGCGGTCCGTTTGGTTTGAAGAACCACAGACCGCAGCCCATGTCCTTTTAAACCGGGATCACAGACCACAACCTGCATCCATATGCACAAAAAATCTTAGACCGAATTCCATATTTAAGAATAATTCTCAAAAACACATCATAGACCGCAGTCTGTGTCAACTTGTAAGCGAGCGCACCCACTTTAATAAGTTGTTAATTGAAATCTAGTTTTAGGATGACCTTCCTTAAATTCCTTTAGAAACGTTTTGAGTAAAATATTTTGATAAACATTTGAAATGTTTGAGAAACAATACATCTTAAAATCCTTTTAATAAAAGAATTTCAAATCCTTTGGATTTCCATAAATAAATCATATTTTTCTCTAATATTTGCTTGGTTTCCATTTCAGGACTTTTGTTTACAAGAGTTATGCAATTATGCTATCCCCTTGTCCATAATCTATAAATTTAATAATTGTCCACATATCAATCATTTTTTACGTAAAGGGAACTTACACAGTCTTTTGCATGCCAATAAGCAACCTGAAATCAAACCATTTTATGAAATCAATCATAGGAGGTTGGTCATCCATAAATCCCTTTTTAACACATCCGTATAAACATTTTTAACATAAATTTCCTTGTCTAAAGGAAATCAAAACTTTTCGAACATCATTTCAATACATATGGACTATGTCCAAAAAATCATTTATTATTTAATTATCTTGACCTAGCAAAACAAATCTTTTTCATCATTGTTTATCACGAGTTATTGTAGAAATAATTCAAGGTTCATTTACAAACAATATTTTGTGAAAAGGGGAAAAATTCCCTTTTTCTTATAAAATGTTGTTGAAACAATATCATATAGAACTTGCTAGCTTAAAAGTAAATTCTTAAAATCATCGGTATCAAACATGAAATCCTTAGAAAACATTAGCATGGAGAACTTGCTTACTCATAAGCAAAATTTCTCAATTCCATTAACTTGAAGCATTCCCATCCTTGGCAACACTTAGGATAAATTATTTATCTTAAGAAGTGTCGCTTGCTTTCCATGAAGCAAACCTTAAGACTTTTCATTAAAGTCGTCATTTTTCCAAAACTCATGGCTTTGCATTAAAGCCGTCATATTCAAAACTTGTGCTTGCCCATTCAATAAATCATAAACATAAACACTTCAAACATAAACATAAACATTTCAATCATATCAATCTCATAAAAAGAAAATGGCATTTTAGAAAGTTTGCTTGCTTACCTGAGATCGCCATAATCCCTTTTCCTTCCATTTCTTTTCCCTGCCTACATGAAAATAATATGATTTTTCATATATTTCTTTTCCTTACATTCCATTAGTTTTCCAACCCATTTTATTCACATATATCATTTATTCGACTTCTCAAGTCACTATGCATACATTTAGCATATACGTGTACATTTTTACACATTCCATCGGCTAATCACATAACATATATAACTCCAAAATTAGGGTATCCATTCAACCATACAAAATTCATCCATTACCTATCATACATAGGTTCATTAACCTTTATTTACCATTTTTCACTCCTTTTACAAACTTCACACATCGGTGCCCGTTTTAAGCACACGTTATTACCTTAAGCTTCATTACATAGTCCCAAAATTGGGAATTAACATCATATAATTCAAAACAGTTATTTAATCATGAAATTCATCATATTTTCATGCATTTTTGCATAAAACCATATTCTATATGTCATTCATCACTTATGCAAGTCTATTGCTTCACGTATGCCCTTTAGCAACATATACATAAGATTTTCATAAAATTTTCTAAGGCAGAGGTTTAATCCATATTTCAGCGGATTAATTAACATTAATTACCACTGCATTTAGGGTATTTTTATGGGGTTTAAATCCACTTGCCATAGGTTTCCCAAAACAGCAAGTTTGGAACCCGTTTTCACCCGTTTAACGTGTCTTTTGACACATAACCTTAGGAAATTATATAAATCCGAAATTTCAGCATATAATCATACTTTTATTAATCAATATTTAAGGATTTAACACATATATCAATTTGGATCATTTCTACATGGGTTTCATATTTCTTTTTGATTTGTTTCTCAAACTATCCACATATGCTGAAATCAGGCATACTGAAATCTAAAAATCTTGAATTAATATCAAATCAAGTATTTTTGATCTGAAATTTCTACCATACCTTAATAACTAAATTAATTAACCAAAATAAATATTTTCAGCATAAAAAATTAAGAATTTATATTTATTTTGGCATTTTTACCTTGCTGGACAGCAGCATCCATTTTCAGTCAACCTTAATCAAGTAAATTATTGGGTGTATTTCTACCCATAAAAATCTAATTTTTAATTTTTTCCTGTGATCATAAATATCATGTAAAGTTTTAACTTGTATAAAAATGATTAAAAATCCTTTTCTATAGTTGATCTTGTCACCAGTTTTACCCTGTTTTGGCTAATCTTCTCAGATTTTTAATTTTCAAATTATTTATCATTTTAAGCTTAAAATTGGGTCATTCTTTAATCATCCCATAATGATTCTTCCCAACAATTTTCATGCTAAAATTAATTCATTTACTGTTCCGTCCATAATTTAATTTATAACATCATATATCATTCAAAACTTCACTTTTCATCATCTAAATCATGGAATTTCATACATGCAAGCTAACACCCATTCCATATTCATTCAAAAGCATGTTGAATCATCACTTTAAAGATTATTTAAGCATCCATTCCATATTCAAAATCTTAGGGTTTAAAACCCAAAATGAAAAGCTAAATCAACCCATATACTTACTTGGTTAATGCAGATCAAACCCTCATCACTTGGAAATGATTTTCCTCCTCAAATTCCCCTTCTTTTCCCTTGGTTTTTCTCTTCTCCTTGTCTGGGTAGCGCTGGACATGAGGCTGCTGGTTGCTTGGAGTGAAAGATTCAACATTTGGAAAAATTTCCAAGCCTCCACATGTGAACGTGCACCCCTCTTATGAGGCTGGACTTTTTCCAGCTGTGGGCCCCACTTTGGAGCCATTTTCCACAGACATTTAATGCATACTTATCCCCTTAATGATCTGGATAATTATTAGCCATATAAATTATTTTTTTCACATTTTCTTAATTGCAAAAATCTGCATGCATCAAGACCGTCCAAAACTGTCCAGCCCTTGCTCGTCACTTGCTGCCCATTTTCATCATTTTTTAAAATCCCAAAATGTGGGTAATTTATACAACTAATTATCCCTTAACATTTGGCTTGATTATCCAAGCATTTCCATATTTTTCAGAATTTTTAAATCAATTTCTAGCTCACATGGAGCCATGGACGTCCAAGCTAGCTAGGGTAGGATTTTTGGATTTTTGTGGCTAGCAAAATCCTCCTTAAATCCATAAATTTAATTCCTAAGATCATGATACCTCTTTTATCCTCATTTTATTATTTTTTTTATTTCCAAAAATTGCTCAAAAATCCACATAATCAAAGTTGTAACAAACTTTGACTTTCCATTAAAGTCATGTGCCCTGTCTTGAGACAAGTCAATCCACTTATTTTCTCTCCAAGAAAGAAAATTCTTATGATAATTAGCTTAATCCATTCCATTCATCTTATAGATTTCATAATTTTATTCCATCGTTTCAAATTTCATCTCAATCCGATTTTCCTAGCTCCCGTTATGTGCCGTTTAAAGTTAACGGTTGAAATTGAAATATGATCAATAAATCATTAATCTAATGTTATCAAGGATTTTCATAACCCAATAATTCCATAATAGCAAGCCCATCATCATCAACTTTTCTTTCAAATTTCACTTGAATCCGCCTTACAGGCGTTGAGTTATGAATTTTCTAGTGTTTTCCAACATAATTCCACAATTTCCATTTTAATCTCCATTAATTAAATCATGAAAATTAACTAAACATTCATGCCACATTAGCATTTTTTAATCCTCATTATGCTCCTTTAGTCACCTTGACTCATAATGGGCTCCGGCAATTAAATCTTTAATCACCCTTCTTAATTAAACCTTAATTGCAACATATCATAAAATCCTAAAATCATCCAAAAATTCCATTTAATCATATATAAGTCACATGTACATGTTCAATACATACGTTGAATCTTACTTAGGTTTGGGTTTCACACATAAATAGCGAGCATTTTAGTTGACATATACGCAGCTCGTCAGCGCCCCAAACTGAGACGTCACATCCTTACATCAAGATCTATCGATTGGTAAATGTGAATCAGGATTGTTGTCCTTATCACGCGGCGGGTTCTTAATTGGATCTTGTCCAAATTTTTTTTCGATTCATTTCTTTTATCTATCATCATTCATTTCTTTACATTCTACATCATTCATCATACAAGCGGCGATACACTTGCAATGATATTTGATATATTATTCATAGCATCTTAACTTGTCCTTTCTACAATAAGGGTCTTCTGGACTTAATCATGACGTTTTACTTCCATACATACATACATACATTTAATCATTGAATCACATAGAACTTAGAACTCTACGTAAGTTCACATATACGTCAACATACCTTAGAACTTTAAACCATGCTATCCCATTCCTTATAGCCCACATGGCTACCATCACGTACCTTCCTTCATTGCTTAGGTTCACATCTTCTTGAGTTTCCCTGTACCTGTCTAAGGTTTGGAAAAACAAAACGTGAGTGATAACTCTGTAAACAAGCTTTTTATCTTTTAGGGCAAGACTTCCTTGAAAACTTTTTCCATAAATATCTTGAATACCTTTTTACTTGAGGACATTTATACATCCTAAAACATTGTCGTAAAATCTTTGTTCCTGAGGACAACTCTATGTCCTAGAACATTATCATAAACATCATTCTTAAAATAATTTACAAGCCATGTGCAGGCTTGTTAAAGCAAAACATATGCGTTTTACCTTCTTTAATTAATTTACTTTAGTATTGTGTGAACATTTATAATGTTCCAAGACATTTACATAAAACCGTCTTTTGCCAGTGGACGTTTTATGTCCAAAATATTTTTCTCATAAATCCTCTTTAGAGAAGGACATTCTCATGTCCTAAAACATCATTCTCATAAGCCTTTTTCGGTAAGGGATATTTTTATATACAAAAACATTTTTCAACATAATTTCCTTTAGTTAAGGGATATCTGATGTCCCGAAACATTTTTGACATAACTTTCTTTGATAATGAACATTCATATGTCCTAAAATACTTTTCATTTAAGCCCTTTGGCAATGGACGTTCTTATGTCCAAAAACAAGTTTGACATAAATCTTTTTCATAATCCCCGTCTTGGGACTTGTTTATAGCAAACAAGATATAAAAAATATAACCCATTTTCATAAAAGCATTTGCATAGAAAACATTTCCTTTCATCCTTGTTATTTACACTTTTGTTTAAAACACCCTATTTTTAGGGTAACCATTACGTAAAAATTCCTTTAGGATAAATTTTCGTAAAAAATGCTTTTATGTCCCAACCTTTGGGCTTTTCAAAAGCAAAGCATAAGAAAATGCATTTCTCCCCATCCAGTAGTGACACTTAGCAAGTGATTATTCTACTTTTTGGAAGAGAATCCTTAACAGCACGCTGACTAGGAGGTTGTTCTTTCATCGTCTCCCATCTCAGGGAGGGCGTCGCTGGCCTCCTGCCATCCCTTAGCGACTTGGCCATATGTAGAGTAGGCCCCGGTCCATCTTCGACCGTGCTCTACAACTAACCTATTTTTTATGCTGGTGCACCATACATCTTTATCATAGACCGCAATCCGTGTAGTTTAAAGTATCACGGACCGCAGCCCTTGCCCTTATAAACTGGGATCACAGACCGCAGTCCACATCCATTCTTGAAAAATATCACAGACCGAGGTCTGTATCATTAAAAATAATTTTTGAAAAAGAACATCACAGACCGCAGTCCGTGTCAACTTGTAAAGCGAGCGCACCCACTTTAAACAAGTTATTCTTTGAAATCTAGTTTTTGGATGACCTTCCTTAAATTCTTTTAGAAACATTCTGAGTAAAATATTTTGATAAACATTTGAAATGTTTGAAAAACAATACATCTTAAAACCCTTATAAAATAACTTCAAAACTTTTGGATTTTCAAAAAAAAACCATGCAATTTCCTGACATTTTCTTGGTTTCCATTTCAGGGCCTCTTTGCTCACAAAAGTTATGCAATTATACCATCCCCTTCTCAACCACCTGAAGGTCAAATTCTTGTCCACATATCTATTGTGCCCTTTTTACATAAAGAAGGGCTTGCATAGTCTTTGGTATGCCATTTTAGCAACCCGAAATCAAAACATTTTATAAAGTTAACTTATTGGGTTGGTCATCCTTAAATCCCATTTTAACAATATCTGTACAAACATTTTTCAACATATTTCCTTATCTAAAGGAAATCAAAACCTTTCAAATATCATTTCAAAACATATGGATGATGTCCAAATCATCATTTATATTTAATCATCATGACATAGAAAAACCCATCTTTTTCATAAATCATATCTCTTTTTTTATTTTTCTTTCATAAACATAATTATTTATCATAAATTATTGTAAAAATAATTCAAAACTTATTTACATTTATTGCTTTGTGAAAAAGTGGAAAATTCCCTTTCTTTATAAAATATTTTTGAAACAACATTATAAAGAACTTGCTTGCTTGAAAGTAAATTCTTAAAATCATTGGCATAAAACATAAAATCCTTAAAAATTATCATCATGGAGAACTTGTGTGGCGGCCCAGCCCGAGACGTCACATCCTTACCTCAGGATCTATTGATTGGTAAATGTGAATCAGGATTGTTGCTCTGATCACGTGGTGAGTTCTTATTAGATATTTATCCACTTAATCCTAATTCCTTAGGATTTTATATCATTTATACATTCAATTTCTATCAAATGCCATTTTTAGCCATTATATTCTTTGAGAATTACACATGTCATCTCATAATCTTCATACTTAATCATATCATGATATTTCATGCCTTAGAATTTACCCATAAAAATTTTCCTCCTTCTATTGTCTCAAAACCATAACATAATTATGGCGCCCCAAACTGAGGCATCACATTTGTCCTTACTCCAAGATCTTGTCGATTGGTAAGTGTGAATCAGGATTGTTGCCCTGATCACGCGGCGGGTACTTAATTTGATCTCGTCCATTTTTTTCTTTTTCTTTTCTTTCATCACATAAAGACACATACTTATCATCAAATTTCAATTATCATTGATAACATTCATACTTGTTTTTGTACAATACAGGTTATTGTAACCTGATCATTTCATACATACATAATTTGAAAACTCCTTACCATATGTTCATTCATATCATATACAGATCAACATATTATAAAATTTTCTTCATACCTTCTTTTTCCTTTCCTTCTTGGCCTGCGTTACCTGTCTAGGATTTGAAAAGAAAAACGTGAGTCGAAACTCAGTAAGCAAGTGTTTTTTTCATTTAAATGCATTTCTCTCGTTCAATAGTAGACATTTATCAAGTGATCTACTATCAACCAGTCGAAACCTTTTCATAAAACTTTTCATAAAACATATGCTTACAAACTTAACATGTAAACCTCTTTTTCATGAACATAAAAACATTTTTTCTAAAACTTCCTTTCTCCAAGGACATTCTCATGTCCTTAAAACATTTTCCATAAAACCTTTTTAAAACAAGCATATGCATCATGCAATACGTTTCTGTCCGTCTGGTATGTGACACTTACTAAGTGATCACCATTTCCTCCTTAGGAGAGAAACTATTTCATTTGATAACTTGCGAGCCAGGAAGTTATCCGTGTTCTTCTCCCATTTTAGAGGGGGTCCATCTTGCAATAGCGTCCGGTCTGCATATCATCTACAGTAGACCTAGTACATAACTCATGTGCACATTCCTTTCTCCATATTCATATGTTAGCATGCTTTTTATAAAACTTCATAGACCCTAGTCTGTGACTTTTTCTTTTCAAAACTTGATCCTAGCATGTCATTTCAAAATAGTACAGACCTCAGCCTGTATTCCCTTTTCTAACTTGAAAACTCGGCACAACCCAAGTTAACAAGTTAATAAAAATATTTTGTAAGGATGACCGACCTTAAATAAATTTGAAAATATTTAAATAACACATTTCTAAATCATTTAAAATATTTGAAGAAAATATTCGAGAAATAGTAATTTCAAAATTTTGCTAAATATTTTTTTAGCGGTAAAACAATTTCGAAAACATTTTAATATCTAAAGACAAAAGATTTTGCAAACGCTTTTCTTCCCATTTCTGGATTTTTCATGAACAAAGGATATACCAATGCATAATTCATTTTTATATGGTATCATATTCTTTGTCCACATGACACATGAGTTACTTCTATATGAAGGTAAGCTTGTATGATCCTTTGGGCATTACCTTAAAAATCTTCATTTAAATCAATTATCGATTGGCCTTCCTTAAATCCGTTTCAAAACATTTTAATAAATCATTTTAAATTCATTCGATAAAACCAAATATTATTTAGAAATCAAAAATTTTCCTTTTCCATTATAATGCAACCATTTCCACCTTTCTCCTCATTTTCATAAGGATTTGTTTATGATAAAGCAATTCACACATATCTCAACATTTCTCCTTACTTCCATATGGATTTGCTTATAAAAAAGTAATTCAGACATATTCCAGGTTGCAATATAAAATATATAAAAATCATTTTCAAAAAGTTTGTTTGCTTACTTCTGTTTTGCTTCAGTCTGAATCCTTTATCCTTTCCTTTTCTTTTCTTATAGAAGTGAAAAGGATATACATACTTTATCATACATGTGTTATATTCATTTATGACCTTATTTTCCTCCATAATTTCTTATAGAGGTTAACCTTAAAAGTACTTGGTCATTATTTCCTTATGTGGATTTTTATCCATAAATTCTTAAAAATTTCATCCTTAGATTTAAATATTAACCTCAAATTTTCTCCAAAATCACACTGTTTACTGTAGCAAATCACACTGTTTTCAAAAATTGATATTTTTTTCAAAAATAAAAAATACCATGACATAGTTTATGTCTAGTATATCATAGAAAATTTTATATATTTTGTATTTATCGTATTTTACTTGGCGAAAAAAATTATTTTCTCCATATACTAAAAATCAACATAAATTCACTTAAGCATAATCCTTAATTCCAAAATATCACGAAATTAATATATCATCATTCCAACATCATATTTATCATAATCAATCATCCCGAATCATCATTTATCAATTGTGGAGCATTATTTTCACATATTATATGCTATCTTCCCCAATACCCTATTTTCGCTCCAAATTTTTTATGTTTTGGCATAATTCCAATTAAGCATTATATCTATACTTATTTTTTCATGCTTAGGCATTATCTAAGCATGATTTTACCCTACTTAACATCAAAAATAAATTTATGCAGAAATCACTTACCCGAAGTGGAGAACTCCTCTCCTCCTTCTCTCTTTCTCTCTCTTTCCTTCTCTCCTTCTCTCTCTAAGGCCAAAACAAATTTTGGGGGTGGAAATGCTTGAATTTCTCAAGATTGGAGTGCCTTTGGACGTCCTCCTTGCCCCCCTATTTATACTTTCTGATTTTTCACAAAATTGGATTTTACCCCCTAGCTTGAGGTATTTAATTATAAAAATGTATTTTCTTATAATTTCTAAAAATGCATGGAGCTTTGTGTAGCCACCCTTGGCCTGCTCCAGCCCCCTATGGCAGCCCTATTTTTCCTAGATTTTTAATTTATTAAAATTAATTATTTTTAAGCAAATTAATCTCAACCGTTGATATATGATAAGATTAATTTGTGGCCATTAGATTTGGCCCCAAAAGTCAACAGCCCCTGCACGTCCCTGCATTGTAGCTTCTTTTCATTTAATTTTTAATTTTTTATTATTTATTTTATTATAAAGTCAAAAGTAGATTTAATTAAAAGTTAAGCTACTTTTTCGATCTCTATTTGACGCTTCATCTTGACCTTTGATTCGTGATTTTCATCACATCTTAACCCATTCATCATGTTCATCATCAATTTTTAACCATCCATAAAAAATTTCATCGAATTCCGACGCCCAGATTGCAAATTATGAATTTTTTTCTATTTTTCACTAAAATCCAAATTTGTATTAAAATAATAAAAAGTAATGCTATTTTGTCTTGTAGTGATTAAATCCCTATTTTCTCTTTTTGTTATTAGGTTAATCCAAGTGATTAACTCTTAATCACGTGTCTTAATCCTCGGTTACTATTCATGTTCACTATTCACGTGCACTATTCGCGTAGGTTAAATTCTTAATTGCACTATTTTAACCTCCAATACACATATTTATAAATATAATTCATGAATTTTCATTTATCATAAAAATAATTACAAAAGAATCTAGGATTTACAACCCGAAATGACGCGTACATTGTCTGGGTTTCACAATAATTCATATACAACATCAAATAACTATTTAATGTTATCATTCATATGACCATATAATCCATAAGTTCATACATAGGTAACTTATAGAAATTCATATATTCTTGAATCTCCACCTGTGCTCCTTGCCTCCTTCCTTTCACCTGTCTATGGGTTTGAAAAACAAAACGTGAGTTGAAATTCAACTCAATAAGCAAGCTGTACATTTTTCAGGCAATTCATTTTGAAAGTAACATTCTTTAAAAATATTTCCCTCCATTCAGTAGAGACACTTAGCAAGTGATCAATTACCTGCGGAGCAGAAACTTTTTCATAAACCTTTCATGAAAATCAATCATGAAAACCATTCATGTAAACCATTCGTAAATCCCAATTTTTGGACATTTCATAAACATTAGATGTGCAAATGCATAATTTTTATTCATGACATTATCCTTCAAGTGACGGTACGCTAGCACTGGAAACTCTCTTTCATTACATGATCCTTTCCATCCTTGGCGCTGGACCTTCCGACTTGGCAACATCAAGGGGGATTCCTTGTCCACTTACTACCTCGACTAGCCTACCTCGCCGGACCTTCCGACTTGGCAACGTCGAGGGGGACTCCTGGTCCACTTACTACATTGACTAGCCTGCTCGACTTCTATTCCATGCATGACCTTTAGTCACCCCGGCATTGTATACCTCTTACACATGATATCTTGCCATTCTCATGTAGAGAATTTTTTGCACCATCCTTTTTAAATATTGTTTCAAAGAAACATCGTATAAATCCATATTTCCTCACATTTCATACTTAAATGTGAAACAGTAAGCAAATCACTTATCATACTTGAAATAACATTTCAATACATATTGAGATAAAGGAATGGTTATCCTTAAATACCTTAGAAAGCATTTAAAACAAAACTCATTTAGAAAGTTTGTTTGCTTACCTTGCTTGCTTAGCTTTCTGTCTCGCTTATCTCTTTGCCTTTGCCTATACATATAAGAATGACATAACATTCATATACTTTCTATTTGTTTGCATTCAACTTAGTTTTCCAACCTGTTTCCATTAATATTTACAACCCACTTGAATTCCAAGTCGGGTGTACATGCACATCATAACTTCTGCATCATACCATTCATTTCATCATATGTTTAATACCCGTATTTAGGGTATCGTTCCCATATAACATAACACATTCCTTAGTCATTCATTAGACATCATATGGAAGTTTATTACTTCCACTTATCATTTTTCACATATTTTCCACAATTCACATATTGTGCTTACTTTTAAGCACCTAGTTGATATGCTAAACTTCATATATTAATCTCGAAATTTGAGATTATCCAAACAGAAACATCATCCACGTGTTTCATCATATTTTCATACATTTTTGCATTTTAATATCTCACATAAACCATTTATCATTTTCTCATGCCTATCTCTTCATACATGTCCATTTCTCAACACATAGTTCATGTGTTTCTTAAAATTTTTCAAATCAGCAACTTGTCTCTTATTCCAGCATTATTAAACCCCTTAATTAACATTTAATTTAGAGTTTAATTTCAGAATTTTAATCCATTCATCATAGGGTTCTAAAACAGCAACTTAGAGACCCGTTTTTAATCCTTTCGACGCCTCTTTTGACACTTAATTCAAAACAGATTTCTAATCCATAAATTCCAGAAATTAATCATGTTTTTATTAACCCAAATGTATGGTATTATCACATAATTAAATTCTAAAATTCGTTTGCTTCCATAACAGCAACTTCCATACACGTTTTGGGTGTCCATTTGACCCGTTTTGACGTGTCCAAACATATGCCCACAAAATCAGATTTAGGGATAATCTTTTCAAACCCTTTTGGACACTCAAAGTACCTTAAACATGGGATATTTTACCCTCCATAACATCCATAATTCGTTTGTGCTAATTCATGTATCATTTTCAACATAGAAACATAAGAATCGAGTCATATGTGTAAACCTAGTTCACCTTTTTCATCCTCTTGAACCCTTGCTTTCATTCTTTTCATTCAATCCTTAATCAATACCCTAATCAAGGGCATCATGAATCATAATCTAAGGGTTCAATATGAATCAAATTCTTGAGTCATAAATTGAGGTGAAAAACATAGAATTAAAGTACTCAAATCATGGGATATACTTACGTGAATTGAGTCATACTTAAACTCATCTTTCCTAGCTTGAATTCATCTTTTTTCTTCCCCTTTTTTCTTCTCTTTTTTTCCTCTTTTTCTTCCCCTCATGCTGCTGGAATGGGGACGTGCACACTGCTGGAGTTTTAGGGGGTTTACTCCTTGACATTTTTTCTTTCCCACCCCTTTACACCTTTGGACGTGCACTTATGTATAAGCTGGATTTTCCAGCTTTGTGGGCCCCATTTGCCACATCATTTAGCATGTAATTAAATACATGTTTATCCCCTTTATTGACATGGCAAAATATGGTCCAAGTAAATTTGATAATTATCCATTAAAAATTCATCAAAAATCCATACCATTAATGGACAAAATCTGTCCACTCTTCAACGTCAAAATGCAGCAACTTTGGTGTAATTTTCCAAACCTAATTCCACTTTAATTTATGGGTATTTAATCAACCTAGATAATTTCCTAATTAGGGGTCCACTTATCATATTAAAAAAATTTAAAAAATCAGATTTTAGCCTTGGACATCCACATCATTCATGCTCCACTTGCTGTCCACTTGATTCAACGTCCATATGCAGCTGCCTTTCGCATTTGTTTCCATAAAAATGCAGCTTTATTTGATGGAAATTTAATTACCCTAGTAATTAGCTTTCTTAGCTGTCCATTTGGCATTTAAAAAAATAAAAAAAAATCTGAAAGCTGCCTTGACTGTCCACATCTCTCCCTTGCTCCAAATCTGTCCACTTGATGATCATATCCTTATGCCTTGATTTTGACATTTTTTATCCAAATTTTCCACCCAATTTAAGTGCTCATTTATTTACCTTGATTCTCTAGTTGACTTAGGTGTGGATTTTATAATTAAAAAAATTAAAAATCCACTTTTTGGAGCTCATAGCCATCCACTCTATGCCTCCTCTATGCTTCTCTCTTAAGCTAGTCATTAGCTCCTTAATTTCCACATTAATGCAGGGGATATTTTCATGAATTTTTTCATTTTAAGTAATTCATAAAATTCATGTGTAATTATCTACTTTCGACACCTCATTTGTGCCATTAATTATTTAATTAATCACTTTAACTTTAACATAAATGAGAGCTACTTTATGGTGCACAAAAGTCAATGGTGCATACCCCTTTTTTCGTGAAACCATGATCCCCTCATCATTAGCTTAATCCAAGCCTCTCATTGAATTGATCTCATAATTTTAACCGTTCATTTCAAATTTCGTATCAATTCGACTTTTCTAGCTCAAGTTATGACCATTTGCAGTCATACTTGGATATTGGATGGTAATGATCAATTTCCGCCCAAATCTCATCAACGTTTTCGTAATTTATCATTTCCATAAGTTTAAGCATGAAATTATGTGCTTTCCTGTGAAACCCCAAATTTTAAGCTTTACAAATATAGCTTGAAATTGTCGAAAAGATAAAAATCGAAATCTCATAAAATGAAGGGTTTAGGTGTAACCCATATGGGAAATGAAAATTAGTGGAAAAATGATTAAGTAAAGTAGGGATTAGCGACAATCACGGAAAGACAAAAATGGATGGAGAATGCTCAGGTGGCAACTCGTTAAAATTCATTTTCCATGTCATTTTGGAAATTTAAGAATATGGTTAAATCGGGAATTTCTTAGGAAATTCATATTGGACAATGTTGAAGTCCAATTGAGATGAAATTTTAAGGATAGCTTCATCATGAGGTAACTTACATGATCAATAGTGGAATTTTGAAAATTATGATTAAAAATATTATTATCATAATTAATGTTATGAATTAGCTTCAAAAGATCCTAAGCTAGTCTATAATGATTATTTCAAGATGAAACTTTTTATGGGTTATGAAGCATTATTTAGAGTAATTATGAAAATTTCAAAATTCACATTTGAAATGTATGTGAATTTTGTGGAGACATATATATGTCCATTTTTCAATAATGAAATAAAAATAGGTACCCAACTCCGATTAAGGTAATATTTTAAGGCAAAGCTTAAATTAATATGCCCAAATTAATGAAGGAATAAATTTTGAAAAACATGTCTCCAAAATTTTAAAAACAGATTTTTTTATCCAAATATGAATTAGTTAATTAAAATAAAATAGAAATTTTTTTCAAAATTCTGAAAGGTGCATTTTGTGAAAAATTGTATATATATTAATAAGAAAAATTTTCATAATATATAAGTGTGAATGTAGGCATTTATGATTTAATTTATTAATACTAGAATTTCTGTTAAAAAAAAATTTTGCACGTAAAGAAAATTCGCTGGCAGCAATGGTGATTACGTGGACAGCAATAATATGACAGTGGTGCATGAAGTAGGAGCTGTCCAAAATTTGATAATTGACAGATTAATATGCCAGCAACTGTCCTATGATTAAACGACAACTTGAGTTAATTAACTCAAGTAAACCACTAATATATAAAGGGGCATTGGGTGCTGAAGTGGGTTTGGAGCGGCTGAATTATCCTGTTAAACGGTGGACGCAGCAAGAGATATAAAAAAAATTCCTCCAGCAGAAAAAGATGTGCAACAATCCAAGCCAGGTTCTATTTAATTGCTTTCTTTCATTTTTTAATTGAATTTTTATATTTAGAATGGATTACCGTTCCCAACAAATTTATGCATGTATAAAATTAATAGCTGGATTTATGAAAATTCAGCAGCTGTATTATATATATAATTGCTGGAATTATAAAAGAATGACAGTTGTATTTTATTTAAGTTATTTTATGGATGAATATGTGATTTAATACCGTTAATGCATGTAGCATGATTTTCTCATGATTTAAATAAAACTCATCATGATTGTTAACGTGATGTTGTTTAAATTAATATGATTTAAAAAAAACTGTTTAATTAGTTTAAACATTAATATGTATCGTTATATATTGCTGGATATGTTAATTATTTGATATTGAGTGGCAGCAAGAATTAATTTAGTGCTGTTTAATTAATTCAGCAAGATTTTGAATTTTTTTCAAAATCATGTTTAAATAAAAATTTCTGGGTTATTTAACGTCAAAAATTCAGATTTCCAGATTTTATGATTTTGAAGTTCAAAAATTTAGGAAGAAATCATGCTAGACGTTGATTAATTTTTAAATACATGATACCATTGATTAATTTAGGGTAATTTTAAACTGCATTATTAATTCAGTAAATACTCTGTTGAGTGTTGATAATGTTGCTGAAAATATGAATTGATACCATTAAACTAATTCAGCATTAATTTACCGTTAGTTAATTCAATGTAAAACTGGTTAATTAAATCAAGCTGGATTTACCATTTAAATAGTTCAACAAATGGATTATAATTTTCTGTATAATTTTTACCGGTTAATTGATGAATTGCTCAAAACTGTTTAAAGATGGAAATTTTATCCATCGGATTTCATGTTGAATTAGTAAATTGAAATGATAAAAATGATAGGCGTGAAAATAGATTCAAAATAGATTTTTAAATCTGTATAAACCATGTTTAATATATGGTTTTTGGATGATAAAAGGATGGGTAAGATTAATGTCAAAACCAATTTTATTTTCCTACATAATCATGTTTAATTTGTGGTTTATAGATAATGAAAGAAAGGTTGTAAATTTCTGAAAATTTAGACAAGCACGGGTTGTTTCTTTAATTTATTGAATATTAATCCATGCACATATAATGTTTAATTAAGTGTTAAAATGATTTATTGGTTCGATGAAATATGACTCACAATCAAGTGACGTCAAAAATAGCTAGGTTAAAATGTTTGAATTTTCATGGCCTAAATAGCCATGAAATAATGAGTATATGTATAAATGTTTAAAAACAAATTTGAAATTCTATTCTAATCATGTTTAATTAGTGATTTATAAATGATAGAAAAATGGTTAGTAGTACCAAGTGTGTAAATGTGAATAGGAGATAGTTGTATGAGATGAAACATACATAAGTTAGAAAAATAAGTTCATTGTGCAAGCATGGAATGTTATAAATAGTCCTCTTCATTTGTATAGGAAAAGGAAAAGGAAAAGTGGAAGGTACAAGTTGACTATGCAGGTAAGCAAGCAAACTTTTTGAAAATCCAATTTTATATGACTTTACTCTGCAGTCTCAAATTGTTTTGAAAATTTCTTTGTTAGAAACAAATCCTTTTAATGTTAAAAAAATATTGAAGTACAAATGTTGAAAAGGTTGTGTTGAAAGGAAAATGAGATTTTAAAATGATATTTGAAATAAATATTTTAGAATAGTTTTATTACAAGGTTTTGAAGTATTTTAATGATATGTTTCAAAGGTTCTCTAAATATTTGATTATTTTGGAATTTCCAAAATCTATTGTTTCGAGAAGGATTTAAGGAAGGCCAACACGATCAATTAATTTGAAAAATGATTTGAGTAATGTTCAAAGGATTATACAACTCTATCACAAATAGAAATGAACAATAAGACAGGTGGACAAAAGTATATGATATTAGATGAAAGCCTGTACTTGCATGTCCTTTGATCATAAAAACCCATAAATGGGAAAAGCATTTGTAAGAAAAATCTTTTGGTTGCAAATATTTTTAAAGACGTTTTATCGTTCAAAAATTATTTACAAAACTGTTAGAAAATATTGTTAGTTCAAATATTGTCCTTGAATACTTCAAATGATTTATGAAATATAAATGTTTTAAGGTTAGCCATCCTTACAAAATATTTTGAGTATAGAACTCGTTAACATGGGTTAAGCACAGTTTTCAAGATTTGAAAGAAATATAGGCTGAGGTCTGCAGTATTTTATGAAAACATACTAGCATCAAGTTTTCAAAAAAAGCACACAAACTGTGGTCTGTGGTTTTTCTAAAATCATGCTAGCATGTGAATGTGAAGAAAAAGTTGCACAAGGATTATGTACTAGGTCTATTGTAAAGGATATGCAAGCAGGTCGCGGTTGCAAATTGGACCTCCTTTGCATAGGGCGAGTCGCTTGAATAAGGCTAAATGCCAGCAGCACCCTCCCTGAAATGGGAGGTGGACACGGATAGCCGCCTGGCTCGCGGGCTATCACCTGGAAAGGTTTCTCTCCTAAGGAAGGATGATCACTTGATAAGTGTCGCCTACCAGATGGACAGAGACGTATTGCATGTTGCATATGCTTAAAAAGAATTTTATGAAAAGTATTTTAGGACATGAGAATGTCTTATGAGAAAAGAAGTTTCAATGAAAAATGTTTTAGAACATAAATATATCCATAGAAAAAAGAATTTATATGTCAAGTTTTACGAGCATATGATTGCCATGAATTAGGATTATGAAATGTTTATGAAAGGTTTTTATGAAAATATTTCCTCCAATTGCTAGTCGAACGCTTGTTAAGCGTCTACTATTGAAAGGTGAGAAATGCATTTAAAATGAAAAATGCTTGCTTATTAAGTTTCAACTCATGTTTTGTTTTCCCCAACATAGACAGGTACAACACAGGCCACACAGGAAAGGAAAAGAGTATGAAGAAAACTTTTCAACAAGCTGGTCTGCATATGGTATGAATGGATATATGGTAAGAAATTATCAAAGTTTGTATATGAAATGATCAGGCTAAAAAGACCTGTATTGTAGAAAGACAAGTTAGAATGTTATCAATGATATTTGAAAGTTTGACGATAAGTGTGCGTCTAATGGAATTTTCAAAATACGTATGTATGAAATGTTTAGATTGAAAGAACTAGTGATGTAGATAAGTCAGTTATTATGATATGAATAATATATGTGAAATTGATGTCAAGAATGTGTTCATATATGATGATATGATGTTATGCAATGAGATATTATGAGTATCATGTGTAAAGTTGATGACAAGTGTTTGTTATGTGATGAAAGAAAAGGAATGAAAAAAAAAAAAATTGGACGAGATTCAATTAAAAATTCCACCATGTGATCAGGGCAACAATCCTAAGTCACGTTTACCAATCGATAAAGATCCTGGAGTAAGGTTTCTAGGCACCCCGGTTCGGGGCTCCACAGATGTTGGTATCAGAGCAAAGATTGGTAAATAGGCACGAAAAGAAAAGATTTGATATTACAAGGAGTAATATCAAAGCAAAGAACAATAAATAGATATGGAAAGAAAGACATGATCCTGCAAGAATTGATGAATAGGTATAGGAAGAATGATGGAAGGGATAGATTGAAATTATAAGATATACCTATGATATGTTGATTTTTACGGTTATATATATGATGATTTGTCATAATTATATTGTAAATATAGGAAATTGCCATGATATTTTGATAGGTATATGATTCATAAAGGAAAAGTAATTTTTCACTATGAAAAATGATGTAGGAAAAAAACATAAGATTTGAGAAAAATATAGATAAAAGGTGGATATTTAAGAAATATATGTTATATGTAGTTCCAACTCCACCTTTTATGATTGACAGGATTAGTGATAGAAAGAGCCGCACTTAAGGTGAGTATGTAGTCGAAGAATCCTTCCTTGATGATTTGATAATTATATATTAAGAATTATGCATAATGAAAAGCTCAAAAAAAGGGGAGTGGAAAGAGGAAAATGAAGTATGATGAAAGGAAAGATATGGTACCACAAAGAGTGATATCATAGTAAGGATTAGTAGATAAGTAGATAAGGATGGCCATCCCTTAGCAAAATGTTGTTGAAATGATATTTTATTTCAAATGCAATGTTACGAAATCTTTCTTTGATAAATGTTATGGAAAAATGATGTGGTTGATGTTTATGATTGAAAAATCATGCTAGCATGTTAAAGATGAATTTATGCAAAAGTTCATGTGCACAGGATACTAGGTCCACTTGACGGGTGTAAGCGGACCGATTGTCCCTCCTTAGTGTGGCCAAGTCGCTTGAGACAGGCCTAAGGCCGGCGGCGCCCTCTCTGAAATAGGAGTTAACGTGACAGATGGTCGCCTGGCTAGCTTCCATCCTAAGGGAGAAATGGTTTACATGTTCATGTTTTCATATGGCATATTGCATATGGAACCCGTGATGGGTACAGGATTTCATGTTTTTAAGATATACCTTTAGACAAGATATAAGTTGCTTTCTAAGTTGATTTAAATACAAAATGTTGCCTGAAATGATTTGCCTGAAAAATGCAAATAGCTTGCTTATTGAGTTTCGACTCACGATTTTGTTTTCCAAACCCAAAGACAGGTGAAGGACAGGACATGGCAAAGGAGCTAGCACCGGCTTAAGGAATCAATGGAAAAACTTATGAAACTCATGTTATGAAATTTATGTGAAATGGTTGTAAAAATTATATGCAGTGCTTTATGATGAATAGATGTAAACTATTTGAATGTTTTATTTGGATGACTGCGATATATACATGCAGTGACATATGATTTAGGCAAAAGATGAAATGTCGCTGAACAGCATGCTTGTATATAATGAATGGATTTGAATGACTTAGATATGTCTAAGTTTGAAAAATATGAGAACTTGACTTGTTATATGTCTATATGATAATTAATGGGATAAATATCCAATAAAACCTACCGTGTGACAGGGCAACAATCCTGATCACGTTTATCAATCAATACGATCCCGAGGTAAGGGCTAGGATGTGACGCTCGGTTTGGGGCGCCACAGTATATAAAGCTAATTACATTCTATTCAATTGTTATGTTCCCATGCCATTCAATAAAGTGGAATTAATAAGTTCATAACCTGTTTATTGACTACACAGGGTTTAACGGTATATTCCTATTCATTAAACAACTCCTCTTAATAAAGAGAAAACCTATGCCCTATACACGAATCTAGCAGAGATTTTCCTTTTTCAAGGATTAATCGAGAAATTAAATCATCTTACAAGGTAGCTAATCTTGTAAAAAATATTAAACAACATGTGCAAGGGTAAATCACACACAATCATATAGAAAAATCAAATATTCATTCTTGAATCTCAAAGAACCAATACAATATAATTCGATGTCAATTCATCCAACTATCCATCTAAAGGAAGTTTAGTTCAAATACATGATCATAAAATCCTTTACATCTATTATAAAAGTATCTAGAGAATCAGAGAAAGAAAAAATAGAAAGATAAAGAGAAAACTAGTTTTCCAGCGGTTTCCACCAATGGGGTTGAATCTTCTCTTCAATTTGTGTTTTGATTGAGTTTTCCTCCTTCTCTGGCTGTATATTCCAACTCTGGGCTCGCTCTCTCGTGTGTGAACCCTAGGTTTCTATTTATAAAGTGGATTTGCGCAGCACACGTACAGAAATCCGCATGTTCGGATGTGTATTGGCGCCCAGGCGCTAACTCTCTGTGTGCTAGGTAACTTAGAATCCTGTCTAGATGCCCTATGAATTCATGCCTTGGCGCCCCTGGCTGGCACCCAAGCGCCAACTCCCTGGATGCTTCATGACTTGGAAACTCTCCTGGAACACCTATGTGATCATGCCATGGCGCCTAAGCGCCAATTTCCTAGAAGCTACTATATCTTGTGACCTCAAAACCCTTCTGCGCTTGCCTACTAACTCACTGATCCTTAACTTTGTTTTGTTCTGCATTCCACTCGCCCACATGCCTTTATATTGCCCTTCCTTCCAGCAAAAAATGAATAAACCAAATAAATGAACTAAAAATGCCTAAATCATGCTAAAAATGCATAAAAACTAAATAATGCTCCTAAAATGCAAAGCGAGTGAAAATTAAGCTAAATGGATGCAAACTATGCTTAATCTCTTGGACTAACGCACAAATATAGTCTGAAATGGTCCATGATAACTCGCATTTTTACGAGTTATCATACCCCCAAACTTAAATCCTCGAGCAACACATGCAAATACAATGAATGAATGAATGAATGAACCCATCAACTCAACCTGCTTCTCATTATGCTTCGATCAATCCATTTATCTGTTCAACAAGGTCAAGAATAATCTAAACTTGAAAAATCATTCATTCACAAAACAGGACCTGTATTTTCATTCTCAAATCAAGTTACATGTGGGTGACAAAATTTCCTAGTACATGGTCATCATTCAACATGCTAATCTTCCACTTGATCAGAAAACTGGTTAGAAAATTAATGAAAGCAGGCAAACCAAGGTTTAAGCTGAACTAACTGGTCAAGGGGAAATGGTAATCATTCACTGGATTCAATTTTTTCCCAACAACACATTCTTTCCCCCTCCAAACTTATTGCAAAATTCTCCTCACCATATTTCAGGATATCTGGGTAGAATTTTGGTTGTAAAGCGTTATTACTGTGATTTTCCTTTACTTTTTTACGCGAACCTTGTCATTTGTTGATGTCAAGTCCCGGTTACTCAGCTTAGGTCAATCACCCCTTTTTTATTGCTTTGATGCCTTGTTAGGGGTGATGGACATGCCTGTGTAATTTTTATGAAATATTACCATTTTTGAACCCATTAATTCCCTTAAAGTACTTGGTCAGTATTTATTTAATTCAATTCTCATCATCTTAGTCTGGAAGATTGACATATAATTGAATTAGAACAATGTATTATGAAATCCTTTTAATTCTTTCACATGTCATTTGCAACTTGCTTTTATACCTGGTCCTTAATCTGAATTGCCCATTTTTCATGAATTTAATTTCAAGTCAACATTATTCACAACCTTGCACATTTTCAATAAGATGGATTGAACAAAGATAACTTTCATTAGCTGAAATTGACATAATATGCAAAACATGAAAAACTAACCTATGGTTGAGAATTGTACACCCTCCAAACTTGAGAGATGCATTGTCCTCAATGCATGAGGACCTATAATAATCTAATAAAGAAAATACAATAAAAATAAAAAATAACTAAATAAATGGAAGGACCGAGACTCCCTCAAGAATCGGACTCGGTGGCATCCTCGTCCTCGGTATCGCTGCGCTGGGGCTGGAATGGCTACCTGAAGCAAGCTCGGAACTTCGGGGGTGTCGATGGGAAAGACGAGAGTGTTGAGGTGTTGATCTGGCGGTCCTCCGCAATCCGGCATAGATGGGCCTCTATCGCCCTATTGGACTGACGCATTGTGGCGCCCCAGCCCGAGCGTCACAACCTTACCTCAACATCGTTCGATTGGTAAACGTGATCAGGATTGTTGCCCTGTCACACGGTGGAATTTAACAGATATTTATCCAATTAAATATCTTTTCATAGGAGTTTAATTTCTCATGTGTTCATTATTGGTCCCGAGTTAATGACAATTACCCAAGAGGGGAGGGGTGAATTGGGTATTTAAAAATTTTCAACTTAAACAGAAACTTTACCCCGGATTAATCTAGTCCCCTTTTATGAAGAAACAAATGGAAAGCAATATAGTGCAGAGAGCAGAAATAAATAACAACAAACAAGATTTTATAGTGGTTCGGGCAACCTTCCCTACTCCACTCTTCCAAACTCACACCTCTTGTGACTTGGGTTCCACTATGTATTTCACAAATACAACTAGAGCCACTTCTCTCTTCTAGATTCCAGCTCTAGGGGGCATCAACAATTCACAGCACAAGTAGGTGACGAGTTCCACTCTAATCACACACTACTTTGCTTACACTTGATCTTAGTTACTCAAACTAAATCAAGTTCAATACAACAAGAAATAACAAAAGAAAGTTTCTACACGTTACTGTTGTGTAGAGGCAGATTTGGCGCAAAGAAGAACTTGTAACGTAGGCTTAATGATTCAGCAAGCAGCTCTTGGCAGTTTGGAAGCATGGTTTTTCTTCTATATGTTGGCTTGATCACTTAATGCTCTTAGAGATGGGAGTTATGCTCATTCAATGAATTCTCAGCTACTCTCCTCGTTCATATTGAATGCCTTATATAATTTGCAAGGGAATCCGAACGTTTGGAAGTAGATGGCGCGCATTTAATGCGCCAACGTTGGGAAATTTTCCGATCGTTGCGACCCAAGTCGCAGGTGGAGTCGACTTCGGGTGCGACTTCGCCTGTCTACTGCTTCTTCAAGTTCCAGTCTGGGTCGACTTGGTCCTCGACTTGACCCAAGTCGCAGGTGAAGTCGACTTCGGGTGCGACTTCACTTCTTCAGCTTGCTAGTTGAACTTGAAATCCTTGGAATGCCTTGCTTGAATTTCTTCATGTTTGGTTGTTCTTCCTTTGATTATACTTAAGACTCTTTATAATTCTTCTATCTTAAACACATTTGACTCCATGTCTTGAGTCTTGAATCTTTGAGTTTTGAAGTGCATAAAAGAGGTCCAAATGTATGATCTCGATTCTCCATGAAAATATGCAACTTTGCTTGCTCTGGACTTCATTTGAGTGTTTGAGTTGTCTTGGCTTTCATCTTCACTTGAATCTAGCATTGAATCATATTGATCTGCAAGTTCCGCACTGAAGTCGAAGCTTGAGTCGACTTGGTCTGCGACTTCACCCAAGTCGCATGCGGAGTCGACTTGGGATGCGACTTCGGCAGCTCTCATTCTCGATTTCAACTTTGGAAGGAAATGACATTTCGAAGTAGATGCTGGAGTCGACTTGGTCTGCAACTTCACCCAAGTCACAAGCGGAGTCGACTTCGGATGCGACTTCGGCACCTCTCATTCTAGATTTCAACTCTGGAAGGAAATGACGTCTTGAAGTCACTGCCGCAGTCGACTTGGGGATCGACTTGGCCTAAGTCGATGCCTGAGTCGACTTGGAGATCGACTTGACTTGCCATACTTCATATTCTTCAATTTTATAACCTTTAATCATTTCCACAAACATGTTAGTAACCAAAACTTACTCAAATTGATTTGTTAATCATCAAAACATAGACTTGGATTATTTTCTACATGTTTCCAACATTCTTTTCATGCATATCTGAATCATTTCCATCCAATAATGTCATAACTAGACATGATTTTCATAACATATTTCCAACCATCTCAAAAATCAGATGTCATTGCATGTATCATCATAGATGTCAACACAAAACATCAAAGTATTTACAATCATAAGACATAAGTTTTTCACAAACATGAAACTTATAACGTCTTCCATTTCCTCAATGGTCAATTCCTGCTTCTTTGCCAGGTCTCTTCTTTCACCTGTCTATGGGTTTGGAAAATGAAAAGGTGAGTCGAAACTCAATAAGCAAGCTTATATTTTACAGGCAATTCATTTTGAAGGCATATTTATTTAAAAGCATTTTTCTCCCTTCAATAGAGACACTTATCAAGTGATCAACTACCTGTGGAGCAAAAATCTTTTCATAAATCATTCAAACACTTTTCATAAACACTTTATAAACATTGGATGTGCAAATTCATCATTTCCATTGATGACGTTATCCTTCATGTGACGGTACGCTAGCACAAGGAATCCTCTTTCATGACATGATCCTTTCCATCCTTGGTACCAGACCTTCCGACTTGGCAACGTCAAGGGGGACTCCTTGTCTACTTACTACCTTGACTAGCCTACTTGATTTCCATTCCATGCATGACTTTTAGCCACCCCAGCATTATATACCTCCTTACACATGGAACTTGTCATTCTCATGTAGAGAATTCTTTGCACCATCCCTTTTGAAACATCATTTCAATGAAACATCATATAAACTCATGTTTCAACACATTTCAAGCATAATTTCAAAACCATAAGCAATCATTTATTTCAACAGAAATAAACATTTCAATACTCATATAAACAAGGAATGGCCATCCTTAAATACCTTGTAATGAAAACTAAAATCATTTAGAAAGCTGCTTGCTTACCTCGCTTGCTTAGCTTTCCGTTTCGCTTATCCCTTTGCCTTTGCCTATACATATAAGAATGATATAACATTCATATATTTCCTTTCCTTGCATTCAACTCAGTTTTCCAACCCATTTTCATTAACATACATAATTCCTTCGACTTCTCAAGTCGTGATGCCCGTACAGCATATACTTGTGCACTACATGGGCTATTACACATCACATTTAGTCCCATAAGTAGGGTAACCATTCAACCATATAAAATTCATCAAATAATTATCATTTAATGGCTCATTACCTTTCTTAAGCCATTTTCTGTTGGAAATATGTGGAAAAAAAGCTAAATCTATGTTTTGATGATTAACAAATCAATTTGAGTAAGTCTTGGCTACTAACATGTTTGTGGAAGTGTTTAAGGCATATACATTTGAAGAAAATAGAGCATGGAAGGCCAAGTCGTTCCCCAAGTCGACTCCAACATCGACTTCAAGGAGCCAAATCACTCCAGAGTTGAAAATAGGAGAAGAGCAGGTGAAGTCGCAGGCCAAGTCGACTCCACTTGCGACTTGGGAAGCCAAGTCGCAAACGAAGTCGACTCCAGCATCGACTTCAGACGGCAAAAACACTCCAGAGATGAATTCGGGGCAGAAGAATACCGAAGTCGCAAACGAAGTCGACTCCAGTTGCGACTTGGGTAAAGTCGTAGACGAAGTCGACCCCAAGTTCAACTTGAGGTATTCTAAGTTCAAGGAAGCAAATTCGAGCTCATTTTCAAGATCAACTTGAGATTTCTCAAATCCAAACCAAGGATACAAGCTCACTGTCAACTTAAGTTTCTCAAGTCCAAGGCACAGCTTCAAACATATTTGAAGATGAAGAAACTCAAGTCATGAAGACTAGTATCGAAAGAAAGAAAGATAAACCATACAAGTTTTCAAGCTTCACAAGGTCTACAAAATATGAGTGAAGGAAAGAAGCCAAGCAAGTTAAAGGGAAGAAAAAATGATCCAAGAAGATATGAAAAATGCAAAAGAACTATAGGAATGGAGAAGTCTAAGCAAAACAAAGCATCTCCAAGTTTTCAAGTTCATCAAGCCAACTGACGAAGTGAAGTCGCACACCGAAGTCGACTCCACTTGCGACTTGGGTCAAGTCGATGCCCAAGTCGACCCGATTTGGAACTTGAAGTTGCGACGGAGAGGCGAAGTCGCACCCGAAGTCGACTCCATCTGCGACTTGGGCGAAGTCGCACCCGAAGTCGACTCCATCTGCGACTTGGGCGAAGTCGCACCCGAAGTCGACTCCATCTGCGACTTGGGCGAAGTCGCATCCGAAGTCGACTCCGCCTTCGACTTGGGTAGCAACGGTCGGAAATTATTCGAACGTTGGCGCATTAAATGCGCGCCACCTACCTTCAAACATTCGGATTCCCTCCATAATTATAAAAGGCATTCATTGTGGACGAGGGAAGCAGCTGAGAATCATTAAGTGTGCCTAACTCCCATTTACAAGAGCTTTAAAGAGATCAAGCCATTCAAAGTAGAAGAACTTTGCTTCAAACTGCAAGAGCCCAACTTCTGAATCTTCAAAGCCAATACTACGAGTTCTTCTCTTCGCCAAATTGCTACTACACATCTGTAAAGTGTAGATTCTTTTGTTATTTCATTCGTTTGTATTGAACTTGATTTAGTTTGAGGAACTAAGATCATGTAAAGGCAAAGTAGTGTGTGATTGGAGTGGAACTCATCACCTACTTGTGCTGAGATTTGTTGAAGCCCCCTAGAGCTGGAATCTAGAAGAGAGCAGTGACTCTAATTGTATTTGAGGAATACAATAGTGGAACCCAAGTCACAAAGGAGTGTGAGCTTGGAAGAGTGGAGTAGGGAGGTTGCCCGAACCACTATAAAAATCTTGTGTGTTTGATTTATATTTCTGCTCTTTACATTACATTGTTTTCCATTTCGTTTCTTCATTAAGGGGACTAGATTAATTCAGGGTAAAGTTTCTGTTTAAGTTGAAAATTTTTAAATACCCAATTCACCCCTCCCCTCTTGGGTTTTGCCATTAACTCGGGGCCAACAAGTGGTATCAGAGCAGGTCTTTGAGTTTACCAAAGAGATCTATTGATATGGCATCCCAATCGACTCTTGTTCCCGCATTTGCCGAAGGCCAATCATTTACTAGGCCACCATTGTTTGATGGGAACAATTTTAGTTATTGGAAGCTTCGTATGAAGCAACTCATCTTGGCTACTGACATGGATTCTTGGATTGCAATCCAAGATGGTGTAACATTACTTATCGATGAAAGAGCTTCCAAGTGGACCGAAGAGGAAGTAAGAACTGTAAAGAGCAATGCTAAAGCTATGAACTCACTATTTTGTGCTCTTACAGCTTCTGAATATGATAGAGTATCTTCTTGTCTAACCGCTAAAGAAATATGAGAGACTCTAACATCTATTTATGAAGGAACTTCTCAAGTCCAAGGGACTAGGAGAAATATTTTGATAGGAGAATTGGAAAGCTTCAAAATGTTAGAAACAGAAAATATTTCTGAGATGTTTGCAAGATTTTCTAAAATTACTAACGCATTGAAAGGTCTTGGAAGGGCTATTTCTGAATCTAAACAGGTCATGAAGATACTAAGGGCGCTACCTGAATCATGGACTCCAAAGATTACGGCAATTGAAGAAGCCAAAGACCTAAATACTTCAAAACTAGAAGATCTTATTAGTTCATTAATGTCACATGAGCTAATTAAGAAAAGAAATGAAGATAATCACAAAGGGAAAAAAGTCATTGCATTAAAAGCGGCACACAACTCAGAAGAGTCTACCTCCTCGTCTCATAATGATAATGAAGATATTGCACTTCTCACTCGCAAATTCTGAAAATTTGTGAGAAAAGAAAGGAACTTCAAGGATTTCAAAGAAAGAACACGGAGAGAGAAGAAGAAGGAGCCAATGAAGTGCTACAAATGCGGCGGGATAGGACACATACAAGCTCAATGTCCTACGCCGGAAAAGAAATCAAAAGAGTATCAAGAGAGGAAGGAAGGACATGAAGGCAGAAAATACCAAAGGCTAAAGGGAAGGGGCATGTACGTCAATGAAGAGACTTCATCAACAAGCAGCTCTTCAACCGACGATAACGATGCAGCAAACTGTGCAAGAATATGCTGCATGGCACGGATCGAACAAGAAGAAGACTTGTTATGTTTGAACACAACTGAAGTTTTGGAAGAACAAACCATCTCAACAAAATGTACAAGCAATGAAGAGGTAACTTCCAAACTTTGCCATTCTCAATCTACTTATTCTTCTTTTCAAGAATGCCTCAAATGTGCTGAATTGAAGAACTGCAAATTGCATATGATTCATTATATGAAGAAATCAAAAAGCTAGGAAACAAGTTGTCATTAAAGAGACAACAATGTAACTCAGTTATTATTGTAAATGGAAAACTAGCTGAAAGATCAACAAAACTGAAAGAGGAAAATGAATCATTGTTGAAAGAGGTAGAGAAATTGAAAAAGGAGAACGAATCATTAAATGAATCATTAGCAAAGTTCTCTAATCCCGGAGAAAATGTGAAGATGTTTCTGAACATGACTGCTCAAACAAATAAAAGAGGCCTTGGATATTATACATTTGAGCAAAACGAAAGTGGCAAATCGAATGTGCCAATACTTGAGAAATATCAAACCAAAACTGCACCAATATACAAGCCAAGAAGGAAAAATGTCATGTGGACTAGCAGGCCAACGTTTGAACCATTACATACTTGGAGGCCTACTCCAAGATTACCAATGGCTTGCAATTACTGCAACAAAATGGGTCATAAAGCCTATAAGTGTAACTTTAAGAAATTGTATGACCATGGTGCAAAATTAGTTTGGGTTCCAAGGAACACAAGATTTGGGCTTTCTAAGTTAGAGCAACAAAGGTTGAATAATATTACTAACCCAAATGGACCCATAAAATGGGTACCAAAGAGATGAGATTTACCTTTTTATTTTTCAGATTTGTTTCAAGGCAAAGGCAAACAATGTATGGTTCATGGACAACGGTTGTTCAAGGCATATGACCAGAGAAAGAAGTCTATTTCACAAACTTAAGCCTTGCAACGACGGAACGGTTGCCTTTGGTAATAATGAGAAAGGTAAAATTAAAGGTAAAAGAAACATTTATAGTATTTCAAATGCATGCATGGAAGATGTTTTGTTTGTTGAAGGACTCAAGCATAACCTAATGAGCATTAGTCAATTATGTGACAAAGGATACAAGGTTGTGTTTGAATCATCTATATGTAATGTATTTGATGGAGAACATATCATGTTTTGTGAAAAAAGACATGGAAATATATATTTGGTTTCACTTGACGAATTGGATGGTCAATGTCTAATGGCCATTGATAATGATCCAGGGGTTTGGCATAAAAGGCTTGGGCATATAAACATGGGAAATATAAAGACCCTATGGAAGAAGAGTTTGGTAGAAGGCTTGCCAAAGTTGAAATATGACAAAAACAAAATTTGCAAGGCATGTCAATTATCTAAACAACCTAAGATGCCTTTCTCTACCAAAAAGGAAATCTCCACCACTAGGCCACTTGAATTGCTACACATGGATCTATATGGGCCATCCGATATTTTAACCATTGGTGGAAAGAAATATGTATCTGTGATTGTTGATGATTTTTCAAGATTCACAGGGATAATTCTCTTAGCTAGCAAAGATGAAACTTTCTCTATGTTTTCAACTTTTGTAAATTTGGTGCAAAATGAAAAACAAAGTACTATTATGACTATAAGAAGTGATCATGGTGGTGAATTTGAAAACAAACGATTCATAGAGTTATGTAATGAAAAAGGAATTCATCACACATTTTCTGCACCAAGAACTCCACAACAAAATGGAGTAGTTGAAAGGAAAAACAGAACTATACAAGAGATGGCTAGAACAATGCTAAATGAGAGCAAATTATCCAAGAAATTTTGGGGTGAAGCTGTGAGTACAGCTTGTCATGTTTGAATCAAGTTACCATTAGAGCAATCTTGAAAAAGACCCCATATGAGCTATGGAAAGAAAGGAAACCAAATATTTCTTATTTTCATGCTTTTGGATGCACATGCTATGTTTTGAACAATGGAAAAACCAACTTGGGAAAATTAGATGCCAAAAGTGATGAGGCAATATTTCTTGGTTACTCATCAAATAGCAAAGCATATAGAGTATTCAATAAACGAAACCAAGTTGTAGAAGAGTCCATACATGTTGTTTTTGATGAAACTAACCCTTGCTTCAAAAGAAAAGATGATTTAAGTGATGCAGATGATATAACAAGTAGTCTTGAAAAACTGCATATGGAAAAGCAAGAAGATTCCATGGAGGAAAGGGTAAGTGAAGGTAATAATTCCTACAAACCTCCAACAGATTTGAAATTCAAACATGCCCATCTAATTGAACAAGTTATAGGGAATGTATATGAAGGTGTAAAAACTAGAAGGTCAAAGCAAAATGTTTACGGACAATACGCCTTTGTATCTAAGATTGAACCATCCAATATTGATCAAGCTCTTGATGATGAAAACTAGATTATAGCAATGCAAGAAGAGCTAAATCAATTTGAAAGAAACCATGTTTGGCACCTTGTTCCTAGACCAAACGATTATACTGTTATTGGCACCAAGTGGGTCTTTAGGAACAAATTAGATGAAAGTGGACTTGTAGTGAGAAACAAAGCTAGACTTGTGGCAAAAGGATACTCACAAGAAGAAGGAATAGATTTTGAGGAATCCTATGCCCCGATTGCTAGATTGGAAGCAATTCGCATCTTATTAGCTTTTGCATCTTACATGAACTTTAAATTGTTTCAAATGGATGTTAAAAGTGCATTTCTGAATGGATATATAAATGAAGAGGTGTATGTAGAACAACCACCTGGATTTGAGGAAAAAGATCAATCTAAATTTGTATACAAGTTAACCAAAGCATTATATGGATTAAAACAAGCTCCAAGGGCTTGGTATGATAGATTGAGCAAATTTCTGATTGATCATGATTTTCAAAAAGGAAAGGTAGACACCACTTTGTTTATCAAATACAAATAAAAGGATATATTGATTATTCAAATTTATGTTGATGATATTATTTTCGGTGCTACTAATGAAATTCTTTATCAAGAATTTTCTAAGCTTATGCAGAAAGAATTTGAGATGAGCATGATGGGAGAGCTGAATTTCTTCCTTGGACTGCAAATCAAGCAACTAAATGAAGGAATTTTCATTAACCAGTCCAAGTATATCAAAGAAATGCTGAAGAAGTTTGGCATGGAGAATAGCAAAGGAGCAAACACCCCTATGAGCTCAATAATTAAAATTGATAAAGATGAGAAAGGAAAAACAATTGATTTAAAATTGTATAGAAGCATGATAGGTTCTTTATTATATTTAACTGCTTCTAGGCCTGATATATTATTTAGTGTGTGTATGTACTCTAGATTTCAATCATGTCCAAAAGAATCATACTTGGTAGCTGTGAAAAGAATTTTCAAATACTTAGTAGACACTACCAATATAGGACTTTGGTATCCAAAGGGCTCTAATTTTGATCTAATCGGCTACTCGAATGCGGATTTTGCCGGTTACAAAGTGGATAGAAAAAGCACTAGTGGAACATGTCAATTTCTTGAAAGCATGTTGGTTTCATGGTTTTCAAGAAAACAAACTAGTGTTGCTCTATCTACGGCGAAAGCCGAATACATTGCCGCCGGGTGCTGTTGTGCCCAATTACTTTGGATGAAACAGCAACTTAGGGACTATGGCATGGATTTTAAAGATATACCCATTAAATGTGATAATCCTAGTGCCATATGTTTAACTAAAAATCCTGTATTGCATTCTAGGACCAAACATATAGACCTTAGACATCATTTTATTAGAGAACATGTGGAAAATCATGATATATGTCTAGTATATGTAAGAACTGAGGATCAAATTGCAAATATATTCACAAAGCCCCTAGCGAAAGAAGCATTTTATAAGATTAGAAATGACATGGGAGTGATTGATTTAACATAGCACAATCTAAGGGGGAGCACCTGTTTAGGGGGAGCACACCCACCTGTCTTTTACTTTACCCTCTAATTTTTGATATATTGACAAAAAGGGGGAGAAGAGTAGGATTTGATATAAGTCTTTATGATTGTGTTTGATGAATGAGTCCAAAGGGGGAGAAGAGTGTTTGTGTTTAACTTGAATGTTTGATGAATGAGTCCAAAGGGGGAGAAGAGTGTTTGTGTTTAACTTGAATGTTTGATGAATGAGTCCAAAGGGGGAGAAGAGTGATATAGGTCTTTATGATTGTATTTAACTTGAACGTTTGTTGAATGTTTTCAACTTGAATATTTTGCATAAGCGTATGTATGATAACATTTCAAAAATGCAAGTTAAACATGTTTTTAAGCAATTGAAAGGTATACACTCAAATCGGTTTTGTCAATCATCAAAAAGGGAGAGATTGTTGGAAATATGTGGAAAATAAGCTAAATCTATGTTTTGATGATTAACAAATCAATTTGAGTAAGTCTTGGCTACTAACATGTTTGTGGAAGTGTTTAAGGCATATACATTTGAAGAAAATAGAGCATGGAAGGCCAAGTCGTTCCCCAAGTCGACTCCAACATCGACTTCAAGGAGCCAAATCACTCCAGAGTTGAAAATAGGAGAAGAGCAGGTGAAGTCACAGGCCAAGTCGACTCCACTTGCGACTTGAGAAGCCAAGTCGCAAACGAAGTCGACTCCAGCATCGACTTCAGACGGCAAAAACACTCCAGAGATGAATTCGGGGCAGAAGAATACCGAAGTCGCAAACGAAGTCGACTCCAGTTGCGACTTGGGTAAAGTCGTAGACGAAGTCGACCCCAAGTTCAACTTGAGGTATTCTAAGTTCAAGGAAGCAAATTCGAGCTCATTTTCAAGATCAACTTGAGATTTCTCAAATCCAAACCAAGGATACAAGCTCACTGTCAACTTAAGTTTCTCAAGTCCAAGGCACAGCTTCAAACATATTTGAAGATGAAGAAACTCAAGTCATGAAGACTAGTATCGAAAGAAAGAAAGATAAACCATACAAGTTTTCAAGCTTCACAAGGTCTACAAAATATGAGTGAAGGAAAGAAGCCAAGCAAGTTAAAGGGAAGAAAAAATGATCCAAGAAGATATGAAAAATGCAAAAGAACTATAGGAATGGAGAAGTCTAAGCAAAACAAAGCATCTCCAAGTTTTCAAGTTCATCAAGCCAACTGACGAAGTGAAGTCGCACACCGAAGTCGACTCCACTTGCGACTTGGGTCAAGTCGATGCCCAAGTCGACCCGATTTGGAACTTGAAGTTGCGACGGAGAGGCGAAGTCGCACCCGAAGTCGACTCCATCTGCGACTTGGGCGAAGTCGCATCCGAAGTCGACTCCGCCTTCGACTTGGGTAGCAACGGTCGGAAATTATTCGAACGTTGGCGCATTAAATGCGCGCCACCTACCTTCAAACGTTCGGATTCCCTCCATAATTATAAAAGGCATTCATTGTGGACGAGGGAAGCAGCTGAGAATCATTAAGTGTGCCTAACTCCCATTTACAAGAGCTTTAAAGAGATCAAGCCATTCAAAGTAGAAGAACTTTGCTTCAAACTGCAAGAGCCCAACTTCTGAATCTTCAAAGCCAATACTACGAGTTCTTCTCTGCGCCAAATTGCTACTACACATCTGTAAAGTGTAGATTCTTTTTTTATTTCATTCGTTTGTATTGAACTTGATTTAGTTTGAGGAACTAAGATCAAGTAAAGGCAAAGTAGTGTGTGATTGGAGTGGAACTCATCACCTACTTGTGCTGAGATTTGTTGAAGCCCCCTAGAGCTGGAATCTAGAAGAGAGCAGTGGCTCTAATTGTATTTGAGGAATACAATAGTGGAACCCAAGTCGCAAAGGAGTGTGAGCTTGGAAGAGTGGAGTAGGGAGGTTGCCCGAACCACTATAAAAATCTTGTGTGTTTGATTTATATTTCTGCTCTTTACATTATATTACTTTCCATTTCGTTTCTTCATTAAGGGGACTAGATTAATTCGGGGTAAAGTTTCTGTTTAAGTTGAAAATTTTTAAATACCCAATTCACCCCTCCCCTCTTGGGTTTTGCCATTAACTCGGGGCCAACATTTTCCACTTATTTTCCAAAATTCACACATCGTTGCTCATTTTAAGCACCCGTTGTTGCCTTAAGCCTCATTAATTAATCTCAAAATTTGAGATTAACATCATGCAATTCTAAAAAGAAATATATTCACAAAATTTATCATACTTTCATGGATTTTTGCACAAAATCAATTTACATATGTCATTTACCACTTATGCATGTCTATCCGTTCACATATAGCCATTTAACAATACATATATGAGGCATTTCATAAAATTTTCCAAGTCAGAAATTTAATCCACATTTCAGCATGATAATTATCATTAATTACCACTGTACTTAGGGTATTTTTATGGAATTTAAATCCACTAATCATAGGTTTCTAAAATAACAACTTTTGAACCCATTTTTCACCTGTTTAACGTATCTTTTGACACATAACCCTAAGCAGTTTTATAAATCCTAATTTTCAGAAAATAATCTCAATTTTATTAACCCAAATTTAGGGTATTAACATATATATCAATTTTTATCATTTATACATAGGTTTAATATTTATTTTTGATTTTTTCTCCAACTATCCACATATGCTGAAATCAGGTGTACTGAAATCTCAAAAACTTGAATTAATATTAAATCAAGTATTTTTGATCTGAAATTTCTACCATACCTTAATAAATAAATTAATTAACCAAAATAAATATTTACAGTATAAAAAATTAAGTATTTATATTTATTTAGGTATTTTTACCTTGCTGGACAGCAGCATCCATTTCCAGACATTCTGAATCACGTTAATTATGGGATATTTTTATACCCATAAAAACCTAATTTTTATTTTATTTGTGTAATAACAAATATTTCTTGTATATCCTGTAAAAGTTTCATCCAAAAATTCCTTATAGAAAAATTATTAAAAATACTTTGGTGTAGCTGATCCTGCCACCCATACAACCTTGTTCATGTTGAGATTCACAGATTTTTAATTTGTAACGGGCTTATCATTTTAAGCTGAAAATTGGTTTTTCCTTAATCACACCAAGATTATTCTTTCCAAAAATTTTCGTGATATAAATCGTCCATTTACTATTCCGTTCTTATTTTAGTTTACAACATTATATAACTTCCAGATTTGAGGCATAAAATCAAAATAATCATATACTTACTTGATTAAATGATAATCACTCCTTTTACCCTTCTTTTTCCCTTGTATTTCTTCCTTCTTTGCTGGCTCTAGAGCTGGACGTGAGGAGCTGCCTTGGGGTTCAAGTTTCAGCACTTAGAAAAATATTTTCCAATATCTCATTTCCACATGACCAAGCATCCCCCTTATAGAGCTGAAATTTTCAGCTATGGGCCCCACTTGTTGCTGCATTTTCCATAGCCATTGAATGCCCTCTTATCCTCTTATGTTATGGTGAACTCATAGCCAAGTAAATTCACTTTTCAAAATTTTTTTAAAATCCAAAAATCTACTTTAATCAAAACCGTCCACTTGTCCACAATTGCCCTTCTTTATTTAGCTCTTAAGCAACTTGTTACTTGCTCTCCAAGAAACCAACTTCCCATGATAATTAGCTTAATCCATTCCATTCATCTCATATATTTCATAATTTTATTCTATCGTTTCAAATTTCATCTCAATCCGACGTTTCTACGTCAAGTTATGACAACTTGAATTTATCTTTTGGATTTGGGAATAAAAAAAATTAATTAACACCATAATTCCATCATGATTCTCTTAATCTAATCCATTCATAAGATTGGGCCCACCGTTGTGAGCTTACCTTTCAAATTTCATCGAAATCCGCCTTGTAGGCGTCAAGTTATGAATTTTCTATCATTTTTCACCATAATTCTAAAATTACACTTTAATCTCCATAAATTAAATCATGGTAATTAACATGATTATTCATGAACTCTTGTCACCATTAAATCCTCATTAAGCCCCTCGGGTCATACCGACTCACTTTGGGCTCCGGCGATTAAATTTTTAATCACCGTTTCCAATGGAAACCCTAATTCAAAATATCATAAAATTCTAAAACCATCCAAAAATTCCATTTAATTCACATATATAAGTCACATGTACATGTTCAATGCACACATTGAATCTTACTTAGGTTGGGGTTTCACACGCATGTACCTGGCTTGGGTCGCTACCAAGTTCTCCAAGTTGGTCAGTTGCTCGCCAGTGGATAGCGGCTGCGAGGAGGGTCCCACTGGTGGAGCTGCTCTGGAGCGGGTCGCGGCGGTGCAGACTCGGGGCTGGGTGCGGTAGGAGAGGTCATTTATGATTGCCTGGCAGTTCAGGACCTCCTCCGTTGGCTCCCATTTGACTCTCGCCCACTTGCAAAGCCCAGTAATAAGTGATGGGAAGTAGTAGCTGCCCTGGGGTGCTGTCGCATAGGCACAAATCTGGTTGTAGATTAGCCTACCCACGTCGATCGACATGCCGCTATTTATGGTGTTGAAGCAGCAGCGCCCTGTCCATCGTCACCTTGCTGACGTGAGTCGACGCCATCATTCAGGCTGAGATGAAATGAAATATCATCCTCCCATGGTAAAGCATATCACTGCGCTTGAACGAGGCGAGCCGCCCACCCGTCGACTTCCATACCGGTGGCCTCTCGCAGAAATAGCTCGCAATGGAGTTGGCGTCTCTGTCCTCTCCCTGCAGGAAGGCCTTGTACATATCCGGGTACTCGAAGGAACACAACCCGTAGTAGGAGTTGATCACTTCAGCATGAAATGGAACGATCTTTCCTCTGACCTTAATCCGCCCCTGCTCATGCTCCACCACATTTGCATAAAACTCTTTGACTACCGGTGTGATAGCGGGCTGAGGCTGCACCAAGAACTTTTGCCATCCCTGGGCATTCAGGTTGGCAAGAGTAGCATTAGCGAATGTGTCGATCTTGATTCCCCTCTCCGGAATTAGGTGCCGCTTCTAAAGCGAGTCATTGTACCGCTTGAACGCCTGAGCGGACATGAACCTGTTGGTATCAAATTCCATCGGCTCCTGAATTTTCTTTCTCTTGGTAGTTGACGAAGCCATGTCTCCAACAAATAGTCTCAAATAATCCTCGCAAGCAAAAATCCAACATAACCAAACAAGCCGACCTCCAAAAATACAGACAAAGCAATCCACAAACAATCACCCAGCCAACCTCCACAAAACCAATCACTAAGCAATCCAACCACACAAGCCAACCTCCAATCCGCTGACCAATCCACAAAAAAATTCAACCAATCCAATCCAATCTTCCACCCAAACAATCACCAAGCAATTTTAATTCAATGAAAAGGCCTCAAAGATGAAGAAATTTTACCCCCGAAAGCTTTCCACTTGAAATTCGGCACTATCGTTGTTTCTACACTGGCGTCGGGGCGGGAGATGGTGGCGCCTAGGTGCTGATCTGCTGACAGCGCTTTCCGGCGCCAGTCGAAAGAAATGATGATGAAAGGGCTTGAAATGGAGCCCAAAACAAGGGGAAATTGATAGGAAACCAAGTGTAGGGGTGGGGCTTAGGATTTGGTGATGAAAAACTGGAGTTTTGGGTGAATTTGAATGGATCTAAGAAAAGGGGAAAAAGGGAGAAATTGGAATGGATGGAATGGAAAGATGATTCCTTGATGAAATGGGGTTGGATTTGAGTTGAAATGGCTTGGAATCAAGGGAAAACAAGTTGGAAATGAGAAAAGGGAGAAAAATATGGCATCGGGGCATGGGGTTAGGGTTTAAAGCCCTAACTTGCACCTTATAAAGTCGTCCGAGTCGCGCTGTCCACGACCCGGCGCCGGGGCACCAATTCATGCTTCGTGTTCTTCGGGATCTTCATCACGGCGCCTAGGCACCGACGTTCTTCAATAATTTTTTGAATTTTTTTCTCATAGCTGCTTCCGAGCATGATCTTTATGAAATTATGCTCCAAGTCATTTTCCTAAAAATAAAAATAAAAAAAGAAAAAGAAAAACACAAATTAAAATGAAGATGAGTAATGGGTTGCCTCCCATTCAGCGCTAAGTTCAACGTCCTCAGCCCGACGTTCCCGCTGTTTAATTTTCCTTCAATTCCACCACCTCCTTGCAACACTGAAAATTATCTCCCATATAATGCTTTAGACGTTGCCCATTCATGATAAAACCATTCTCGGATGCCTCGTTGAATATCTCCACTGCTTCGTGCTTAGTCGCCTTTATCACCACGAACGGTCCCGACCATCTGGATTTGAATTTCCCTGGAAACAATTTCAATCTTGAATTGAAAAGTAGAACCCTCTGACCTAGTTCGAATCTCCGTGATAGAAGTTTTTTGTCATGCCATTTCTTCACCTTTTTTATATAGATTTTGGCATTTTCGTAGGCTTGCATTCGAAATTCGGCCAACTCATTGAGTTGTAGCAATCGGCGCTCCCCCGCTTGTTGCATGTCCAAGTTCAGTTTTTTCATTGCCCAATACGCATTGTGCTCTAACTCCAGCGGCAAATGATAGGCTTTTCCATAATTCAGTTGGTAAGAAGACATTCCAAACTGGGTTTTATAGGCAGTTTGATACGCCCATAGTGTGTTGTCCAACTTGATAGACCAGTCTTTGCTAGATGACTCGATCATTTTCTCCAGAATTTGCTTTAATTCCCTGTTGGCCAACTTGACTTGTTCATTGGCTTGTGGATGATAAGCTATTGTCACCCTGTGGCATATGCCATATTTGTGCAAAATTGCCATGAACTGCCAGTTGCAGAAATGAGATCCTCAATCACTAATGATCACCCAGGGCGTGCCGAAATGAGTAAAAATATTTTTCTTAATGAATTTAAGAACTCTTTTGGCATCGCCTGCTTTAGTGGGGATCGCTTCTACCCATTTGGAAACATAATCAACAGCAACCAGAATATATTGGTTTCTAAAGGAAGGGATAAATGGGCCCATGAAGTCGATACCCCAAACATCGAATATTTCCACTTAAATGACATTAGTGAGAGGCATTTCATGTCTTTTGGAAATATTACCTGTCCGCTGGTATTGATCGCACCTTTTGACATAAAAATGGGTGTCTTTGAAGAAAGATGGCCAGTAGAATTCCGATTGGAGTATTTTCGCCGTAGTCTTATCTCCTTGAAAGTGGCCCCCATACGGAGAAGAATGACAGCTCTGCAATATTGATTAGTGTTCACACTATGGAATACATCTTTGATATAATTGGTCTAGGCATTGCTTGAACAAATATGGATCATCTCAGAAATAGAATTGCACGTCATGGAGAAATTTCTTCCTTTGGTGTGAATTCAGCTCCGGAGGTAACAATCCACTGACGATATAATTTATAAAGTCTGCATACCATAGTGGACTGCCTGGGGAGATAGAAAATAGATGCTCATCCGAGAACACTTCCCGAATTTGCTATGTGTCTTGGGTTGGTTGGGATCCTTCGAGGCGGGATAAATGGTCAGCGACCTAATTTTCAGCTCCCTTTCGGTCTTTGATTTCGAGGTCGAACTCCTGTAGTAGTAGGACCCACCGGATCATGCGTGGTTTTGCATCCTTTTTCTCGATCAAATATTTGTTGGCCAAATGGTCTGTGTACACGATCACTTTGGTGCCCACCAGATAGGCTCTGAATTTGTCAAATGCAAATACCACTGTTAGCAGTTCCTTTTCTGTCGTGGTATAATTCATTTGCGCCTCATTCAGAGTTTTGCTAGCGTAGTAGATGGAGTGAAAAACTTTGTTCTTTCGCTGACCCAGTACCGCTCCTACTGCATAGTCGCTCGCATGGCACATCAATTCGAATGGGAGGTTCCATTCTGGAGAAATAATGATTGGTTCAAATACCAATCTCTTTTTCAGCTCCTGGAATGCCTCCATGCATTTGTTGGTGAACTCGAATGGCTCATCTTTTTCGAGCAGCGAACATAGCAGCTTGGCTATTTTGGAAAAGTCTTTTATGAACCGCCTGTAGAACCCCACATGTCCTAGAAAACTGAGAATGCCTTTAACTGAAGTGGGTGGAGGCAATGTAGCGCCCCGAATCGGGGTGCCTAGAAGCCTTACTCCGGGATCTTATGGATTGGTAAATGGGACACAGGATTGTTGCCCTGATCACGCGGTGGGGTCTTAATTAGAACTTGTCCAATTTTTTTTTCTTTCTTTTTTTTTCATCATATAATCATATACTCATTATCATTCATAATGGACTCATCCATATCATCATAAATCATCAGCTTCTCATATTATTCATAACTTCATGATTTCATACAACCTATGTCCTTTCTCATCATATCCCATTAGGGCATCTATTCATACAAAAATCTACTAACCTTTGTAGATTCCTCTTTTCCTTTAGTAATACATGCCCTTCATCTCTTGGCTTTCCCTACACCTGTCTGAGGTTGGGAAAACAAAACATGAGTTGAAACTCAATAAGCAAGCATTTTTCTTTCATTTAAATGCATTTCTCTCCATTCGATAGAAGACACTTATCAAGTGATCAACTACCAATGGACTAGAAACCTTTTCATAAACCATTCTTGGAAATCATTCATGTAAATCATTCGTAAATGCATTTCTCTCCATTCGATAGGAAACACTTAGCAAGTGATCAACTACCAATGTAATAGAAACCTTTTCATAAAACCTTTCATAAAACATATGCTTGCAAACTTAACATATAAACCTCTTTTTTATGAACATAAAAACATTTTCATAAAACTTCCTTTCTCCAAGGACATTCTCATGTCCCTAAAATATTTTCATAAAACATTTTCAAAACAAGCATATGCATCATGCATTATGTTTTTGTCCGTTTGGTAGGTGACACTTACCAAGTGATCACCCTTTCCTCCTTAGGAGAGAAACCCATAAAACCTTTTTCAAAACAAACATATGCATCATGCATTGCGTTTCTGTCTGTTTAGTAGGTGACACTTACCAAGTGATTACCTTTTCCTCTTTAGGAGAGAAACTCTTTCCTTAGATAGCCCGCTAGCTGGGCGGCTATCCGTTCCTTCTCCCATTTCAGGGAGGGCGCCGCTGACATTTCACATTTTCAAGCGACTTGGCCTATGTAGATGGGGCCCATCTTGCAACTGCGTCCAGTCTGCATATTCTCTACAGTAGACCTAGTACATAACTCATGTGCACATTCCTTTCTTCACATTCTTATGCTAGCATGCTTTTATAAAACTCCACAAACCCTAGTCTATGACTTTTCCTTTTCAAAACTTAATGATAGCATGTCATTCCAAAATAGTACAGACCTTGGCCTGTATTTCCTTTTATAACTTGAAAACTTAGCACAACCCAAGTTAACAAGTTAATAAAAATATTTTGTAAAGATGACCAACCTTAAATAATTTTATAAACATTTAAATAACACATTTCTAAATCATTTGAAATATTTGAAGGAAACGTTTGGGAAATTGTAAATTCGAAACATTGCTAAAATGTTTATAAATAATTTTTGATCGGTAAAAAAATTTTGTAAAACATTATAATATTTGAAAACAAAAGACTTTATAAATTTTTTTCTTCCCATTTCTGGGTTTTCCATGAACAAAGGACATACAAACACATAATTTATTTTTCATACGATATCATATTCTTTGTCCACATGCCACATGGGTAAGTTTGTATGATCCTTTGGTCATTACTTTTTAAAAAAGTCGTCATTCAAATCGATTATCGGTTGACCTTCCTTAAATCCCTTTCAAAATATTTTAATAAATCATTTCAAATTTGTTCGATAAAACCAAATATTATTTGAAAATCAAGATTTTCCTTTCTCCATCATAATGCAACCATTTCCACATTTCTCCTCAATTTCATAAGGATTTGCTTATGATAAAGTAATTCCCAAATATCTCAACATTTTTCCTTACTTCCATAAGGATTTGCTTATGATAAAGTAGTTCCGACATATTTCATGGTTGCAATATAAAAACATATAAAATTATTTTCAAAAATTTTTCTTGCTTACCTCTTGTTTTGCTTCAGTCTGAATCCTCTATCCATTTCTTTTCCTTTTCATATACAAGTGAAAATGGTATTTTATCCATACCATTCCATGTCTTAAATTACTTCTCATGCATACTTTATGATCATATATTACCTCATTTCTATAGAGGTTAGTCTCTTAAAGGCATTAGGTCCTTATTTTCTTATATGGATTTTTATCCATAAATTCTTTAAAATTCCATCTATACTTTCTTTAAAATATTAATCTCAATTTTTCCCAAAATCACGCTGTTCAGTGTTCATCATTACTATTCACGATCACTTGTCATGGGTACTATTCATATTTACTGTTCACCCGAGGTTACTGTTTATAGCGAGTTTGTTACTGTTCATGGGTTTTAAAATTCGACATTTTTTTCAAAAATAAAAAATACCATGACATAGCTCTTAGTTAGTAAATCATGAAAAAATTCATGAATTTTGAATTCAACATCAACTTGGCTAAATAAATCATTTTCTCCATATACTAAAAATTCAACATAATTTCACTTAGGCATAATCATTAAATCCAAAAATCATGAGATTAATATATCATCATTCCAACATCATAATCATCGTAAACATTCATCAGAAATCATCATTTAGCAATATTGGAGCATTATTTGCACATTTTATACATGATTTTCCCAAATATTCTATCTTTGCTCCAAATTTTCTATGTTTAGGCATAATTCCATTTGGGTATTATAACTATACTTATTTTCTCATGCTTAGGTATTATCTAAGTATGGTTTTACCCTACTTATCATCCAAAAGAAATTTGAGAAGAATTCACTCACCTTAAGTGAAGATATCTTCCTTCTCTTCCCATTTTCTCTCTCTAACCTTCTCTCCTCTCCTCCTCAAGGCTTGAACGTGTGGGTGGGGGTTGGAAATGCTCAAATGAGCTGGGTTTGTGTGCTTCGGTCGTTCACCCCTTGCCCCTATTTATAGTCTTGCATTTTTCACATATTTACAATTTACCCCCTTGCTCAAGGTATTTAATTCTAAATATTTTTTTCCAAATCCCATGCAATATTTTGAGCTTTGTGCAGCCACCCTAATCAGCAGATCCTACCCCCTAGCTAGCCCCTATTTATTTATGATTTTTATTTATTAAAATTAATTATTTTTAAGGTAATTTATCTCAACCGTTGATTCTTGATAAGATTGATTCTGGACCATTAAATTTTGGTCCAAAAGTCAAGCCTCCCCCACTACTGTTGACGCCCCCCCTAGCTGCCTATTTTAATTATTTTTATTTCGTTAAAAAATGTATATTTTAAGCTTAATTCATCCAAACCGTTGATCTTAAGATAAGATTGATTTTGGGCCGTTGATTTTAGCTCCAAAATCCATACTTGTCAACATCCCAGCTGCTCCTTGGTTTAAGTGCACATTTTCTTTAATTAATTAAAAATAACCCAAAAGTCAAATTATAATTAATGAAAAGTGGGCTACCTTTTTTATCTTCAAATGACGTTTAATCTTGACCCTTAATTCATAGTTTTTTATCAATCTTGGACCTTTCATCATGTTCATGAAATTATTTTGGCCATCTATAAAAAATTTCACCCCAATCTGATGTACGGATTGCAAAATATGGATTTTTCTATGTTTTCTACATAAAAATCCATAAAAATCCGAAGATTAATATTTTAATCCAAAAAGCACTTTTGTCCTTTAGTGAGAAGCTTCCTTTTTCATCTTTTATGATTAAGTTAATCCAAAGTGATTAACTTAACATATTCCTTAATCCCACATTTACTATTCATCCGAATTAACGTTGCATAATTAGCTATTTAATCCTCAAATGCCATATATTGCAAAATATCATTAATATATATTTCATATAAGTATAATTATATTACCCAGGGATTATAACCCTAGGGTTTCATACACGTTCCTAAAATTGGGGTTTCGCAAACAATTTCTCGATCGTCTTGATTTTTGCTTTGTCTACTTCAATTTCCTGTTTGGAGACTTGATGACCAAGTACGATGCCCTCCTGTACCATCAAATGACACTTTTCGCAGTTGAGAACCGGGTTCGTATCTTCGCAATGCTGGAGCATCTTTGATAAGTTGGCCAGGCACTCGTCATAGGAATTCCCAAATACTGAGAAATTGTCCATGAATACCTCCAGGAAATCCTCCACCATATCAATGAAAATGGCCATCATACAACGTTGAAATGTACCTGGGGCGTTGCATAGGCCAAATGGCATTTGCTTGAATGCGAACGTGCCATACGGACATGTGAATGTGGTCTTTTCTTGGTCCTCCGGTGTTATCATAATCTGGTGGTAGCCTAAATAGCCGTTCAGAAAGCAATAAAACTCCCGCCCCGCTAACCTGTCCAACATCTGATCAATGAATAGGAGTGAAAAATGATCCTTTCATGTGGCTTTATTCAACTTGCGGTAGTCCATGCAAACTTGCCAACCAGTAACTGTCCTGGTTGGAATCAACTCGTTGTTCTCGTTGGAGACGACCGTCATACCACCTTTCTTCGGGACGCACTACACCAGGCTGACCCAAGAGCTGTCGGAGATCGGGCATATAACGCCTACATCTAGCCATTTGATGATCTCCTTTTTGACCACGTCTTTCATGATTGGGTTCAACCTTCTCTGCGCTTCGATAGATGGCATGGAATTCTCTTCCACTTGAATCTTCTGCATGCAAAAGGATGGGTTGATACCTCTGATGTCGGCGATGGTCCATCCTATGGCCTTTTTGTGATTTTTAAGCACTCTGAGCAGTTTTTCTTCCTGCAGGGGATCCAATGCAGAAGAAATAATCACCGGGAGTGAGGATTTAGCTCCCAAGTAGGCGTATCTAAGGTGCTTTGGCAGGGGTTTCAGCTTGAGAACAGACGGCTCTTCGATCGACGGCTTCAACTGTTTAAAAGATTCTAGCTTGAGCTCTAGCGATTCAAATTTCTGTGAGTATCATGAGAAAGTTGGAGATTGCTGCAGGTAACGTATCAATTCTGCTGAATTGTCGTCAGATTCACTGATTTCTCCAACCAACGATGTCTCTAGGACATCTTTGAAAGGTGATATTTGGAATTCAACCTGAACTGCCGAATCTACCATGTCGATCATTAGACATTCGTCTAGATCATTTGGTAACTGCATCGCTTTGAACATGCTAAAAGTAACATGTTCATTCTAAACCCACATGGTCAGCTCTCCAGCCGTACGTCAATGATAGCCTTGCTCGTTGTGAGGAAAGGTCGACCCAGAATGATTGGCATGTCCCGATCTTCTTCATAATCCAGGATAATGAAATCTGCAGGAAAGATGAACTTGTCCACCTTGACAAGAACATCCTCGATAATGCCCTCCGAATATGTCATTGACCGGTCCGCCAGTTGCAGCATTAATGTCGTTGGTCGGGCTTCCTTGATACCTAATTCTGAAAATTGACTTGGGCATGAGATTAATGCTGGCTCCCAAGTCGCATAGGGCTCTCATGAAGTATTGGTTTCCGATTGTGCACGGAATAGTGAAACTCCTTGGATCCTTGAGCTTAGGAGGTAGCTTCCTCTGCACCATAGCACTGGTTTCCTATGTTAATGCCACCATTTCGAATTCCGTCAACCGCCTTTTCTTTGACAGAATGTCTTTCATGAATTTAGCATAGCTTGGCATTTGTTCCAAGGCTTCGACGAGAGGTATATTGATGTGTAGCTGCTTTAGTACCTCTAAAAAATTTTTGAAATGGCCCTCCTTTTTATTCTTTGCGAATCTCTGAGTAAATGGAGGAGGTTGTTGGCCCCGAGTTTATGGCAAAACCCAAGAGGGGAGGGGTGAATTGGGTTCTTGAAAAATTCTTTGGTAAGTTAAAACTTAACCCCTTATAATTTCAATCCCCTTGATGAAACGTGATATGAGATAGAATGAGAGGGTGCAAATGGAATATAAAAATGTAAACAATCAAACCAAACAAGAGACAACGATATATAGTGGTTCGGGCAACCTTCCCTACTCCACTCTTCCAAGCACACACCCGTTGTGTCTTGGGTTCCACTATTGTATTCTCAATACAATCTAGAGCACCCGCTCTCTTCTAGATTCTAGCTCTAGGGGGCATATACAATAATCACTTGTTGGTGAGACCAACTCCAACCAACCAAGTCCAAACGATTGGTGAGACAAACTCCAACCAATCAAGCAAAACCCGTTAGTGAGACAAACTCAAACCAACCCCCTGTTTTGCTTCTTCTTGAATTCGGTCTCCAATACCGATTCAAGGCAACAACACAAAACAAAATAAACAAAAGAGAAATTACACTTTACAACGTGTATTCGATAAGCACCGGAAGCTCCTTGTCTTGTAGAGATGATAATCTTGAAGCACACTTGAGAGTTGTAGCACTTGAAGCTTCAATAGTTGTTCAAATAACTTCAACACACTTGAATATAAGAAGATGTAAGCTCAACTTGTGTTTTTCTCTTTCTTTCCTCCTTCTCTCTTCAATCCACGTTCATTCTTCAATGGTATATATGGAGGGAAAAAGGTTCTAGCCGTTGGAGTGGAGGTTCATGCGCATCTAGAGCTCCAACGTTCGGATTTTCGACCGTTACGAGTTGAACTCGCAAGTGGAGTCGACTTCGGATGAGTGGAGTCGACTTCGGATAGGTGAAGTCGACTTGGGATGCGACTTCGTTTTGTAAAAGCTCGCCGTCTACACTCTGTACAAAATCCTGGCCTTGAAGTCGCAGGTGAAGTCGACTTGTGCTGAGTGAAGTCGACTTCGGATTTGTGAGGTCGACTTGGGATGCGACTTCACTTCGCTGTTTTGTCCGAAGTCGCAGGCGAAGTCGACTTGGGCTGGGACTTCACCCAAGTCGTAAGCGAAGTCGACTTGGGCTGAGACTTCACTTGCTGAACTTGCAATTTACGAACTTTGAACGCTTGAAACTTAAATTACTTCGCCTTTTCATTTTTATACACATAATTAGGGACAAAATATCTGAGAACACTTAGACAAATGTGTTAGATCTTTTTAATGATATTTCAATTATTTGTTAATCATCAAAATCAAATTAACCATTCTATTCGATAAGCACATGATCAATAATCTCAACAGAGGCGACCTTTGATTTTTGGCGATTTCAGCGTCCGGTTGCTTTTGGGTAGTATCTGGTTCCTCTACCTCTTGTGAATGCTGAATCAGAGGACTAGTGGGTTCAGTTACCGCTTTTGGTGGAATTGCGTCAAGTAACTACTTTCCACTACGCAACGTGACTGCTTGCACCTGCTCGTTACCTTTTCCTTTTGGATTTTGTTCTATATCGCTCGGCAATGAACCTTGAGGCCGGTTGTTCAGGGTTGAGGCCAGTTGGCCTATTTGTGCTTCTAAATTCTTGTTTGTCGTGATCTGGGATTGCATGAATTGCATAAAGAGATTTTCCAGATCCGATTTCTTCTCTTCTCGTGGTGTTGGATTGAATTGAGTTGGTCTTACTAGCCGTTGCTACGGGGACTGCTGTGAGAATTCCGATGGCTGATTCGGCCTCGTCTGGTTGTTCCATGAGAAATTAGGATGATTTCTCCAGCCTAGGTTGTAGTTATTTGCATATGGATTTGCTGGATTTCTTTAGATATTTCACACGTAATTAATGGACTCCGGATTGGAGGCACATTGATCATTAAGATGGCCAAATTCTCCACACCATGTGCAAATATCTGCTGCTGATGGCTGATGTGGAGTAGGCGCCCATATTGCATTGACGTTGTCCAGCCTGAATAGATTCTGAATCTACCTGGATAAAGCATCGATGTGGGCTTTAATCGATGAAACTGCATTCAGTTGAAGTAGACCCTCACTTCGGCTTCTGTCAGATGGTAATTGATAGGTATTGGCTGCCATGTTTTCAAGCAAGACATATGATTCTCGGTAGCTTTTCCTCAGCAGAGAACCATTTGACGATGAATCTACCATGTGATGGGTGGAATCCTGGAGACAATTGTAGAAAATTTAGATTTGAATCCACGGCTGAATTCCATAATATAGGCACTTCCGGAGAAGGTCCTTGATGTTGGTCCCGAGTTAATGGTAATTACCCAAGAGGGGAGGGGTGAATTGGGTAATTAAATTTTTTAACTTAAACAGAAACTTGACCCCGGATTAATCTAGTCCCCTTTATGAAGAAACAAATGGAAAGCAATATAGTGCAGAGAGCAGAAATAAAAATTAATAAACAAGATTTTATAGTGGTTCAGGCAACCTTCCTTACTTCACTCTTCCAAGCTCACACCCCTTGTGACTTGGGTTCCACTATGTATTTCACAAATACAACTAGAGCCACTGCTCTCTTCTAGATTCCAGCTCTAGGGGGCATCAATAATTCACAGCACAAGTAGGTGATGAGTTCCACTCCAATCACACACTACTTTGCTTACACTTGATCTTAGTTACCCAAACTAAATCAAGTTTAATACAATAAGAGAAAGTAAAAAGAGGGTTTCTACATGTTACTGATGTGTAGAGGTAGATTTGGCGCAGAGAAGAACTTGTAGCGTAGGCTTAATGATTCAGTAAGCATCAATAATTCACAGCACAAGTAGGTGATGAGTTCCACTCCAATCAGACACTACTTTACTTGCACTTGATCTTAGTTACCCAAACTAAATCAAGTTCAATACAATAAGAGAAAGTAAAAAGAGGGTTTCTACATGTTACTGATGTGTAGAGGTAGATTTGGCGCAGAGAAGAACTTGTAGCGTAGGCCTAATGATTCAGTAAGCAGCTTTTGGCAGTTTGGAAGCAAGGTTCTTCTTCTAGATGTTGGCTTGATCACTTAATGCTCTTAGAGATGAGAGATATGCTCATTCAATGAATTCTCAGCTACCCTCCTCGTTCATATTGAATGTCTTATATAATTTGCGAGGGAATCCGAACGTTTGGAAGTAGGTGGCGCGCATTTAATGCGCCAACGTTCGAAAAATTTCTGACCGTTGCGACCCAAGTCGCAGGTGGAGTCGACTTCGGGTTGGACTTCCGCTCTCCGCAACTTCTTCAAGTTCCAGTCTGGGTTGACTTTGTCCTCAACTTGACCCAAGTCGCAAGTGAAGTCGACTTCGGGTGCGACTTCACTTCCTGTGCTTGCTTGATGAACTTGAAATCTTCGAAGATGACTTTAATCACTTGATTTTCTTCATATTGATGTTATTCCCTTGATTTATATCTCTTTGGAACACTGTATGATTATTTATCTTGAAAACCTTGGATTCCTTTTCTTGAGTTCTTGAGTACTTGAGTCTTGGAAAGCATGGAAGATGTCCGAGTATGTGTTCATGATCCAACATGATGGATTCATGCCACCCTTCTTGCTTTGATCTTCATTTGATCCTCATTTGGTCCATGTTGAGTGTTTGAGTCGAATTGACCTTCATCTCCACTCAAATCTTTCATTGAGTTAACTCGTTTGGTAATTTCCGCATTGAAGTCGAAATTGAAGTCGACTTGGTCTGCGACTTCACCCAAGTCGCATACTAAGTCGACTTGGGATGTGACTTTGGCAACTCTCATCCCCCGATTTCAACTTTGGACAAAATTGACGCATCGAAGTCGAAGCTGGAGTCGACTTAGTCTGTGACTTCACCCAAGTCACATGCGGAGTCGACTGGGGATGCGACTTCGGCAGCTTTGCTCCTCGATTTCAACTCTAGACAAAAATGACGAGTCGAAGTCGATGCTGGAGTCGACTTGGGGATCGACTTGGCCTAAGTCCATGCCTAAGTCGACTTGGAAATCGACTTAACCTGTCATGCTTCATTTTCTTCATTTGTATAACCTTTAATCATTTTCACAAACATGTTAGTAACCAAAACTTACTCAAATTGATTTGTTAATCATCAAAATATAGACTTGGCTTATTTTTCACATGTTTCCAACAATCTCCCCCTTTTTGATGATTGACAAAACCAATTTGAGTGTATACCTTTCAATGTCTTTAAAAATATACTATTTGTGCATTTTGAAATTTAACATTTTCATTTCTAATAAATCACAAATTAAAAATATGAGTTTAACATACATATTTCACTTCCTATCACAAGTTAAAAACATTCATGCAAACATTTAAGGCCTAAAAGCATTTAAATCCGATACTACTCAAATCCTAATCTCTTCTCCCCTTTTTTGTCAATTGATCAAAAATAGGGATGGAGCAGGTTAAGCCTTTGAGAATAGCGGGGCTGCTCCACCTAAACCTGTGCTCCCCCTAAACCTGTGCTTTTCTAAGTTAATTCATTCATTCCCATATCATTTCTAATTTTATAAAATGGTTCTTTTGCTAGAGGTTTGATAAAGATATCTGCAATTTGATCTTCTGTTTTTACATATTCTAAACATATATCATGATTTTCTACATGTTCTCTAATAAAATGATGTCTTAAGTCTATATGCTTGGTCCTAGAATGCAATACTGGATTTTTAGTTAAACATATTGCACTAGTATTATCACATCTAATAGGTATATCTTTAAAGTTCATACCATAATCCCTAAATTATTGCTTCATCCAAAGCAATTGGGCACAACAGCTCCCGGCGGCAATATATTCGGCACCCGCTGTAGATAGAGCAACACTAGTTTATTTTCTTGAAAACCATGAAACCAACATGTTCCCAAGAAACTAACATGTTCCACTAGTGCTTTTTCTATCTACCTTGTAACCGGCAAAATCCGCATCCGAGTAGCCGATTAGATCAAAATTAGAGTCCTTTGGATACCAAAGTCCAATGTTGGTAGTATCTACTAAATATCTGAAAATTCTTTTTACAGCTACCAAGTGTGATTCTTTTAGACATGATTGAAATCTAGAGCACATACAAATACTAAACAGTATATCAGGTCTAGAAGCAGTCAAATATAATAAAGATCCTATCATGCTTCTATATAACTTTAAATCAACTGGTTTGCCTTTCTCGTCTTTGTTAATTTTAATGGTTGAGCTCATAGGCATGTTTGCCCCTTTGGTATTTTCCATGCCAAACTTCTTTAACATTTTTTTGATATACTTGGACTGGTTGATGAAGATCCCTTCATTTAGTTGCTTGATTTGTAGTCCAAGGAAGAAGTTTAGCTCCCCCATCGTATTCATCTCAAATTCCTTCTGCATAAGCTCAAAAAATTCTTGACAAAGGATCTCATTAGTAGCACCAAAAATAATATCATCAACATAAATTTAAATAATCAAGATATCTTTTTCTTTGTACTTGATAAACAAAGTGGTGTCTACTTTTCCCTTTTGAAAGTCATGATCAATCAAAAATTTGCTTAATCTCTCATACCAAGCTCTTGGAGCTTGTTTTAATCCATATAATGCTTTGGTTAATTTGTATACAAATTTAAATTGATTTTTCTCCTCAAATACAGGCGGTTGTTCAACATACACCTCTTCATTTATATACCCATTCAAAAATGCACTTTTAACATCCATTTGAAACAACTTAGAGTTCATATGAGATGCAAAAGCTAGTAAAATGTGAATGGCCTCTAATCTAGCAACCGGAGCATAGGATTCCTCAAAGTCTATTCCTTCTTCTTGTGAGTATCCTTTTGCCACAATTCTACCTTTGTTTCTCACCACAAGTTCACTTTCATCTAATTTGTTCCTAAAGACTCATTTTGTGCCAATAACAATACAGTCTTTTGGTCTTGGAACAAGATGTCAAACTCGGTTTCTTTCAAATTGATTTAGCTCTTTGATGCGCACCAAGTTCTTGTCGTTCAGAGCACTGTGATCACCAGTTTAATTAAAATTAATCGAAACACATTAAAGCTACCACTATGCGGGTGATAGTGTAGAATAACGGTGAGTCGGGTCGAATCCACAGAGAGGCGATGTAGTTTTGAATTGTTTTTAAGAGAAAGAGAAGGTATAGTGAAGAGAGAGAAAGAGAGGAGAGAGAAAGAAAAGGAAAGAAATTAAGAGAGAGGAGAGAGAGACGTTGGAGAAAGAGAGAGAAGAAGAAATTAGATAGATAAGAGAGAAGTGAGAGAAAGAGACAAGAGAGAAAGAGAAGAGAGAGAAAGAAGAGAGAGAAAGAGAGATGTTAGAGAGAGAAAAGAAAAGAGAAATTAGAAGAAATTAGAGAGAGAAAGAGAAGAGAGAGAAAGAAGAGAGATAAAGGAAGAGAGATAAAGAGAAGAGAAGAAGTCAGAGAAAGAAGAGAGAGGAGAGAGAGAGAGATGTTGGTCCCGAGTTGATGGCAAAACCCAAGAGGGGAGGGGTGAATTGGGTATTTAAAAATTTATAACTTAAACAGAAACTTAACCCCAGATTAATCCAGTCCCCTTAATGAAGAAATGAAATGGAAAGCAATATAGTGTAGAGAGCAGAATATAAATCAAGCACACAAGATTTTTATAGTGGTTCGGGCAACCTCCCTACTCCACTCTTCCAAGCTCACACTCCTTGTGACTTGGGTTCCACTATTGTATTCTTCAAATACAATTAGAGTCACTGCTCTCTTCTAGATTCCAGCTCTAGGGGGCCTCAACACAACACAGCACAGGTAGGTGATGAGTTCCACTCCAATCACACACTACCTTGCTTACACTTGATCTTAGTTCCTCAAACTAAATCAAGTTCAATATAGACAAATGAAATAACAGAAGAAGTCTACACTTTACAGATGTGTAGAAACAATTTGGCGCAGAGAAGAACTCGTAATGTAGGCTTTGAAGATTCAGAAATGTAGCTCTTGCAATTTGAAGCAAAGTCTTCCTCCTTGAATGGCTTGATCTCTTTAGAGCTCTTGAATATAGGAGTTAAGCACACTTAATGATTCTCAGCTACTTCCCTCGTCCACCATGAATGCCTTTTATAATTTTGGAGGGAATTCGAACGTTAGAAGGTTGGTGGCGCGCATTAAATGCGCCAACGTTCGAATAGTTTCCGACCGTTGCGACCCAAGTCGCATGTGAAGTCGACTTCGGATGCGACTTCGCCCAAGTCGCAGATGGAGTCGATTTCGGGTGCGACTTCGCCTCTCCGTCGCGACTTCAAGTTCCAGGTTGGGTCGACTTGGGCATCGACTTGACCTTCCATGCTTTATGTTCTTCAAATGTATATCCCTTAAACATATCCACAAATATGTTAGTAGTCAAGACTTACTCAAATTGATTTGTTAATCATCAAAACATAGATTTAACTTGTTTTCCACATATTTCCAACAATCTCCCCCTTTTTGATGATTGACAAAACCGATTTGAGTGTATACCTTTCAATAACGTAAAAATTACATGTTTAGCAAACTTTCAAGTTAAGGTCATTCAAACTCTTCTCCCCAACCATATCCTACTCTTCTCCTCCTTTGTCCTACTCTTCTCCCATTTTGGACTTATATCAAATCCTACTCTTCTCCCCCTTTTAGTCAATATAGCAAAAAGTTAGAGGGTAAAGAGATAGGTGGGTTTGCTCCCCCTAAACAGGTGCTCCCCCTAAGTTTATGCTAAGTTAAATCAATCATTCCCATGTCATTTCTAATCTTATAAAATGCTTCTTTTGCTAGGGGTTTTGTGAATATATCTGCAATTTGATCCTCGGTTCTTACATATACTAGACATATATCATGATTTTCCACAGGTTCTCTAATAAAATGATGTCTAAGGTCTATATGTTTGGTCCTAGAATGCAAGACTGTATTTTTAGTTAAACATATGGCACTAGTATTATCACATCTAATGGGTATATCTTTAAAATCCATGCCATAATCCCTAAGTTGCTGTTTCATCCAAAGTAATTGGGCACAACAGCTACCGGCGGCAATGTATTCGGCTTCCGCCGTAGATAGAGCAACACTAGTTTGTTTTCTTGAAAACCATGAAACCAACATGCTTCCAAGAAATTGACATGTTCCACTAGTGCTTTTTCTATCTACTTTGTAACCGGCAAAATCCGCATCCGAGTAGCCGATTAGATCAAAATTAGAACCCTTTGGATACCAAAGTCCTATATTGGTAGTGTCTACTAAGTATCTGAAAATTCTTTTCACAGCTACCAAGTGTGATTCTTTTGGACATGATTGAAATCTAGAGCACATACACACACTAAACAATATATCAGGCCTAGAAGCAGTTAAATACAACAAAGATCCTATCATGCTTCTATACAATTTCAAATCAACCATTTTCCCTTTTTCATCTTTGTCGATTTTGATTGTTGAGCTCATTGGCGTGTTTGCTCCTTTGATATTTTCCATGCCAAACTTCTTCAGCATTTCTTTGATATACTTGGACTGGTTAATGAAGATTCCTTCATTTAATTGCTTGATTTGCAGTCCAAGGAAGAAGTTTAGTTCTCCCATCATGCTCATCTCAAATTCTTTCTGCATAAGCTCAGAAAATTCTTGATAAAGATTCTCATTAGTAGCACCAAAAATGATATCATCAACATAAATTTGAATGATCAATATATCCTCTTCTTTATACTTGATAAACAAAGTGGTGTCTACCTTTCCTTTTTGAAAATCATGATCAATCAAAAATTTGCTTAGTCTATCATACCAAGCCCTTAGAGCTTGTTTTAATCCATATAATGCTTTGGTTAACTTGTATACAAATTTAGATTGATCTTTTTCCTCAAATCCAAGTGGTTGTTCTACATACACCTCTTCATTTATATATCCATTCAGAAATGCACTTTTGACATCCATTTGAAATAATTTAAAGTTCATGTGAGATGCAAAAGCTAGTAAGATGCGAATTGCCTCTAATCTAGCAACCGGGGCATAGGATTCCTCAAAATCTATTCCTTCTTCTTGTGAGTATCCTTTTGCCACAAGTCTAGCTTTGTTTCTCACTACAAGTCCACTTTCATCTAATTTGTTCCTAAAGACCCACTTGGTGCCAATAACAATACAATCGTTTGGTCTAGGAACAAGGTGCCAAACTTGATTTCTTTCAAATTGATTTAACTCTTCTTGCATTGCTATAATCCAGTTTTCATCATCAAGAGCTTGATTAATATTAGAAGGTTCAATTTTGGATACAAAGGCGTATTGTCCACAAACATTTTCTTTTGATCTTCTAGTTTTTACACATTCATACACATTCCCTATAACTTGTTCAATTGGATGGGCACGTTTGAATTTCAAATCAGTTGGAGGTTTGTAGGAATTATTACCTTCACTTACCCTTTCCTCCATGGAATCTTCTTGCTTTTCCACATGCAGTTTTTCAAAATTGCTTGCTATATCATCTTTAATTTTACCTTTCTCATTATTACCAAAGGCAACCGTTCCGTCGTTGCAAGGCTTAAGTTTATGAAATAGACTTCTTTCTCCGGTCATATGCCTTGAACAACCGCTATCCATGAACCATACATTGTTTGCCTTTGCCTTGAAACAAATCTGAAAAATAAAAAGGTAAATCTCATCTCTTTGGTACCCATTTTATGGGTCCATTTGGGTTAGTAATATTATTCAACCTTTGTTGCTCTAACTTAGAAAGCCCAAATCTTGTGTTCCTTGGAACCCAAACTAATTTTGCACCATGGTCATATAATTTCTTAAAGTTACACTTATAGACTTTATGACCCATTTTATTGCAGAAATTACAAGCCATAGGTAATCTTGGAGTAGACCTCCAAGTATGCATTGGTTCAAACATTGGCCTTCTAGTCCACACAACATTTTTCCTTTGTGGCTTGTATATAGGTGCAGTTTTGGTTTGATATTTCCCAAGTATTGGTAAATTCGATTTGCCACTTTCTTTTTGCTCAAATGTATAATATCCAAGACCTCTTTTATTTGTTTGAGCAGTCATGTTCAGAAACATCTTCACATTTTCTCCGGGATTAGAGAACTTTGCTAATGATTCATTTAATGATTCGTTCTCCTTTTTCAATTTTTCTAACTCTTTCAACAATGATTCATTTTCTTCTTTCAGTTTTGTTGATTTTTCAGCTAGTTTTCCATTTTCAATAATAACGAAGTTACATTGTTGTCTCTTTAATGATAACTTGTTTCCTAGCTTTTTGATTTTCTCATATAATGAATCATAAGCAAGTTGTAGTTCTTCTAGTTCAGTACATTTGAGACATTCATGAAAAGAAGAATAGCTAGATTGAGAATGGCAAGGTTTGGAAGTTACCTCTTCATTGGTTGTGCATTTTGTTGAGATGGTTTCCAAAACTTCAGTTGTGTTCAAACACAACAAGTTTTCTTCTTGTTCGATCCGTGCCATGCAGCATACTCTAGCACAATTTGCCACCTCAAATTTGTCGGTTGAGGAGCTGCTTGTTGACGAGGTCTCTTCATTGACGTATATGCCTCTTCCTCTTGATCTTTGAAGTTTTCTGACTTCCTGTCCTTCATAAATAGATATTAGAGTATCCCATATTTCTTTAGCGGTTAGACAAGATGATACTCTATCATATTCGGAAGTCGTAAGAGCACAAAATAAAGAATTCATGGCCTTAGCATTGCTCTTAACGATTCTTACTTCCTCTTCGGTCCATTTGGAAGCTTTCTCATTGATAGGCAAGGTTATACCATCTTGGATAGCAATCCAAGAATCCATGTCGGTAGCCATAATAAGTTGCTTCATACGAAGCTTCCAATAGCCAAAATTTTTCCCATCAAACAATGGTGGCCTAGTGAATGATTGGCCCTCTGCAAAAGCGGGAACGGGAATCGATTGGGATGCCATATCAATAGATCTCTTTGGTTTAACTCAAAGACCTGCTCTGATACCACTTGTTGGTCCCGAGTTAATGGCAATTACCCAAGAGGGGAGGGGTGAATTGGGTATTTAAAAAGTTATAACTTAAACAGAAACTTTACCCTGGATTAAACTATTCCCCTTTATGAAGAAACAAAATGGAAAGCAATATAATGTAAAGAGCAGAATATAAATCAAGCACACAAGATTTTTATAGTGGTTCGGGCAACCTCCCTACTCCACTTTTCCAAGCTCACACTCCTTGTGACTTGGGTTCCACTATTGTATTCTTCAAATACAATTAGAGACACTGCTCTCTTCTAGATTTCAGCTCTAGGGGGCCTCAACACAACATAGCACAGGTAGGTGATGAGTTCCACTCCAATCACACACTACCTTGCTTACACTTGATCTCAGTTCCTCAAACTAAATCAAGTTCAATACAACAAAGTGAAATAACAAAAGAAGTCTACACTTTACAGATGTGTAGAAGCAATTTGGCGCAGGGAAGAACTCGTAATGTAGGCTTTGAAGATTCAGAAATGTAGCTCTTGCAATTTGAACCAGAATTCTTCCTCCTTGAATGACTTGATCTCTTTAGAGCTCTTGAATATAGTAGTTAAGCACACTTAATGATTCTCAGCTGCTTTCCTCATCCACAATAAATCCCTTTTATAATTGTGAAGGGAATCCGAATGTTAGAAGGTGGTTGGCGCGCATTAAATGCGCCAACGTTCAAATAATATCCGACCGTTGCGACCCAAGTCGCATGTGGAGTCGACTTCGGATGCGACTTCGCCCAAGTCGCAGATGGAGTCGACTTCGGGTGCGACTTCGCTTCTCCGTCGCGACTTCAAGTTCCAGGTCGGGTTGACTTGGGTATCGACTTGACCCAAGTCGCAGGAAGTCAGGTTCCAAGTCGAAGTCTTGAGTCGACTTTGGCTTCAGACTTCAACTCGAGTCGATCATGGAGTCGACTTGGGTTGCGACTTGACTTGGTCTTTGCTTTGATCCTTATTGATTTGCTTCTATCTTGTTTGGCTTTCTTCCTTTAGTTTCTTTCATTCTAGAATGGCTCCTTATACTTTTAGATCTTGTGATTCTTGAAGTCCTTGTCTTTGGTTTATCTTGGATAGGCTTGAACCTTGAGAATCTGATGAGAGTTTGATCTTTGCATGATTGATTCATGCACCTTGCTTTGCATTGGACTCATTTGGTTTTCATGACTTGATTTCACCTTGAAGCATATTTGAATCTTTGTGTCTTGGACTTGATAAAGTTGATTTTGATCTTGAACTTGAATCCTTGCTTTGAACTTTAAGAAACTCAAATTAATCTTGAGAATGGTCTTTGATCTTTGAAATAAGCTTGAATCTGCATCCTTGATCTTTGAAAACCTCAAGTCGCACTTGGGGTCGACTTCGTCCGCGACTTCGCCCAAGTCACAACTGGAGTCGACTTCGTTTGCGACTTCGGCATTCTTCCATCTCAAGTTCAGCGCTGGAGCGACTTTCTCGACTGAAGTCGATGCTGGAGTCGACTTCGTTTGCGACTTGGCTTCCCAAGTCGCAAGTGGAGTCGACTTGGCCTACGACTTCACTTGTTCTTCTCTCATTTTCAATTCTGGACAGATTCTTCTTCTTGAAGTCGATCTTGGGGTCGACTTGGAGAACGACTTGGCCTTCCATACTTCATTTTTTTCAAATGTATATTCCTTAAACATTTCCACAAACGTGTTAGTAGCTAAGACTTACTCAAATTGATTTGTTAATCATCAAAACATAGATTCAGCTTGTTTTCCACATATTTCCAACAAGAGAGACGTTAGAGAGAGAGAAGAAGAAGAACTTAGATAGCTGAGAGAGAAGAGAGAGAAAGAAATCGGAGAAAAATTAGAAGAATAGGAGAGAGGAGAGAGAGAGAAGAAAAGAGGAAATAGAAGAAATTAGAGAGAGAAAGGGAAAGAAATTAGAAGGAGAGAGAAAGAAGAGGGAAAAGATTAAAGAAAAGGAGACAAGCAGCTAAAAGAAATTATAATTAACTAATAATTTAATTAAAACTATTCTAAGAAAGCAATTAAAGTTATGAAATTTAACTATTACAACAGGAAAGAGAATTACATTAAATTTAATCTAAAAATTACAAAGCAGAAAATAAAGCAGTAAATCTAATCTAAAAATTACAAATTAAAATTTAACAACTATGAAACGCTACCAACTATAATGCAGAAAAATAAAATTCACATCACCCATAAAAAGCGAATCTCCACGTACTGGAATTTTTATTGCTTGGCCCCTCCTCCTTGCTACGGGTCCCACAAAATGGGTCCCACCCAAGGGGAGGAGTGTTGTGATCGGGTGTGGGGGTCCCTTTCTTGGGATGAGAGGAGGCCTTTTTATAGTTGAAGGAGGGGCCCAACGACCAAGCATGAATCCGATGTGGGATTCTTTTCCACAAAGGCTGCCTTGCATTTTCATCACGCCCTTTTGCCCATTCTGTAGCGGGAGAAGCAATAAGTGAGACGTCCATGTAAGAATTTCATCGCCGTCCTTCGTTGGTCGAATTAAGATTTTATGGAATCGACTTCCCTCTCGAGGTTGCTCGACTCCGATATCCAGCGCTCGGCTTCGTGGGTCATCATCGTGAGCTTCCTTCTTTTCACCAGGGGGCCGTCCTCGTCATGCTCTCCTTGGATGTCTTTGCGCTTGCACTTGAGCCCCTCGGCTGCACTCGTCAAGGCCTCCACATAGGCTTCCGTATTCTTGGCGTAACCCAGATGCCGAGCAAGAGGCGGCCACAGCCACTGAATGATCTCCACGGCATGGTCCTTGAGAAAGTCCATGCTCGATCGGTTGACGCTCGCTGGAAAATGGGACAGATGCAATGGAAGTGGGAACCATTGAAGTGGAGAGTCCGGAGACGACTTGGAAATATGGGAAATGGCAAGAAGAAGCACTACAGCAGCTAAGAGCTAACTCTACTAAGCGACAGATTTGCAATGAAATGGCGGAAAGCAGGGTGCTTTGGTGGCAATTTTGGGAGGGAAATGGCAGAGGGCAGCTACGACTTGATGGAATTCAGTTCCATAAATTTTCCAATTGACAGATTTTGTTGAAGGGATGCCGCGGGGAATTGCAATGGTGCTGGATTGCAGGTTACGGAGGTGGGTGGATGGAGTGGATCCGCGGCTGATGAGGACGTTCGACGAGGAGCAGTCGGTCGCCTTTATTATCGAACACCCGCAAAAACCCATACCGATATCGCCACTCTTGCACCGAGTTTAGAAATCACTGCCAGCTTGGAAAAGACGGGATGCCTGCTACCATGGCTCGGTGCTGAATATGTTGCGGTTGAATGCTTGGACGGTTGGTTGCTGTCTATCACGGGTTGGAGCTGGTAGAGATGGCCGTAAGTGGAGCTGGGACGGTTCTTCTTCATGGCTGTTAATTTTCGTGCTGCTGTCCGGTCTGGGGAGATGGAGCACCGAACTGGTGCTCCGGTGGTTTACGGTGCCTTGTACTCAAGCAGCGTAGTTAAATACTAATTTAAATATTAATTCATATATCATCTTAGTTTAATTCTTTATAATAATTTACTTTATTCCCCATATTTTAAAATATAATTATATTTATATATTTATGATCGTTCCACTTAAATGATTTTATAAATTTGCCTAAGCTAATACAAATTTCAATGTTAAATTTTTCTTGGGAATTGCGTCATAATTTTATATTTTAAAGAATCTTGCAAAATGCTCCATTTTATATCAAAATTAGAGATTTTATGAAAAATGTAATTTTCACAAAATTTTACTTAAAACATGCATTTAATTAACATTTTAATATTTAATAACGTGAATTTAATATGAAAATAATGAAAAAATTTTAGACTTATCACACCCCCCAACTTAAACATTGCTAGTCCCTTAGCAATGGAAATAGTTTAATATATAATTCTTTTTCTTTTCTTTTTTTTTCTTTTTTTTTATTTTTTTAATCATAGTGTACGACTGATTTTATAAAAATCTAGGTGCACTGCTAATGATGATAGTAAGCTTTAGAAGTAAATTTCTTTAGTGTAAATGTATAAAATATTTTTCATGATGCATATAAAAGATTATAGCACGTGTGTATGTGTATTAATGAACAAATGGGCATTAGATAAATAAATTATTTTCAACTCATCCAATCTAAGTAATATTCACATCAAAATTATGATAGTAACAATTATTATTATTATTATTATTATTATTATTATTATTATTATTTTCTTCCCCTCACCATATTCAGGATATCTAGGGATTTTCTTTTCTTTTTTTTTTCTTTTTTTTTCCTCCCCTCACCATATTTCAGGGTATCTGGGGATCTACAATATGTATATTTTAACTAGCAACTATCAATTGCAATGATATTAAATGTTACTTGCTTGGATGAGAGAAAAAATTATATTATCATGGTGCCCATATGGTTCATTGTTGTGTAAGTGCAATTAGTGGTAATAAAAATTTTAAAAACATCATGAAAATATTTTTACAAATATCACTAATTATAGTTTGCTTCTTCACTTAGTATCAAGCATAGCAAGTATACTTTGATTTATCTCTATTTTTTTATTTTTTTTATTTTTATTTTATTTTTATTTTATTTTATATTTTATATTATATATATATATTTAAATGAATCACGTTAAGCAAACCAGACCCCCTACTTAAATAGAGCTATCTTTAATAAACATGCACAAAATATATAACTTCATGGAAATAAGATAGCAGGGAAAGAGACAACCTAGGGTGTAATGATCTGATGAAATTGCTGCAGCTTTTACCTAAAAAATGAAAAGAAAACCAACGGAAAAGAGATATATATATACACATGTTGGGTTGCCTCCCAACCAGCGCTAAGTTTTACGTCTTCAGCCAGACATGACAATTCATATCATCCAATTCCTGCTTTGTAAAATTTTTTAACACTATGTAGATTATTTATCATTTTCATATATTCATGCTCAAGAGTTGTGAATGAATTATCAATGATGTTTAATATGTAGCATTCTTCAATTTGATCTAAATTATTTAAATTTGTTGAACTATTACCAAATGAGAGCATGATTTTATTTTGGGTTAAACAAGGTTCCGTTTGAATACTCAACTCTTTGAGAAATTGATTATAATTTGGAATATATTGAATAACATCAAAGAGTGAAATTTTAATTTGAACCTGTTCAAACATGTGAATCATTTCTTCCTTTTTCATTAATTCTTCTATGCTAATGAGCTCATCTTTAAAAGTGCTTGAAATAACAGGTATGTACTTTTCAAAATTTTAATTAATAATTTCATTTTCATCTCCCCCCAACTTATCCTCAATAAATTCTTTATTTCTCACCTTACCATCATTTTGGCTATGATCATCAATCTCCTCAATATTTTCTTGAGCTTTTTCTCCTTCAAATCTATCATTAATTAATTTTCCATTATTTTCTATAATATTTTCTTGATTATGAAGAGAGGAATTCTCATTAAGTTTATGATTTGAGAAACCGTCACTACATAATGTTGTAATTATTATCAAATTTTCAGATAATAAATTTTCTGATAGTAATTGATCTGATTGAGTTTGATAGTCAAAATGATTTATTGGAGTGACAGTTGATTCATTAGGTTCCTCCCCACATACTGTATCAATATATTCATCATTTATTTTCAAATTGTCTTTCTTTTGACCTAGCATTTGTTTGTTAAGGGATTCAGCTTCTAAAGCATTTGGAAATGCTAAGTCATTTTCAAAATATGGATTTTCTAATGGTATTGAATCTAATTGAATTTGAAAATTTGAATAATCAAATAGATTATCAATTTGGTCAGTATAAAATTCCTCTTCTCCTCTCTTCTTCATGTCTACTATTACATGATCTGTATGATCTGTCATCTTAGAAAATGATTGTTGGTCGGAAAGGAATTGTTGATCTAATCTTTTGAATCCTTCCTCCACGTTATCCAAGTGAGGAGATTGTTGATAATCTACTTGATTTGATAAAAAATTTTCAAAGTCCTCTTGTGGGGGATTCGAGTGCAAATACATATTTTTATAATGTTCAACTTGATTTAGGCACTCTGAAAATTTATTTTCTATGGTTTGAAAGCCATCGAGAAAAAAAAATTTTAGTTCTTCAATTTCCTCATTGTAATTATATGTTTGATGAAGAGATTGGTTAATAGGTTGAGGTGATGAAAAATTTTCTTCAGGATATGCAGATGGCCCATATGTATTTTCATAATGATTAAATTGATATTGATAATTTGAAAATTGACTTTGCTCAGGTGGCCACTGGGTTTGTAAATATGGAGGGTAGGTTTGCATTTGTTGATTTGTCCAAGGAGTATTAGGACAACTCATCCATTCTGAGTTATATGTATGTGAAAATGAATTGTAATCAGGTGTAGGGAACTTATGAAAATTTTGAACTTGTTCTTGATATTGTAAAAATTGAGTCTCATTAGAATGTGTTGTTGGAAAAGGAATCGATGTATTTACGAATGAACTGTTTGAGTTTTGATAGGCAAGTAAATCATTAATCTTTTGGTTTAATTCTTCTAACTTACCTAACTGCTGATCAATAAAATTCATGTCCATTCCTTAAAATTTTAAATTTTTTTTTCTTTTTAAATTATATAATTTTTTTATGTTTTTAGTAATTAATTTACTGAGAATAACTAAGGTGCAATTAAATTCTATAATACTTCCTTTGGTCAGCCAGGTAAGAGGTGGGATTGTGGGAGGCTCTCCTTTTATTCACAAGGTCCTAATTAAATAACCACGGATCCACTTAGACATTTACCTTTAGATCTCTAGCCTAGACACCAACCTCCAGTCGTCAAATAGAAATTTAATTAGACCAAAGGTTTTCTCAATAAATGGTCACTAATTAAAATTGGGAAAAGATCAACATTGGTAATCTAAAGTTCAAGTGCAGTAAATAAAGAAAGTAGGTAAATAAAGCAGTAAAGATTATACTATTGAAAGCAACTAAAGGAAATTTAAAGCAACTAATAAAACAATTCAAACCTCAATACGCCTCCCCGGCAACGTCGCCAAAAACTTGATGCGCACCAAGTGCTTGTCGTTAAGAGCACTGTGATCACCAGTTTAATTAAAATTAACCGAAACACATTAAAGCTACCACTATGCGGGTGATAGTGTAGAATAACGGTGAGTCGAGTCGAATCCACAGAGAGGCGATGTAGTTTTGAATTATTTTTAAGAGAAAGAGAAGGTATAGTGAAGAGAAAGAAAGAGGAGAGAGAAAGAAAAGGAAAGAAATTAAGAGAGAGGAGAGAGAGACGTTGGAGAAAGAGAGAGAAAGAGAGAGAAAGAGAGAGAAAGAGAGATGTTAGAGAGAGAAAAGAAAAGAGAAATTAGAAGAAATTAGAGAGAGAAAGAGAAGAGAGAGAAAGAAGAGAGAGAAAGGAAGAGAGATAAAGAGAAGAGAAGAAGTCAGAGAAAGAAGAGAGAGGAGAGAGAGAGAGAGAGACGTTAGAGAGAGAGAAGAAGAAGAACATAGATAGCTGAGAGAGAAGAGAGAAAGAAATCGGAGAAAATTAGAAGAATAGGAGAGAGGAGAGAGAGAGAAGAAAAGAGGAAATAGAAGAAATTAGAGAGAGAAAGGGAAAGAAATTAGAAGGAGAGAGAAAGAAGAGGGAAAAGATTAAAGAAAAGGAGACAAGCAGCTAAAAGAAATTATAATTAACTAATAATTTAATTAAAACTATTCTAAGAAAGCAATTAAAGTTATGAAATTTAACTATTACAGCAGGAAAGAGAATTACATTAAATTTAATCTAAAAATTACAAAGCAGAAAATAAAGCAGTAAATCTAATCTAAAAATTACAAATTAAAATTTAACAACTATGAAACGCTACCAACTATAATGCAGAAAAATAAAATTCACATCACCCATAAAAAGCGAATCTTCACGTACTGGAATTTTTATTGCTTGGCCCCACCTCCTTGCTAGGGGTCCCACAAAATGGGTCCCACCCAAGGGGAGGAGTGTTGTGATCGGGTGTGGGGGTCCCTTTCTTGGGATGAGAGGAGGCCTTTTTATAGTTGAAGGAGGGGCCCAACGACCAAGCATGAATCCGATGTGGGATTCTTTTCCACAAGGCTGCCTTGCATTTTCATCACGCCCTTTTGCCCATTCTGTAGCGGGAGAAGCAATAAGTGAGACGTCCATGTAAGAATTTCATTGCCGTCCTTCGTTGTTCGAATTCAGATTTTATGGAATCGACTTCCCTCTCGAGGTTGCTCGACTCCGATATCCAGCGCTCGGCTTCGTGGGCCATCATCGTCAGCTTCCTTCTTTTCACCAGAGGGCCATCCTCGTCATGCTCTCCTTAGATGTCTTTGCGCCTGCACTTGAGCCCCTCGGCTGCACTCGTCAAGGCCTCCACATACGCTTCCGTATTCTTGGCGTAACCCAGATGCCGAGCAAGAGGCGGCCACAGCCACTGAATGATCTCCACGGCATGGTCCTTGAGAAAGTCCATGCTCGATCGGTTGACGTTCGCTGGAAAATGGGACAGATGCAATGGAAGTGGGAACCATTGAAGTGGAGTGTCCGGAGACGACTTGGAAATATGGGAAATGGCAAGAAGAAGCACTGCAGCGGCTAAGAGCTAACTCTACTAAGCGACAGATTTGCAATGGAAATGGCGGAAAGCAGGGTGCTTTGGTGGCAATTTTGGGAGGGAAATGGCAGAGGGCAGCTACGACTTGATGGAATTCAGTTCCATAAATTTTCCAATTGACAGATTTTGTTGAAGGGATGCCGCGGGGAATTGCAATGGTGCTGGATTTGGGGCTGGATTGCAGGTTACGGAGGTGGGTGGATGGAGTGGATCCGCGGTTGATGAGGACGTTCGACGAGGAGCAGTCGGTCGCCTCTATTACCGAACACCCGCAAAAACCCATACCGATATCGCCACTCTTGCACCGAGTTTAGAAATCACCGCCAACTTGGAAAAGACAGGATGCCTGCTACCATGGCTCGGTGCTGAATATGTTGCGGTTGAATGCTTGGACGGTTGGTTGCTGTCTATCACGGGTTGGAGCTGGTAGAGATGGCCGTAAGTGGAGCTGGGACGGTTCTTCTTCATGGCTGTTAATTTTCGTGCTACTGTCCGGTCTGGGGAGATGGAGCACCGAACTGGTGCTCCGGTGGTGTACGGTGCCTTGTACTCAAGCAGCGTAGTTAAATACTAATTTAAATATTAATTCATATATCATCTTAGTTTAATTCTTTATAATAATTTACTTTATTCCCCATATTTTAAAATATAATTATATTTATATATTTATGATTGTTCCACTTAAATGATTTTATAAATTTGCCTAAGCTAATACAAATTTCAACGTTAAAATTTTCTTGGGAATTGCGTCATAATTTTATATTTTTAAGAATCTTGCAAAATGCTCCATTTTATAGCAAAATTAGAGATTTCATGAAAAATATAATTTTCACGAAATTTTACTTAAAACATGCATTTAATTAACATTTTAATATTTAATAACGTGAATTTAATATGAAAATAATGAAAAAATTTTAGACTTATCACTCTTCTTGCATTGCTATGATCCAGTTTTCATCATCAAGAGCTTGATCAATAGTAGTTGGTTCAATTTTCGATACAAAGGCGTATTGTCCACAAATATTTTGTTTTGATCTTCTAGTCTTTACACCTTCATAGATATTCCCTATAACTTGCTCAATTGGATGGGCATTTTTGAACTTTAAATCAGTCGGAGGTTTAAAGGAATTATTACCTTCACTTACCCTTTCCTCCTTGGATTCTTCGTGCTTCTCCACATGCAATTTTTCAAGGTTACTTGTGACATCATCTGCATCACTTAAATCATCTCTTCTTTTGGAGCATGGATTAAATTCATCAAAAAAAACATGTATTGACTCTTCTACAACTTGGTTCCGTTTATTGAAAACTCTATATGTTTTGCTATTTTATGAGTAACCAAGGAATATTGCCTCATCACTCTTAGCATCCAGTTTTCCCAAGTTGGTTTTTCCATTGTTCAAAACATAACATGTGCAACCAAAAGCATGAAAATATGAAATATTTAGTTTTCTACCTTTTCATAGCTCGTATGGAGTCTTTTTCAAGATTGCTCTAAAGTAACTTGATTCAACACATGAGAAGCTGTACTTACAGCTTTACCCCAAAATTTCTTGGATAATTTACTCTCATTTAGCATTGTTCTAGCCATCTCTTGTATGGTTCTATTTTTCCTTTCAACCACTCCATTTTGTTGTGGAGTTCTTGGTGCAGAAAATGTGTGGTGGATTCCTTTTTCATTGCATAATTCTATGAATCGTTTATTTTCAAACTCACCACCATGATCACTTCTTATGGTCATAATAGTACTTTATTTTTCATTTTGCACCAAATTTACAAAAGTTGCAAACATAGAGAAGTCTTCATCTTTGCTAGCTAAGAGAATTACCTATGTGAATCTTGAAAAATTATCAACTATTACAAACACATACTTCTTTCCACCAATGGTTAAAATGTTGGATGGCCCATATGGATTCATGTGTAGCAATTCAAGTGGCCTAGTGGTGGAAATCTCTTTTTTGGTAGAGAAGGGCATTTTAGGTTGTTTTGACAATTGGCATGCCTTGCAAATTTTACTTTTGTCATATTTCAATTTTGGCAATCCTTCTACCAAACTTTTCTTCTATAGGGTCTTTATATTTGTCATGTTTATATGCCCAAGCCTCTTATGCCAAACCCATGGATCATTGTCAATGGTCATTAGACATTGACCATCTAGTTCATCAAGTGAAACCAAATAAACATTTCCATGTCTTTTTCCGCTAAACATGATGTGTTCTCCATAAAAAACATTGCAAATAGATGATTCAAACACAACTTTGTATCCTTTGTCACATAATTGGCTAATACTCATTAGATTGTGCTTGAGTACTTCAACAAACAACACATCCTCCATGCATACATTTGAAATACTATAAATATTTCCTTTACCTTTAATTTTACCTTTCTCATTATTTCCTAAGGCAACAGTTCCATCGTTGCAAGGCTTGAGTTTATGAAATAAACTTCTTTCTCCAGTCATATACCTTGAGCAACCACAATCCATGAACCAAACGTTGCTTGCCTTTGCCTTGAAGCATATCTCTTCATTACTTGTGCATTTTGTTGAGGTGGTTTGCTCTTCCAAAATTTTCTATTGTATTCAAAGTTTCTTCATGTTCAATCCGTGTCATGCAACATATTCTTGCGTAATTTGCTGCATCAAAATCAACGGTTGAGGAGCTACTTGTTGATGATGTTTCTTCATTCACGTACATTCCTCTTCCCTTATGCTTTTGGAATTTCCAGTTCTCATATCTTTCCTTCCTCTCTTGATGATCCTTTGATCTTTCTTCCGGTGTAGGACATTGAGCTTGTATATGTCCCATACCGCCGCATCTATAACACTTTGTGGCCTCCTTCTTCTTCTCTTTTCGAGGTCTCTTTTGAAATCTTTGAAGTTCTTTTCTTTTCTCACAAACTTTCGAAATTTGCGAGTAAGTAGAGCAATGTCTTCATCGTCATTGTGAGAGGAGGAGGTGGACTCATCCGAGTTATGGGCGACTTTTAGTGCAATTGCTCTCTTTTCTTTGTGGTGATCTTCATTTCTTTTCTTGATTAGCTCATGTGACATTAATGAGTGAATAAGGTCTTCTAGCTTCAATGTGTTTAGGTCCTTGGCTTCTTCTATCGCAGTAATCTTCGGAGTCCAAGATTCCAGTAGAGCTCTTAAGATTTTCATAACCTGTTCAGATTCGGAAATAGATTTTCCAAGACCTTTCAAAGCATTAGTAATTTTAGAGAATCTAGCAAATATTTCAAAAATATTTTTTGTTTCTAGCATTTTAAAGCTTTCCAACTCTCCAATCAAAATATTTCTCCTTGTCCCTTGGACTTGAGAAGTTCCTTCATAGATAGATGTTAATGTATCTTATATCTCTTTTGCAGTTAAACAAGAGGATACTCTATCATATTCGGAGGCGGTAAGAGCACAAAATAAAGAATTCATAGCCTTAGCGTTGCTCTTAACAATTTTCACTTCCTCATCGGTCCATTTGGAACATTATATCTTTTGAGAATTACACGTCATCTCATAACCTTCATACTTAACCATATCATGGTATTTCATGCCTTAGCATTTACCCATAAAAATTTCTCACCAATCCATTGGCATAAAACATAACATAATCTTTCTACATCATTGAATAACAATTTAATGTTAACATTCATAATTCATATACAGGTACTCATGGAAATTCATTCTCCTTGAATCTCCACCTGTGCTCCTTGCCTCCTTTCTTTCACCTGTCTATGGGTTTGGAAAACAAAACGTGAGTTGAAATTCAACTCAATAAGCAAGCTTAGGGTTTTCATGCAATTCATTTTGAAGGCAACACTCATTAAAAACATTTCTGTCCGTTCAGTAGAGACACTTACCAAGTGATCAACTACCTATGGAGCAGAAACCTTTTTCATAAAACTTGCATAAACATTTCATGAAAATCATTCATGAAAAACCATTCGCAACCATTCACAAACATTTCATAAACCTTGGATGTGCAAATTCATCATTTCCATTAATGTCGTTATCCTTCATGTGACGGTACGCTAGCACGGGGAACCCTCTTTCATGACATGATCCTTTCCATCCTTGGCGCTGGACCTTCCGACTTGGCAACGTCAAGGGGGACTCCTTGTCCACTTACTACCTCGACTAGCCTACTTGATTTCCATTCCATGCATGACTCATAGTCACCCCGGCATCATATACCCTCTTACACATGGAACTTGTCATTCTCATGTAGAGAATTCTTTGCACCATCCCTTTCAAACACCGTTTCAATGAAACATCATATAAACGCATGTTTCAACACCTTTCAGGCACAATTGCAAAACCATCAACAAGCATTTATTTCAAAAGAAATAAACATTTCAATACTCATAAAAGCAAGGAATGGCCATCCTTAAACACCTTGTAATGAAAACTAAAGTCATTTAGAAAGCTGCTTGCTTACAAATCATCATTTTCAAAAGGATTGCTTGCTTACCCTGCTTGCTTAGCTTCCCGTTTCGCTTATCCCTTTGCCTTTGCCTATACATATAAGAATGATATAACATTCATATATTTCCTTTGCTTGCATTCAACTCAGTTTTCCAACCCATTTCATATACATCCATCATTCATTTGACTTCATAAGTCATTATACACATATATGGCTTAATTCGCACATATTAGCACCGTTTTCACACATTTGGCTATCATTCATTGTAGCCTATACATATAACATGCACATAACCCTAAAATTAGGGTATTCATTTCAATATTATAGAATTCATTCCATACACATCATTCATGGCTTCATTAAGCTTACTTTTCCATATTTTCCCATTTTTTCTCAAAACACACATACGGGTGTTCCTTCTTCATACATAGCCTTGCCTTAGCTTCATAATTCAAGTCCAAAATTTTGGATTAATATCATATAATTTCAAACAGATCCATAAACATGGAATTCATCTCATTTTCATGCATTTTTGCATAAAATCATTTTTCATAAGTCATTCATCACCCGTTTATCATTATCCCTTCACATAAGCTCATTTAGCACTTAAACATAATGCACTTCTTAAAATTTCTTAACTCAGAAATTTAACCCATTTTCCAGTGGGTTAATTAACCTTTAATACCACTTTACTTAAGGTATTTTTATGAGGTTTAAATCCATTTTCCATAGGTTTCCAAAACAGTTAGTTTGGAACCCACTTTTCACCCGTTTAACGTGTCTTTAGACACATAACCTTAGGTCGTTATATAAATCCGAAATTTCAGCATATAATCTCACTTTTATTGATCCATATTTAATGATTTAACACATAAATCATTTTGGATCAGTTATACATAGGTTTCATATTTCCTTTTGATTTCTTTCTCAAACTAACCACATATGCTGAAATCAGGTGTGCTGAAATCTTAAAATCTTTAATTAATATCAAATAAATTAGTTTTGAACTGAAATTTCTACCATACCTTAATAAATTCATCAATTAACTTTCTTGAAATTTTCAGCACGAAATATTAACATTACATATTTATTTGGGGATTTTTACCTTGATGAACAGTAAACTCCATTTCCAGTCAGCCTGAATGACGTTATTTATGGGGTCTATTTACACCCATAAAAACCTCATTTTTAATTTTTTCCTGTTATCCCCAATATGTCATGTATATCCTGTAAAATTTTCATCCCGAAAAACCTTGTAGAAAAGTTATTAAAAATACTTTTCTACAGATGATCCTGTAACCCGTTTTACCCTGTTTGGGCTAATATTCACGGATTTTTAATTTACAACATACATGTCCTTTTAAGCTGAAAATTGGGTCGTTCCTTAATCATATCATGAGGATAGTTCTAAAAACTTTTCATGATAAAAATCATCCATTTACTGTTCCGACCATAATTTACTTTTCAGCATCATTTACTTTCCAGATTTGATGCACAAAAATCAAATAATCATATACTTACTTGAGCAAATGAGAAATCTCTCCTTTTCCACCTTCTTTTCCCTTGGTTTCCTCTTCTCCTTTGCTGGGAAAAATATTCTTGGGTTTCTGGTTCCCTAGGGACGTTTTCCACACTTAGAAAATTTTCCACAACTTCATTTCATTTCAACGTGCAATACCTATTCATGTTGCTGGAATTTCCAGCAATGGGGCCCACTTTGGAGCCCTTTTCCACAGCCAATTAATTCATCATTATCCCCCTTGATGTGCTGGACATTTTACAGCCAAGTAAAATACATTTTCACCATTTTTCAAAAGTCAAAAAGGCAACTTTAATCACAACCATCCACTTGTCCACAATTGCCTTTCTTTGCTTAGCCCTTAAGCAACTTGTTACTTGCTCTCCAAGAAACCTACTTTCCATGATAATTTGCTTAATCCATTCCATTCATCTCATAGATTTCATAATTTTATTCCATCATTTCAAATTTCATCTCAAACCGACGTTTCTACGTCGAGTTATGACCATTTGAATATATCTTTTGGATTTGGGAATAAAACAATTAATTATCACCCTAATCTCATCATGATTCCCTTAATTCAATCCATTCATAAAATTGGGCTCACCGTCGTGAGCTTACCTTTCAAATTTCATCGAAATCTGCCTTGTAGGCGTCAAGTTATGAATTTTCCATCATTTTCCACCTTAATTCCATAATTACACTTTAATCTCCATAAATTAAATCATGATTATTAACATGATTATTCATGACACCTTGTCACCCTTAAGTCCTCATTAAGCTCCTCGGGTCATACCAACTCACTTTGGGCTTCGGCGATTAAATTTTTAATCACCGTTTCCAATGGAAACCCTAATTCAAAATATCATAAAATTCTAAAATCTTCCAAAAATTCCATTTAATTCACATGTAAGTCACATGTACATGTTCGATGCACATATTAAATCCTCCTTAGATTGGGGTTTCACATAGAGCCACTGCTCTCTTCTAGATTCCAGCTCTAGGGGTAATCAACAATTCACAGCACAAGTAAGTGACGAGTTCCACTCCAATCACACACTACTTTGCTTACACTTGATCTTAGTTACCCAAACTAAATCAAGTTCAATACAATAAGAGAACGTAAAAAGAGAGTTTCTACACGTTACTAATGTGTAGAGGCAGATTTGGCGCAGAGAAGAACTTGTAGCGTAGGCTTAATGATTCAGCAAACAGCTCTTGGCAGTTTGGAAGCAAGGTTCTTCTTCTAGATGTTGGCTTGATTACTTTAATGCTCTTCGAGATGGGAGTTATGCTTATTTAATGAATTCTCAGCTACCCTCGTCGTTCATATTGAATGCCTTATATAATTTGTGAGGGAATCCGAACGTTCGGAAGTAGGTGGCGCGCATTTAATGCCCCAACGTTCGAAAAATTTTCGACCGTTGCGACCCAAATCGCAGGTGGAGTCGACTTTGGATGCGACTTCGCCCAAGTCGCAGATGGAGTCAACTTCGGGTGCGACTTCAGCTCTCCGCAACTTCTTCAAGTTTCAATCTGGGTCGACTTGGTCCTCGACTTAACCCAAGTCGCAGGTGAAGTCGACTTCGGGTGCGACTTCACTTCCTGTGCTTGCTTGATGAACTTGAAATCTTCGAAGATGACTTTAATCACTTGATTTTCTTCATATTGATGTTATTCCCTTGATTTATATCTCTTTGGAACACTGTATGATTATTTATCTTGAAAACCTTAGATTCCTTTTCTTGAGTTCTTGAGTACTTGAGTCTTAGAATGCATTAAAGATGTCCGAGTATATGTTCATGATCCAACATGATGGATTTATGCAACCCTGCTTGCTTTGATCTTCATTTGATCCTCATTTGGTCCATGTTGAGTGTTTGAGTCGAATTGACCTTCATCTCCACTCAAATCCGTCATTGAGTTAACTCGTTTGGCAATTTCCGCACTGAAGTCGACTTGGTCTGCGACTTCACCCAAGTCGCATGCTGAATTGACTTGGGATGCGACTTCGGCAACTCTCATCCCCCGATTTCAACTCTGGACAAAATTGATGCCTCCAAGTCAAAGCTGGAGTCGACTTGGTCTGCGACTTCACCCAAGTCGCATGCGGAGTCGACTTGGGATGGACTTTGGTAACTTCGCTCCTTGATTTCAACTCTCGACAGCAATGACGAGTCGAAGTTGATGCTGGAGTCGACTTGGGGATCGACTTGGCCTAAGTTGATGCCTGAGTCGACTTGGAAATCGACTTAACTTGTCATGCTTCATTTTCTTCATTTGTATAACCTTTAATCATTTTCACAAATATGTTAGTAACTAAAACTTACTCAAATTGATTTGTTAATCATCAAAACATAGACTTGGCTTATTTTCCACTTGTTTCCAACACTTGAAACGATCCCACGCCTCTGATAGGGTCTTCTCTCCGTGTAGTTTGAATGAGACTATGTCCATCCTCAATTTAGCTAACTTGACAGGCGGGAAATATTTCTCTAAGAATTTCTGAGCCAAGTCGTTCCATGTATTGACAGAGTTCGGGGGCAAAGAATCTAGCTACTCTGAAGCTCTGTCCCTCGGTGAAAATGGAAAAGTCCGTAGCCGCATAGCCTCGTCGGAGACCCCGTTCTGCTTGAACGTGTTCATGATCCGCAGAAAATTCCGCAGATGGCGGTGGGGATCTTCAAAAGACAATCCCCCAAACTGCCCAATGGACTGGAGCGTCTGGAAAATTACCGGTTTGATCTCAAAGTTGTTGGCGTCGATAGGAGGAGGTGCAATGATAGTCTGAACTGCATTCTGGCCCCGCGCAATGAGATCCCTAATGGGTTGGTCCAAATCATCTTGTGGTGGATGAATTGGAACCTCAATCCTTTAGTTCCCCTGTTGGTTAGCATGAACGTTCTCATCCTGATTCCAATGCGCTCCATGGTATGCTGTTGGCTCCTAGCTTCCCTGCTCTTATGACGCCTTCTCAAATAAGTTCTTTCGGGTTCCGGATCAAAAGGAATAACAATCTCCTTTCTGGCTCTGCCCCGGCGCATGCGAAATGAAATTAACCTGCAAAAACTAATTCAATTGAAACTAGCGGAAAAATTTAAAACTAAAAGGAATTATGAAAATGAACTATTCTACAGAATTGTACAAGAAAGCAATAAAACTATCAATAATTAGTTAAATCAACTCCCCGACAACAGCACCAAAAACTTGACGAGCTGCGTATTTGTCTATTAAAATGCTCTCTTTTAACGCAAGTATACATACCGAATCAAGTAATAAAGAGTGAGTAGAGTATCGTTCCCACGAGGAATTGTCTAATTGGAATTATTAATTAGTTTAACTGCTTTAAGTGGGTAGAAAAATTTGAGTTTTTGAATTTAAAAACTAAAGCTAACAAACACAATAAGAAATCAGAATAGAGTCCATGGAATCGCTGGAATACTAGAAACGGGTTTATCAATCGGGGATGACAGATGGATAGCTTGGAACACTTGAATCTAAATTATATTGCATTGGTTCTTTTTTATTGGATTGCGCATGGATTTACTAGTCCAAGTTAAATAATCTTTATATAAGTCTTCCGACGTATATAAAGCTAATTACACCCTATTCAATTGCTATGTTCTTATGCCATTAAATAAAGTGGAATTGATAAGTTCATAACATTTTTATTGACTACACAAGGTTTAACGATATATTCCTATCCATTAAACAACTCCCCTTAACAAAAAGGAAACCTATGCCCTACACACGGATCTAGCAGAGATTTTCCTTTTCCAAGGATTAATCGAGCAATTAAATCATCTTATGTGGCGCCCCAAACTGAGCGTCACATCCTAGCCCTTACCTCGGGATCGTATTGATTGGTAAATGTGATCAGGATTGTTGCTCTGTCACGCAACGGGTTTTATTTGAAATTTATCCCATTAATTATGATCATGTAGAAATTCACATAACAGTTCAAATCTTTATATTCCCAACTCAGACATATTTAAGTCATTTCAATTTCCATTCATCACATACAAGTATGATGTTCAAGTAATATTTCAGTACTTGCCTAAATCAGATGTCATAGCATATATACATCGTAGTCTTCAATGTAAAACACTTCATATAGTTTACAACCACTTCACATGAGTTTTCTTAACATAAAAACTCTAAAGTTTTTCCATTGAATCCTTAAGCTTGTATTTGCTCCTTCACCACGTCCTGTCTTTTACCTGTCTTTGGGTTTAGAAAATAAAATCGTGAGTCAAAACTCAATAAGTAAGCTATTTGCATTTTACAGGCAAGTCATTTCAGGCAACATTTTGCATTTAAAATCATCTTGGAAAGCAACGTATACCTCGTCAAAAAGTATATCTTAAAATCATAAAATCTTGTACCCATCACGAGTACCATATGCATAATGCCATATAAAACATGAACATATATATATATCATTTTTTTCTTAGGATGGAAGCTAGCCAGGCGACCATCCGTCACGTTATCTCCCCTTTCAAAGAGGGCGCCACCGGCCTTGTGCCTGTTTTGAGCGACTTGGCCAAACTAAGGGGGGACAATTGGTCCGCTTATACCCTTCAAGTGGACCTAGTACCCTGTGCACATGAACTTTTGCATAAATCCATCTTTAACATGCTAGCATGATTTTTCAATCAGAAGTATAGAATCACATCATTTTTCCATAGCATTTATCAAAGACAAATTTCATAATATTGCATTTGAAGTAAAATATCATTTCAACACCATTTTTGCTAAGGGATGGCCATCATTAAATACATTGGAAGTAATTTCCATAATTTCATCAAACAAGTTAAAGCAAAAATTGCATTTATGTAAACAATTTAGAAAAGCAAAAATCTTTTAGAAAATTTGCTTGCTTATCTTTGTCCCTTAGCTTTCCACTTCCACTTTTTCTTTGCCTTTGCCTACATGAGAATAATATATTTTTTTCATATATTTCTTTTTCTCATATTTCATTTAATTTTTCAACCCATTCCACTCACATATATCATTTATTTGACTTCACAACTCATTATGCACATATATAGCATATTTCATCGGCTACCACATCACATAACTTATATAACCCCATACATAGGGTATTCATTTTAATCTCATAAAATTCATTTGATAATCATCATACATAGGTTCATTAACCTCAATTTTTCATTTTTCAAAAATTCACTCATGGGTGTTTCTTCTATGCACATATCATTACCTTAGCTTCATAAATCAAATCCAAAATTTTGGAATTAATATCATAAAATATTAAACAGATATATAAACATGGAATTCATCTTATTTTCATGTACTTTTTCACAAAATCACTTTTCACAAGTCATTCATCACTTATACACATTTATCACTTCACATATGCCCATTTGGCAATATGCACATAAAATATCTCATAAAATTTTTCAACTCAGAAATTAAATCCATATTTCATCATGTTAATTACCCTTAATTACCATTGAATTTAGGGTATTTTCATGAGATTTAAATCCATTCAACATAGTTTTCCAAAACAGCAAGTTTGGAACCCGTTTTTCATCCATTTAACGTGTCTTTTGACACATAACCCTATGCAGTAATATAATTCCGAAATTCCAGCAAATAAATACATTTTTCCTAATCTATATTTAGGTATTTAACACATATATAACATCCATGAAGTATCATTTCTCAAAACAGCTAGTTCCCTACACGTTTTGAGCCCCGTTTCACATCAGTTAGATACACTTTTATAAAATCTATAAAAATCAGTTTTAGGAATTCTTTTCCCAAATATTTTTGGGCATCCATAACACCTTAAACATAGGGTATTTTACCCTACATAACATTCACAAAATATGCAAACCTACTTTCATAACATTTTTAGCATAGAAATAAGGAAATTAGGTCATAATCATCACTTTGCATTCCGTAACTTCAAAAATTCATCATTTAAGCATAAACCATCATATATTTTGCATGAATACATGATTCATAATCTAATCACATCATAAAACCAAAACAGCAACTTGTCATGGAGATTTAGGGTTTACCAACTTGGATTTTCCTCTCAATATACATGCAAAACTTCACTTTGATCAACTTAAACATGAAAATTCATACATGAAACCTAATACCCATTCAATATTCATTCAAAAGAATGTTAAAACATCACTTTATAGATTCTTTAAACATCCCTTCCATATTCAAGTTTTGAGTTTAAAACTCAAGTTAAACAACTTAAAATCAAACATATACTTACTTGGTTTAGAGCTAATTCAAACCCTAGCTCTTGGAGATGATTTCCTCCCACAAATTCTCTCCCTTTCTCCTTGTTTTGCCTTCTTCCTTGGCTGGGAAAAATGGACTTGAGCTGCTGCTTTCTTTGGAGTGAAAATTCCAGCACTTTGCCAACTTTCCAACTCCTCTCAATTGACGTGCATGGGCTATAAGCTGAATGTTTTTCCAGCTGTGGGCCCCACTTCTTGGGCAATTTTCACATCATTAAATGGTAGCATATCCACTTCATGTTCTGGCTGAATTTCAGCCTAGTAAAATGAGATTTTACCATTTTACAAAAATCACAAAACTGCCTAAAATCCTAGCCGTCCAAGTTGCCCATCTAGTCACGTCCTTTGCTGCCTATTTTCCAGCAAATTTTTTTTAATAATTCCTATTTAAGGGTAAAACATACACTTAATTTCTCTTTAATTTATATATTAATTTGGTGTTAAAAAAATTATCAAAATGGCAGCAACCCAACCATAATTCTACACGTCCCATGCTCCATAAGCTATCCACTTTTTCAGCTTCATGCATCTGCATTTTCTAATTTTTTTATTGCTGCAAATCTTCATCATTGGATGCATATCTTATGTACCTACATCTCATCTGCATAAGCATTTATTTTAAAAATTAAGAATGCAAAAATATGCAGCATGGCAGCCCCCTTGGACGTCCCCTTATGCCACATAGCCTATGCTCACTTGAGCACTCTTAGCTTCATCAATTGTGCACATTCATTGCTGAGATTTTATTTGGATATTTGCATTTTATATTAATGCATAAAATGCCTTAAAAATGGGCTGCACTTGACACCTCAAATTCCATTAAAAACATGCAATTATGTATTGTACTCTAGCATTAAATGCAATGTACTCTTGAGATGCATTAGTCAACCAAGTTCACCTTTTTGAATGCAGGTGTTTTCCCAACATTCCATGCTTAATCTAAGCCATCCAAATTAAACATCTCATAATTTCATTGAACCATTTCAAATTTCATCTCAATCCGATTTTCCTAGCTCCCGTTATAGTCATTTAAAGTTAACGGTTGAAATTAAAATATAATAAATAAATCATATCACTCATTTTATCAAGAATTTTCATAACCCATTAATCACATAATATCAAGCCCAACATCATTGATTTTCATTTCAATTTTCACTTGAATCCGCCTTACAGGCTTTGAGTTATGAATTTTTTAATGTTTTTCCATTAAACTTATCAATTATCATATAAATTCTCATAATTCATATTAAATAATGGGAAATGATTATCCATAATGTATTGATATATTTACATCAACAATAATTTATTCTAATTCCATTGTCTCATTTTATCTCAAAATGATCATTCATATCATTAATGCTAATCCATAACCCTAATTACAATAATTAGCAAAAAAAATAATTAGCAAAATCACATAAAACCTTTATAATTCAATAATTCTCAAATAGATATCATATACATGATTAATGCATACATATGGGTTCTACATTGGTTAGGGTTTCACAATCGTCCCCCCTTAAAACAGGTTTCGTCCCGAAACCATCTATTCCTCAAATAAGTGGGGGTTACTTCCGTTCCACTTCTTTTAATTCCCATGTGGCTTCATTTTTAGAATACCGGTTCCATTGTACCTTCACGTACTCGATTTCCCAATTCTGAAGCTTTTGTACCTTGCGATCCAAGATTCTCACTGGCCTTTCTTCATAATTTAGATAATCTTGAATCGGTAAATTCTCAGCCACTAATATATGCGTTGGATCTGGAACATATCTCCTAAGCATCGATATATGAAATACATTGTGAACTAGGGCTAGCGCTGGGGGTAAAGCTATTCGATATGCCAATTTCCCAACCTTTTCTAAAACTTCAAATGGTCCAATATACCTGGGATTCAGCTTTCCTCTTTTCCCAAACCTTGTAACTCCCTTGAATGGCGTGACTTTTATAAACACATGTTCGCCGACTTGGATGTTTAAATCCCTTCTCTTGCAATCTGTGTAACTCTTTTGCCGACTTTGGGCAGTGAGTATACACTGGCGAATAGTTTTCACCTTGTCTGCCATTCGTTGAGATAGGTCTGGGGCTAACTGTTTCTCTCCAACTTCATCCCAGTTCAACGGCGTTCGACATCGGTTTGAGGATAAAAGGCTGTACTGAACTTGAGTTGGGTGCCTAGGGTTTCGTGTAAACTTTTCCAAAACCTTGATGTAACGTTGCATCTCGATCTGAGATAATCGACTTAGGCACTCCATGGAGTCGTACGACCTCTTTATAATAAACCTTAGTTAGCCTTTTCGCTGTACAAGTCCTTCTTATAGGTAGTAAGTGTGCGACTTTCGATAACCCATCCACGATTACCCATATAGAATTGTTTCCTACTTGGGTTCTAAGTAATCCTTCAATGAAATCCATAGTAATATCGTCTTACTTCCATTTAGGAATTTCTAATGACTGTAACTTACCAGGTATTTTCTGGTGATCTGCCTTCACCCGTTGGCAAGTTAAACACTTAGCCACGTATTCAGCGATCTCTCTCTTCATATTGCTCAACCAATATACTTTCTTGAGATCCTGATACATCTTAGTACTCCCTGGGTGAATAGAAAATGGCAAAAAATGTGCTTTCTTAAGGATTTGTTCCTTCAATTCAACTATATTAGGAATGCAAAGGCGACCCTTGTACCTGTACACACCTTGCTCATCAATAGCAAATTTTGTCAACCCCTTTTTCTTCATTTTCTCAACATGTGTATGTACGTTTGTATCCTTTTGCTACGCAACCTTGATTTGTTCAAAAAGTGATGATTGTATGTGTAATTGTGATAATCTGATGTGAACTCCTGGTGGGCATACAATCAATTCCATTTGCCTTATCTCCTTAAGCAAACCTTCCTCCTTAGTGATAAGATGCGCTAAGTTGACATTTCGGCTCAATGCATCAGCTACCACATTTTCCTTACCTGGATGGTATAAAATCTCCAAATCATAATCCTTCAATAACTCGAGCCATCTCCTTTGTCTCATGTTCAACTCCTTTTGCGTAAAAATATATTTAAAGCTCTTATGATCGGTGTAAATCTCACATCTCGCACCATTAATGTCTCCATATTTTCAAGGCAAATACCACCGCTGCTAACTCTAAATCATGCGTGGGGTAGCTTACCTCATTGGGCTTTAACTGTCACGACGCATATGCTATCACTTTACCCCTTTGCATCAAAACACAACCCAATCCCTTTCTTGACGCATCGCTATAAACTACAAACCCTTCATTTCCTTCGGGTAGGGTTAGAATGGGTGCTTCCACCAATCGTTGTTTCAATTCCTGAAAGCTGCGCTCGCATTCCTCAGACCATACATACCTGACTCCTTTACAAGTCAACTTGGTTAACGGGGCTGGCAATTGTGAAAACCCTTCGACAAATCTTCTATAATAGCCGACCAACCCTAGAAAACTTCAAATTTTTGTAATAGTCGTCGGCCTTGGCCATTTCAATACCGCCTCAATCTTTTGAGGATCAACTTGAATACCCTTTTCAGATATTATATGCCCAAGAAATCTGATTTGTTTCAGCCAAAACTCGCATTTCTTCAACTTGGCATACAATTTCTCTTTCCTCAACCTTTCTAGTACCCTTCGCAGATGGTTTTCATATTGTTTCTCCATTTTAGAGTAGATCAGGACATCATCGATAAATACAACCACAAATTGATCTAGATAGTCCTAAAAAACCTTATTCATCATATCCATGAATACAGCAGGGGCATTAGTAAGTCCGGAAGGCATTACCAGAAACTCATAATGACCATACTTGGTTCGGAATGACATTTTATGAGTATCGACTGGACTTATTCTTAACTGATGGTACCCTGACTGTAAATCAATCTTGGAGAAAGTCGTGGCTCCTTGCAATTGATCAAACAAATCATCGATCCTGGGCAATAGATATTTATTCTTTATGGTAACATTATTTAACTCTCGGTAATCAATACATAACCTCAAGCTTCCATCTTTTTTTCTCATAAACAATACCGGAGCTCCCTAAGGGGACACACTTGGGCTAATGAAACCCTTGTCTAACAGCTCTTGTATTTGCACCCTTAGTTCATTCATCTAGCTGGTGCCATTCTATAAGGAGTTTTAGAAATCGAAGTTGTACCTGACATCACATCAATAGTCATATCCATGTCTCTTTGTGGAGGCAATGTGGTTAATTCCTTTGGAAATACATCAGGAAATTCTTTAACCACAAGTATTTGATTAATTTCTACCTCCATGCCTTTTTCTACATTTACAGACACCAAATAGGCTTGACACTTTTGCCGAATCATTCTGACAGCTTTCATAGATGATATCAAGATACTTGAACTGTCAGGTTGCCTCAATTTTCCAATGGCAATCTCCCTTCCTGGAGTTGCTTCAAATTGCACCTTCTTATTCTTACAGTCTATGGTCGCTCCCCATTAGCTTAGTCAATCCATGCCCAATATCACGTCGAACTCAGTCATAGGTAATAGGATCAAATCAGCTTCTAGAATCAATGATCCTATCCTAATTGGGCAGGTGATGAGGTATATTTTGATTAATTCTAGTTTATGAAATTATATGATTTTTTATCTAAAAAAAAGAAGAAAGAAAAAAAATAAAGAGAAAAAAAGAGAAGAGAAAAATTTGCAGATGGCTACAAAATCACATAGCCACGATTTTTAAGATTTTTATTCAAAAAAAAAAAGAAGAAGAAGAAGAAAAGAAATTTGTTTATAGACTGGACAATTTATGAAATAAATGAAAAAGAGAGAGAGAGAGAAAGAAGGGCGCTATTGAGAAATGGTTTCTACCCGAAATTTATCGGGTTTAGAAAAGATCGTGATGATGGGCTCGTAAAAACGATAATAATAATAATAGTATACCCCGGACAGTTTTTCTTCCCCGCTCCGCGGCCATTGCCTCTGTCGCAAAAATATTTTTATTTTTATTTTTTGAAAATAAGAAAATAATAATAAAAAAATCCTCATCTCACAGTCTCTGCGACGAAAATAGCGACTTCAACCCCGGCGCAAGTTATCCAATAGTCTCAGGCCGCAATAGTAGCAGTAGGCTGCCGGAGGAGGAGGCAGCAGCGGAGCTTTCGGTAACGCGTCGCTCTACGTCGGCGATCTCGACCCTTCGGTGACGTCAACTACAACACGCCCCAGGAAGCTAGCCATGCCTTGGAGGTTTTGAATTTTACTCCTGTCAATGGCAGGCCTATCAGGATAATGTTCTCCATCGAGATCCTAGTTTGCGGAAAAGTGGTTATGCTAATGTTTTTATTAAGAACTTGGACACATCAATAGATAATAAGGCATTGCATGATACTTTTGCGGCCTTCGGTTCTGTTCTTTCTTGCAAGGTGGTCGCTGATAACAATGGTCAGTCAAAAGGATATGGATTTGTATAGTTTGAACATGAAGAAGTTGCACAAAATGCCATTAGACGGCTTAACGGGATGCTGATGGTGGTTTTGACTATGATAAGGAATGGGATGCTCAAAGGCATGATCGGGCCTTCAAAAATGAGTATTTTATTTTTCTAAAAAAATATATGTGCCCCGTGGGCCTCCAAAAATGAGTATTTTATTTTTCTAAAAATATATATGTGCCCCGCGGGCCTCCAAAAATGAATATTTTATTTTCTAAAATTATATATGTGTCCAGCAGGCCTTCAAAAATGAGTATTTTGTTTTCTAAAAATATATGTGTGCCCCGCAGGCCTCTAAAAATGAAGATTTTATTTTCTAAAAATATATATGTGCCCCGACTGGCGGGTTGAATTGACACACGGGTTAAGTATTTTTCCCTTTAAAAATAAAATAAAAAATACATACGTGTACTTTCTATATATAAAAATATATATACATATGTATATTTTCTATATATAAAAAAAACACATATACATATACATTGTTTTCAAAAACCATTTTTTTTCTGCGCACGGGGTGGGTCATACAATATATATATATATATATATGAAGCTAAGTAAAATAATAATAATCGTATATATATATATATATGGGCCCGGGGTCCCGGGATCTCACGGGCCGCCATATAATATATATATATATACAGTTATGTATTCTTATGATAAAAAAATATACAACAATACATATATATAAAAAAAGGGCCCGGGGTCCGGGGGTTTCACAGGCCGCCGTAAAATATATATATATATATATACATATATATAGTTATGTATTTCTATGATAAAATATATATATAACAGTATATATATATATAAAGGCCCGAGGTCCCGGGATCTCATGGGCCACCATATAATATATATATATATATACATATATACATATAAAGTTAAGTATTTTTCATGATATACATATAAATATATATATAAAGGCCCGGAGTCCCGGGATCTCACGGGCGCGTCATATATATATGTACAAATAAAGCTAAGTATATATATATATATTTTTAAAAATATATAATAATATATATGCACTAGGGCCGGGGTCCCGGGATCTCATGGGCCGCCATATAATGTATATATATATGTATATATAAAGCTATGTACTCTTATATAACAATATATATATATATGAAGAGGGCCAGGGGTCCCGGGATTTCTAGGGCCACCACATATATATGTATATATATAGGGCTAAGTGTTTTCATGATATAAAAAAATAGCATATATATATAGGCCCACGACCCTGGGATCCCACCGAGCATGCCATAAAATGGCCAGGGATCCCGGGATCTGTAGTTCGATCTTGCGTGGACGGGAGACCGGGTTCTCCTTTCTCTGTAAAAAAAACAAGAAAAGAAAAGAAAAAGGAACCGTAACTACTGTCCTCTCCAAAAAATATATATATATATATATTAAAAAGGCCTACAAAAAATGAATATTTTGTTTTCTAAAAATATATATATGCCCGCGGGCCTCCAAAAATGAATATTTTGTTTTCTAAAATTATATATGAGTCCAGCAGGCCTTCAAAAATGAGTATTTTGTTTTCTAAAAATATATGTGTGCCCCGCGGGCCTCTAAAAATGAGTATTTTGTTTTCTAAAAATATATATGTGCCCCGCAGGCCTCTAAAAATGAAGATTTTATTTTCTAAAAATATATATGTGCCCCGACTGGCGGGTTGAATTGACACACGGGTTAAGTATTTTTCCCTTTAAAAATAAAATAAAAAATACATACGTGTACTTTCTATATATAAAAATATATATACATATGTATATTTTCTATATATAAAAAAAACACATATACATATACATTGTTTTCAAAAACCATTTTTTTTCTGCGCACGGGGTGGGTCATACAATATATATATATATATATATATATATGAAGCTAAGTAAAATAATAATAATCGTATATATATATATATATATGGGCCCGGGGTCCCGGGATCTCACGGGCCGCCATATAATATATATATATATATACAGTTATGTATTCTTATGATAAAAAAATATACAACAATACATATATATAAAAAAAGGGCCCGGGGTCCGGGGATTTCACAGGCCGCCGTAAAATATATATATATATATATACATATATATAGTTATGTATTTCTATGATAAAATATATATATAACAGTATATATATATATATAAAGGCCCGAGGTCCCGGGATCTCATGGGCCACCATATAATATATATATATATACATATATACATATAAAGTTAAGTATTTTTCATGATATACATATAAATATATATATAAAGGCCCGGAGTCCCGGGATCTCACGGGCGCGTCATATATATATGTACAAATAAAGCTAAGTATATATATATATATTTTTAAAAATATATAATAATATATATGCACTAGGGCCGGGGTCCCGGGATCTCATGGGCCGCCATATAATGTATATATATATGTATATATAAAGCTATGTACTCTTATATAACAATATATATATATATGAAGAGGGCCAGGGGTCCCGGGATTTCTAGGGCCACCACATATATATGTATATATATAAGGCTAAGTGTTTTCATGATATAAAAAAATAGCATATATATATAGGCCCACGACCCTGGGATCCCACCGAGCATGCCATAAAATGGCCAGGGATCCCGGGATCTGTAGTTCGATCTTGCGTGGACGGGAGACCGGGTTCTCCTTTCTCTGTAAAAAAAACAAGAAAAGAAAAGAAAAAGGAACCGTAACTACTGTCCTCTCCAAAAAATATATATATATATATTAAAAAGGCCTCCAAAAAATGAATATTTTGTTTTCTAAAAATATATATATGCCCGCGGGCCTCCAAAAATGAATATTTTGTTTTCTAAAATTATATATGAGTCCAGCAGGCCTTCAAAAATGAGTATTTTGTTTTCTAAAAATATATGTGTGCCCCGCGGGCCTCTAAAAATGAGTATTTTGTTTTCTAAAAATATATATGTGCCCCGCAGGCCTCTAAAAATGAAGATTTTATTTTCTAAAAATATATATGTGCCCCGACTGGCGGGTTGAATTGACACACGGGTTAAGTATTTTTCCCTTTAAAAATAAAATAAAAAATACATACGTGTACTTTCTATATATAAAAATATATATACATATGTATATTTTCTATATATAAAAAAAACACATATACATATACATTGTTTTCAAAAACCATTTTTTTTCTGCGCACGGGGTGGGTCATACAATATATATATATATATATGAAGCTAAGTAAAATAATAATAATCGTATATATATATATATATGGGCCCGGGGTCCCGGGATCTCACGGGCCGCCATATAATATATATATATACAGTTATGTATTCTTATGATAAAAAAATATACAACAATACATATATATAAAAAAAGGGCCCGGGGTCCGGGGGTTTCACAGGCCGCCGTAAAATATATATATATATATACATATATATAGTTATGTATTTCTATGATAAAATATATATATAACAGTATATATATATATAAAGGCCCGAGGTCCCGGGATCTCATGGGCCACCATATAATATATATATATATATACATATATACATATAAAGTTAAGTATTTTTCATGATATACATATAAATATATATATAAAGGCCCGGAGTCCCGGGATCTCACGGGCGCGTCATATATATATGTACAAATAAAGCTAAGTATATATATATATATATTTTTAAAAATATATAATAATATATATGCACTAGGGCCGGGGTCCCGGGATCTCATGGGCCGCCATATAATGTATATATATATGTATATATAAAGCTATGTACTCTTATATAACAATATATATATATATGAAGAGGGCCAGGGGTCCCGGGATTTCTAGGGCCACCACATATATATGTATATATATAGGGCTAAGTGTTTTCATGATATAAAAAAATAGCATATATATATAGGCCCACGACCCTGGGATCCCACCGAGCATGCCATAAAATGGCCAGGGATCTCGGGATCTGTAGTTCGATCTTGCGTGGACGGGAGACCGGGTTCTCCTTTCTCTGTAAAAAAAACAAGAAAAGAAAAGAAAAAGGAACCGTAACTACTGTCCTCTCCAAAAAAATATATATATATATTAAAAAGGCCTCCAAAAAATGAATATTTTGTTTTCTAAAAATATATATATGCCCGCGGGCCTCCAAAAATGAATATTTTGTTTTCTAAAATTATATATGTGTCCAGCAGGCCTTCAAAAATGAGTATTTTGTTTTCTAAAAATATATGTGTGCCCCGCGGGCCTCTAAAAATGAGTATTTTGTTTTCTAAAAATATATATGTGCCCCGCAGGCCTCTAAAAATGAAGATTTTATTTTCTAAAAATATATATGTGCCCCGACTGGCGGGTTGAATTGACACACGGGTTAAGTATTTTTCCCTTTAAAAATAAAATAAAAAATACATACGTGTACTTTCTATATATAAAAATATATATACATATGTATATTTTCTATATATAAAAAAAACACATATACATATACATTGTTTTCAAAAACCATTTTTTTTCTGCGCACGGGGTGGGTCATACAATATATATATATATATATATATATATGAAGCTAAGTAAAATAATAATAATCGTATATATATATATATATATATATATATATATATATATATATATATGGGCCCGGGGTCCCGGGATCTCACGGGCCGCCATATAATATATATATATATATACAGTTATGTATTCTTATGATAAAAAAATATACAACAATACATATATATAAAAAAAGGGCCCGGGGTCCGGGGATTTCACAGGCCGCCGTAAAATATATATATATATATACATATATATAGTTATGTATTTCTATGATAAAATATATATATAACAGTATGTATATATATATAAAGGCCCGAGGTCCCGGGATCTCATGGGCCACCATATAATATATATATATATACATATATACATATAAAGTTAAGTATTTTTCATGATATACATATAAATATATATATAAAGGCCCGGAGTCCCGGGATCTCACGGGTGCGATATATATATATGTACAAATAAAGCTAAGTATATATATATATATTTTTAAAAATATATAATAATATATATGCACTAGGGCCGGGGTCCCGGGATCTCATGGGCCGCCATATAATGTATATATATATGTATATATAAAGCTATGTACTCTTATATAACAATATATATATATATGAAGAGGGCCAGGGGTCCCGGGATTTCTAGGGCCACCACATATATATGTATATATATAAGGCTAAGTGTTTTCATGATATAAAAAAATAGCATATATATATAGGCCCACGACCCTGGGATCCCACCGAGCATGCCATAAAATGGCCAGGGATCCCGGGATCTGTAGTTCGATCTTGCGTGGACGGGAGACCGGGTTCTCCTTTCTCTGTAAAAAAAACAAGAAAAGAAAAGAAAAAGGAACCGTAACTACTGTCCTCTCCAAAAAATATATATATATATATTAAAAAGGCCTCCAAAAAATGAATATTTTGTTTTCTAAAAATATATATATGCCCGCGGGCCTCCAAAAATGAATATTTTGTTTTCTAAAATTATATATGAGTCCAGCAGGCCTTCAAAAATGAGTATTTTGTTTTCTAAAAATATATGTGTGCCCCGCGGGCCTCTAAAAATGAGTATTTTATTTTCTAAAAATATATATGTGCCCCGCAGGCCTCTAAAAATGAAGATTTTATTTTCTAAAAATATATATGTGCCCCGACTGGCGGGTTGAATTGACACACGGGTTAAGTATTTTTCCCTTTAAAAATAAAATAAAAAATACATACGTGTACTTTCTATATATAAAAATATATATACATATGTATATTTTCTATATATAAAAAAAACACATATACATATACATTGTTTTCAAAAACCATTTTTTTTCTGCGCACGGGGTGGGTCATACAATATATATATATATATATGAAGCTAAGTAAAATAATAATAATCGTATATATATATATATATGGGCCCGGGGTCCCGGGATCTCACGGGCCGCCATATAATATATATATATACAGTTATGTATTCTTATGATAAAAAAATATACAACAATACATATATATAAAAAAAGGGCCCGGGGTCCGGGGGTTTCACAGGCCGCCGTAAAATATATATATATATATATACATATATATAGTTATGTATTTCTATGATAAAATATATATATAACAGTATATATATATATAAAGGCCCGAGGTCCCGGGATCTCATGGGCCACCATATAATATATATATATATATATACATATATACATATAAAGTTAAGTATTTTTCATGATATACATATAAATATATATATAAAGGCCCGGAGTCCCGGGATCTCACGGGCGCGTCATATATATATGTACAAATAAAGCTAAGTATATATATATATATATTTTTAAAAATATATAATAATATATATGCACTAGGGCCGGGGTCCCGGGATCTCATGGGCCGCCATATAATGTATATATATATGTATATATAAAGCTATGTACTCTTATATAACAATATATATATATATGAAGAGGGCCAGGGGTCCCGGGATTTCTAGGGCCACCACATATATATGTATATATATAGGGCTAAGTGTTTTCATGATATAAAAAAATAGCATATATATATAGGCCCACGACCCTGGGATCCCACCGAGCATGCCATAAAATGGCCAGGGATCTCGGGATCTGTAGTTCGATCTTGCGTGGACGGGAGACCGGGTTCTCCTTTCTCTGTAAAAAAAACAAGAAAAGAAAAGAAAAAGGAACCGTAACTACTGTCCTCTCCAAAAAAAAATATATATATATTAAAAAGGCCTCCAAAAAATGAATATTTTGTTTTCTAAAAATATATATATGCCCGCGGGCCTCCAAAAATGAATATTTTGTTTTCTAAAATTATATATGTGTCCAGCAGGCCTTCAAAAATGAGTATTTTGTTTTCTAAAAATATATGTGTGCCCCGCGGGCCTCTAAAAATGAGTATTTTGTTTTCTAAAAATATATATGTGCCCCGCAGGCCTCTAAAAATGAAGATTTTATTTTCTAAAAATATATATGTGCCCCGACTGGCGGGTTGAATTGACACACGGGTTAAGTATTTTTCCCTTTAAAAATAAAATAAAAAATACATACGTGTACTTTCTATATATAAAAATATATATACATATGTATATTTTCTATATATAAAAAAAACACATATACATATACATTGTTTTCAAAAACCATTTTTTTTCTGCGCACGGGGTGGGTCATACAATATATATATATATATATATATATATATATATATATGAAGCTAAGTAAAATAATAATAATCGTATATATATATATATATATATATATATATATATATGGGCCCGGGGTCCCGGGATCTCACGGGCCGCCATATAATATATATATATATATATACAGTTATGTATTCTTATGATAAAAAAATATACAACAATACATATATATAAAAAAAGGGCCCGGGGTCCGGGGATTTCACAGGCCGCCGTAAAATATATATATATATATATATACATATATATAGTTATGTATTTCTATGATAAAATATATATATAACAGTATGTATATATATATAAAGGCCCGAGGTCCCGGGATCTCATGGGCCACCATATAATATATATATATATACATATATACATATAAAGTTAAGTATTTTTCATGATATACATATAACTATATATATAAAGGCCCGGAGTCCTGGGATCTCACGGGCGCGTCATATATATATGTACAAATAAAGCTAAGTATATATATATATATTTTTAAAAATATATAATAATATATATGCACTAGGGCCGGGGTCCCGGGATCTCATGGGCCGCCATATAATGTATATATATATGTATATATAAAGCTATGTACTCTTATATAACAATATATATATATATGAAGAGGGCCAGGGGTCCCGGGATTTCTAGGGCCACCACATATATATGTATATATATAAGGCTAAGTGTTTTCATGATATAAAAAAATAGCATATATATATAGGCCCACGACCCTGGGATCCCACCGAGCATGCCATAAAATGGCCAGGGATCCCGGGATCTGTAGTTCGATATTGCGTGGACGGGAGACCGGGTTCTCCTTTCTCTGTAAAAAAAACAAGAAAAGAAAAGAAAAAGGAACCGTAACTACTGTCCTCTTCAAAAAAAATATATATATATATATTAAAAAGATCTCCAAAAAATGAATATTTTGTTTTCTAAAAATATATATATGCCCGCGGGCCTCCAAAAATGAATATTTTATTTTCTAAAATTATATATGTGTCCAGCAGGCCTTCAAAAATGAGTATTTTGTTTTCTAAAAATATATGTGTGCCCCGCAGGCCTCTAAAAATGAGTATTTTGTTTTCTAAATATATATATGTGCCCCGCAGGCCTCTAAAAATGAAGATTTTATTTTCTAAAAATATATATGTGCCCCGACTGGCGGGTTGAATTGACACACGGGTTAAGTATTTTTCCCTTTAAAAATAAAATAAAAAATACATACGTGTACTTTCTATATATAAAAATATATATACATATGTATATTTTCTATATATAAAAAAAACACATATACATATACATTGTTTTCAAAAACCATTTTTTTTCTGCGCACGGGGTGGGTCATACAATATATATATATATATATATGAAGCTAAGTAAAATAATAATAATCGTATATATATATATGGGCCCGGGGTCCCGGGATCTCACGGGCCGCCATATAATATATATATATATATATACAGTTATGTATTCTTATGATAAAAAAATATACAACAATACATATATATAAAAAAAGGGCCCGGGGTCCGGGGATTTCACAGGCCGCCGTAAAATATATATATATATATATACATATATATAGTTATGTATTTCTATGATAAAATATATATATAACAGTATGTATATATATATAAAGGCCCGAGGTCCCGGGATCTCATGGGCCACCATATAATATATATATATATACATATATACATATAAAGTTAAGTATTTTTCATGATATACATATAACTATATATATAAAGGCCCGGAGTCCTGGGATCTCACGGGCGCGTCATATATATATGTACAAATAAAGCTAAGTATATATATATATATTTTTAAAAATATATAATAATATATATGCACTAGGGCCGGGGTCCCGGGATCTCATGGGCCGCCATATAATGTATATATATATGTATATATAAAGCTATGTACTCTTATATAACAATATATATATATATGAAGAGGGCCAGGGGTCCCGGGATTTCTAGGGCCACCACATATATATGTATATATATAAGGCTAAGTGTTTTCATGATATAAAAAAATAGCATATATATATAGGCCCACGACCCTGGGATCCCACCGAGCATGCCATAAAATGGCCAGGGATCCCGGGATCTGTAGTTCGATATTGCGTGGACGGGAGACCGGGTTCTCCTTTCTCTGTAAAAAAAACAAGAAAAGAAAAGAAAAAGGAACCGTAACTACTGTCCTCTTCAAAAAAAATATATATATATATATTAAAAAGATCTCCAAAAAATGAATATTTTGTTTTCTAAAAATATATATATGCCCGCGGGCCTCCAAAAATGAATATTTTATTTTCTAAAATTATATATGTGTCCAGCAGGCCTTCAAAAATGAGTATTTTGTTTTCTAAAAATATATGTGTGCCCCGCAGGCCTCTAAAAATGAGTATTTTGTTTTCTAAATATATATATGTGCCCCGCAGGCCTCTAAAAATGAAGATTTTATTTTCTAAAAATATATATGTGCCCCGACTGGCGGGTTGAATTGACACACGGGTTAAGTATTTTTCCCTTTAAAAATAAAATAAAAAATACATACGTGTACTTTCTATATATAAAAATATATATACATATGTATATTTTCTATATATAAAAAAAACACATATACATATACATTGTTTTCAAAAACCATTTTTTTTCTGCGCACGGGGTGGGTCATACAATATATATATATATATATATGAAGCTAAGTAAAATAATAATAATCGTATATATATATATGGGCCCGGGGTCCCGGGATCTCACGGGCCGCCATATAATATATATATATATATATACAGTTATGTATTCTTATGATAAAAAAATATACAACAATACATATATATAAAAAAAGGGCCCGGGGTCCGGGGATTTCACAGGCCGCCGTAAAATATATATATATATATATACATATATATAGTTATGTATTTCTATGATAAAATATATATATAACAGTATGTATATATATATAAAGGCCCGAGGTCCCGGGATCTCATGGGCCACCATATAATATATATATATATACATATATACATATAAAGTTAAGTATTTTTCATGATATACATATAACTATATATATAAAGGCCCGGAGTCCTGGGATCTCACGGGCGCGTCATATATATATGTACAAATAAAGCTAAGTATATATATATATATTTTTAAAAATATATAATAATATATATGCACTAGGGCCGGGGTCCCGGGATCTCATGGGCCGCCATATAATGTATATATATATGTATATATAAAGCTATGTACTCTTATATAACAATATATATATATATATGAAGAGGGCCAGGGGTCCCGGGATTTCTAGGGCCACCACATATATATGTATATATATAAGGCTAAGTGTTTTCATGATATAAAAAAATAGCATATATATATAGGCCCACGACCCTGGGATCCCACCGAGCATGCCATAAAATGGCCAGGGATCCCGGGATCTGTAGTTCGATATTGCGTGGACGGGAGACCGGGTTCTCCTTTCTCTGTAAAAAAAACAAGAAAAGAAAAGAAAAAGGAACCGTAACTACTGTCCTCTTCAAAAAAAAAATATATATATATATTAAAAAGATCTCCAAAAAATGAATATTTTGTTTTCTAAAAATATATATATGCCCGCGGGCCTCCAAAAATGAATATTTTATTTTCTAAAATTATATATGTGTCCAGCAGGCCTTCAAAAATGAGTATTTTGTTTTCTAAAAATATATGTGTGCCCCGCAGGCCTCTAAAAATGAGTATTTTGTTTTCTAAATATATATATGTGCCCCGCAGGCCTCTAAAAATGAAGATTTTATTTTCTAAAAATATATATGTGCCCCGACTGGCGGGTTGAATTGACACACGGGTTAAGTATTTTTCCCTTTAAAAATAAAATAAAAAATACATACGTGTACTTTCTATATATAAAAATATATATACATATGTATATTTTCTATATATAAAAAAAACACATATACATATACATTGTTTTCAAAAACCATTTTTTTTCTGCGCACGGGGTGGGTCATACAATATATATATATATATATATGAAGCTAAGTAAAATAATAATAATCGTATATATATATATGGGCCCGGGGTCCCGGGATCTCACGGGCCGCCATATAATATATATATATACAGTTATGTATTCTTATGATAAAAAAAATACAACAATACATATATATAAAAAAAGGGCCCGGGGTCCTAGGATTTCACAGGCCCCCGTAAAATATATATATATATACATATATATAGTTATGTATTTCTATGATAAAATATATATATAACAGTATATATATATATAAAGGCCCGAGGTCCCTGGATCTCATGGGCCACCATATAATATATATATATATACATATATACATATAAAGTTAAGTATTTTTCATGATATACATATAAATATATATATAAAGGCCCGGAGTCCCGGGATCTCACGGGCGCGTCATATATATATGTACAAATAAAGCTAAGTATATATATATATATTTTTAAAAATATATAATAATATATATGCACTAGGGCCGGGGTCCCGGGATCTCATGGGCCGCCATATAATGTATATATATATGTATATATAAAGCTATGTACTCTTATATAACAATATATATATATATGAAGAGGGCCAGGGGTCCCGGGATTTCTAGGGCCACCACATATATATGTATATATATAAGGCTAAGTGTTTTCATGATATAAAAAAATAGCATATATATATAGGCCCACGACCCTGGGATCCCACCGAGCATGCCATAAAATGGCCAGGGATCCCGGGATCTGTAGTTCGATCTTGCGTGGACGGGAGACCGGGTTCTCCTTTCTCTGTAAAAAAAACAAGAAAAGAAAAGAAAAAGGAACCGTAACTACTGTCCTCTTCAAAAATATATATATATATATATTAAAAAGGCCTCCAAAAAATGAATATTTTGTTTTCTAAAAATATATATATGCCCGCGGGCCTCCAAAAAAATGAATATTTTATTTTCTAAAAATATATATATGCCCGATGGGCCTCCAAAAATAAATATTTTCTTTTCTAAAAATATATACATGCCCCGCGAGCCTCCAAAAATAAATATGTTGTTTTCTAAAAATATATATATGCCCACGGGCCTCCAAAAATGAATATTTTATTTTCTAAAAATATATACATGCCCCGCGGGACTCCAAAAATAAATATTTTATTTTCTAAAAATATATATGTGCCCCGCGGGCCTCCAAAAATGAATATTTTGTTTTCTAAAAATATATATGTGCCCCGCAGGCCTCCAAAAATAAGTATTTTATTTTCTAAAAATATATATGGGTCCCGCGCGCCTCCAAAAATGAACATTTCGTTTTCTAAAAATATATATGGGTCCCGCGTGAATCAAAAAATGAATATTTTATTTTCTAAAAATATATATATGCCCCGCGGGCATCCAAAAATGATTATTTTGTTTTCTAAAAATATATATGGGTCCCGCGGGCGTCCAAAAATGAATATTTTATTTTCTAAAAATATATATGGGTCCCGTGGGCCTCCAAACATGAATATTTTATTTTCTAAAAATATATATATGCCCTGCGGGCGTCCAAAAATGAGTATTTTGTTTTTCTAAAAATATATATGTGCCCCGCGGGAGTCCAAAAATGAATATTTTGTTTTCTAAAAATATATATGTGTCCCGCGGGCCTCAAAAAATGCGTATTTTGTTTTCTAAAAATATAAATGTGCCCCGCGGGCCTCTAAAAATGAAAATTTTATTTTTTAAAAATATATATGTGCCCCGACTAGCGGGTTGAAATGACTCACTGGTTAAGTATTTTTTCCCTTTAAAAATAAAATAAAAAATATATATGTGTACTTTCTATATATAAAAATATATATACATATATATATATATATATATATATTATTTTCAAAAAAACTACTTTTTCCAACATGGGTACTCCCCGACTGGCGGATTGAATTGACACACGGGTTAAATATTTTTCTCCTTCAAAAATATATATGTGTATATTTTCCATATATAAATATATATATATATACATATTATTTTCAAAAAAACTACTTTTCCCAACGTGGATACTCCCCGACTTGCGGGTTAAATTGACACGCGGGTTAAATATTTTTCTTTTAAAAATATATATATATATATACATATGTATATTTTCTATATATAAAAAAGTACACATATACATATACATTGTTTTTAAAAACCATTTTTTTCTGCGCACGGGGTGGGTCATACAATATATATATATATATGAAGCTAAGTATTTTTTTATAAAAAAAAATAATCGTATATATATGTATATATATATGGGCCCGGGGTCCCAGGATCTCACGGCCCGCCATATAATATATATATATATATATAAAGTTATGTATTCTTATGATAAAAAAAAATATACAACAATACATATATATAAAAAAAGGGCACGGGGTCCCGGGATTTCATGGGCTGCCGTATAATATATATATATACATATATATATTTATGTATTTCTATGATAAAATATATATATACATATATACATATAAAGTTAAGTATTTTTAATGATATACATATAAATATATATATATAAAGGCCCGGAGTCCCGGGATCTCACAGGCGCGTCATATATATATGTACATATAAAGCTAAGTATATATATTTTTTTAAAAATATATAATAATATATATATGCACAAGGGCCAGGGTCCCGGGATCTTATGGGCCGCCTATAATATATATATATATACATATTTATAGTTACGTATTTCTATGATAAAATATATATATACATATATACATATAAAGTTAAGTATTTTTAATGATATACATATAAATATATATATAAAGGCCCGGAGTCCCGGGATCTCACGGGCGCGTCATATATATATGTACATATAAAGCTAAGTATATATATTTTTAAAAATATATATAATAATATATATATATATGCACAAGGGCCAGGGTCCCAGGATCTCATGGGCCGCCATATAATGTATATATATACGTATATATAAAGCTATGTACTCTTATATAACAATATATGTATATGAAGAGGGCCCGGGGTCCCGGGATTTCTAGGGCCGCCACATATATATGTATATATATAAGGCTAAGTGTTTTCATGTTATAAAAAAATAGCATATATATATAGGCCCACGGCCCTGGGATCCCACCGAGCGTGCCATAAAATGGCCAGGGATCCCGGGATCTGTAGTTCGATCTTGCGTGGACGGGAGACCGGGTTCTCCTTTCTTTGTAAAAAAAAAAAAAGAAAAGAACAGAAAAAGGAACCGTAACTGCTGTCCTCTTCAAAAAAAAAAAAAAAAGAAGAGAAAAGAGAACGGAGGATGTTAAAAAAAAAGTGGCCCAAGGATCCCAAAATAAGATATATATATATATATATATAGAAGCCTCGAAAAATATATTATACATATATATTAAAAGGCTTCCAAAAATATATATATTATTTTATAAAATACATATATATCTTAAGGGCCTTCAAAAATATATATAAAAAATATATATTATTTTCTAAAACACATATATATTAAAAGGCTTCCAAAAACATATATATTATTTTCTAAAATACATATATATATTAAAAGGGGCTCCAAAAAATGAATATTTTGTTTTCTAAAAATATATATATGCCCCGTGGGCCTCTAAAAAATGAATATTTTATTTTCTAAAAATATATACATGCCCCACGGGCCTCCAAAAAAATGAATATTTTATTTTCTAAAATTATATATATGCCCCACGGGCCTCCAAAAATAAATATTTTGTTTTCTAAAAATATATATATGCCCCGCGGGCCTCCAAAAATGAATATTTTATTTTCTAAAAATATACATGTGCCCCGCGGGCCTCCAAAAATGAATATTTTATTTTCTAAAAATATATATGGGTCCTTCGGGCCTCCAAAAATGAATATTTTATTTTTTAAAAATATATATGTGCCCCACGGGCCTCCAAAAATGAGTATTTCGTTTTCTAAAAGTATATATGGGTCTCGCGGGCCTCCAAAAATGAACATTTTATTTTCTAAAAATATATACGGGGCCCGCGGGCCTCCAAAAATGAGTATTTTATTTTCTAAAAATATATATGGGCCCCGCGGGCCTCCAAAAATGAGTATTTTAATTTCTAAAAATATATATGGGTCCCGCGGGCCTCCAAAAATGAACATTTTATTTTCTAAAAATATATATATGCCCCGCGGGCGTCCAAAAATGAGTATTTTGTTTTTCTAAAAATATATATGTGCCCCGCGGGCATCCAAAAATGAATATTTTATTTTCTAAAAATATATATGTGTCCCGCGGGCCTCCAAAAATGAGTATTTTGTTTTCTAAAAATATAAATGTGCCCCGCGGGCCTCTAAAAATGAAAATTTTATTTTTTGAAAATATATATGTGCCCCGACTAGCGGGTTGAAATGACTCACGGGTTTAGTATTTTTTCCCTTTAAAAATAAAATAAAAAATATATATGTGTACTTTCTATATATAAAAATATATATACATATATACATATATATTATTTTCAAAAAAACTACTTTTCCCAACGTGGGTACTCCCTGACTGGCGGGTTGAATTGACACACGGGTTAAATATTTTTCTCCTTCAAAAATATATGTGTATATTTTCCATATATAAATATATATATATACATATATATATATACATATATATATATACATATATATATACATATATATATACATATTATTTTCAAAAAAACTACATTTCCCAACGTGGATACTCCCCGACTGGCGGGTTAAATTGACACGCGGGTTAAATATTTTTCTTTTAAATATATATATATATATACATATGTATATTTTCTATATATAAAAAAATACACATATACATATACATTGTTTTTAAAAACCATTTTTTTTCTGCGCACGGGGTGGGTCATACAATATATATATATATATATATATATATATATGAAGCTAAGTATTTTTTTATAAAAAAAATAATCGTATATATATATGTATATATATATGGGCCCAGGGTCCCGAGATCTCACGGCCCGCCATATAATATATATATGTATATAAAGTTATGTATTCTTATGATAAAAAAAATATACAACAATACATATATATAAAAAAAGGGCCCGAGGTCCCGGGATTTCACGAGCCGCCGTATAATATATATATATATATACATATATATAGTTATGTATTTCTATGATAAAATATATATATACATATATACATATAAAGTTAAGTATTTTTAATGATATACATATAAATATATATATATAAAGGCCCGGAGTCCCGGAATCTCACGGGCGCGTCATATATATATGTACATATAAAGCTAAGTATATATATTTTTAAAAAAATATATAATAATATATATATATATATGCAAAAGGGCCAGGGTCCCGGGATCTCATGGGCCGCCATATAATGTATATATATACATATATATAAAGCTATGTACTCTTATATAACAATATATTTATATATATGAAGAGGGCCCGGGGTCCCGGGATTTCTAGGGCCGCCACATATATATGTATATATATAAGGCTAAGTGTTTTCATGTTATAAAAAAAAATAGCATATATATATAGGCCCACGGCCCTAGGATCCCACCGAGCGTGCCATAAAATGTCCAGGGATCCCGGGATCTGTAGTTCGATCTTGCATGGACGGGAGACCAGGTTCTCCTTTCTCTGTAAAAAAAAAAAAAAAAGAACAAAAAAAGGAACCGTAACTGCTGTCCTCTTCAAAAAAAATAAAAAGAAAAAAAAAGAAGAGAAAAGAGAACGGGGGATCTTAAAAAAAAAAAGTGGCCCAAGGATCCCAAAATAATATATATATATATATAGAAGCCTCGAAAAATATATTATACATATATATTAAAAGGCTTCCAAAAAAATATATATTATTTTCTAAAATACATATATATCTTAAGGGCCTTCAAAAATATATATAAAAAATATATATTATTTTCTAAAACACATATATATATTAAAAGGCTTCCAAAAACATATATATTATTTTCTAAAATACATATATATATTAAAAGGGCCTCAAAAAAATGAATATTTTGTTTTTTAAAAATATATATATGCCTTGCGGGCCTCCAAAAAAATGAATATTTTATTTTTTAAAATTATATATATGCCCCACGGGCCTCTAAAAATAAATATTTTATTTTCTAAAAATATATATGCCCCGCGGGCCTCCAAAAATGAATATTTTATTTTCTAAAAAATACATGTGCCCCGCGGGACTCCAAAAATGAATATTTTATTTTCTAAAAATATATATGGGTCCTGCGGGCCTCGAAAAATGAATATTTTATTTTTTAAAAATATATATGTGCCCCACGGGCCTCCAAAAATGAGTATTTTGTTTTCTAAAAGTATATACGGGCCCCGCGGGCCTCCAAAAATGAGTATTTTATTTTCTAAAAATATAAATGGGCCCCACGGGCCTCAAAAAATGAGTATTTTATTTTCTAAAAATATATATGGGTCCCGCGGGCCTCCAAAAATGATCATTTTGTTTTCTAAAAATATATATGGGTCCCGCGGGCCTCCAAAAATGAACATTTTGTTTTCTAAAAATATATATGGGCCTTGAGGGCCTCCAAAAATGAATATTATGTTTTCTAAAAATATATATGGGTCCCGCGGGCCTCAAAAAATGAATATTTTATTTTCTCAAAATATATATGGGTCCCGCGGGCCTCCAAAAATGAATATTTTATTTTCTGAAAATATATATGGGCCCCGCGGGCCTCCAAAAATGAATATTTTGTTTTCTAAAAATATATATGCCCTGCGGGCCTCCAAAAATGAGTATTTTATTTTCTAAAAATACATTTGTGTTCCGCGGGCATCCAAAGATGAGTATTTTGTTTTCTAAAAATATATATGTGCCCCGCGGGCCTCCAAAAATGAGTATTTTATTTTTCTAAAAATATATATGTGCCCCGCTTGCCTCCAAAAATGAGTATTTTGTTTTTCTAAAAATATATATGTGTTCTGCGAGCCTCCAAAAATGAGTATTTTATTTTCTAAAAATATATATGTGCTCTACGGGCCTCCAAAAATGAATATTTTTTTTTCTAAAAATATATGTCCCGCGAGCCTCTAAAAATGAGTATTTTGTTTTCTAAAAATATATGTGTGCCCCGCGAGCCTCTAAAAATGAATATTTTGTTTTTCTAAAAATATATATGTGCCCCGCGGGCCTCCAAAAATGAATATTTTGTTTTCTAAAAACATATATGTTTCCCGCGGGCCTTCAAAAAAAATATATTTGTCCTGCGGGCCCCAAAGAAAATATATATATTTTATACACACATATATCTTAGAGACTTTAAAAAAAATATTTACATATGTATATTATAAAAAAAATTTATATACTTCTCCCTGAGTAAATACTCCTCAGGTAATGGGTTAAGTTGATACACGGGGCTAAGTACCTTTCCATTATATACATATACATAAATATATATATGAAAAGAAAAGTGAATGACCTCTTTGCTCAACCCGTGCCTAAATGTCTGAGCAAACCCGCTCAGGCCCGAAACTCTCCAAAAAGCCCAAGATGACTCAAAACTCTTGAACAAGCCCAAGATGGCCTGAACCTCTTCAACAAGCCCAAGATGGCTCAAAATTCTTCAACAATCCCACTTGGGCCCAAAACTCTTCAACAAGCCCCCTCGGGCCCAAAATTTTCCAACAAGCCCACTTGGGCCCAGAACTCTTCACAGGCCCAGTTGGGTCCAAAATCCCTTAACAAGCCCATTTGGGCCCAAACCTCCTTCAATGGTAAAAGTTGACCCAAAAATACTTTTAAAATTCGGTTGAATCCATTTCTTGGTAAAACCACCCAATTATTCAATCCAGAGACTGAATGCGGGAGACGCTGGTTTCTTGTACAAGTACAGAAGCTGAAAGCGGGACACGCTGGTCTGCTGTGTAAATTCAGAAGCTACGAGCGCACTTAGTTTGCTGTGTAGGGTCACTAGTGTAGCCGACGGGCCCCTCACTAGTTCCCAAACCGAGTCATCGCTGGTCTACGGGCTAAGCGTAAACTCACATTTAAGTCATGGCGCATGACATCATGTATCTCATATTTAAGTTATGGTGCATGACGTCATATGCCTCACATTCGAGTCACGGCGTGGGGCGAAGTGTACTCACTTATCTTTATAGTTTTGTTAGACATGATTTTTCATGCACTTGTAAAGATGTAGAAAGATCTACGCATTTCATCATTATTTCAATAAAAATAAGCATTTTTATGGACTATTGTATTCAGCTCTTTTAATCAAGGATTTTCTCGTTGGAGATGTAAAATCAGAATGTGGAACACAATGCAAAATATTTCTGTGATATACTTTTCAGACTCGGTTAAAGAATTAGATGCTTTAAAATTTTGCTAGGGAATTAATTGAGCATTTATTTTCAAAACCGAAGGAAAATAATTTTTCACGAGGTCGGAACAAATGGTGAACCCGACGTGAAACATTCTCCCTTCATCTTTAAGAACTGAAAACTATGGTCTTTATATGCTTACTTAATTTCTCACTGCTAACACTCAGAAGCGCTCCTTTGCAGATCTCATGGCGCATTCGATGGCTTTCGGATTCCTACCTAATGATGGTTTTGTCATTTCTGAGCCAAACCACATGGATGCGGCTATCCCGCATCACTTTATTCGCGTACCAGAGAAACCGGAACACAGTGTCTATCGACACGTCGACTACTCTCCTGCAGCGATCAAGCGAAGAAGAGATCAATCTGCACAACTCAAGGAGCCTCTTATTGTTCAAGGCCCTAGAACCACTCCTATCCGACCAACGAAGTCTCTACAGGCTCCAATGCAAATGGGCCCACCTGCTCTGCAGTCGGACTATGCTGAGAAGTCCGCCTATCGGCTTGCTGCACCAGCCCAACCAGCAGCACAACAGCCTGCAGGACAACCTGTCGTGCGGTCTCACTCCATGAAAAGGTCTGCAACACAATCTACTGCAACTCAGCTAGCGCCAACTTGCCGACCAGAAGCCAATGTTTCTCGAAACGAGAATAAATCTGTACCAAATCCTATTCAATGCACTTTCACTCGCCAGTTCGGTCGGGCGGCCTCAAGGGTTGTTGACCTAGCCTCCCAATCTAACCGAGATGACACCCGGAAGCGAAAGAAGTCAAGAAGACAGGCCAGGGTTTCTCAGCTTGATGCTACATTGGCCGATGGAAGGGATGACCAATTCATGCCGCGAGGACCTAGTATTGTTCGATCCGGTTTGGGCACCTTGCGATTTGTCATCCCCGATCTGACGCATTCGCCCCATCAGTCAACCGATGCTCCATCTAGCTCACAAGCTAGAGTCAAATCTCCAGGTCACTATGATACTGCCAACATAGTAACGGTTCCTCATCACGCACCAAGGAAACTGAGGAAAAAAGCACATCAGAAAAAGCAGTTCGGGAAAATAACTTCCCGTTTAAACTTGAAGGCTTCACCACCACTGCAACCAGGGCTGAGGTATAGGTTGTTCTCACACCCTCGACAAATGGGTAGGCCGTAAAAGAAGCCACTGCAGAACGCTCACAAATTGAGAGCGTCTCAAAAGCCAAGATTCTTTAACGAGTGGCAGTATCCTCAGAAGCATCATACAACGTATCCACGTTCGATGCTCAGCCTGATCCCTAATTTTATACACAAAAATCAATTCGTCTCATTAATCAGACTGAGGGAGGATATGACTTATGCGCCTGTCGTGGCCCCATTCCGAGGAGAGCACCGGATGCCGCACCCCAAGAGAGAAGCTAAAAGGAGGAGGCATCTCCTCCAAATGACGGCAGTCAACATGGTGGACCTCACCCAGCCAAGTACTTCAAAAGCTTCGAAGATGTTGACCCAGTCATGGGTAGCCGCAATGCCCATTAAGCCACCATTCTGTAGCCTCTCTCATCCTGAAGGTATTAGGGCCGCTCTCCCAAGAGGCCAATTTGAAGCCTCTTACATGGTGAGCGAAGAAGAAGAGGTTCTTACACCCAAGTCTCAGCTCATTCATGATCTCTAGGAGGAGATTGAGCATATGAAACGAACCATGGAAACTCCAGGCAACAAGACAATGAGTTCCCATCAGCCGTTATCACTAAGGAACCGCCAATCAGTTCATCAGCCCGAGAAACCAATCAGGCAGCGGACCGAGGAAGATGAAAATACAGAATTGGAACAAGGCTTTCTGTAGTTCAATAATCTGCGTATCAATACCCCTCGAACGTAAGACACGCAGGTAAACACACCCATGGGGTTTCCACCCGGGTTTGTCGCGTAGAAGGAGATGGTGCATCAGCTTGTGGCTGAATGCCTTCGTCGCCAGGCACCTCAACTTACTGGGATTCCTACAACAATCAACAGGCCTTATCCCCCAGAGGTTGAAGCAGAGTTGCTACCTAGGGATTTGAAGCCACCAAAGATTCATTTCGATGGGACCGGGAGTGCGTTAAAGCACCTGGCATCATTCCACTATGCCATAGGCAATTGGGCGCACCATTCAAATTTTTGCCTTCAAATGTTCCCCAATACTTTTTCTGGTGATGCTTTCCAGTGGTACATATCTCTCCCAACCGGCTCAGTGCGAACATGGGAAGAGATGAAGGAAACCTCCCGATTCATTGATACTACACGAGAAGTACAACTATCAAAATTATCTACCTTGTCTCAAAAGAAGGACGAGCCGGTTGAAGACTACATCATCAGATGGCAGAGGGCTCCTAACCGATGTCAAGCACCCCTCTCTCAAGCAATGAAGGTCAATCTTTGTCGGAATGGCATCAAGACGGAAATCTCGTTGCTAATGAATGAACAACTAAGTACATTTCAGGCCCTAGCTACAGAAGCTTGTCGAAAAGAGTATTTGTTGTCTCAGCAAAAATCCTGGAGAAGGAGTCATCCACAACTATTATGTTTAAGAATAAGAAAACTAGAGAGACCTCTGCGAACACTACAGAGGTTAAGAAGCAGCCAGATAAAGCAAAGCCCCCCGCAAAAGAGCTGCCTGCAAAACCCTTCCGAAGAGAGGAAATCCAATACGCCTTCGGGGAAGATGACGTGGAGATGCTATTCCAGCACCTCATGTCAACCGGGCTATTCGAGTTGCCTGCCCCAAAAAGGCCAGAAGAAGTTGGACGTACTTCTCATCAGCGATATTGCAGTTACCACCGATATGTCGGTCACCCTACTAAGAAGTGTTGGGATCTCCAAGCAATATTGCAAGATTACATAGACAAGGGGATTATAAAACTCAGTCCTCCAGTGCAGGCTTCATCGATGTTGTGATAATTGAGATAGTAGAAAGAGGTGATTGGGAAGCAATTCGAAAACCGCCAAGCCTAAGACGGACAAAAAGATGTCTCAAAAATTTATACAGAGAAGACAAAAGAATAAGGGATAAGGCCATTCTCCCTTTCTTCTCATGGCATTTGAGGCAATCTTCACGGGTGCAACCATTCTTGATCATGGACTTTCTGCAGCCCGAGTTGCTACTCCCATTCTATCAACGGCTTGCTGGTAGATCACCTCGACCAGCAAAAGAAAGATACATTCTCGAGGAATTACAAAACATTACTCCATGTGAGTTCCCTGAGGATGGTCCATTTTGGGACCTGGATAGCAACAAAGGAGAGACTGAAACTTGCTATCATATAAATGTGTCCGCGTCCAAACCCGCAAAGCGGCGAAGAAGTGCCTCAGTGCTTATACCTAACTACACCAAGTTTGAAGTTGGGATGTCACCAGTAAACCACATCATCACGTATTTGCGAGAATCTCGACTACTGCCAGCATCCTGGGAAACCAGAGTGGAATACTTCCGGTACTCACTAGGGGAATCAGTGATGTCTTGGTACCGAGATAATCATATCGAAGAAATTACCGAGTGGGTCATCTTGATAGACGCGTTCTTGGTTCGCTTCTTGTCAAGGCAAAGAGAGCAGTTCCCTAGTAATTACTTGAGGGAAATACAATACAGTCAAGAATCCACTGCTCATTACGTAAATTATCACAGAGACAGTACTTAGAGCGATCCCTTAGCATTATGGTTGCCTGAACCTGAAGTGGTCACGAAGTACCTTTCAGATGCAGTATGCCCTTCGATTGACAACGGGTATAAGACCTTTAGAGCTAAAACTTTCATAAAGGCAATCCGATGGGTTGGCAACGAAGGCTTCAAATAAGAGGCAATTTTTAGCGATGCTGAAGGTTTTGGGAGGACAAATCAACTCCAAGTCCTGCACGTACTACAATTAAACGATGCACCCATCCTTCGAGTGTTCCCTTTCTTAACTAGGGAATTAAGCTATGATTGGCCGCATATTCAATTATTCCATGAGAATCATAAGTATGCATTGCCGTACTTGTTTGATTATTCGCTGGCGATCTGTCAAATGGGGTAAATAGAAGAGTTCGCACTCGGGCACTTTGTCTTGAGCTTGGCCCATGATAGTTGTGCTCTTCTCTGGATCTCCTCGCTTCCCGAAGAAGCATTTGGTTCTTGGGAAGAGTTCGTTGATATGTTTATCTTAAGATTCCACGAGTATGAAACAGAGTTCCCTCCATAGATGATAGAAGTCATGCACCCCCTATCAGGAGAATCTTAGTATGACTATATCTTAAGATGGATAAATTGCAGAATAATCAACCAAAAATTCGATAAAGAAGGAATCATAGTTCACTAGTGCATCAAGTCAATGAGTGGACATTTTCCTGAAATCCCAAAAGTACAGCCATTTTTCTCGGACGTACTACGAACATTGGCTACGAACATTCAGGACTCTGCCTCTTGCAACATGGTGCAAGTTGAAGAGGACGTTCTTGCAATCCTTCGATCTGGTCGAATCACACCAGAAAACAAAGGTAAAGCTCTGGTGCAAGAAATTCGTACTCAGCCAGAACAGTACATACCAGCCAATCATGGGAAGTCCTCAGTAAGCTATGATGTGCTTGAGCACTTGAAGCGACTCCCTGCTCGACTCAATATTTACGATGCCTTGCAGTTGTCGCAAGAAGCCAGGGATGTACTGGTTAGTGCTCTGACAGATGAAAATGTCCGTCTTGCTTACCTGATTGATGCCACTGAATGTGATGAGATCGTCTCATTCACTGATGAGGATATGTTACTTGGAGACATTAATCACAACCGACCTTTATATGTTACGGGCAACTTGGCTGGTGAACTGGTTAACAAAATCATGATCGATGCTGGGTCCGCGATTAATATCCTGCCCCTTCGAACACTCAGGAGGATCAGAATTTCTCCATCAGCATTAGAAGACACTAGTGTGGTGATTCATGGGTTTAATCAAGGGACTCAAAAGGCCATGGGCCTAATTGAGTTGGAACTAAGTATAGAAGATTTCTGCACTGAAATCCCATGCTTTGTGATTAATGCTCCGACCTCATATAACTTGCTACTAGGAAGGCCTTGGCTCCATAACAATAAGATTATCGCATCAACAGTGCATCAATGCTTCAAGTACTATAAGGATGGAGTCGAAAAAAGGATCTTTGCTAACCATAAACCATTCACAACGGCAAAATCATTTTACTCTGATGCTAAGTATTATGACTTGGCATCTACTGTCAACACATCAATGAAAGCAATTGAACCAACCACATTAGAAGGTCAACAAGAGGTATATCAGGCTCCCCCCGCACCAGTAAGCATAGACATATTCTCAAGGGGTGAGAAGATGGAAGGTCAAGGTCGTGGTCGAGGGCGCGGTCATGGACGAGGAACCACAGAACCAAGGGCTCAGTTTCAAACCAAATTTGAAAATATGAGCCTCGATCTAGTATAGCCACTACCGCGATAACGACAGGGGGCAGCCATACCACCTCCTACTAGCTATAGCAACACTACTGCAGGCTCACGGTTCTACTTGGACCTAGAAGTCTTGAAAAAGGTTGCTAAACAGCCTCGAGCCAATTCACCTAGGTTTGAGGTGGATCTGGAAGCTCTTCGGAGATTCCGGAATCAGGCAAGTGAGGAAGCCAAGTCACTTTGCTGTGAGAGTGACGGAATGGCCACTGAGGCTGTTCACCAACACCAAAAACCTAAGGAAGCGCTCGACGAGGTTTTAGCAATGCTCGTGGGGTTTAATGTATCTACTCCAAGTATGCAGGGACCTCAAGATGAAAAACTTGCCAAAAAATATTTTATAAAGCAATATGGCAAAGTTTATGGTAACCCTAACAAATCTTCTTGCTTGCCCACCTCTAAGCTCAAGAAATGGGATTTTCATCGCTATAGCAGAGAAAGCAAGAAAATTATAGATTTAATGGGATTCTATCCCGACGAACCACATCTTTCAGGCCTTGGAAGCGACATCCCTATCCCATTATTTGAAAGACCTCCTGGTTATCAAAAGGGTAATAAAAGACTTGGCCTTGGATATAAAAAAGAAGAAAACGTCGACTTCGCTACCACCTACTGCATCTTGACAAGCGAGGACTCCAGCAACGATGAAGAGACATTAATGGAACCAGAGGATGCTCCACCTGCGATTGAGGATGGAAGGCAGCCTACTATTGATGTAATTGAGGAATTCAATCTCGGGACTGAGGAGAACTTGAGACCCATTTTTATTGCCAAAAACCTAGCCGAAAAAGAAAAGGTGGCATTGAGGCAGCTTTTAAGTGAATTCAAAGATGTTTTTACTTGGGGGTATTCTGAAATGCCAGGGCTTAACCCCGCGGTTGCAATGCATCATCTGCATATTACACGGGATAAAAAGCCAGTCAAGCAAGCTCCAAGAAGGTTTCGACCAAAGCTCGAAGAACAAATCATCAAGGAAGTTGAAAAACTCATTGATACTGAATTCATTCGGGAAATTAAATTTCCGAGATGGATTTCTAGCGTTGTTCCTGTCAAAAAGAAAAATAGGCAGATCCGCATTTGCGTAGATTTTCGAGATCTAAACAAAGCATGCCCTAAGGATGAATTTCCTCTTCCTTTCACTGATTTGCTAATCGACAACACAGCTCTGTACAACACATTCTCCTTTATGGATAGATATTTAGGATATAATCAAATCAAGATGGCTCCAGCAGATGAAGCCGCAACAGCATTTCAAACACCGATGGGTGTCTTTTGCTACAAAGTCATGCCTTTTGGTCTTAAGAATGCTGCCGCAACTTATCAAAGGGCTATGTAAAATATATTTCATGATATGTTACACAAACATGTTGAGTTTTATGTCGATGACCTAGTTGTAAGATCTGAAGGTCACAATAGGCATAAAGAAGATTTGAGGTCAGTGTTTCTGCGTCTAAGAAAGTATGATCTCAAGATGAATCTTCTCAAATGTGCATTTGGAGTATCATCCGAAAAATTCCTCGGATTCATAATCCGCTATAGGGGAATCGAGGTCGATCCACTCAAGATAGAAGCAATTCAAAATATGCCGCCTCCACAAAACCTCAGAGAACTTAGGAGTCTACAAGGCCAATTGTCGTATATCCGGCGTTTCATCTCCAACTTGTCCGGCCGGTGCCAGCCATTTCACAAGTTAATGAGAAAAGATACGACTTTCCAGTGGGACGTGAAATGCCAATAGGCTTTTGAAGCCATTAAAGAATTGCTGCAAAATCCTCCTGTTTTGACGACCCTAGTAAAAGGAAAGCCGCTCATTCTTTATATTGCTGCAAGTCCACAATCACTGGGGGCATTGCTTGCACAAGAAAATGCCCAAGGCAAAGAACAAGCCGCATATTATCTCAGTCGTTGATTATTACAAGCTGAATGTAATTATTCCTTGATCGAGAAGATTTGTCTAGCATTGGTTTTTGTGGCACAAAAGCTAAGACATTACTTCCTTGCGCATCAGATCATACTTATATCGAAAGCTGACCCCCTTAAATTCTTGATCACTAGACCGATGCTTTCAGGACGCCTAGCAAAATGGTCACTGTTGTTATCTGAATTTGATATCAAATATGTGCCACGAAAGGCGGTGAAAGGACAAGTATTAGCAGATTTCCTAGCAGCCCATCCACTTGAAGAAGAATTTCCTATCTTAGAAAACCTACCTGATGAGAAGGTTTTCTATGCGAATGATGATCCAATGTGGCAAATGTATTTCGATGGCACTTCAAAGCCATCCGGAGCTGGCGTCGGGATTGTTGTAGTCTCCCCTCATAAAGACTTGTTCCCGCACTCATATTTTCTTGGAAAAAGCGCAACAAACAATGAAGCTGAATATGAGGCTTTACTCATTGGCATGGAACTTCTTTTGCAATCAGATATTTTATTTGTGCGAATATTTGGGGACTTTGAATTGGTTATTAAATAATTAAACAATCAATACGAAGTGCACCAACCTCATTTGCTAAAATATTATGACAAAGCTCAAACTTTATTGGCAAAGTTCGAAATTGTTTCTGTTGAGCACGTTCCTCGGTCAGAAAATGTAGTTGCTGATGCACTATCAAAGTTGGCCAGTATTCTCGCTTTCAATGAGCTTGATGACATGACAATTTGAGTACAAAGATTAGAAGATGACGAAGAGCTCCAAGTAAATCAAGTTGGATGGTGTGTATCTGAGGTAACCACAAACAATGATGACTGGCGCATCCCTATCATCAACTATCTCAAATATGGTATTGAACTAGATGATCCAAATGCAAGGAAGTCACTGAGAAAGGTTGTTTTGCGATATACCGTGTTTCAAGATAATTTATATCGGATTGCTTTTGATGGGCTTTGGCTTCGCTACATTAACGAGAATGATATTTGTCAGATTTTTCAAGAGACACACTCCAGCGAGTGTGGCGCCCACAAATTTGGACGTCGTCTTTATCATAGGATTAGAACATTGGGCTATTATTGGCCCACAATGGTCCAAGACTCCATCAATTTTGCAAAATCCTGTGAAGCCTGCCAAATGCATGGAGATATTTATCATATTCCTACTTCAATAATGTCTCTAGCACCGATTTCGTGGCCCTTCTCTTGGTGGGGCTTTGATATTGTCGGTCCGATAAACCCGTCATCATCCAAAGGACACTTATATATTTTAGCCACTACATATTATTTCTCCAAGTGGGCAGAAGCTAAAGCCTACAAGAGAGTCCGAGCGCAAGAGGTGGTTGAATTTATCAAGCACAAAATTATCTACCATTATGGTGTCCCTTATCAAATCACCTCAGATAATGGCACACCATTCAAAAATGATAAAGTAAATCAGTTATGCAGGAAGTTTGGAATCAAGAAAGTATTCTCATCGCCCTATTACCCATAAGGAAATGGTCAAGCAGAGGCATTTAACAAAAATATTATTCGAAACCTCAAAAGGACCACTGTGAAAAATAAGCGAGATTGGCATGAGAGGTTACCCGAAGCACTGTGGGCCTATAGAACCACACATCGAATTGCCACGGGAGCAACGCCATATTCACTACTTTTTGGCACTGAAGCAATTTTACTAGTGGAGATCCAGTCAGCATCCTTAAGGGTTGCTATCCATTCTAGGTTAACTACTGAACAACAAGCCAAACTTCGTTTTGACGAGCTCGAAACACTAGATGAAAAGCGAATTCAAGCACGACAACGAATCGAACTCTATCAAGCTCGGATGGTTGAAGCATATTATAAAGTTGTAAAGCCTCACTCATTTAAAAGAGGAGATTTGGTGCTAAAGTTACGCACGGAGCTTATGGCCGGGGGCAAACTTACCGGTAAATTCAAGCCTAAATGGGAAGGGCCTTACATCATTGAGAGGGTCTATGGCAATGGCACATATGAAGTCGTTAATTGCGAGAATCAAGTCAAAGCAACTATAAATGGAAATTACTTAAAAAAATACTATCCGTAGAAGTTACAAAGGGAGTCATACATCAAAATTTTGCAAGAGAATCTCTACAGTCTCCCTTGTAGAAGGAAGGGACTCTTTCAAAACTCGGATAAAGTTCACTACATCAGCAGGAGGAACTGTATACGCCCGCAGCTCTTCGACCTTAGCCTCCATAGTAGAAATATCCCGACTCTCTGAATCAATTCTTACTTTGTAGAGGTCAACTTCGGTTTAAAGTTCGTTGGAGGTAAAAGTCAACAAATTTAGTCTACTTTTAACCATAAAGATAGAAGTGACAATGCGACGGACCTCGGCCTGTTTGGCCGCTATGGACACTCGAATCTCCTCGACAATCATCTTTTTAGCTTCCATCTCCTTTGCCTCCTGGAGGTTACGCTCCTTAAGTTGAGCAAGGCTATCTCTACATTTGGCTAGGTCGACTTCCGCGGACGCTAGATCTTTTGCAGAAACCAAGGGTCGTGTAGCAACCTCAAGCTCTCGCTAATGGGCACGCAACTTCTCTAGTGAGAGTATGACATCACCAAAACTAGAAACACAGAGTTGGAGCCTATCTAGGACTATGGAAAAATTTTCACAAATATCCAACGCTTTAGTGACATCATCATGAGAATTCATGTCCCTCAAAGAAGAAATGATGCATCCCTTGAATTGTGCTATTGCACGCCTTAAACGCTTAAGATCCTGCTGCTCTAACCGCTCCTCCTCGATCACCTTGAAAGTTGAAAAGAAATGATGCAAGGGATCCAAGAAGCGATCTTTGACATCAGGAAGCTGACGAGCCCCACTCGAGCTCGCACCAGTACTAGGACCGGTTGAACTAAAGTGAGGACCACCTGAGCGACCAGATCCTAAGGCTGAAAAGTATAAGTCAAGATGTTAAAATAGTAAGTTAACTAGGCAAAAAGCCGAAGTACAAATACCCGGTGATGTAGGAGAAACGGGCAATGGCTCTATCGATGTCGGATTCTTCTCTCCATGAACATCGTCATCGGATACTTCGACAACTAAGGCGGCTGTCAAAAAAATGATGAGATGTAAAAAAAAGAAAAAAAGAAAGAGGGGGTTTACCTTCAAAATTCATACCCTCGCCTTTTGGGTGATTACGTGGAACCTCCAAGTGGATTTCCCCTCCCGAACCAGACCCTGAATAAGAAGCTGTCTTCACAGGAGTATCTTGGGCTATAGAAGGTGGAGATTGACATGCCTCAGGAGTCCGGACCCCCAGAAAATCCCTCATGAAGATGTTATCAGAAAATATAGGCCCGCTATCATAAGACCGCATCGGTTGGTCAATTTGACCCATACTTAGATCTACATGGAAGCCCAAGAGGTCACTCGGAACATGATCACTGGAATCTGGTAGCACAGGGGAGTTATTCTGCGCCTCGGCATGCATTCCCTTACTCACTTCATGATCATTGGAAGAATTTATCGCAACATTCAGCTCTGCTACAACGTCCCCTTCCTCGGATGGCTCGGGTGGTTTAGAAATGGGATATGACCTTTTATCAGACTCTCCTGGTAAATTAACTTTAGAAGGTCTCACAGCTTCTCCTTGCTCTGAAGAATCTTTTCCTTGAGAAGGGTCTGAAAGTCCAGCAATCGGAGACAAATCCCTCGTTCTCCAAATTTTTCGCTTCTCGGCACAAGTGTTATGCATTGTTAATGACTCTGTAGCCTCTGAGTTGGTGGGACGATTGGAAAACCAAAAGCGACTGATTAGCTTTGGTGGATATACAACCTCGGGAAGCTTGACACTGTATTCTAAAAAAATAATAAAATAATAAAATAATAAAAATAAATAAATAAATGAGGGGAATATGTAAGGATAAAAGCATAAAAAAAAGAAGAAAAGAGAGAAGAAACATACTCCAAGTCTCCATAGGTTTCTGGTCCTTTTGAGAAGCTGCCTTTTCAGCAGCTAACTCCCATAAAGTCTTCTTGGCTGGCTCGGTGTCATGTCGAATATACTCTTTTCCTTCCGCAACCCAGTCAGTGCAGTGAAAGCTACAACCGACGATCCCAGGATAGGCCTTGAAGGAATCGATGTGTTGGACACAAACAGCCTCAGTCTCCTCCACGTCTGGTTCCTTGAAGCGTCTAATCTCAAAGGGCATCACCAAGCCCAGTTCACCCCAACAAGTAGTCAAGTCAAGGGGTTTAAAAGCCTAAAAGCGGGATTTAGGTGCAACTTGCTCAACAACTTTTACCGCACTGATGCCATACCAATGAACATAATCTTGAGTTGCCCGGACTCAACGATCAAACGAAGGAAATTTCAGCTCACAGGAGAACTTAACTCCCTCAAAGCACGAGCATACCGTGAGCCAGTGAAGAGGTCCGACTCCAACTTCCGTTTGATATCTTGGGATGCGGGGAAGATATGCAGGAAAGTCCTGATCAAAGCCGAACTGACGGGCAAACCAATGAGGATAATATGGCTCAACTTCAAAACGAGGACCGTCCCTGTAAGCCAAAAGACCTGGTTGAAGCGACACCGCAAAGTCCTTCTCATCAAGGGTCAGTCCATCAGAGGAAGATTTTTTTGACCACTCACGGGGGGCAACATTACGAAAGAACCTCTCTTCAAAATAACCAGCTTGAATAAGAAGCCCGGTCATGTCTTCAAAACTATAGCTGGCTAAGTTACGCCTGGCAAATTTCTTCAATATCAAACCCTGAGAAGGAAATTGGGTAACTTCCTCAACTCCATAAATCTCTGGGAAATAGAATCCAAGCCAGCCAAGAAGAAAATGAGTTGGGAAATAAGAAATGGTACACCCTGGGCCTTTCTCATTATATATAATCTGATTTAAGCCCTTATAAATATCACATAATACTCGTGGTGCCAAAGCGAAGTGCTTGCCTTGAGCCATCTCGCAAGCCACGTAAAGACAACCATTTTACGAGACCGTAGGCCGAAGAGGAAGGACAAATGACTACGAAAATCCAAAGCCACAAAAAAAGGATAAGCTCGACCTCAGGTTATACTTGTTGTAGGCGCTCAAGGGGAAGCCACAGGCCACCTTGCCCACTGGCATGAAACTCAACAATGTTAGAAGGCCAGTTGTCATTAGATACTCGTTGGTCAGAAATCCTTAAGAATAATGCCACCTAGTCTCTCGCAGTGAACTTTTCTTTCTTGGTCATTTGATATAACTCGTCTAGAAGATCTATGACCTTTAAAGCAATCGGGTTCTTATTGAACGTAGAGTTTGGAGGGGTACACTCATCAAAGGGCAATCCACATACAGGGAGACTGCATATCCCCTTCAGATCCCACAAAGTAATGCTCATCTCTCCAAATGGAAATATGAAGGAGTTAGTCGCCGATGACCAGAAGCTTACAAAGGCATTGATAATGTTGTTGTCTTTCCAAAAACCCTTTCCGGTGGCTAAGATCGCATCTTTCACACTAGTGGCTGTAAGCATTGCCTCATGACGAGAGATCAGATGTTGTCCCCATTGATTAAAGCCCGGGATGTTACCCAAGCAGCCACGGTAGACATTCGCCCCTCCTTGCATATAAAAGAATAGTCTTCTAGTTCCTTTTGCAACCAGCGAGGAGTCTCTACGGTAAAATTATGGAGATTGCCTAATGCCCTAGTCGGGAGTAGAAAGCATTCAGAAAAGGTCTTGCGGGGATTGGTTGCAGCAATACCTTTCCCAAAGATATAACCTTCTTGGCAGTTCAAACGCTCGATGAAAATCTTCTCTGGGATAATAAAGATTCGAGTAGAGCGACCATTAATGTCTTCCATATGGTGGCAACGCATGGGGCTGAAGTGAGAAGGTCTGTGTGAACATTCAAAGCATTCACGACTTGCCAAGGCAGGATACCACCCGAAATAAGAAGAACAACCTCCACAAGGGCGACCAAAGAAAAGTTCGTACTTCTTGGCACTCTGCACAGTTTTCTTCCTCGGAACACGCTGCTTTTTCTTAGATGCCATCATTTCTTCGAGAGAGCTTTTCTTGGAAGACTCGTTTTTCTTCGAGGAGGATTTTTGTCTTTTAAACTCCTCACGGGCATATACAACAGCCTGACGCTTCTTCACGAGAGAAGGTGACGTCGGAGGCGCTGCAATTGAAACTACTTCGGAGAAAGGAGTCATGCTATCCTTTGGCTCCTCAAGGGAAGAACGCCGCTTTTTCACCGCTGATTTCTCTCTTGGAAAAAGAATAGGAAACTCTGGAGAAGCCATTGCCTGCAAACATATATATATATATATATCAAATTTCAAAAAGAAAAAGGAAAATATATATATGGCCTAGCATAAAGGGGGTCATTAAGTGAAATCCATTAAGCATAAATAGCTACAGAGTAGTACCTAAAACACGCAAATTGAAAGGCTACGGGCTCGTTGACTTTTTAAAGCTCTCGAAGTACTGTGCCTAAAAAAAAGAGTCAAGAAAGGCCTACTAGACAATATGTCAGGAATCACGCCTTTACAAGTAGCCCATGACGGCATAATTCCTGAGGGGGCATTTGATGAGGTATATTTTGATTAATTCTAGTTTATGAAATTATATGATTTTTCATGTAAAAAAAAGAAGAAAGAAAAAAAGAAAGAGAAAAAAAGAGAAGAGAAAAATTTGCAGATGTTTACAAAATCACATAGCCACGATTTTTAAGATTTTTATTCAAAAAAAAAAAGAGAAGAAGAAGAAAAGAAATTTGTTTATAGACTGGAAAATTTATGAAATAAATGAAAAAGAGAAAGAGAGAGAGAGAGAGAGAGAGAAGGGCACTATTGAGAAATGGTTTCTACCCGAAATTTATCGGGTTTAGAGAAGATCGTGATGATGGGCTCGTAAAAATGATAATAATAATAATAGTATACCCCAGATAATTTTTCTTCCCTGCTCTGCGGCCATTGCCTCTGTCGCGAAAATATTTTTAATTTTTAAAACAAGAAAGAAAAAAAAGAAAAAAATAATAATAAAAAATCCTCGTCTCACAGTCTCTGCGACGAAAATGGCGACTTCAACCCCGGTGCAAGTTATCCAACAGTCTCAGGCCGCAACAGTAGCAGAAGGTTGCCGGAGGAGGAGGCAGCAGCGGAGCTTTCGGTAACGCGTCGCTCTACGTCGGCGACCTCGACCCTTCGGTGACGTCAACTACAACACACCCCAGGAAGCTAGCCATGCCTTGGAGGTTTTGAATTTTACTCCTGTCAATGGCAGGCCTATCAGGATAATGTTCTCACATCGAGATCCTAGCTTGCGGAAAAGTGGTTATGCTAATGTTTTTATTAAGAACTTGGACACATCAATAGATAATAAGGCATTGCATGATACTTTTGCGGCCTTCGGTTCTGTTCTTTCTTGCAAGGTGGTCGCCGATAACAATGGTCAGTCAAAAGGATATGGGTTTATACAGTTTGAACATGAAGAAGCCGCACAAAATTCCATTAGACGGCTTAATGGGATGCTAATGGTGGTTTTGACTATGATAAGGAATGGGATGCTCAAAGGCATGATCGGGAGAGGTTGGACGACGACAAGCTTCATGGAAGGCATGAGTATAGAAAAGGCAGCGGTAGAACTGAAGGTGTCAAGATATCATCCAGTTTCGTACCAGCAAATGACAAATCCGATTCAATAGAGATTAGACCCAAGACACTTGATTATGTGAGGGAGGAATCAGCATCCACTTTTGTTGTCAAGGGCTCTGAAATGTCAACCGCCCAGAATTTTCATATGGGCACAAGTGATAAGGAGCAAAGAATCTCGTGGCTGAAAGAAGCGCTGCTACTGCTTGAGTGCAGTAGACATTCAAAGATCGCAGCTGAGACAGAGGCGGCAGAAGCGCTCGAACCAAAACTATCTGGCGAGCATGATGATGGAGAGAGGACTCAAGTGTGGGAGAAGTGCTAGATGCTGTTCTTCACGAAAGTCGAGCTAGACCAAAGTAATGCAGCAACCCGAGACGAGCTCAAAAATCTAAAAAAAAAACTGAGCAGGAAAGGTTGACCAAGCTGCGTAAAGAGGAGGAAGCTTGAAAGCGTGAAGAGGCTGAAAGGAGAGCATAGGACAAAATTGGATGAAATTGCTAGAAGACAGGGCAACTCATGGAAAGCTGTTCACGTTACAGGAAGTAGCGTGTTCACATGCATAAGATATGTCAGGAGACCCACTGCCAGCATTTGCCGCTGAACAACCACTCAGCGGAAGCAAATATCATGCGATCAACGGGCACCAGCTCGGGGTTCCGCGGAGATGTGAGTTCCGCGTAAGTGTAGTTCTGCGGGAACAATAGTAGCGGCGGAACTCGCACCAAGCCGGCCAAAGTCCTATAAATACCACTTGGTTTCTCATTCGAAGGGACACGACGAGAGGAGACAACTCAACCGGGACAAAAGATCTCCCACGCTGAAAGAAAAGAGAACGTGAGTTCTCAAGATATTTTTTTTTCTTTCCTTCTTTTAGGTAAAAAAAAGTCTTTCTTATTAAAAAAATTACATATGTATGAATTATTTTCTAAAATAATAATAATAATAATAATACTTTTCCCAACGTGGATACTCCCCGACTGGCGGGTTGAATTGACACACGGGTTAAGTATTTTCCTCCTTTAAAAATAAAATAAAAAATATATATGTGTATTTTCTATATATAAATATATATATATATACATATATACATATATATTATTTTCAAAAACTACTTTTCCCAACGTGGATACTCCCCGACTGGCGGGTTGAATTGACACACGGGTTAAGTATTTTTCCCCTTTAAAAATAAAATAAAAAATATATATGTGTACTTTCTATATATAAAAATATATATACATATATACATATATATTATTTTCGAAAAAACCACTTTTCCAAACGTGGATACTCCCCGACTGGCGGGTTGAATTGACACACGGGTTAAGTATTTTTCTCTTTCAAAAATATATATATGTGTATTTTCTATATATAAAAAAATATATATAAATATATATATACATATTATTTTCAAAAAAACTACTATTCCCAACGTGGATACTCCCCGACAGGCGGGTTGAATTGACACGCGGGTTAAGTATTTTTCTTTTTTTTTCTTTTTTATTAAAAAATATGTATATATACATATGTATATTTTCTATATATATAAAAATACACATATGCATATACATTGTTTTCAAAAACCATTTTTTTTCTGCGCACGGGGTGGGTTATACAATATATATATATATATGAAGCTAAGTATTTTTTTATATAAAAAAATAATAATAATCGTATATATATATATATGGGCCCGGGGTCCCGGGATCTCACGGGCCGCCATATAATATATATATATATAAAGTTATGTATTCTTATGATAAAAAAAATATTCAACAATACATATCTGTAAAAAGGGGCCCGGGGTCCCGGGATTTTACGGGCCGCCGTATAATATATATATACACATATATATAGTTATGTATTTCTAGGATAAAATATATATATATAATAGTATATATATATATAAGGGATGGGGTCCCGGGATCTCACGGGCCGCCAAATAATATATATATACATACATCTATATAAAGTTATGTATTTTTATGATAAAAAAATATATAACAGTATATATATATATAAATGGGTCAGAGTCTCGGGATTTCACGGGCCACCGTATACTATATATATATAGTTATGTATTTCTGTGATAAAAAAATATATATATATAACAGTATATATATATATATAAAAGGGTCGGAGTCCCAGGATTTCACGGGCCGCCGTATAATATATATATACACATATATATAGTTATGTATTTCTAGGATAAAAAATATATATATATATATACATATATATATAGTTATGTATTTCTATGATAATATATATATATACATATATATAGTTATGTATTTCTATGATAAAATATATATATATATAAAAGGGACGGAGTCCCGGGATTTCACGGGCCGCCGTATAATATATATATACATATATATATAGTTATGTATTTCTATGATAAAATATATATATATATAACAGTATATATATATATATATATAAAGGCCCGAGGTCCAATGATCTCATGGGCCACCATATAATATATATATATATACATATATACATATAAATTTAAGTATTTTTCATGATATATATATAAATATATATATATAAAGGCCCGGAGTCCCGGGATCTCATGGGCGCGTCATATATAGATGTACATATAAAGCTAAGTATATATATATATATGCACAAGGGCCGGGGTCCCGGGATCTCATGGGCCGCCATATAATGTATATATATACGTATATATAAAGCTATGTACTCTTATATGACAATATATATATATAAAGAGGGCAAGGGGTCCCAGGATTTCTAGGGCCGCCACATATATATGTATATATATAAGGCTAAGTGTTTTCATGATATAAAAAAAATAGTATATATATAGGCCCACGACCCTGGGAGCCCATCGAGCGTGCCATAAAATGGCCAGGGATACCAGGATCTATAGTTCGATCTTGCGTGGACGGGAGACCGGGCTCTCCTTTCTCTGTAAATAAAAAAAAAGAAAAGAACAGAAAAAGGAACCGTAACTGCTGTTCTCTTCCAAAAAAAAAAAAAGAAAAAAAAAAGAAGAGAAAAGAGAACGGGGGACGTTAAAAAAAAAAGTGGCCCAAGGATCCCAAAATAAGATATATATATATATATATATATATATATATATATATATATATATATATATATATAGAAGCCTCAAAAAATATATTATACATATATATTAAAAGGCTTCCAAAAATATATATATTATTTTCTAAGATACATATATATATATATTAAAAGGGACTCCAAAAAATGAATATTTTGTTTTCTAAAAATATATATGCCCCGCGCGCCTCCAAAAAAATGAATATTTTGTTTTCTAAAAATATATACATGCCCCGTGGGCCTCCAAAAAAATGAATATTTTATTTTCTAAAAATATATATATGCCCCGCGGGCCTCCAAAAATGAATATTTGGTTTTCTAAAAATATATACATGCCCCGCGGGCCTCCAAAAATGAATATTTTATTTTCTAAAAATATATATGTGCCCCGCGGGCCTCCAAAAATGAATATTTTGTTTTCTAAAAATATATATGGGTCCCGCGAGTGTCCAAAAATGAATATTTTGTTTTCTAAAAATATATATGGGTCCCGCGAGTGTCCAAAAATGAATATTTTGTTTTCTAAAAATATATACATGCCCCGCGGGCCTCCAAAAATGAATATTTTATTTTCTAAAAATATATATGTGCCCCGCAGGCCTCCAAAAATGAATATTTTGTTTTCTAAAAATATATATGGGTCCCGCGAGCGTCCAAAAATGAATATTTTATTTTTTAAAAATATATATGTGCCCCGCGGGCCTCCAAAAATGAGTATTTTATTTTCTAAAAATATATATGGGTCCCGCGGGCCTCCAAATATGAATATTTTGTTTTCTAAAAATATATATGGGTCTCGTCGGCCTCCAAAAATGAGTATTTTATTTTCTAAAAATATATATGTGTCCCACAGGCATCCAAAAATGAGTATTTTATTTTCTAAAAATATATATATGCCCCGCGGGCCTCCAAAAATGAGTATTTTTTTTTCTAAAAATATATATGTGCCCCGCGGGCCTCCAAAAATGAGTATTTTATTTTTCTAAAAATATATATGTGCCCCGCGGGCCTCCAAAATGAGTATTTTATTTTCTAAAAATATATATGTGCCCCGCGGGCCTCCAAAAATGAATATTTTGTTTTCTAAAAATATATATGTGTCCCGCGGGCCTCCAAAAATAAGTATTTTGTTTTCTAAAAATATATATGTGCCCCGCAAGCCTCTAAAAATGAATATTTTATTTTCTAAAAATATATATGTGCCCCGCGGGCCTCCAAAAATGAATATTTTATTTTCTAAAAATATATATGTGTCTCGCGGGCCTTCAAAAAAATATATATTTGTCCTGCGGGCCCTAAAATATATATATATATTATACACACATATATCTTAGAGACTTTAAAAAATATATATACATATGTATATTATAAAAAAATTTATATACTTCTCCCTGAGTAAATACTCCTCAGGTAATGGGTTAAGTTGATACACGGGGCCAAGTACCTTTCTATTATATACATATACATATGTATATATATATATGAAAAAAAAGTGAATGACCTCTTTGCTCAACCCGTGCCTCAATGTCTGAGCAAACCCGCTTAGGCCCGAAACTCTCCAAAAAACCCAAGATGGCTCAAAACTCTTCAACAAGCCCAAGATGGCCCGAAACTCTTCAACAAGCCCAAGATGGCTCAAAATTCTTCAACAAGCCAACTTGGGCCCAGAACTCTTTAACAAGCCCACTTGGGTCCAGAACTCTTCACAGGCCTAGTTGGGTGCAAAATCCCTTAACAAGCCCAGTTGGGCCCAAACCTCCTTAAATGGTCAAAGTTGACCCAAAAATACTTTTAAAACTCAGTTGAATCCATTTCTTGGTAAAACCACCCAATTATTCAATCCAAAGACTGAATGCAGGAGACGCTGGTTTCTTATACAAGTACAGAAGCTGAAAGCGGGACACGCTGGTCTGCTGTGTAAATCTAGAAGCTAAGAGCGCACTTATTTTGCTATGTAGGGTCACTAGTGTAGCCGACGGGCCCCTCACTTGTTCCCAAATCGAGTCATTGCTGGTCGACGGGCTAAGCGTAAACTCACATTTAAGTCATGGCGCGTGGCGTCATGTATCTCATATTTAAGTCATGGCGCATGGTGTCATATACCTCACATTCGAGTCACGGCGCGGGACGAAGTGTACTTACTTATCTTTATTGCTTTGTCAGACACGATTTTTCGTGCACTTGTAAAGACGTAGAAAGATCTTATGCGCATTTCATCATTATTTCCATAAAAATAAGCATTTTTTATGGACTATTGTATTCAACTCTTTTAATCAAGGGTTTTCTCGTTGGAGATGTAAAATCAGAATGTGGAACACAATGCAAAATATTTCTGTGATATACTTTTCAGACTCGGTTAAAGAATTAGATGCTTTAAAATTTTTCTGGGGAATTAATTGAGCATTTATTTTCAAAACTGGAGGAAAATAATTTTTCACGAGGCCGGAACAGCAAGCTTTGCATACTTGGCTAGTGCTTGCTAACCTATAGACTGGAGACTCTACATGTATAACGTGATTGGTCTCTTCTACCAGTAGTGCATGGGCGGTCACGTATTGGCATGCTATGAATGAATGGGTAGCGTCAGAAACAAACAAAGGTACTGCCAAATTCCCTAGAATATAAACCGTACCTGTGACCACCTTCTCTTCTTGTTCTTGAGATTCTGTCTGGGTCAAGGCATGCACGTGCACCGGGTTCGTAGAAGTTTCCTGCTTATTTGTTGCTCTAGGTATCCTAAGCTGAGCAGGTCTTCCACATCCTTGAGATGACTACGCCTTGTTTGGGCAATTTGGGGCTATGTGACCTGTTTGATCACATATATAACACTTTAACACCTTTGCTTCCCCTGGCCTGCACTCCTTGGCAATGTGACCCGTCTGTCCACATTTATAACACCGGTTCGAGCCCTTTAGACACTTGCCTATATGACGTTTCTGACACTTCCTACATAGTGGCAAACTTTTCTCTTTTGAATTCCTTTTCCCTTTCTTACACTGCCTTTTCTAGCTTTCTCTCTCCTAGTTTTCGGTTCCTTAGAACCCATACTGAATGCCTTTGAACCCAATCTTAGTTCTTGAGTTCTCAAAGCCTCAATTTCCAAAGCTCTTGCTCTCTCAAGGCTTGAAGCGTAATCCTTTATCAGTAGGGGTGCCAAATTTTCTCGTAGATATGGCCTCAACCCTTGTTGAAATCTCTGTGCCTTATTCTGAGGCACATTAGTGATCCATGGCACATATATGACCAGAGCATTGAATTTTGTAGCATACTCCGTGACCATCATCCTCCCTTGATATAATTTTTCAAATTCTACCATCTTTTGACTCTGTAATCCAACCGGGAGGTATTCTTTGTTAAAATTCTTCCATAAATATTTGCCAAGACACTTCTTCGGGTCGTGGCATTGTGATTAACATTGTCTCTCACCATTTGTGTGCATCTTTTGCTAACAAATGAGTGGCACACAGTACTTTCTGACAGTGATTGCACGGAGATATCCTAAATAATTTCTTAATCTCTGTCATCCACTGCTCTGCTTGGACCGGGTCGGGTTCTTCAGAGAATTTTGGGGGTCGCTGTGCTAGAACGGCATTTATGGCTCTTTTATCAGCTTTCATCAGCTGATTTTCATCCCTTAGCGGTGCCGGTGTGACAATAGGGTCCACCATAGGAGTAGGTCCTTCTCTCTCTGCACTACCCAACTGAGCTTGTTGGGTCCTTTCCCATAATCCCTGTATAATGTCGGCAGTCTGCGCTGCCCAATCTCTAGTGGCCTGCTGCATTGCTTTTTCCACCGCTGCAGCCACTCTTTCCTCCGTGAGTCTATTATGTCTTGACTCAATTTCCTCTTCCACATTCCATTCAGGGCTTTCATCATTCCACCTTTGTTGGTTCCTTTGGTTTTGTGTCACTAGCCTTCCTCTTTTAGGTCGATTAGTTTCGCCAATTTCATGTTAGCTTGGAACCTCTGTCGCTACCTCTTTTCCTTTATTTTTCCTTACTCCTGCTCTCGTTTCCACCATTGTTTTAATCTAAGTATACAACAACACAATTTTCATTTTCAATTAGCATTAAATCATTGTATCGCATTTCATTGATAATCATCAGGGAATCATTTCATACGCATTTCATTATCACATGGTCACAACTAATTTATTCAATCATGTGATATCACATCATTCAGCTCACGCTCATTCATTCATACATATATCTAAAGCACTTGGAATTCAATATATCAACATACTCATTCCTATCCATCATATTCACATCATCACATTCATATTTAGTAAATACAAAAGTGAGTCACACCTATGTACCCATATAGCATAGCACACACATTTCACATTTACATACATGTTAGTTCACCATAGAAACTATAGTATCATCCAGCCATAATTATACATATACCACATTGTCATCAAGCCACACTTGTATATACACAACTTAAAAACCAAAAAAAGAGACACGAAAGTTCATCGTCTTCCAGGTCCTCTCCTTAAACGTCTACATCTACGTGGAACTTGTGAGCGTGCCTCTGTGATTGTACTAGTGTTGGACCACGCCTGAACCTCATCATCACCACTATCATCATCATCGTCCTCATCCTCGTCATCCTCTACAAACTCCACTATTTCCTCCTCTACTTCCTCCTCTTCATCCTCTTCCTCTTCCTTCCCTTCTTCCTTGAAAGGCTCGAGGAATTCCATAGGGTCATCATCATCATTGACCTCGGCCAATCGAACAATTTCACCTGTGTCCTCCATTATATAAAGCATCACGTCATCAAGTTTAGGAGCAACAGGTACTTCGATGACTCCCTCAGCACGACGCCTTTGTATATAGAGGGCCATGTCTAGTTCCCGTTGATGGAGTCGTTCCCACGGTGCTTCGTAGCGAAACTGGACACATCCAACGACGAACCTATACCATGGGCCTACGTCGGGGGGTATGGGTGCTTTAGTCTTTGCCCAAAAGTCCTGTAGGTCCTGTGGGTCTACTCTGTCCATTGGAACATGTGGATCCCTGGGAATTCCAAGATAGGTGCTTGGTAGCACTCGTGCCCTAGGTTTGTAACTAGAGGGCTCTCCTAATTCTTGTTCATGTTGGTCAGACGGAACTACGGGAAACTGTGGGGTACTGTGCTGGGATCCCCACCATCTATTAATATTTTCTTCCCTTTGCTGTCTCTTCTCCTCCTCTCTTTCCTATTGTAACTCGTCCGCAGTCATCACCCGGTTACCTCTATCCGCCATCTGTATAGACATAGCAATCAAATTGCATTACAATAATAATTCGTTATCATATGGCATGCATTTCATCATGTTATAAGCATACCTAATCATCACATAAACATATCTATTTCATCATACAGCATGTATTTCATCATGTTATAATCATACATGAGCCTCATATAATCATATCTAATTCATCACGTAATCATAGGTAATCATGTATAATCATGTGTAATCATGCATATCTCATCATATTCTACCAATTTCCTATTCTTAGAAATTTTCCACATCTATTTACCAATCCATGCTCTGATACCAAGCTCTATGGCGCCCCAAACTGAGCGTCACATCCTAGCCCTTACCTCCGGATCGTATCGATTGGTAAATGTGATCAGGATTGTTGCCCTGTCACACGGCGGGTTTTATTTGAAATTTATCTCATTAATTATGATCATGTAGAAATTCACATAACAGTTCAAATCTTTATATACTCAACTCAGGCATATTTAAGTCATTTCAATTTCCATTCATCACATACAAGTATGATGTTCAAGTAATATTTCAGTACTTGCCTAAATCAGATGTCATAGCATATATACATTGTAGTCTTCAATGTAAAACACTTCATATAGTTTACAACCATTTCACATGAGTTTTTTTAACATAAAAACTCTAAAGTTTTTCCATTGAATCCTTAAGCTTGTATTTGCTCCTTCACCACGTCCTGTCTTTCACCTATCTTTGGGTTTGGAAAATAAAATCGTGAATCAAAACTCAATAAGCAAGTTATTTGCATTTTACAGGCAAGTCATTTCAGGAAACATTTTGCATTTAAAATTATCTTGGAAAGCAATGTATACCTCGTCAAAAGGTATATCTTAAAATCATAAAATCATAAAATCTTGTACCCATCACGAGTACCATATGCATAATGCCATATAAAACATGAACATATATATATCTTTTTTCCCTTAGGATGGAAGCTAACCGAGCGACCATCTGTCACGTTATCACCCATTTCAGAGAGGGCGCCGCCGGCCTTTTGCCTGTTTTAAGCGACTTGGCCACACTAAGGGGGGACAATCGGTCCCCTTCAAGTGGACTTAGTACCATGTGCCCATGAACTTTTTCATAAATCCATCTTTAACATGCTAGCATGATTTTTCAATCAGAAGTATAGAATCACATCATTTTTCCGTAGCATTTATCAAAGGCAAATTTCATAATAGTGCATTTGAAGTAAAATATCATTTCAATACCATTTTTGCTAAGGGATGGCCATCCTTAAACACATTGGAAGTAATTTTCATAATTTCATCAAACAAGTTAAAGCAAAAATTTCATTTATGTAAACAATTTAGAAAAGTAAAAATCCTTTAGAAAATTTGCATGCTTACCTTTGTCCCTTAGCTTTCCGCTTCCACTTTTTCTTTGCCTTTGCCTACATGAGAATAATATATTTTTTTCATATATTTATTTTTCTCATATTTCATTTAGTTTTCCAACCCATTCCACTCACATATATCATTTATTTGACTTCACAAGTCATTATGCACATATATAGCATATTTCGTCGGCTACCACATCGCATAACTTATATAACCCCATACATAGGGTATTCATTTTAATCTCATAAAATTCATTCAATAATCATCATACATAGGTTCATTAACCTCAATTTTCCATTTTTCAAAAATTCACACATGGGTGTTTCTTCTATGCACATATCATTGTCTTAGCTTCATAAATCAAATCCAAAATTTTGGAATTAATATAATAAAATATTAAACAGATATATAAACATGGAATTCATCTTATTTTCATGCATTTTTGCACAAAATTACTTTTCACAAGTCATTCATCACTTATACACATTTATCACTTCACATATGCCCATTTTGCAATATGCACATAAAATATCTCATAAAATTTTCCAACTCAGAAATTTAATCCATATTTCAGCATGTTAATTACCCTTAATTACCATTGAATTTAGGGTATTTTTATGAGATTTAAATCCATTCAATATAGGTTTCCAAAAAGCAAGTTTGGAACCCGTTTTTTCACCCATTTAACGTGTCTTTTGACACATAACCCTATGCAGTCATATAATTCCGAAATTCTAGAAAATAAATCTATTTTTCATAATCCATATTTAGGGATTTAACACATATATAACATCCATGAAATATCATTTCTCGAAACAGCAAGTTTCCTACACGTTTTGAGCCTCGTTTCACATCGGTTAGACACACTTTTATAAAATCTATAAAAATCAGTTTTAGGGCTTCTTTTTCCAAATATTTTTGGGAATCCATAACACCTTAAACCTAAGGTATTTTACCCTACATAACATTCACAAAACATGCAAACCTATTTTCATAACATTTTTAGCATAGAAATAAGGAAATTAGGTCATAATCATCACTTTGCATTCCATAACTTAAAAAATTAATCATTTAAGCATAAACCATCATATATTTTGCATGAATACATGATTCATAATCTAATCACATCATCAAACCAAAACAGCAACTTGTCATGGAGATTTAGGGTTTAAAAACTTGGATTTTCCACTCAATATACATGCAAAACTTCACTTTGATGAACTTAAACATGAAAATTCGTACATGAAACCTAATACCCATTAAATATTTATTCAAAATCATGTTAAACCATCACTTTACAGATTCTTTAAACATCCCTTCTGTATTCAAGTTTTGAGTTTAAAACTCAAGTTAAATAACTTAAAATCAAACATATATTTACTTAGTTTAGAGCTAATTCAAACCCTAGCTCTTGGAGATGATTTCCTCCCACAAATTCTCTCCCTTTTTCCTTGTTTTTTCTTCTTCCCTGGCTGGGCAAAATGGACATGAGCTGCTGCTTGCTTTGGAGTGAAAATTCCAGCACTTTGCCAACTTTCCAACTCCTTCTCTCAATTGACGTGAATGGGCTATAAGCTGGATTTTTTTCTAGCTGTGGGCCCCACTTCTTGGGAAATTTCCACATCATTAAATGGTAGCATATCCACTTCATGTGCTGGCTGAATTTCAGCCTAGTAAAATGAGATTTTACCATTTTACAAAAATCACAAAACTGCCCAAAATCCTAGCCGTCCAAGCTGCCCATCTAGTCACGTCCTTTGCTGCCTATTTTCCAGAAATTTTTTTTATTTTTTAATAATTACTATTTAAGGGTAAAACATACACTTAATTTCCCTTTAATTTATATATTAATTTGGTGTTAGAAAATTATCAAAATGGCAGCAACCCAACCATAATTCTGCACGTCCCATGCTCCACAAGCTGTCCACTTTTTCAGCTTCATGCATCTGCATTTTCTAATTATTTTATTGCTGAAAATATTTATCATTGGATGCATATCTTATGTACCTGCATCTCAGATGCATATGCATATATTTTAAAAATTAAAAATGCAAAAATATGCAGCATGGCAGCCCCCTTAGACGTCCCCTTATGCCACATAGCCTATGCTCACTTGAACACTCCTAGCTTCATCAATTGTGCACATTCATTGCTGAGATTTTATTTGGATATTTTCATTTTATATTAATGCATAAAATGCCTTAAAAATGGGCTGCACTTGACACCACAAATTCCATTAAAAATATGCAATTATGTATTGTACTCTAGCATTAAATGCAATGTACTCTTGAGATGCATTAGTCAACCAAGTTCACCTTTTTCAATGCAGGTGTTTTCCCAAAATTCCATGCTTAATCTAAGCCATCCAAATTAAACATCTCATAATTTCATTAAACCGTTTCAAATTTCATCTCAATCCGTTTTTCCTAGCTCCCGTTATAGCCATTTAAAGTTAACGGTTGAAATTAAAATATGATAAATAAATCATATCACCCATTTTATCAAAAATTTTTATAACCCATTAATCACATAATATCAAGCCCAACATCATTAATTTCCATGTCAATTTTCACTTGAATCCGCCTTACAGGCGTTGAGTTATGAATTTTTCAATATTTTTCCATTAAACTTGTCAATTATCATATAAATTCTCATAATTCATATTAAATAATGAAAAATGATTATGCATAATGTATTGACATATTTACATCAACGATAATTTATTCTAATTTTTTTGTCTCATTTTAGCTCAAAATGATCATTCATATCATTATTGCTAATCCATAACCCTAATTACAATAATTAGCAAAATCACATAAAACCTTTATAATTCAATAATTCTCAAATAGATATCATATACATGATTAATGCATACATATGGGTTCTACATTGATTAGGGTTTCACATCCTACAAGGTAGCTAATCTTGTAAAAAGAATTAAACCACATGTGCAAGGGTGTGGCGCCCCTAACCGAGCGTCACATCCTGAGCCTTACCTCGGGATCGTTATTGACTGGTAAACGTGATCAGGATTGTTGCCCTGTCATACGACGGGATTTAACGGATATTTTTCTGATTATTTACAGCTTCTCACAAATTAATTTCATATTATTTTTCATCAAATCCCCTTTTCAAGTCATCCTTGACCTAATATACACATTACATTTCTTATATAATCATAAAATTTCATAACATGTCTATCATCCATAATTTGCATGTTCATAAAACACAAATCATCACATAGATCATAAAATATTAAGTCTCATTACATTCCATTAACCACAAACAACACATGTTAAAATTCATATGATCTTCACATTCTTCATGCTTAGTTCGAGCTCCGTGTCTCTTTCATTTCCTCACCTGTCTATGGGTTTGGAAAAAAAAACATGAGTTGTACACTCAATAAGCAATCTTTATACATATTTTCAGGCAAATCATTTCGAAGGCAATATTTTTCAAAAGCATTTCTCCCCATTCAGTAGAGACACTTATCAAGTGATCAACTATCTGCGAAGCAGAAATTTTTTTTTTACAATCATTGTGGAAAGCAACATTATACCCCCTCGGGGGTATATCATGACAATGAGATGAATGCATTATGATCCCTTAGGATAGAAGCTAGCTAGGCGACCATCCGTCTTTATCTTCTCCCATCCAGGGAGGCGTCACCGGCCCTTGGCCTATCTTAGCGACTCGGCCACACCAAAGGGGGACAATCGGTCCACTTACACCTTTAAGGTAGACCTTATACTGTGTGCACATGAATTTATCCATGACATGCTAGCATGATTTTCCTTGCATAATTTCATAAAACAATAATTTTCATATTTAACAAAGTAGTTATGTAAATCAATTATCAATACATAGTGAACTAAGGAATGACCATCCTTAAAGAACTTAGAAATAAATTTCAAATATCATTTGCTAAACCAATAAAAGCAGTTAAAACATCATTTGCAATTATTTAAGAATAATTTAAGAAATAAAAATCATTTAGAAAATTGGCTTGCTTACTTGTTCACGAGAGCTTTCCGGGTTAACTTTTTCTTTTCCTTTGCCTATACATCAAAGAATGATATAGCGTTCATGTAAATTTCATTTGCTTGCATTCATTTAGTTTTTCAATCCCATTTTCATAAATATTCATAGCCCGCTTGAATCCCAAGTTGGGTATACGTACATAACATACCTATATATCAATCATTCATTACATCACACATTCAGTTCCCATATTTAGCGTAACATTTGCACATGTCATAACATATTCATTAATCATTCATTGGACATCATATGAAGTGATAAACTTCCAACTTGTCATTTTTCACATATTTTTCATATTTCACATGTTGTACCCATTTTAAAGCACTTGATTAATGTCCTAAACCCCATATATTAATCTGAAATTTTGGGGTTATCTAAACAGAAATACCTTTCACATGTTTCCATCATATTTTTATGCATTTCTGCATTTTAGCAATTTACATAACTCATTTATCATTTTATCGTACTCATTATTTCACATATGTTCATTTCTCAACACATAATTCATGTGTTTCTTAAAATTTTTCAAATCAGCAACTTGGATTCTAATTCAGCATGATTATCCACCTCAATTAGCACTTTATTTAGTGTATTTTCGTGAATTTTTAAGCCATTAATTTCAGGGTTCAAAAACAGCAACTTTGGGACGTGATTTATACTTTAATGTCCCTTTTGATACTCAAACCTAAACAGATTTTAAACCATTTGAATCCAGCAATTAATCCCACTTTTCTTAACCCAAATTCAGGGTATTTTCACATATTTAAAGTCCATATATAGGTTGCTTACAAATAGCAACTTTTCATGCATATAGGGTACCTTTCTACACCCCTTTGGACGTCCAGCTATTATGTGGCGCCCGAACCGAGACGTCACTTCCTTACCTCAAGATCTATCGATTGGTAAATGTGAATCAGGATTGTTGCCCTGATCACGCGGCGGGTTCTTAATTGGAATACGTCCAAATTTTTTTCGTTTATTTATCTGTCATCATTCATAACTTGACACGACAATCATCACACATTATGACATTTCACTTGTAATAAAATTCATCATTTCATTCATAGCATCTTTACATGCCTGTCATTATACACTCAATCATTGTACATATCATACTTGCATACATTCAGTCCTTGATTCACATGGAACTTAGAATTCTAACTAAGTTCATATGCACAAACTCATAGCATCTTTTCATGCCTTTCTACAGTGAAAGTTTCCTTGACTTAAGCATTACATTTTACAATCCATATATCCATACATTCATACATTCAATCTTTGAATCATATATAAAACTTAAAATTCTAATTAAGTTCACATAGACATTAGCTTACCTTAGCACATGAAGCTTATCATAACTTTCCATTTCTTCAATGGATGGCTCCTGTTCCTTTGCAAGATCTCTTCTTTCACTTGTCTATGGGTTGGGAAAACAAAACGTGAGTCACGACTCAGTAAGCAAGCATTTTATCTTTAGGACAAGACTTCTTGAAAACCTTTTTAATAAACATCAAAAATACCTTGTTCCTGAGGACATGTATATGTCCTAAAATACCATCGTGAAATCCTTTGTTTATGAGGACAATTCCATGTCCTTGAATGTTTTCATAAAGCATTCATTCTTAAAATCATTTACAAGCCACGTCTGGGCTTGTTTAGGCAAAACATACACATTTTACCTTTGATGATGAGTTTCCTTTTATCTTATATGAACATTTTTACTGTTCATAGCCATTACATGAAATCATCGATTGCCAGTGGACGGTTTACGTCCAAAACAACATAAATCCTTAGGCAAAGGAGACATCTCATGTCTCAAAACATCATTAACATAAACCATCATAAAATCCTTCTGCCAAGAGACATTTTATGTCTCAAAACATCATTAACATAAGCCATCATAAAATCCTTTAGCCAGGAGACATTTTATGTCTCAAAACATTTTTCATATAGCTTCCTTTGGCAATGGACATTCATATGTCCTAAAACACTTTTTATTTAAACACATTAACATTGGACATTCTCATGTCCATAAACTCTTATCATTTAGGTTATTTAGAAATGGACATTCTTATGTCCAATCCACGTTTCACATAAATTTTTTTCATAATCCCCGTCTTGGGGCTTGTTTATAGCAAACAAGGCAAATAAAATACATAAATCATTTTCATAACTTCATTTGCATAAAAATATTTTCTTTTATCCCCGTTATTTACACTTTTGTGTAAAACACCCCGTCTTTTAGGGTAACATATGCATATTAGCTCATAAAAATTCCTTTTAGGATAACTTTTTGCATAGATGCTTTTATATCCCAATCTTTGGGCTTTTGAAAAGCAAAACGTATGCAAATGCATTTCTCCCCATCCAGTAGTGACACTTAGCAAGTGATCATGCTACCTTTTGGAAGAGAATCCTTAACAACACGCTAGCCCAGCGGCTGTTTATTTATCCTGCTCCCATCTCAGGGAGGGCGCCGCTGGCACTCCTGCATCCCTTAGTAACTTGGCCTTATGTAGAGTGGGCCTCGGTCATCCCAACCGTGCTCTACAACCAGCCTATTCCTTGTACCGGTGCACCGTACGTTATCCTGACGGACCGCAGTCCGTTTGGTTTAAAGAACCACAGACCGCAGCCCATGTCCTTTTAAACCGGGATCACAGACCGCAGCCTGCATCCATATGCACAAAAATCGTAGACCGAAGTCTATATTTAAGTTTAATTTTCAAAATCACATCATAGACCGCAGTCCGTGTCAACTTGTAAGCGAGCGCACCCACTTTAACAAGTTGTTATTTGAAATCTAGTTTTAGGATGACCTTCCTTAAATTCCTTTAAAAACGTTTTAAGTAAAATATTTTGATAACATTTGAAATATTCCAGAACAATACATCTTAAAATCCTTTTAAATGAAAGAATTTCAAATCCTTTGGATTTTCATAAATAAAATATATTTTTCTCTAATATTTGCTTGGTTTCCATTTCAGGGCCTTTTGTTTACAAAAGTTATGCAATTATGCTATCCCCTTGTCCATGGCCTAAAAATTTAATAATTGTCCACATATCTATTATTTTTACATATAGGGAAATTGCACAATCTTTTGTATGCCATTAAGCAACCTGAAATCAAACCATTTTATGAAATAAATCATAGGAGGTTGGTCATCCATAAATCCCTTTTTAACACATCCGTATAAATATTTTTAACATAAATTTCCTTGTCTAATGGAAATCAAAACTTTTCGAACATCATTTCAATACATATGGACTATGTCCAAAACATCATTTATTATTTAATTATCTTGACCTAGCAAAATAAATCTTTTCATCATTGTTTATCGCGAGTTATTGTAGAAATAACTCAAAACTCATTTACAAATAATATTTTGTGAAAAAGGGTAAAATTCCCTTTTTCTTATAAAATGCTGTTGAAACAATATCATATAGAACTTGCTTGCTTAAAAGCAAATCCTTAAAACCATAGATATCAAACATGAAATCCTTAAAAAAAACATTAGCATGGAGAACTTGCTTACTCATAAGCAAAATTTCTCAATTCCATTAACATGAAGCATTCCCATCCTTGGCAACACTTAGGATAAATTATTTATCTTAAGAAGTGTCGCTTGCTTCCCATGAAGCAAACCTTAAGACTTTTCATTAAAGTCATCATTTCTCAAAACTTATGGTTTTGCATTAAAGCCGTCATATTCAAAACTTGTGCTTGCTCATTCGTTAAAACATAAACATAAACAATTCAATCATATCAATCACATAGAAAAAAAATGGCATTTTAGAAAGTTCGCTTGCTTACCTGAGATCGCCATAATCCCTTTTCCTTCCATTCTTTTCCTTGCCTATACGCATAAACACGACATTGCATTTATACATACAAATCTCATATGCTTGCACATAACTTAGTTTTCCAACCCATATATTTTTCATTAACATATATCCTTCATCTATCATTTACTTATCCATTTTTCACATTTCTTTCATTAGTGCTTACTTTAAGCACATGTTCATGAGTTTAAGCTTCATATATCAATCCCAAATTTTAAGATTAACAAAGACTATCAAAACAGCACCTTGTTTACAAGTTTCAACATATTTCCATCTATTTTGCATTTTAGCAAATCACATTAACTCGTTACTCCTTTCCATCATTCATATCTTACACTTAAACCCTCTTAACGACACATATAATTTGTGTTATGGAAAATTTTCCTAAACAACAATATATTCATAAAATATATCATATTTTCATGCATTTTTGCACAAAAGCATATTCTACATGTCATTTATCATCCTTGCATGTCCATTCCTTCACATATGCCCATTTGGCAACATATACATAAGATATTTCATAAAATTTTCCAAGGCAGAAATTTAATCCATATTTCAGCGGGTTAATTAACCTTAATTACCACTGCATTTAGAGTATTTTTATGGGGTTTAAATCCTCTTGTCATAGGTTTCCAGAACAGCTAGTTTGGAACCTATTTTTCACCCGTTTAACGTGTCTTTTGACACATAACCTTAGGCAATTATATAAATATGAAATTTCAGAATATAATCTCACTTTTATTAATAAATATTTAATTATTTAACACATATATCATTTTGTATCATTTCTACATAGGTTTCATATTTCTTTTTGATTTTTTTCTCAAACTATCCACATATGTTGAAATCAGGCGTACTGAAATCTCAAAAACTTGAATTAATATCAAATAAAGTATTTTTCATCTGAAATTTCAACCATAACTTAATAACTTCATTAAAAAACTTTCATAAAAATTTCAGCACGAAATATTGACATTATATATTTATTTTGGCATTTTTACCTTGCTGGACAGCAGAATCCATTTTCAGACAGCCTGAATGACGTTAATTATGGGGTATATTTACACCCATAAAAATCTCATTTTTAATTTTTTCTTGTAATACTCAATATATCTTATATATTATTTAAACTTTTCCGTCCAAAAATCCTTGTAGAAAAATTATTAAAAATCATTTTCTACAGCTGATCCTGTCACCCGTTTTACTCTGTTTGGGCTAATTTTCTCGGATTTTTAATTTGCAAATTAGTTATCATTTTAAGCTGAAAATTTGATCGTTCCTTAATCACCACATAAGGAGTACTACCAAAACTTTTCATGATAAAATTCATCCATTTACTATTCCGTCCATATTTTAGTTTACAACATCATATATCATTCAAAACTTCACTTTTTATCATTTAAATAATGGAATTTCTTGCATGCAAGCTAATTCTCAATCCATAATCACTCAAAATCATGTTGAATCACCACTTTTAAAGATTCTTTAAGCATCCATTCCATATTTAGAATCTGGAGTTCAAGAACTCAAGATAACCTAATCAAAATAACCCATATACTTAACTTGGTTAATGGAGATCAAACCCTCATCACTTGGAGATGATTTTCCTCCTCAAATTCCCCTTCTTTTCCCTTGGTTTTTCCTTCTCCTTGCTGGACAAGTTGGGGACGTGAGCTGCTGTTTGCATGGAATAAAATCCAGCATTTGGAAATTTCCAATGTCTCTCTCTCTCATGTGAATGTGCATGCCTTTGAGGAGCTGGATTTTCTCCAGCTGTGGGCCCCACTTGCTGGGCATTTTCCACACACATAAATGCATCCCTATCCCCCTTATGTGCTGGTGAACTCACAGCCACATAAAATTGCATTTTTCCATTTTTTAAAAATCCACAAATCTGCCCTCATCTTGACCGTAAATCTGCTTCCACCATAACGTCCAGCTGCTGCCCATTTTCTGATTTTTCTCCCATTTTTAATAACCCAATTTTGAGGGTAAATTATACACCTAATTACCCCTTAATTCATGTATTAATTTGGTGTAAAAAAATTAAGAAAAATTATTACAGCAGCATCAAACATGGGACGTCATTTGCATACACAATCTGTCCATTTTTCCACCTTTCATGGGCAGCTGCAATTCACGAATTTCCTTGGATTTTTTTCACATAATTAAATGCTCATTTATGTATCCCAACATATCAGCTATATATATACATATTTTATAAAATAAAAAATTCAAAAAATATGGAGCAACCAGCCCATCAACGTGCTTGCCTTCGACACCTCACCTATGCTCACTTGAGCACTCATAGCTTCATCAATTATGGACATTCATTGCTGGGATTTTATTTGGATATTTGCATTTTATATGAATACATAAAATACCTTAGAAATGTGCTGCATTTGACACCTCATCTCCCATTAAATAATGCATTTAATCCATGTACTCTAGCCATTAATGGAAAGGTGCTTTTGAGGTGCATTAGTCAACCATGCTCACCTTTTTCATTGCAGGTATTTTCCCAACATTTCAAGCTTATTCCAAGCCATCCAAAATAAACATCTCATAATTTCATTCAACCGTTTCAAATTTCATCTCAATCCGATTTTCCTAGCTCTCGTTATAGCCGTTTAAAGTTAACGGTTGAAATTGAAATATGATCAATAAATCATTAATCCAATTTCATCAAGAATTTTCATAATCCAATAATCCCATAATATCAAGCCCAACATCATCAACTTTCATCTTAAATTTCACTTGAATCCGCCTTACAGGAGTTTAGTCATGAATTTTCTAGTATTTTCTAACATAATTCCACAATTTCTATTTTAATCTCCATTAATTAAATCATGGAAATTAAGCTAAACATTCATGCCACATTAGCATATTTTAATCCTCATTATGCTCCTTTAGTCACCTTGACTTATAATGGGCTCTGGCGATTAAATTTTTAATCACCATTCCTAGTGGAACCCTAATTGCAACATATCATAAAATCCTAAAATCATCCAAAAATTACATTTAATCATATATAAGTCACATGTACATGTTCAATGCATACATTGAATCTTACTTAGGTCGGGGTTTCACATATTAACCTTTTAAAAATCCGATTTTGGGCAGTCCTTGCTAACCCCCTTTTCACGTCCAAAGTACCCTAAATTTAGGGTATTTTACCCTATAATTCATCCATAATTTATTTGAACTACGTCATATATCATTTTCAACATTTAAACATGAAATTTGGATCTTAAGAGTAACCCTAATTAGCCTTCCTTCTCAAATTCATAAATCATGCTAAATTCAACATATATTCAACATCTAAACATGAATTATCATGTAATCATATCAACTTAATAAAACAGCAACATTACACAAAAATTCCAGCAAGTTTAAGAGCTCATAATCCACCCTAAACATCATTTCCTTTCACTTGAACCCTTAATTGCATACTTGCTATTAAATTCCCATTTAATATCCTAATTAAGGGATCATAAATCCTCCATTAAGATTTCATTATGAATCATATTTATGATTCATAAATTGAGTTAGAAAAATTAGATAAACTGATTCAACTCAAGTGTGTTGGTTCCGAGTTAATGGCAATTACCCAAGAGGGGAGGGGTGAATTGGGTATTTAAAAATTTACAACTTAAACAGAAACTTTACCCCGAATTAATCTAGTCCCCTTTATGAAGAAACAAAATGAGAGCAATAATGTAAAGAGCAGAAACAAAAATGAACACACAAGATTTTATAGTGGTTAGGGCAACCTCCCTACTCCACTCTTCCAAGCTCACACCCCTTGTGACTTGGGTTCCACTATGTATTCCGCGAATACAACTAGAGTCTCCACTCTCTTCTAGATTCTAGATCTAGGGGGCGTATACAACCAGAGCCTCCGCTCTCTTCTAGATTCTAGCTCTAGGGGGCATATACAACCATAACACAAGTAGGTGACGAATTCCACTCCAATCACACACTATTTTTCTTACACTTGATCTTAGTTACCCAAACTAAATCAAGTTCAATACAACAATAAGAATAAAAGAAAGTTTCTACACGTTACTGTTGTGTAGAGGCAGTTTTGGCGCAGAGAAGAACTTGTAGTGTAGACTTAGAGATTCAGCAAACAGCTCTTGACAGTTTGGAAGCAAAGTTCTTCTTCTAAATGTTGGCTTGATCACTTAATGCTCTTGAAGATAGGAGTTATGCACATTCAATGATTCTCAGCTAACCTCCTCGTTCATATTGAATGTCTTTTATAATTGTGGAGGGAATCCAAACATTTGGAGGTACGTGGCGCGCATTTAATGCGCCAACGTTCGAAAATTTTCCGACCGTTGCAACCCAAGTCGCAGGTGGAGTCGACTTCAGGTGCGACTTCGCCCAAGTCGCAGATGGAGTCGACTTTGGGTGTGACTTCGCCTGTTCGCAACTTCTTCAAGTTCCAGTCCGGGTCGACTTGGTCCTCGACTTGACCCAAGTCGCAGGTGGAGTCAACTTCGGGTGCGACTTCACCTCGACAGCTTGCTTAATGAACTTGAAATCTTTGGAATGCTTTGCTTGCTTGAGTTTCTTCATGTTTGGTTGTTCTTTCTTGATTTATATCTCTTTGGACCACTGTTTTATCATTCTAGTTTGATGTCTTTTAGCTCCATGATTTTCAAACCTTGAGTCCTTGAGTCTTGAATCTTTGTATTCATGAACAAATCCAATATATTTTGATTAGAATAGTTGAATTCATGCATCTTGCTTTCTTTGGACTTGGATTAGTCTTCATATGTTCCAAGTCGAACATCTAAGTCGACTTGATCTTCAACTTGACTCAAGTTCTACCTTGAAATCGATCTAATCCCTGATTTGGCTTCTGAAGTTTCTGCCCTGTCCAACTGAAGTCGATACTGGAGTTGACTTGGTCTGCGAATTTACCCAAGTCGCATGCGGAGTCGACTTCATATCCGACTTCCGCAGCTCTGCTCCTCGATTTCAACTCTGGACAGAAATGACGCCTCCAAGTTGCGACTGGAGTCGACTTGGTCTGCGACTTCACCTCAAGTCGCAAGCGAAGTCGACTTGGGATGCGACTTCGGCAGTTCTCGTTCTCGATTTCAACTCCGGAAGGAAATGACATCTTGAAGTCGCTTCTTGAGTCGACTTGGGGATCGACTTGGCCTAAGTCGAAGCCTGAGTCGACTTGGAAATCGACTTGACTTGCCATGCTTCATATTCTTCAAATTTATAACCTTAAGTCATTTCCACAAACATGTTAGTAACCAAAACTTACTCAAATTGATTTGTTAATCATCAAAACATAGACTTGGCTTATTTTCCACATATTTCCAACAATCTTCCCCTTTTTGATGATTGACAAAACTGATTTGAGTGTATACCTTTCAATGTCTTAAAAACATGCCAATTTTGCATTTTGAAGTTTTTAACATACTCATGCAAACAATAAAAAATATTCAAACAAAAACCAATCATAAAAACTTAGACTCGAATCCCGATCTCTTCTTAAAACCACTTAGACTCAAATCCCGATCTCTTCTCCCCCTTTTTGTCATTGTATCAAAAAATTGAGATAGAGTGGGTAAAACTTTTTGAGAATGGTCGGGTTGCTCCCCCTGAACCTGTGCTCCCCCTCAGTTTGTGCTTTGCTAAGTTAATTCAAGCATTCCCATATCATTTCTAATTTTATAAAATGATTCTTTTGCAAGAGGTTTGGTGAATATATCTGCAATTTGATCCTCTGTTCTTACATATTCCAAACATATGTCATGATTTTCTACATGTTCTCTAATAAAATGATGTCTAAGGTCTATATGTTTGGTCCTAGAATGCAATACTAGATTTTTAGTTAAACATATTGCACTAGTATTATCACATTTAATAGGTATATCTTTAAAATCCATGCCATAATCCCTAAGTTGTTGTTTCATCCAAAGCAATTGGGCACAACAGCTCCCGGTGGTAATATATTCGGTTTCCGCCGTAGATAGAGCAACACTAGTTTGTTTTCTTGAAAACCATGAAACCAACATGTTCCCAAGAAATTGACATGTTCCACTAGTGCTTTTTCTATCTACTTTGTAACCGGCAAAATCCTCATCCGAGTAGCTAATTAGATCAAAATTAGAGCCCTTTGGATACCAAAGTCCTATGTTGGTAGTGTCTACCAAATATCTGAAAATTCTTTTTACAGCTACTAAGTGTGATTCTTTTGGACATGATTGAAATCTAGAGCACATACACACACTAAACAATATATCAGGCCTAGAAACAGTTAAATATAATAAAGAACCTATCATGCTTCTATATAATTTTAAATCAATTTTTTTTTCTTTCTCATCTTTTTCAATTTTAATTATTGAACTCATAGGCGTGTTTGCTCCTTTGTTGTTTTCCATGCCAAACTTCTTCAACATTTCTTTGATATACTTGGACTGGTTGATGAAAATCTCTTCATTTAGTTGCTTGATTTGTAGTCCAAGGAAGAAATTCAGCTCCCTCATCATACTCATCTCAAATTCTTTCTGCATAAGCTCAGAAAATTCTTGACAAAGAATCTCATTAGTAGCACCAAAAATAATGTCATCAACATAAATTTGAATAATTAAGATATCTTTTTCTTTGTATTTGATAAATAAAGTGGTGTCTACCTTTCCCTTTTGAAAGTCATGATCAATTAAAAATTTGCTTAATCTTTCATACCAAGCTCTTGGAGCTTGTTTTAATCCATATAATGCTTTGGTTAATTTGTATACAAATTTAGATTGATCTTTCTCCTCAAATCCAGGTGGTTGTTCAACATACACCTCTTCATTTATATATTCATTCAAAAATGCACTTTTAACATCCATTTGAAACAATTTAAAGTTCATGTGAGATGCAAAAGCTAGTAAGATACGAATATCTTCTAATCTAGCAACCGGGGCATAGGATTCCTCAAAATCTATTCTTTCTTCTTGTGAGTATCCCTTTGCCACAAGTCTAGCTTTGTTTCTCACTACAAGTCCACTTTCATCCAATTTGTTCCTAAATACCCACTTTGTGCCAATGTGTGGAACCCCGATATTTGAGACGTGTACAAAACTTTAGGGTTGTAAACCCTAGGTAATATATTTGAGAAATATATATTGATGGATATGAAATATATGGAAATGAAGGTTAAAATAATTATGCATGAAATTCGGATGAATAGTGCACGTGAATAGTGCACGTGAATAGTGAAACGTGAATAGTAAATGTGGGATTAAGGAATATATTAAGTTAATCACTTTGGATTAACTTAATCATAAAAGAAAAAAAAGGAAGCTTCCCACAAAAGGACAAAATAGCCACTTTTGGAATTTTTTATTATTTTCGGATTTTTAATTGATTTTTGAAGAAAATGAAGAAAAATTCATATCTTGCAATCCGGACATCGGATCAAGATGAAATTTTTTATGGGTGGCTAAGATGTGATGATGGACATGATGAATGGTCCAAGATGTGATGAAAATCGCAAATCAAGGGTCAAGATTAAACGTCATTCGAAAATGAAAAAGTAGCTTTACTTTTTCATTAATTAGAATTGACTTTTGATTAATTTTAATTAATTAAAGAGATAAGTAATTAATGAAAAGCTGCTGAAGCTTGGACTTTTGGGGCCAAATCCAATGGCTCAAATCCATCCTCATCAAAGATCAATGGCTAGGATTAAATTAGCTTAAAATAAATAATTTTAATAAATAAAAAAATAGGCAAAAATAGGGCTGCCATAGGGGTGCGTGAACAGTAGCTAGGGTGGCTGCACAAGGCTCCATGCACCTTTTAAAATTAGAAAAAAACACATTTACAATTTCACACCTCAAGCAAGAGGGGGTAAATTGCAAAAATGTGAAAAATCAAAAAGTATAAATAGGGGGCAGGGGTGGACGTCCAAAGGCACTCCAAGCTTGAGCAATTCAAGCATTCCCACCCCCAAAACACGTTTTGGCTATAAAGAGAGAAGGAGAGAAGGAAGGAGAGAGAAAATGGGAAGGAAATGAGGAGTTCTCCACTTCGGGTAAGCAATTTCTTCCCAAATTTCTTTTGGATGTTAAATAAGGTAAAACCATGCTTATATAATGCCTAAGCATGAGAAAATAAGTATAGATATAATGCTTAATTGGAATTATGCCGAAACATCGAAAATTTGGAGCAAAGATGGAGCATTCGGGAAGATAGCGTATGATATGTGGAAATAATGCTCCAAATTTGATAAATGATGATTTTGGATGTATGATTATGATAAATATGATGTTGGAATGATGATATATTAATTTCATGATTTTTGGAATTAAGGATTATGCTTAAGTGAATTTATGTTAATTTTTAGTATATGGAGAAAATGATTTTTTTGGCCAAGTAAATGATGATAAATTCAAAATGTATGAAATGTCCACTGATATACTAGGCATAAGGTATATCATGGTATTTTTTATTTTTGGAAAAAATGTCAATTTTTGGAACCCATGAACAGTAACCACGTCTCTGTGAACAGTAACTCGGATGAACAGTGATCTGCTACAGTGATTTGGCTACAGTAAACAGCGTGATTTTGGGAAAAAATTGAGATTTATTTTTATATATTTATGAGGATATATGGATGGAATTTTTAAAGAATATAAAAATCCATACAATGTGGTAATGACCAAATTAACCTCTAGAAAAAAGAGGTAATGAATTATGCATGTATGGAAAATGAACTAAGACATGGAATGATATAAATAAAATATCATTTTTCCATGTATAGGAAAAGGAAAGGAAAAGGTGGAGGACACGGATTGAAGAGGTAAGCAAGCTATATATTTTCTAACATGTTTTAAATGATTGCAAATTGTTTACTCAAATGTTTTATGAAATGTGTTTAAGGATGGCCATTCCTATAATGTTTTGAAATGATGGATGTTTATGAGGTTTTATGAAAAGTCATGCCGGCATATTGATATCATGTTATGTTCATGGACATGTGCACATGTATGATGTATGATGTATGAGGAAGAGGCTTTAGTGGAGGAAGTAGGATCAGAGATCCCTCTCCACTATTGCCGAGTCGTATGGGCTGTGTGCCGACGGCGTCCTCCCGAGAGGTGGAGGCAAAGGAAAAGTTATGTGTGAAGGAATGTATGTGTGAATGAATGCATTGCATTTTCATACATGGACTGAAAAGCATGAATTTAAAATGATGATTTTAAGGGATAGTGCAAATAATTCTCTACATGAGAATGACAAGTTACCTGGTGTAAGAAGTATATAATGTCGGGAAATCAAAAGTCATGCATGTAGGAACCATGTAGGCATCAAGAGGAAGAGAGGTTCCCTTGATGAGGCCAAGTCGGAGACAGCCGGCGCATTGGACCATGCTATGTGAGATGTTCCCTGGGCTAGCGTACCCGCACACAATGGTTCATGTCAGGAATTGAAAGGAAGCATTTGCACATCCAATGATTTATGAAAAGGTTTCTGTTTCGTTGGTAGTTGATCACTTGGTAAGTGTCTTCTACCAAATGGAGAGAAATGCATTTAAAATGAAAAATGCTTGCTTATTGAGTTTCGACTCATGTTTTCCCCCCTTAGACAAGTGCAGGGAAAATTCAAGTGATGAAAAAAGAACCGGTTGATTTGCCTAGAAGTGATATGATGAAAGAAGCATAGATACAAAGGTATGTAATCCTTTGTTACTGAAGTATAAATGTAGGCCATAATAGCATATGATGAAAAAGAATATACGTTGTATGAAATTATGAAGTGATGAATAATATGAGAAGTTGATGATTTATGATGTTATGGATAAGTCCATTATGAATGATGATGAGTATATGTTTATATGATGAAAGAAAAAGAAATGAAAAAAAAAATTGGACGAGATCCAATTAAGTACCCGCCGCGTGATCAGGGCAACAATCCTGATTCACACTTACCAATCGATAAGATCCCGGAGTAAGGACAAATGTGACGCCTCGGTTCGGGGCGCCACACAATGACAGTACAATCTTTTGGTCTTGGAACAAGATGCCAAACTTGGTTTCTTTCAAATTGATTTAGCTCTTCTTGCATTGCAATGATCCAGTTTTCATCATCAAGAGCTTGATCAATAGTGGTTAGTTCAATTTTGGATACAAAGTATTGTCCGCAAATGTTTTGTTTTGACCTTCTAGTTTTTACACCTTCATACACATTCCCTATAACTTGCTCAATTGGATGGGCACATTTGAACTTTAAATCAGTTGGAGGTTTATAGGAATTATTACCTTCACTTACCCTTTCCTCCATGGAATCTTCTTGCTTTTCCACATGCAGTTTTTCAAGGCTACTTGTTATATCATCTGCATCACTTAAATCATATTTTCTTTTGGACCATGGGTTACATTCATCAAAAACAACATGTATTGACTCTTCTACAACTTGGTTTCTTTTATTGAAGACTCTATATGTTTTGCTATTTGATGAGTAACCAAGGAATATTGCCTCATCACTTTTAGCATCCAATTTTCCCAAGTTGGTTTTTCCATTGTTCAAAACATAGCATGTGCATCCAAAAGTATGAAAATATGATATATTTGGTTTTCTACCTTTCCATAGCTCATATGGGGTCTTTTTCAAGATTGCTCTAATGGTAACTCGGTTCAACACATGACAAGCTGTACTTACAGCTTCACCCCAAACTTTCTTGGATAATTTACTCTCATTTAGCATTGTTCTAGCCATCTCTTGTATAGTTCTATTTTTTCTTTCAACTACTCCATTTTGTTGTGGTGTTCTTGGTACAGAAAATGTGTGATGAATTCCTTTTTCATTACATAATTCTATGAAGCGTTTATTTTCAAACTCACCACCATGATCACTTCTAATGGTCATAATAGTACATTGTTTTTCATTTTGCACTAAGTTTATAAAAGTTGCAAACATAGAGAAGGCTTCATCTTTGCTAGCTAAGAAAATTACCCATGTGAATCTTGAAAAATCATCAACTATTACAAACACATATTTCTTTCCACCAATGGTTAAAATGTCGGATGGCCCATATAGATCCATGTGTAGCAATTCAAGTGGCCTAGTGGTGGAAATCTCCTTTTTGGTAGAGAAAGGCATTTTAGGTCGTTTTGACAATTGACATGCCTTGCAAATTTTATCTTTGTCATATTTCAATTTAGGTAATCCTTCTACCAAACTCTTCTTCCATAGGGTCTTTATATTTGTCATGTTTATATGCCCAAGCCTCTTATGCCAAACCCATGGATCATTGTCAATGACCATTAGACATTGACCATCTAGTTCATCCAGTGAAACCAAATATACATTTCCATGTCTTTTTCCGCTAAACATGATATGTTCTCTATCAAATACATTACATATAGATGATTCAAGCACAACCTTGTACCCTTTGTCACATAATTGGCTAATACTTATTAAATTGTGCTTGAGTCCTTCAACAAATAATACATCTTCCATACATGCATTTGAAATACTATAAATATTTTCTTTACCTTTGATTTTACCTTTTTCATTATTTCCAAAGGCAACAGTTCCATTGTTGCAAGGCTTGAGTTTATAAAATAAACTTCTTTCACCGGTCATATGCCTTGAGCAACCGCTATCCATGAACCAAACGTTGCTTGCCTTTGCTTTGAAACATATCTGAAAAATGAGCAAATAAATCTTATCTCTTTGGTACCCATTTTATGGGTCCATTTGGGTTAGTAACCTGATTTAATCTTTGTTGTTCTAATTTAGAAATCCGAAATCTCGTGTTTCTTGGAACCCAAACTAATTTGTCACCATGGTCATATAATTTCTTAAAGTTACATTTATAGTCTTTATGACCCATCTTATTGCAAAAATTGCAAGTAATTGGTAATCTAGGAGTAGGCCTCCAAGTATGTATTGATTCAATAATTGGCCTTCTAGTCCATGTAGTATGTTTCCCTTTGGGCTTGTGGATAGGTGCAGTTTTGGTTTGATTTTTCTCAAGTATTGTCATATTCGATTTGCCACTTTCTCTTTGCTCAAATGTGGAGTATCCAAGACCTCTTTTATTTGTTTGAGAGGTCATGTTCAGAAACATTCTCACATTTTCTCCTGGATTAGAGAATTTAGCTAATGATTCATTTAAGGATTCATTCTCCTTTTTCAATTTCTCTACTTCTTTCAAAAGCAATTCATTTTCATCTTTCAGTTTTGATGTACTTTCAGCTAGTTTTCCATTTACAATAATAATGGAATTGCATTGTTGTCTCTTTAATGATAACTTAATTCCTAGTTTTTTGATTTCCTCATATAATGAATCATATGCAGTTGTAATTCTTCTAATTCAACACATTTGAGACATTCTTGAATAGAAGAGTGAGTAGATTGAGAATAGCAAAATTTGGAAGTTACCTCTTCATTACTTGTGTACTTGGTTGAGGTGGTTTGTTCTTCCAAAACTTCCGTTGTGTTCAAACACAGCAAATCTTCTTCTTGCTCAATCCGCGCCATGCAGCATATTCTCGCACAATTTGCCGCATTAAAATCATCAGTTGAGGAGCTACTTATTGATGAAGTTTCTTCGTTTACGTACATTCCTCTTCCCTTTGGCCTTTGGAATTTTCTGCTTTCATGTCTTTCCCTCCTTTCTTGTTGATCCTTTGATTTCTCTTCGGGTGTAGGACATTGAGCTTGCATATGTCCCATACCGCCGCATTTATAGCACTTTGTAGCCTCCTTCTTTTTCTCTTTTCGAGGTTTCTCTTGGAGATCCTTGAAGTTCTTTTCTCTCCTACGAACTTTCGAAATTTCCGGGTCAATAATGCAATGTCTTCATCGTCGTTATGAGATAAGGAGGTTGACCCAACCGAGTTATGTGCTGCTTTCAATGCAATGGTTCTCTTGCCTTTGTGTTGATCCTCGTTTCTTTTCTTGATTAGCTCATGTGACATTAATGAGCTAATAAGATCTTCTAGCTTCAATGTGTTTAGGTCTTTGGCTTCTTCTATTGCAGTAATTTTTGGAGTCCATGAATCGGGTAGCGCCCTTAAAATCTTCATAACCTGTTCAGATTCAGAAATTGCCCTTCCAAGGCCTTTCAAGGCATTAGTAATTTTAGAGAATCTAGCAAACATTTCAGAAATATTTTCTGTTTCTAGAATTTTAAAGTTTTCAAATTCTCCAATCAAAATATTTCTCCTTGTCCCTTGGACTTGAGAAGTTCCTTCATAAATAGATGTTAGTGTATCCCATATCTCTTTGGTAGTTAAACAAGAGGATACTCTATCATATTCGGAAGCAGTAAGAGCACAAAATAAAGAATTCATAGCCTTGGCGTTGCTCTTAATAGTTTTCACTTCCTCATCGGTCCATTTGGAAGCTCTTTCATCAATAGGCAAGGTTACATCGTCTTGGATTGCAATCCAAGAATCCATATCTGTAGCCATGATGAGTTTCTTCATACGAAGCTTCCAATAGCTGAAATTGTTCCCATCAAACAATGGTGGCCTAGTAAAAAATTGGCCTTCGGCAAATGCGAGAACGGAAGTCGATTGGGATGCCATATTAAAAGATCTCTTTGGTATAACTCAAAGACCTGCTTTGATACCACTTGTTGGTCCCGAGTTAATGGCAATTACCCAAGAGGGGAGGGGTGAATTGGGTATTTAAAAATTTATAACTTAAACAGAAACTTTACCCCAGATTAATCTAGTCCCCTTTATGAAGAAACAAAATGAGAGCAATAATGTAAAGAGCAGAAACAAAAATGAGCACACAAGATTTTATAGTTGTTCGGGCAACCTCCCTACTCCACTCTTCCAAGCTCACACCCCTTGTGACTTGGGTTCCACTATGTATTCTGCGAATACAACTAGAGTCTCCATTCTCTTCTAGATTCTAGCTCTAGGGGGCATATACAACCACAGCACAAGTAGGTGACGAGTTCCACTCCAATCACACACTACTTTGCTTCCACTTGATCTTAGTTACCCAAACTAAATCAAGTTCAATACAACAATAAGAATAAAAGAAAGTTTCTAAACGTTACTATTGTGTAGAGGCAGTTTTGGCGCAGCGAAGAACTTGTAGTGTAGACTTAGAGATTCAGCAAGCAGCTCTTGACAGTTTGGAAGCAAAGTTCTTCTTCTAAATGTTGGCTTGATCACTTAATGCTCTTGAAGATAGGAGTTATGCACATTCAATGATTCTCAGCTACCCTCCTCGTTCATATTGAATGCCTTTTATAATTATGGAGGGAATCCAAACGTTTGGAGGTAGGTGGCGCACATTTAATGCGCCAACGTTCGAAAATTTTTCGACCGTTTCAACCCAAGTTGCAGGTGGAGTCGACTTCAGGTGTGACTTCACCCAAGTCGCAGATGGAGTCGACTTCGGGTGCGACTTCGCCTGTTCACAACTTCTTCAAGTTCCAGTCCAGGTCGACTTGGTCCTCGACTTGACCCAAGTCGCAAGTGGAGTCGACTTCGGGTGCGACTTCACCTCGACAGCTTGCTTGATGAGCTTGAAATCTTTGGAATGCTTTGCTTGCTTGAGTTTCTTCATGTTTGGTTGTTCTTCGTTGATTTATATCTCTTTGGACCACTGTGTTATCATTCTAGCTTGATGTCTTTTAGCTCCATGATTTTCAAACCTTGAGTCCTTGAGTCTTGAATTTTGAATCTTTGTATTCATGAACAAGTCTAATATATTTTGATTAGAATAGTTGAATTCATGCATCTTGCTTTCTTTGGACTTGGATTAGTCTTCATACGTTCCAAGTTAAACATCTAAGTCGACTTGATCTTCAACTTGACTCAAGTTCTACCTTGAAATCGATCTAATCCCCGATTTGGCTTCTGAAGTTTCTGCCCTATCCAACTGAAGTCGATACTGGAGTTGACTTGGTCTGCGAATTTACCGAAGTCGCATGCGGAGTCGACTTCATCTCCGACTTCGGCAGCTCTGCTCCTCGATTTCAACTCTGGACAGAAATGACGCCTCCAAGTCGCGACTGGAGTCGACTTGGTCTGCGACTTCACCTCAAGTCGCAAGCGAAGTCGACTTGGGATGTGACTTCGGCAGTTCTCGTTCTCGATTTCAACTCTGGAAGGAAATGACGTCTTGAAGTCGCTTCTTGAGTCGACTTGGGGATCGACTTGGCCTAAGTCAAAGCCTGAGTCGACTTGGAAATCGACTTGACTTGCTATGCTTCATATTCTTCAAATTTATAACCTTAAGTCATTTCCACAAACATGTTAGTAACCAAAACTTACTCAAATTGATTTGTTAATCATCAAAACATAGACTTGGCTTATTTTTCACATATTTCCAACAAAGTGTGTACTTGGATTGAGTAGCACTTAAACTCAACTTCTTAAGCTAATTTCCTTGGCTTAATTCCTCCTTTTCTTTTCCATTTTCTTCCCTTGTTCTTGGCTTCAAAATTGATGGGAGAGGGGAACGTGCACTGCTGGAAAAGAGGGGCTCAAACTCCTTGTAATTTTTCTAACTTCTCATACCCATGCATATGGACGTCCCCCTTGAGAAGTAGCTGGAATTTCCAGCTTGTGGACTCCACTTGCCACATCATTTTGAGATTATTTTAGTGTATACTTATCTCCCTTGCTGACATGTGAAATTTTGGTCTATTTAAATTACATTTTTCTTAAATAAAATTTAACGATTATCCAATACATTAATCATCACCAAGCTGTCCACCTGATCACGTCCCATGTAGCTGCTTCTTTTCCATTTTTTTCAACGAAATTTGTAGCCTTTTTAATGCATATTTATATACCCTAATATGTATGCTAATTAGGCATGAATTTAACATTTTTAGAAAATTTAAAAAAAATCAAATCATCAGCAGTTTGGACGGTCCACATTGCTGCTCTATCTTGCTGTCCATGTTCACGTCCCTGTTTCAGCTGCCTTTTTGAATTTTTTTCCACCAATTTGCAGCTTTAAATTAATGTCCATTTAATTACCTAGTAATTAGCTTACTTAGGGTCAATTTAGGATAATTTAAAAAAATCACAAAAATCCCCAAAAGCTGTCATACCGTCTCTTTCATGCACCCTTGCTATCCATTTCTTGATCTCCTCTCAACGGTCCAGATATGACACTTTTAACCATGAATTTTTATTTTAATTTAATGCACATTTATCCACATTAACTCACAGCTGACTTTGGGCATATATTTTATTAAAAAATATTTCACAAAATCCAACTTAATGGACTGTTTGGACGTCCATACCTGCAACATAAGCTATGCTCCTTTGAGCTACTTAATTCACCATTTATTTATGAGATAATTGCAGGGGTTTTTCTATTTTTAGTAATTCATAAAATACTCTACAATTTACCTCCTTTTGACACCTCAATTTTTTCTTTATTCATTTGATTATTTTACTTATTTTTAACATAAATGCTAATCACTTTTTGGGATGAAAAGTCAAAATCATTGATCCCAATTTCGTGCAAGCCTAATCCCATCATCATTTACATGATCAAATCCTTTCATATCCTTGATCTCATAATTTTAGCCATCCATTTCAAATTTTATCTTAATTCGATCTTTTTAGCTCAAGTTATGATGGTTTTAAATTTTGGACGATGATGATCAATTATCATCAAAATTTTCAAAATCTAGTTTTCCCATGTGATTAAGCACGAAATTATGTACTTCCCCCACAATTTTCATCTTAATCCACCTTAAGGCCATCAAGTTATGAATTTTCTAATATTTTCTCAACTTGGCTCTATTATTAGCCTCCTCATCTCCATTAATCACATCATGAAATTTAACCAATTTTTCATTGCACACTAATATTTATCCATACTCATTATGTTACTTAAATCATATTAATCCACGTTGTCTTAAATTGATAAATTTTAACAACATTCATAACCACTAACCTAATTGCAACAAGTCATAAAAATGGCAAATAATTCATTTATAAATAAATCAATCATACATAAATCATTTGAATGCCTATACATGATTCCTACTTAGGTTAGGGTTTCATAATTCTCCCCTCTTATAACAGATTTCGTCCCGAAACCGTCTATTCTTTAAATAACTGGGGGTATTTCCTTTCTACTTCTTCCCTTAGTTCCCATGTAGCCTCGCCTTCGGAATATCAGTTCCATTGAATCTTTACATATTCTATCTCTCTATTCCGAAGCTTCTGTACCTTATGATTCAAGATTCTAATTGGTCTTTCCTCATAGTTCAGATGAACTTGGATCGGTAGATTTTCTGCTACCAGTACATGGGTCGGATCTGCTACATATTTCCTAAGCATGGAAATATGAAAAACATTGTGTACTAAGGCTAGTGCCAGAGGTAAAGCAATCCTATAAGCCAACTTTCCAATCTTCTCCAACACTTCAAATGGTCTAATATACCTGGGATTTAGCTTACCCCTTTTTCCGAATCTTGTAACTCCTTTGAATGGCGTGACTTTTATAAACACATGCTCACCAACTTGGATATTCAAATCCTTTCTTTTGCAACCTGTGTAAATCTTTTACCGACTCTGGGCTGTGAGTATACACTAGCGAATAACTTGTACTTTGTCTGTCATTCTCTGAGATAAATTTGGGGCTAGCTTCTTGTGAAACCCCGATCTTAGACACATGCATAAAACCCTAGGTAATATATTTGGAAAATATACATTCATAAGTATGAAATATGTAGGAATAGAGGTTAAAATAATTATTTATGAAAATAACACGTGAATAGTAACCCTGGATTAAGACACGAGATTAAGAGTTAATCACTTGGATTAACTTAATCAAAAAAAGACGGAAAAAGAGATTTAATCACTACAAGACAAAATAGCATTACTTTTTGTTATTTTAATCCAATTTTGGATTTTTGTGGAAAAATAAAGAAAAATTCATAAGTTGCAATTCGGGCGTCGGAATTCGATGAAATTTTTTGTAGATGGTTAAAAATTCATGATGGACATGATGAATGGGTTAAGATGTGATGAAAATCACAAATCAAGGGTCAAGATGACACGTCAAAGATAAAAAAGTAACCCAACTTTACATTAATTAACTTTTGACTTTTTATTTAAAATAAATAATAAAAAATAAAAAAATTTAAAAGGCAGATGCTGCAGGGGCTGGAGGAGGCTAGGGTGGCTGGATGTTTGACCAAGATCAATGGTCCATGATCAACCTCATCTTTAATCAACGGCTAAGATTTATTTAGCCTAAATTAATTAATTTTAAAAATAAAAAAATAGGTAAAAAATAGGGCTGCATAGGGTGGATGGAGCAGGCATAGGGTGGGCAGCTCTTGGCTCAAATAAATTTTCAAAATTAAAAAGAAATACCAATTTATAATTAAATACCTCAACTCTAGGGGGTAAATTCTAAATTCTTGAAAAATGCAACACTATAAATATGGCAGCAGGGTGAATGTCCAAGGACATCAAAACTCAGCTCCATTTGAGCCATTCCAAGTCCTCAAACCATCCCACACGACCAAGGAAAGAAATGAGTAAGTTAGAGAGAGGAAGTGTGAGAAAAAGAGGCGTATCTCCACTTCGGGTAAGTGATTTCTACCCAAATTTCTTTTGAATGTTAAGTAGGGTAAAACCATGCTTAGATAATGCCTAAGCATGAGAAAATAAGTATAGATATAATGCTTAATCGGAATTATGCGAAAACATCAAAAATTTAAAGTGAAGATAGGGTATTCGGGAAGATAGCATATGATATCTGAAAATAATGCTCCAAAATTAATAAATGATGATTTTGGATGTATTATTATGATAAATATGATGTTGGAATGATAATATATTAATTTCATAATTTTTGAAATTAAGAATTATGCTTAAGTGCATTTATGTTGATTTTTAGTATATGGAGAAAATGATTTTTTTCGCCAAATAAATGATGATAAATTCAAAATGTATGAAATTTTCTATGATATACAAAGCATAAGCTATGTCATGGTAATTTTTATTTTGGGAAAAATATCAATTTTTGGAACCTATGAACTATAACCACGTCTCTGTGAATAATAACCTCGGATGAACAGTAACTACTACAGTAATATACTACAGTGAACAGTGTGATTTTGTGAAAAAATTGAGATTTATTTTTATATATTTATGAGGATATATGGATGTAATTTTTAAAGGATTTATGGATAAAAATCAATCTAATGAGGTAATGACCAAGTATATTTATAAGATTAACCTCTATAGAAATGAAGTAATGGATGATTATAAAGCATGCATGGGAAGTAAATTAAGATATGAAATGATATAAATAAAATATCATTTTTTATTGTATAGAAAAAGGAAAGGAAAAGGTGGAGGACACAGACTGAGGAGGTAAACAAGCTATATGGTTTCTAAAATATTTCTAAATGATTGCAAATTGTTTCTCACATGTTTTATGAATTTATTTAAGGATGGTCATTCCTATAATGTTTTACCTGAAATGATTGCTAACTGCTTGATAAATTATTTTCTAAATGATTTATCAAGTTTTATGGAGCATGTCATGCTGGCATATGTGTATGTTCATGGTGCACAAGAAAGAGGCTTTGGTGGAGGTAGTAAGCAGATCAGAAGGTCCCCCTTCACTATTGCCAAGTCGCAAGGGATGTGTGCCGGCAGCGTCCTCCCAAAGGTTGGAGGCATAAGGAAAGTCATGAATGAGTGAATGCATTGCATTCTCATGAAATGCAATGAAAATGTTTCTGTCCCATTGGTAATTGATCACTTGGTAAGTGTCTCCTACCAAATGGGGAGAAATGCATTTGAATGAAAGGAAAATGTTTACTTGCCAAAGAAAAAGACTTGCTTATTGAGTATTATTACTCATATGTGTTTTGAAAATGACAAACAAGCTATGGAGCTGACTCTTAAAGGATGCCAGGTATAAATAGCCTGCAAATTTAATTGCAGTTATGTGTATGTGACCAAAGGGACAAATGTATGGTATTCATGTTGAAGACATGTTTTATGGATATTACACACATGATTGTACTTATGTGAATTTTTTCAATAAAAAGAAGATATGAATGGTTTTATGATGATATGGATGAGTTTATTATGAATTGAATGGTTTTTATGATGATATGGATGAGTTTATTATGAATATAGTGTATGCTTAAGTGACGAATGAAAAGAAAAGAAAAAAATAAAATTGGACGAGATCCAATTAAGAACCCGCCGCGTGATCAGGGCAACAATCCTGACTCACATTTACCAATCGACAAGATCCCGGAGTAAGGTCAAATGTGACGCCTCAGTTCAGGGCGCCATAGAGAATGGTATCAGAGAAAGGATTGGTAAATAGGCGGGAGAAGGAAAAAAATAAAGGATGATGAAAGGATAGGTCTGATACTACAAAAGTAGTATCAGAGCAAGGATTGGTAAATAGGAGTGGAAAGAAAAAAAAATTAAGAATGGTGATAGAAAAGGAATGATACCACAGATGATAAGAATAGAGCATGGATTGATAGATAGGCATGAAAAGAAAGAACTAATGTTTAGATCTACATGTTTGAAAGGTTATGATATTTTTATGATATTGATATGAAATGATATATATGTGAGAAACATATATAGATATGTATGTTCGAATATGAATAATGTTATGAATATTATAAATGTTAGTATTACGAGAATGTTATGATACTAACCAAAGTTTTGTGCATATAGAAACCAAAAATGCCAACTACAAGAGTCGGAGCTAGGCTGAATAAAGGGAAGGCACCAATAAGAGAATCGGTTAGCCGACCCAAAGTAGGAGAAACCAGTAAACGGACCACAAGGTCCGAGTCAAAAGGAAGACGTCAAGGACCCGTCAACGATGGGAAGAGGCTAGCTTTGAATTCCATGTAGAAAAAAGAGCTAACCAAGAAAGGCAGATAGAAGAAAGGATAGCTGCAGTCGTGAAAAAGGCAATGCAGCAATGGACTACTCAGGCCGCCGAAATGATACAAAGTATGTGGAAAAGAAATCGGCAGGCCCCATAGCAAGGTGATAATAGAGAAAGACCCTGCCCATCAGCCAACTTCAATTTTTCTAGAGGTATAGAAGATACCCTCCTAGAGGCTAATAGAAAGCCTATTAATGCCTTCCTAGCCCAACAACTCCCTAAGTTTGCTGGGGAACCGACTCCATCATTGTAGAGCAATGGATCATGGAAATCAAAAAGTTATTTCGGATTTCGCCCTGCAGTGATCAGCAAAAGGTCTTATGTGTTACCCACCTGTTGGTTAAAGACGCTTACGAATGGAGGGAAACATTGATGATTACCATGCCACACCCAGAATGGGTTACGTGGCAAGAATTTTTAGAAGAATTTAATAAAGAATATCTTCCGGTAGGCTTGCAAAGCTAAAAGGTGATAGAGTTTGAGAAACTCTACCAAGGCAAAATGATGGTGACTGAATATGCAACAAGATTCAATGCCTTGGTTAGGTATGTACCAGGGATCGCCAATGTGCCAGAAAATAAGGCACAGAGGTTCCAACATGGGCTGAGACCCCAATTAAGAGAGGGACTAGCCCCCTTACTAATAAGAGATTATGCCTCTAGTATAGAAAGAGCTAGGGCATTAGAAATGGAGTTCATGAGGACACAGGAGCTTAGGCAAGCTCAAGAGTAATTCTTCTCGGCTCCCAAGGAAAATGGGGCCAAGAAAGGGAAAAATGAGAAGGCAATAGATGGAAAGGAGGAATCCAGTTCCAAGGGAAAGAGTACCTCACCTTGCACAACTTGCCATAAGCACCACTCTGGTGATTGCCTCCAAGGATTGAGGAAATGTTTTAAGTGTGGTCAAGCAGGACATATGGCTTGGGAATGCAGAACGACCAAGTGCTTCATATGTGGCCAAGTCGGGTATATATCATTCAACTACCCGAACAAACCACAGGAAGCTCCAACTCGAGGAAGGTTAGACCAACAGAAAGCCCCTGCCATAGCCAGCAACCTTATGCGTGTCCAAGCCCTCACCAAGATGGAATCACAAGAAACTGACGAAGAATTGGTTACATGTATGATTTAAATTCTAAGAAATTCATTATTTAATTCAGATGTTACAAATTCATACCAATACGTAACCACACACGCACTATGGGTAGAAGAAACCAAGGATATAAAATGGCAAGCAAAGAATCAAGTATGAAAGGTATGATAAGCATGATAATATTTAATCCTATGATAAAAATCGAGGCTAAATAAATGGGGTGCAATGATGAAGGGAATTGTTTGAAATCCCAATACATTTAAAGATAGGCAAAAAGAAGGATTTCCTGCATATGAATTAACAAAAGCCAGAAAAGGCTAATATGCTTTTGAATATAGATGTCTAATTACGCAGAAAAAGCGTAATGGAATATTTCAAGGGCAACAGGTTTCGGAACAAAACCTATTATAAGGGGGGAAGGATTGTGAAATCCCGATCTTAGACATGTGTATAAAACTCTAGGGTTGTAAACCCTAGGTAATATATATATTCATAAGTATGAAATATGTAGGAATAGATGTTAAACTAATTATTTATGCAAATTGGATGATAAACTAATTATTTATGAAAATCGGATGAATAGTGAACGTGAATAGTGCACATGAATAGTAACCCTGTATTAAGACACGTGATTAAGAGTTAATCACTTGGATTAACTTAATCACAAAAAGACAAAAAAGGAGATTTAATCACTACAAGACAAAATAGCATTACTTTTTTTTATTTTAATACAATTTTGGATTTTTGTGGAAAAATAAAGAAAAATTCATAAGTTGCAATTCGGGCGTCGAAATTCGATGAATTTTTTTATGGATGGTTAAAACTTTATGATGGACATGATGAATGGGTTAAGATGTGATGAAAATCACAAATCAAGGGTCAAGATGACACGTCAAATGAAGATAAAAAGGTAACCCAACTTTACATTAATTAACTTTTGACTTTTTATTTAAAATAAATAATTAAAAAATTAAAAAATTAAAAGGCAGCTGCTGCAGGGGCTGGAGGAGGCTAGGGTGGCTGGAGGTTTGACCAAGATCAATGGTCCATGATCAACCTCATCTTTAATCAACGGCTAAGATTTATTTAGCCTAAATTAATTAATTTTAAAAATCAAAAAATAGGAAAAAAAATAGGGCTGCATAGGGTGGCTGGAACAGGCATAGGGTGGGCAGCTCTTGGCTCAAAGAAATTTTCAAAATTAAAAAGAAATACCAATTTATAATTAAATACCTCAAAGCTAGGGGGTAAATTCCAAATTCTTGAAAAATGCAATACTATAAATATGGAAGCAGGGTGAACGTCAAAGGCCATCAAAACCCAGCTCCATTTGAGCCATTCCAAGTCCCCAAACCATCCCACACGTCCAAGGAAATAAAGGAGTAAGTTAGAGAGAGGAAGTGTGAGAAAAAGAGGCGTATCTCCACTTTGGGTAAGTGATTTCTACCAAAATTTCTTTTGGATGTTAAGTAGGGTAAAACCATGCTTAGATAATTCTTGAGCATGAGAAAATAAGTATAGATATAATGCTTAATCGGAATTATGCCAAAACATCAAAAATTTGGAGCGAAGATAGGGTATTCGGGAAGATAGCATATGATATGTGAAAATAATGCTCCAAAATTAATAAATGATGATTTAGGATGTATGATTATGATAAATATGATGTTGGAATGATGATATATTAATTTCATGATTTTTGGAATTAAGGATTATGCTTAAGTGAATTTATGTTGATTTTTAATATATGGAGAAAATGATTTTTTCTTCAAAATGTATGAAATTTTCTATGATATACAGTAATTTTAAAGGATCCATCTAATGAGGTAATGACCAAGTATATTTATAAGATTAACCTCTATAGAAATGAGTAATGGATGATTATAAAGCGTGCATGGGAAGTAAATTAAGATATGAAATGATATAAATAAAATATCATTTTTTCTTGTATAGGAAAAGGAAAGGAAAAGGTGGAGGACACAGACTGAGGAGGTAAGCAAGTTATATGGTTTCTAAAATATTTCTAAATGATTACAAATTGTTTGCTCACATGTTTTAGGAATTTATTTAATAATGGTCATTCCTATAATGCTTTACCTGAAATGATTGCTAACTGCTTGTTAAATTATTTTCTAAATGATTTATCAAGTTTTATGGAGCATGTCATGTCGGCATATGTGTGTGTTCATAGTGCACAAGGAAGAGACTTTGGTGGAGGTAGTAAGCGGATCAGAGGGTCCCCCTTCACTATTGCCAAGTCGTAAGGGCTGTGTGCCGGTGGCGTCCTCCCAAAGGTTGGAGGCACAAGGAAAGTCATGAATGAGTGAATGCATTGCATTCTCATGAAATGCATGAAAAGGTTCTGTCCCTTTCGTAATTGATCACTTGGTAAGTGTCTCCTACCAAATGGGGAGAAATGCATTTGAATGAAAGGAAAATGTTTACTTATCAAAGAAAAAGGCTTGCTTACTAAGTATTATTACTTATATGTGTTTTCAAAATGACAAATAGGCTATGGAGCTGACTCTTAAAGGATGCCAGGTAGAAATGGCCTGTAAATTTAATTGCAGTTATATGTATGCGTCCAAAGGGATAAATGTATGATAATCATGTTGAAGACATGTTTTATGGATATTACACACATGATTGTACTTATGTGAATTTTTTCAATAAAAAGAAGATATGAATGGTTTTATGATGATATGGATGAGTTTATTATGAATTGAATGGTTTTTATGATGATATGGATAAGTTTATTATGAATATAGTGTATGCTTAAGTGACGAATGAAAAGAAAAGAAAAAAAAATTAGACAAGATCCAATTAAGAACCCGCAGCGTGATCAGGGCAATAATCCTGATTCACATTTACCAATCGACAAGATCCCGGAGTAAGGACAAATGTGACGCCTCGGTTCAGGGCGCCACACTTCTTTTCTCCAACTTCATCCCAGTTCAATGGCGTTCGACATCGCCGTACATACAATGCCTCAAATGGTGCCATTTGAATACTAGCCTGATAGCTATTATTATACGCAAACTCAACTATAGGTACGTATTCATCCCATGAGCCACCAAACTCCAAAGTACACATACGGAGCATGTCCTCAATGATCTGATTAACTCGCTCCGTTTATCCATCTGTTTGGGGATGAAAAGCAGTACTAAACTTGAGTTGGATGCCTAGGCTTTCGTGTAAACTTTTCCAAAATCGAGATGTGAATGTTGCGTCTCGATCGGAAACTATTGACTTAAACACACCATGAAGTCGTACTATTTCCTTATAGTAGACTTCGGCTAATCTTTCTGCTGGGTATGTTCTCTTTATGGGTATAAAATGAGCAACTTTAGACAACCGATCTACTATTACCCATATAGAATCATTCCCAGTCTGAGTCTTAGGTAGTCCTTCAATAAAATCCATCGTAATATCATCCCATTTCCATTCAGGAACTTCCAAGGATTGTAATTTTTCAGATACCCTTTGGTGATCAGCTTTCACCCTTTGGCAAGTTAGGCACTTAGCTACATATTCAATGATCTCTCTCTTCATGTTATTCCACTAATATGCTTTCTTGAGATCCTGATACATCTTGGTGCTTCCTGGATGAATGGAAAATGGTGAAAAATGCACCTTTTTAAGAATTTGCTCCTTCAACTCAACTGTATTAGGTAAGCATAGATGGCCTTTGTACCGATACATACCTTGTTCATCAACAAAAAATTCAGTCAACCCATTCTTCTTCATTTTCTCCACATGGGCATGTAGGTCTGTATCTTTTTGCTGCGCAGTTTTAATCTGCTCAAATAATGATGATTGTATGTACATTTGTGGTAGCCTCGTTTGAACTCCAGGTAGACATACAATCAACTCTAATTGTCTTATTTCCTAAAGAAACCCTTCTTGCTTTGTGATAAGGTGCGCTATGCTGACATTTCTGCTCAATGCATCGGCTACTATGTTTGCCTTAGCCGGATGGTATAGTATCTCCAAATCATATTCCTTTAATAACTCGAGTCATCTCCTTTGCCTCATGTTCAACTCCTTTTGAGTGAAAATATACTTAAGGCTCTTGTGATCTGTATAAATTTCGCACCTAGTACCATACAGGTAATGTCTTCATATTTTTAAGGCAAACACCACTGCTGCTAATTCTAAATCATGAGTGAGGTAGCTTACCTCATTGGGCTTCAATTGTCGTGATGCATAAGCTATCACCTTTCCTGTCTACATCAACACACAACCCAAACCCTTTCTTGAAGCATCACTATAAACCACAAAACCTTCATTTCCTTCAGGTAGGGTTAGGATGGTACTTCTACCAACCGTTGTTTCAAGTCTTGAAAACTGTGCTCACATTCCTCAGACCATACATACCTGACTCCTTTATGAGTTAATCTTGTTAATGGGGCTGATAACTGAGAAAATCCTTCAACAAAGCTCTGTAATACCCTGCTGACTCAAGAAAACTTTGGATTTCTGTGATGGTTGTCGACCTTTGCCATTTCAAAATTGCCTCAATCTTCTGAGGATCAACCTAAATTCCTTTTTCTGATATTATATGACCCAAAAATCCTACTTGCTTCAACCAAAATTTACATTTCTTTAGCTTAGTATACAATTTCTCTTTCCTCAACCTTTCCAATATCTTTCGCAAATGAGACTAATGTTCTTTCTCTGTTTTAGAATAAATCAGAACATAGTCGATAAATACCACCACAAATTGATCAAGATAGTCCCAAAATACCCTATTCATCATATCCATGAATACAGCAGGGGCATTAGTGAGCCCAAAAGGCATCGCTAAAAACTCATAATGTTCATACTTAGTTTGAAAAGCTGTTTTGTGAACATCGGTAGGACATATTCTCAATTGATGATACCCTGACTGTAAATTAATCTTAGAAAAAGTTGTAGCTCCTTGCAATTGATCGAACAAATCATCGATCCTAGGCAGTGGATATTTATTCTTCACTGTAACCTTGTTTAATTCTCTATAATCAATACACAATTTCAAACTTCCATCCTTCTTCCTTACAAATAATACTGGAGCTCCCCAGGGTGATACACTGGGTCTGATAAAACCTTTATCTACTAGCTCCTATATTTGAGTCCTTAGCTCATTCATTTCAGTCAGTGTCATTTTGTCGGGAGTCTTCGATATTGGAGCTGTACCTGGTGTGATGCCTATAGTCAAATCCATTTCTCTTTGTGGAGGTAATGTGGTTAATTCCTTTGAAAATACATCAGGAAATTCTCTAACCACAGAGATTTGATTTATTTCTACCTCCGTACCTTTCTCCATATTAACTGATACCATATAAGCTTGGCACCTTTGGCGGATCATTTTGAACGCTTTTATGGACGATATTAATATCGTAGAATTTTCAAGTTGTCTTAGCTTTCCAATAGCTATTTCTTTTCCTGGGGCCGCTTCAAATTGTACTTTCTTATTTTTACAATCAATCGTAGCTCCCCATTGACTCAGCCAATCCATACCCAATATCACATCAAATTCCGTCATAAGTAATAGGATCAAGTTAGCTTCTAAAATCAACGATCCTATCCTCATTGGGCATGCTTTGCATACTTGGCTAGTACTAGCTAATCTATATACAGGGGATTCTACGTGGATTATCTCATTGGTTTCCTCTACCGGTAGTGCATGGGTGGCCACATATTAGCATGCTATGAATGAGTGACTAGCACCAAAATCAAACAAAGCAACTGCCAAATTTTCTAAAATATAAATCATACCTGTGACCACCTTCTCCTCTTGTTCCTGAGACTCTATCCGAGTCAAAGCATGCACATGTACCGTATTCGTGGTAGATCCCTGCTTATTCGCTGTTCCGGGTATTCTGAGTTGTGCGGGTCTTCCACGTCCTTGTGACGTTTGTGCCTTATTCGTACAGTTCGGAGCGATATGTCCTGTTTGGTCACAAATATAACATTTAGGGTATGTTTGGTAATTAAAAAAACATGTCAAGTTAAAACTTTTCAATCTAAAACTTTTCATTTTCCACAACTATCATATTTTTTAATCATTTTTTCACATTTTTCTATACAACTACCCTACTTTTCAATCATTTCTACACAACTATCCACACAACTAACCTATCAATTTTAACTCTATCCTCTTTACTACTCATCATTACCCCTATCATATTACATAATTTGACAACTTTTACTTTCCAAAACTTTTCATTAAAAGTTTTATTCATTCCTAAACACACTCTTAATGACCTTTACTTCACCCGCTCTGCATTCCTTGGCTACATGGTCTACTTGCCCATATTTATAGCACCGATTCGAGCTTTTTAAACACTCGCCTACATGTCGCCTGCAGAAAGGTGGGAGTTTCTTCTTTGGGGCTCCTCTTCCTTTCTTCACATTTCCTTTCTTAGCACTTTCTTTCCCCGATTCAGCTTCCTTTGTTCCAAAGCGGAACATCTTTGACCCAAGTCTTAATTCCAGTGTTTTTAATGCCTCAATTTCCAATGCTCTTTCCCTCTCAAGACTTGAAGTATAATCCTTAATTAGTAAAGGGGCAAGGCTTTCTCTGAGGTACGGCCTTAGTCCTTGTTGAAATCTTTGTGCCTTATTTTCTGGCACATTGGCAATCCAAGGTGTTGGTCCCGAGTTAATGGAAATTACCCAATAGGGGAGGGGTGAATTGGGTATTTAAAATTTTTCAACTTAAACAGAAAATTTACACCGGATTAATCTAGTCCCCTTTATGAAAAATAAAATGGAAAGCAATATTCTGAGAGCATAAATAAAAATCAACAAGCAAGATTTTATAGTGGGTCGGGCAACCTTCCCTGCTTCACTCTTCTAAGCTCACACCTCTTGTGACTTGGGTTCCACTATGTATTTCACAAATACAACTAGAGCCACTGCTCTCTTTTAGATTCCATCTCTAAGGGGCATCAACAATTCACAGCAAAAGTAGGCGACAAGTTCTACTCCAATCACACATTACTTTGCTTACACTTGATCTTAGTTACCCAAACTAAATCAAGTTCAATACAACAAGAGAAAATAAAAGAGAGTTTCTACATGTTATTGATGTGTAAAGGCAGATTTGGCGCAGAGAAGAACTTGTAGCATAGGCTTAATGATTCAACAAGTAGCTCTTGGCAGTTTGAAAGCAAGGTTCTTCTTCTAGATGTTGGCTTGATCACTTAATGCTCTTAGAGATGCGAGTTATGCTCATTCAATGAATTCTCAGCTACCCTCCACGTTCATATTAAATGCCTTATATAATTTACGAGGGAATCCGAACGTTTGGAAGTAGGTGGCATGCATTTAATGCACCAACGTTCAAAAAATTTCCGACCGTTGTGACCCAAGTCGCAGGAGGAGTCGACTTCGGGTGCGACTTCGATAGTCCGCAACTTCTTTAAGTTCCAGTCTAGGTCGACTTGGTCCTCGACTTGACCCAAGTCGCAGGTGAAGTCGACTTCGGGTGCGACTTCACTTCCACAGCTTTGCTTGATGAACTTGAAATCTTCAGAGATGACTTTGATCAGTTGATTTTTTTCATATTGATTGTTCTCTTATTCACTTATAACTCTTGGAGCTTAGTATAATCATCCTAGCTTGAAAAATTTTAAGCTCTATATCTTGAAATCTTAAATACTTGAATCTTAGAGTGCCTAATGATGTCAAGAGTGTGTTCATAATCCAACATGATGGATTCATGCAACCCTGCTTGTTTGAGTCGTCTTGGCCTTCATCTTCACTTGAATCTATCATTGAGTCGTCTTGATCTGCAAGTTTCACACTAAAGTCGAAGCTGGAGCCGACTTGGTCTGCGACTTCACCCAAGTCGCATGCAGAGTCGACTTGGGATGCGACTTCTACAGCTCTCGTTCTCGATTTCAACTCGAAACAGAAAATCGTGGTTGAAGTCGATGTTGGAGTCGACTTGGTCTGCGACTTCACCCAAGTCGCATGCGGAGTCGACTTGGGATGCGACTTTAGCAGCTTTGCTCTTCGATTTCAACACTGGACAAAAATGACGGGTTGAAGTCGCTGCTGGAGTCGACTTGGGGATCGACTTGGCCTAAGTCAGTGCCTGAGTCGACTTGGGAGTCAACTTGACCTGTCATGCTTCATTTTCTTCATTTTTATAACCTTTAATCATATTCACAAACATGTTAGTAACCAAAACTTACTCAAATTGATTTGTTAATCATCAAAATATAAACTTCGCTTATTTTCCACATGTTTCCAACAATCTCCCCCTTTTTGATAATTGACAAAATCGATTTGAGTGTATACCTTTCAATGTCTTTAAAACATACTATTTTTGCATTTTGAAGTTTAACATACATATTTCACTTTCAACAAATCACAAGTTAAAAGCATTTAAAACCGAGACTACTCAAATCCTAATCTCTTCTCCCCCTTTTTGTCAATTGATCAAAAATAGAGATGGAGCGGGATAATCCTTTGAGAATGGTGGAGTTACTCCCCTTGAACCTGTGCTCCCCCTTAGCTTGTGTTTTTCTAAGTTAATTCAAGCATTCCCATATCATTTCTAATTTTATAAAATAGTTCTTTTGCTAGAGATTTGGTAAAGATATCTGCAATTTGATCTTTTATTTTTACATATTCCAAACATATATCATGATTTCTATATGTTCTCTAATAAAATGATGTCTAAGGTCTGTGTGCTTGGTCCTAGAATGCAATATTGGATTTTTAGTTAAACATATTGCACTTATATTATCACATCTAATAGGTATATCTTTAAAGTTCATGTCATAATCTCTAAGTTGTTGTTTCATTCAAAGCAATTGGGCACAACAGCTCCCAGCGGCAATATAGTCGGCTTCAGCCCGTAGATAGAGCAACACTAGTTTATTTTCTTGAAAATCATGAAAACAACATGTTCCTAAGAAACTGACATGTTCCACTAGTACTTTTTCTATCTACCTTGTAACCGGCAAAATCCGTGTCCGAGTAGCTGATTAGATCAAAGTTAGAACCCTTTGGATACCAAAGTCCTATGTTGGTAGTATCTACTAAATATCTGAAAATTCCTTTTACAGCTACTAAGTGTGATTCTTTTGGACATGATTGAAATCTAGAGCACATGCAAACACTAAACAGTATATCGGGTCCAGAAGCAGTTAAATATAATAAAGAACCTATCATGCTTCTATATATCTTTAAATCAACTGGTTTGCCTTTCTCGTCTTTGTCAATTTTAATGGTTGAGCTCATAGGCGTGTTTGCCCCTTTGCTATTTTCCATGTCAAATTTCTTTAACATTTCTTTGATATACTTGGGCTGGTTTATGAAGATCCCTTCACTTAGTTGCTTAGGGTGTGTTTGGTTGGAGGTAAAACTATTCGATGAAAACTTTTCAGAGTAGAAGTTGTCAAGTTGATAAAAAATGATGTGATATGATAGGGGTAATAATGAGGTGTAAAGAGAATAAAGTTAAAATAGATAGGGTAGTTGTATGGGTATTTGTGTGGAAATGATTGAAAAGTAGGGTTGTTTATATAGGAAAATGTGAAAAAATAATTAAAAAATAAGGTAGTTATGGAGAGTGAAAAGTTTTTTATTGAAAAGTTTTCATTGACATGTTTTGTATGTAACCAAACACACCCTTAATTTGTAGTCCAAGGAAGAAGTTTAGCTCCCCCATCATACTCATCTCAAATTCTTTCTGCATAAGCTCAGAAAATTCTTGACAAAGAACCTCATTAGTAGCACCAAAAATAATGTCATCTACATAAGTTTGAATAATCAAAATGTCTCTTTCTCTATACTTGATAAATAAAGTGGTGTCTACCTTTCCCTTTTGGAAGTTATGATCAATCAGAAATTTGCTTAATCTTTCATACCAAGCCCTTGAAGCTTGTTTTAATTCATATAATGCTTTGGTTAATTTGTATACAAATTTAGATTGATCTTTCTCCTCAAATCCAGGAGGTTATTCAACATACACCTCTTCATTTATATAGCCATACAAAAATGCACTTTTAACATCCATTTGAAACAATTTAAAGTTCATGTGAGATGCAAAAGCTAGTAAAATGCGAATGGCTTCTAATCTAGCAATCGGAGCATAGGATTCCTCAAAGTCTATTCCTTCTTCTTGTGAGTATCCTTTTGCCTTAAGTCTAGCTTTGTTTCTCACCATAAGTTCACTTTCATCCAATTTGTTCCTAAAGACCCATTTTGTACCAATGTCAGTACAGTCCTTTGGTCTTGGAACAAGATGCCAAACTTGGTTTCTTTCAAATTGATTTAATTCCTTTTGCATTGCTATGATCCAATTTTCATCATCAAGAGGTTGGTCAATAGTGGATAGTTCAATTTTGGATACAAAGGCGTATTGTCCATAAATATTTTGTTTTGACCTTCTAGTCGTTACACCTTCATAGACATTCCCTATAACTTGCTCAATTGGATGGGCATTTTTGAACTTTAAATCAGTTGGAGGTTTATCGGAATTATTACCTTCACTTACCTTTTCCTCCGTGGATTCTTCTTGCTTTTCCACATACAATTTTTCAAGATTACTTATGACATCATCTGCATCACTTAAATCATTTTTTCTTTTGGAGCATAGATTAAATTCATCAAAAACAACATGTATTAACTCTTCTACAACTTGGTTCCGTTTATTGAAAACTCTATATGCTTTACTATTTGATGAGTAACCAAGGAATATTGCCTCATCACTCTTACCATCCAGTTTTTCCAAGTTGGTTTTTCCATTGTTCAAAACATAACATGTGCAACCAAAGGCATAAAAATATGAAATATTTGGTTTTTTACCATTCCATAGCTCATATGGGGTATTTTTCAAGATTGTTCTAATGGTAACTCGGTTTAACACATGACAAGCTATACTTATAGCTTCACCCCAAAATTTCTTAGATAATTTACTCTCATTTAGCATTGTTCTAGTTCTATTTTTTCTTTCAACCACTCCATTTTATTGTGGAGTTCTTGGTGCGGAAAATGTGTGGTGAATTCATTTTTTATTACATAATTCTATGAATCGTTTATTTTCAAACTCACCACCATGATCACTTCTAATGGTCATAATAGTACTTTATTTTTCATTTTGCACCAAGTTTACAAAAGTTGCAAACATAGAAAAGGCTTCATCTTTGCTAGCTAAGAGAATTACCCATGTGAATCTTGAAAATTTATCAACTATTACAAACACATACTTCTTTCTACCAATGGTTAAAATGACGGATGGCCCATATAGATCCATGTGTAGCAATTCAAGTGGCCTAATGGTGGAAATCTCCTTTTTGGTAGAGAATGAGATTTTAGGTTGTTTTGACAATTGACATGCCTTGCAAATTTTATCTTTGTCATATTTCAATTTTGGCAATCCTTCTACCAAACTCTTTTTCCATAGGGTCTTAATATTTGTCATGTTTATATGTCCAAGCTGTTGGAAACATGAGGAAAATAAGCCAAGTCTATGTTTTGATGATTAACAAATCAATTTGAGTAAGTTTTCATTACTAACGTGTTTATGGAAATGATTAAAGGATATACAAGTGAAGAAAATGAAGCATGACAAGTCAAGTCAATTTCCAAGTCGACTCAGGCTTCGACTTAGACCAAGTCAACTCCAGCATCGACTTCGAAACGTCATTTCCTTCCAGAGTTGAAATCGAGAACGAGAACTGCCGAAGTCGCATTCCAAGTCAACTCCGCTTGCGACTTGAGTGAAGTCGCAGACCAAGTCGACTCCGGCTTCGACTTCAGTGCGGAAATTACTGAAATAAAAGATTTGAATGGAGATGAAGATCAAGACAACTCAAACAATCAAATGAAGTCCAAAGCAAGCAAAGTTGCATATTTTCATGGAGAATCGAAATTATACATTTGGACCTCTCTCAAGACATGGAGTCAAATGTGCTTTAAGATAGAAGAATTAAAGAATCTTAAGTATAATCAAAGGAAGAACAACCAAACATGAAGAGATTCAAGCAAGCAAGGCATTCTAAGAACTTCAAGTTCAACTAGCAAGCTGAAGGAGTGAAGTCGCACCCGAAGTCGACTTCACCTGCGACTTGGGTCAAGTCGAGGACCAAGTCGACCCAGAATGGAACTTGAAAAAGCTGCGGACAGGCGAAGTCGCACCCGAAGTCGACTCCATCTGTGACTTGAGTAAAGTCGCATCCGAAGTCGACTCCACTTGCGACTTGGGTCGCAACGGTCGGAAAATTTTTGAACGTTGGCGCATTAAATGCGTGCCACCTACTTCCAAACATTCGGATTCCCTCCATAATTATAAAAGGAATTCAATATGAACGTGGAGGGTAGCTGAGAATTCATTAAGTGTGCATAACTCCCATCATCAAGAGCATTAAGTGATCAAGCCAACTTTTAGAAGAAAACCTCCGCTTTCAAACTGCTTAGAGCTGATTACTGAATCATTAAGCCTACGTTATAAGTTCTTCTCTGCGCCAAATCTGCCTCTACACAACAGTAACGTGTAGAAACTTTCTTTTGTTATTTCTTGTTGTATTGAACTTGATTTAGTTTGGGTAACTAAGATCAAGTGTAAGCAAAGTAGTCTGTGACTGGAGTGGAACTCGTCACCTACTTGTGCAGTGAATTGTTGATGCCCCCTAGAGCTGAAATCTAGAAGAGAGCAGTGACTCTAGTTGTATTTGTAAATTACAATAGTGGAACCCAAGTCACAAGAGGTGTGAGCTTGGAAGAGTGGAGTAGGGAGGTTGCCTGAACCACTATAAAAACCTTGCTTGTTGATTTTTATTTCTGCTCTCTGCACTATATTGCTTTCCATTTTGTTTCTTCATAAAGGGGACTAGATTAATCCGTGGTAAAGTTTCTGTTGAAGTTGAAAATTTTAAATTACACAATTCACCCCTCCCCTCTTAGGTATTTACCATTAACTCGAGATCAACAAATGGTATCAGAGCAGGTCTTTGAGCTATACCAAAGAGATCTTTTAATATGGCATCCTAATCGACTTCCGTTTCCGCATTTGCCGAAGGCCAATCTTTTACTATGACACCATTGTTTGATGGGAACAATTTCGGCTATTGGAAGCTTCGTATGAAGCAACTCATCATGGCTACATATATGAATTCTTGGATTGCAATCCAAGACGGTGTAATCTTGCCTATTGATGAAAGAGCTTCCAAATGGATCGATGAGGAAGTGAAAACTGTAAAGAGCAACGCCAAGGCTATGAATTCTTTATTCTGTGCTCTTACCGCTTCCGAATATGATAGAGTATCCTCTTGTTTAACTGCAAAAGAGATATGGGATACACTAACATCTATCTATAAAGGAACTTCTCAAGTCCAAGGGACAAGGAGAAATATTTTGATTGGAGAGTTGGAAAGCTTTAGAATGCTAGATACAGAAAATATTCTGAAATGTTTGCTAGATTCTCAAAAATTACTAATGCTTTGAAAGGTCTTGGAAAGGCAATTTCTGAATCTGAACAGGTCATGAAAATTCTGAGGGTGCTACCCGAATCGTGGACTCCAAAAATTACTGCAATAGAAGAAGCAAAGGACTTGAATACATTGAAGCTAGAAGACCTTATTAGCTCACTAATGTCACATGAGCTAATCAAGAAAAGAAATGAAGACCACCACAAAGGAAAGAGAGCAATTGCACTAAAAGTCACCCATAACTCGGATGAATCCACCTCATCATCTCACAATGACGATGAAGACATTGCTCTACTTACTCGCAAATTTCGAAAGTTTGTGAGAAAAGAAACGAACTTCAAAGATTTTAAAGAAAGACCTCGAAAAGAGAAGAAGAAGGAGGCTACAAAGTGCTATAGATGCGGCGGTATGGGACATATGCAAGCTCAATGTCCTACACCGGAAGAAAGATCAAAGGATCAACAAGAAAGGAAGGAAAGATATGAAAGTAGAAAATTCCAGAGGCCGAAGGGAAGAGGAATGTACGTGAATGAAGAAACTTTATCAACAAGCAGCTCCTCAACCGACGATTTTGAAGCGGCAAATTGTGCAAGAATATGCTGCATCGCGCGGATTGAGCAAGAAGAAAATCTATTGTGTTTGAACACAACGGAAGTTTTGGAAGAACAAACTACTTCAACAAAGTGTATAAGTAATGAAGAGGTAACTTCCAAACTTTGTCATTCTCAATCTACGTATTCTTCTTTTTAAGAATGTCTCAAATGTGCTGAATTAGAAGAATTACAACATGCATATGATTTATTGTATGAGGAAATTAAAAAACTAGGAAACAAGTTATCACTAAAGAGACAACAATGCAATTCCATTATTATTGTAAATGGAAAACTAGCTGAAAGTACATCGAAACTGAAAGAAGAAAATGAACTACTATTGAAGGAAGTGGAAAAATTGAAAAAGGAGAATGAATCCTTAAATGAATCATTAGCTAAATTCTCTAATCCAAGAGAAAATATGAAAATGTTTCTGAACATGACCTCTCAAAATAATAAAAGAGGTCTCGGATACTCCACATTTGGGCAAGGAGAAAATAGCAAATTGTATGTGCCAATATTTGGAAAAAATCAAAGCAAAACTGCACCTATTCACATACTCAAAGGGAAACATTTTATGTGGACTAGAAGGCCAACTTTTGAACCATTACATACTTGGAGGCCTACTCCTAGATTACCAATAGCTTGCAATTTTTGCAATAAGATGGGTCATAAAGTCTATAATTGTAATTTTAAGAAACTGTATGACCATGGTGCAAAATTAGTTTGGGTTCCAAGAAACACAAGATTTGGACTTTCAAAGAAAGAACAACAAAGATTAAATCAATTTACTAATCCAAATGGACCCATAAAATGGGTACCAAAGAGATAAGATTTATTTGTTCATTTTTTCAGATATGTTTCAAGGCAAAGACAAGCAACGTTTGGTTCATGGATAGTGGTTACTCAAGGCATATGACCGATGAAAAAAGTTTATTTCATAAACTCAAGCCTTGCAACGATGGAGCTGTTGCTTTTGGAAATAATGAGAAAGGTAAAATCAAAGGTAAAGGAAACATTTATAGTATTTCAAATGCATGTATGGAAGATGTATTATTTGTTGAAGGACTCAAGCACAATTTAATGAGTATTAGCCAATTATGTGACAAAGGATACAAGGTTGTGTTTGAATCATCTATATGTAATGTATTTGATGGAGAACATATCATGTTTAGCGGAAAAAGACATGGAAATGTATATTTGGTTTCACTGGATGAACTAGATGGTCAATATCTAATGGTCATTGACAATGATCCATGCGTTTGGCATAAGAGGCTTGGGCATATAAACATGACAAATATAAAGACCCTATGGAAGAAGAGTTTAGTAGAAGAATTGCCTAAATTGAAATATGACAAAGATAAAATTTGCAAGGCATGTCAATTGTCAAAACAACCTAAAATGCCTTTCTCTACCAAAAAGAAGATTTCCACCACTAGGCCACTTGAATTGCTACACATGGATCTATATGGGCCATCCGACATTTTAACCATTGGTGGAAAGAGATATGTGTTTGTAATAGTTGATGATTTTTCAAGATTCACATGGGTAATTCTCTTAGCTAGCAAAGATGAAGCCTTCTTTATGTTTGCAACCTTTGTAAATTCGGTAAAAAAATGATAAACAAAGTACTATTATGACTATTAGAAGTGATCATGGTGGTGAGTTTGAAAATAAACGATTCATAGAATTATGCAATGAAAAAGGAATCCACCACACATTTTCTGCACCAAGTACTCCACAACAAAATGGAGTGGTTGAAAGGAAAAATAGAACCATACAAGAGATGGCTAGAACAATGCTAAATGAGAGTAAATTATCCAAGAAATTTTGGGGTGAAGCTGTAAGTACAGCTTGTCATGTGTTGAACCGAGCTACCATTAGAGCAATCTTGAAAAAGACCCCATATGAGCTATGGAAAGATAGAAAACCAAATATTTCATATTTTCAAGCTTTTGGTTGCACATGTTATGTTTTGAACAATGGAAAAACCAACTTGGAAAAATTGGATGCTAAAAGTGATGAGGCAATATTCCTTGGTTACTCATCAAATAGCAAAGCATATAGAGTCTTCAATAAAAGAAACCAAGTTGTAGAAGAGTCAATACATGTTGTTTTTTATGAATGTAACCCATGCTCCAAAAGAAAAGATAATTTAAGTGATGTAGATGATGTCATAAACAATCTTGAAAAACTGCATTTGGAGAAGCAAGAAGAATCCATGGAGGAAAGAGTAAGTGAAGGTAATAATTCCTATAAACCTCTAACTGATTTAAAGTTCAAAAATGACCATCCAATTGAGCAAGTTATAAGAAATGTTTATGAAGATGTAAAGACTAGAAGGTCAAAACAAAATGTTTGTGGACAATACGCCTTTGTATCCAAAATTGAACCATCCACTATTGATCAAGCTCTTGATGATGAAAACTGGATCATAGCAATGCAAGAAGAGCTAAATCAATTTGAAAGAAACTAAGTTTGGCATCTCGTTCCAAGACCAAAAGATTGCATTGTCATTGGCACAAAATGGGTCTTTAGGAACAAATTAGATGAAAGTGGACTTGTGGTGAGAAACAAAGCTAGACTTGTGGCAAAAGGATACTCACAAGAAAAGGGAATAGACTTTGAGGAATCCTATGCTCCAGTTGCTGGATTAGAAGCCATTCGTATCTTACTTGCTTTTGCATCTCACATGAACTTTAAATTATTTCAAATGGATGTTAAAAGTGAATTTCTAAATGGTTATATAAATGAAGAGGTGTATGTTGAACAACCACCTGAATTTGAAGAGAAAGATCAATCTAAATTTGTATACAAGTTAACCAAAGCATTATATGGTTTAAAACAAGCTCCAAGAGCTTGGTATGAGAGATTAAGTAAATTTTTGAAGAGGTGTATGTTGAACAACCACCTGAATTTGAAGAGAAAGATCAATCTAAATTTGTATACAAGTTAACCAAAGCATTATATGGTTTAAAACAAGCTCCAAGAGCTTGGTATGAGAGATTAAGTAAATTTTTGATTGATCATGACTTCCAAAAGGGAAAGGTAGACACCACTTTGTTTACCAAATACAAAGGAAAAGATATCTTGATTATTCAAATTTATGTTGATGACATTATTTTTGGTGCTACTAATGAGATTCTTTGTCAAGAATTTTCTGAGCTTATGCAGAAAGAATTTGAGATGAGTATGATGGGGGAGCTGAATTTCTTTCTTGGACTACCAATCAAGCAACTAAATGAAGGGATTTTCATCAACCAGTCCAAGTATATCAAAGAAATGTTGAAGAAGTTTGGCATGGAAAACAGCAAAGGGGCAAATACGCCTATGAGCTCAACCATTAAAATTGACAAACATGAGAAAGGCAAATTAGTCGATTTAAAATTATATAGAAGCATGATAGGTTCTTTATTATATTTAATTGCTTCTAGACCTGATATATTGTTTAGTGTGTGTATGTGCTCTAAATTTCAATCATGTCCAAAAGAATCACACTTGGTAGCTGTAAAAAGAATCTTCAGATATTTAGTAGATACTACCAACATAGGACTTTGGTATCCAAAGGGTTCTAATTTTGATCTAATCGGCTACTCGGATGAGGATTTTGCCGGATACAAAGTAGATAGAAAAAACACTAGTGGAACATGTTAGTTTCTTGGGAACATGTTGGTTTTATAGTTTTCAAGAAAACAAACTAGTGTTGCTCTATCTACGGCGGAAGCCGAATATATTGCCGCCGGGAGCTGTTGTGCCCAATTGCTTTGGATGAAACAATAACTTAGGGACTATAACATGGATTTTAAAGATATACCTATTAAATGTGATAATACTAGTGCAATATGTTTAACTAAAAATCTAGTATTGCATTCTAGGACCAAGCATATAGATCTCAGAATCACTTTATTAGAGAACATGTAGAAAATCATGATATATGTTTGGAATATGTAAGAACAGAAGATCAAATTGCAGATATATTCACCAAACCTCTAGTAAAAGAACCATTTTATAAAATTAGAAATGATATGGGTATGCTTGAATTAACTTAAGATAAGCACAAGCTGAGGGGGAGCACAGGTTCAGGGGGAGCAACCCCGCCATTCTCAAAGGATTAACCCGCTCTATCTCTATTTTTTGATTAATTGACAAAAAGGGGGAGAAGAGATCGGGATTTGAGTCTCCGTCTTAAATATGTGTATGAATGTTTTTTGGTGATGTATTGAAATTTTGTGATGTATTGAAAGTAAAATATGTCTGTTAATCTTATGTTTTTAATTTGTGATTTATTGGAAGTAAAATATGCATGTTAAACTTCAAAATGCACAAATAGTATGTTTTAAAGACATTGAAAGGTATACACTCAAATCGATTTTGTCAATCATCAAAAAGGGGGAGATTGTTGGAAACATGGGGAAAATAAGCCAAGTCTATGTTTTGATGATTAACAAATCAATTTGAGTAAGTTTTGGTTACTAACGTGTTTGTGGAAATGATTAAAGGATATACAAGTGAAGAAAATAAAGTATGACAAGTCAAGCCGATTTCCAAGTCGACTCAGGCTTCGACTTAGACCAAGTCGACTCCAGCATCGACTTCGAAACGTCATTTCCTTCCAGAGTTGAAATCGAGAACGAGAACTGCCGAAGTCGCATTCCAAGTCGACTCCGCTTGCGACTTGAGTGAAGTCGCAGACCAAGTCAACTCCAGCTTCGACTTCAGTGCGGAAATTGCTGAAATAAAATATTTGAATGGAGATGAAGATCAAGACAACTCAAACAATCAAATGAAGTCCAAAGCAAGCAAAGTTGTATATTTTCATGGAGAATCGAAATTATACATTTGGACCTCTCTCAAGACATGGAGTCAAATGTGCTTTAAGATAGAAGAATTAAAGAATCTTAAGTATAATCAAAGGAAGAACAACCAAACATGAAGAGATACAAGCAAACAAGGCATTCCAAGAACTTCAAGTTCAACTAGCAAGCTGAAGGAGTGAAGTTGCACCCGAAGTCGACTTCACCTGCGACTTGGGTCAAGTCGACCCAGAATGGAACTTGAAGAAGCTGCGGACAGGCGAAGTCGCACCCGAAGTCGACTGCATCTGCGACTTGAGTGAAGTCACACCCGAAGTCGACTCCACTTGCGACTTGGGTCGCAACGATCGGAAAATTTTCAAACGTTGGCGCATTAAATGCGCGCCACTTACTTCCAAATGTTCGGATTCCCTCCACAATTATAAAAGGCATTCAATATGAACAAGGAGGGTAGCTGAGAATTCATTAAGTGTGCATAACTCCCATCTTCAAGAGCATTAAGTGATCAAGCCAACATTTAGAAGAAAAACTCCGCTTTCAAACTGCCGAGAGCTGATTACTGAATCATTAAGCCTACGTTACAAGTTCTTCTCTGTGCCAAATCTGCCTCTACACAACAGTAACGTGTAGAAACTTTCTTTTGTTATTTCTTGTTGTATTGAACTTGATTTAGTTTGGGTAACTAAGATCAAGTATAAGCAAAGTAGTCTGTGACTGGAGTGGAACTCGTCACCTACTTGTGCTGTGAATTGTTGATGCCCCCTAGAGCTGAAATCTAGAAGAGAGCAGTGACTCTAGTTGTATTTGTAAATTACAATAGTGGAACCCAAGTCACAAGAGGTGTGAGCTTGGAAGAGTGGAGTAGGGAGGTTGCCCGAACCACTATAAAAACCTTGCTTGTTGATTTTTATTTCTGCTCTCTGCACTATATTGCTTTCCATTTTATTTCTTCATAAAGGGGACTAGATTAATCCGGGGTAAAGTTTCTATTTAAGTTGAAAAATTTTAATTACCCAATTCACCCCTCCCCTCTTGGGTATTTGCCATTTACTCGGGACCAACACAAGCCTCTTATGCCAAACCCATGGATCATTGTCAATGGCCATTAGACATTAACCATCAAGTTTATCAAGTGAAACCAAATAAACATTTCCATGTCTTTTTCTGCTAAACATGATATGTTCTCCATCAAACACATTGCATATAGATGATTCAAACATAATCTTATATCCTTTGTCACATAATTGGCTAATACTCATTAGATTGTGCTTGAGTCCTTCAACAAATAATACATCTTCCATACATGCATTTGAAATATTGTAAATGTTTTCTTTATCTTTGATTTTACCTTTCTCATTATTCCCAAAGGCAACAGTTCCATCGTTGCAAGGCTTAAGTTTATGAAATAAACTTCTTTCTCCAGTCATATGCCTTGAGCAACCACTATCCATGAACCAAATGTTGCTTGCCTTTGCCTTGAAACATACCTCTTCATTACTTGTGCATTTTGTTGAGGTGGTTTGCTCTTCCAAAACTTCCGTTGAGTTCAAAGTTTCTTCATGTTCAATCCGTGTCATGCAACATATTCTTGCACAATTTGCCACTTCAAAATCATCGGTTGAGGAGCTACTTGTTGATGACGTTTCTTCATTTACGTACATTCCTCTTCCCTTAGGCTTTTGAAATTTTCAGCTTTCATATCTTTCCTTCCTTTCTTGATGATCCTTTGATCTTTCTTCCGGTGTAGGACATTAAACTTTCATATGTCCCATACCGCCGCATCTATAACATTTTGTAACTTCCTTCTTCTTCTCTTTTCGTGGTCTCTCTTTGAAATCTTTGAAGTTCTTTTCTTTTCTTACAAACTTTCGAAATCTGCGAGTAAGTAGAGCAATATCTTCATCATCGTTGTGAGATGATGAGGTGGACTCATCTGAGTTATGGATGACTTTTAGTGCAATTGCTCTCTTTCCTTTGTGGTGATCTTCATTTCTTTTCTTGATTAGCTCATGTGACATTAATGAGCTAATAAGGTCTTCTAGCTTCAATGTGTTTAGGTCCTTGGCTTCTTCTATTGCAGTAATCTTTGGAGTCAAAGATTCCGGTAGAGCTCTTAGGATCTTTATGACCTGTTCAGATTCGGAGATAGCTTTTCTAAGACCTTTCAAAGCATTAGTAATTTTAGAGAATCTAGCAAACATTTCAGAAATATTTTCTATTTCTAGCATTTTGAACCTTTCCAACTCTCCAATCGAAATATTTCTCATTGTCCCTTGGACTTGAGAAGTTCTTTCATAGATAGATGTTAATGTATCCCATATTTTTTTTGCAGTTAAACAAGAGGATACTCTAGCATATTCGGAAGCGGTAAGAGCACAAAATAGTGAGTTCATAGCTTTAGCGTTGCTCTTAACAGTTTTTACTTCCTCATCGGTCCATTTGGAAGCTCCTTTATCAATAGGCAAAGTCACACCATCTTGGATTGCAATCCAAGAGTCCATATCTGTAGCCATGATGAGTTGTTTCATATGTAGCATCCAATAGCCAAAATTGTTCCCATCAAACAATGGTGGCCTAGTAAAAGATTGGCCTTCGGCAAATGCGGGAATGGAAGTCGATTGGGATGCCACATCAAAAGATCTCTTTGGTAAAACTCAAAGACCTGCTTTGATACCACTTGTTGGTCCTGAGTTAATGGTAATTACCCAAGAGGGGAGGGGTGAATTGGGTATTTAAAATTTTTCAACTTAAATAGAAAATTTATCCCGGATTAATCTCGTCCCCTTTATGAAGAATTAAATGGAAAGCAATATAGTGCTGAAAGCAGAAATAAAAATCGACAAGCAAGATTTTATAGCGTAGGGAAGGTTCGGGCAACCTTCCTGATGAGGTATATTTTTAACCATGGGTCTATTATGATTGATTTCAAAAATAATAATAATAAATCAATAAAAAGGGAGGATTTATTATAGATGTATATGTGATAAAATAAAAAAAATAAAAAAAATATAATAATAAATAAATAAGTAAATAAATAAATAAATGGTACTCATCGGTTAAGCTAAAGCTCACGAACATAATAATAATAATATGTTGCTGAAGCTCGTAATATATATATATAAATATAAATAAATAAATAAATAAATAAATAATTTTACCAAAAATGCGGCTGAAATATTACCAAAAATTTTACAGCCAACGATGAAAGTTTAAGATCAGATGCGCCATTTCGAGATATCAAAAGCCTACTAAGCAAAGGAAGCAAATCTCCGGTTAAGAGCTTTCACTCATGACCGTTGCATTTCGGAGGTTCCCTACTTACGATTCTCTTCACAGCAACTCCGGATTTGTCGGAAATGGCGGCGTCGTCGGCAGCACAGATCAACGTTCTCGGCGGCGGCGCCGCTGGCTTCGGTTCTTCAACTCCAAAGAGAGCCGGGAACTTTTCCTCGGCGAGGACGGTGTCCTTCGGGCATAGAGTGGGGAACCGCGGACTGTCGAGGTCGGCAGTCCTAAAGTTAAGGAGGAACAGCGCTGGAACGCGAGCCGTCGGCCCGGTACGTATCGTCAATGAGAAAGTGGTGGGGATTGATCTGGGCACCACGAATTCGGCTGAGGCAGCAATGGAGGATGGGAAGCCCACAATCGTGACAAATGCCGAAGGGCAGCGGACTACACCGTCTGTGGTTGCTTACACCAAGAACGGCGACCGCCTTGTTGGGCAGATTGCAAAGAGGCAGGCGGTCGTGAACCCCGAGAACACGTCCTTCTCTGTGAAGAGATTCAGTGGTAGAAAAGTGTCCAAGGCGGACGAAGAGTCGAAGACCGAGTGGTGAGAGACGAGAATGGGAATGTCAAACTTGAGTGCTCTGCTATCGGGAAGCAGTTTTGCTGCGGAAGAAATTTCGGCTCAGGTCCTTAGGAAGCTCGTTGATGATGCATCGAAATTTTTAAATGACAAGGTCACGAAGGCTGTGGTTACGGTTCCTGCATACTTCAATGATTCCCAAAGGACAGCAACAAAAGATGCCGGGAAGATTGCCAGTTTAGATGTTCTTCGTATCATCAATAAGCCTACTGCAGCTTCATCTGCATATGGGTTTGAGAAGAAGAACAATGAAACCATTCATGTGTTGGACTTGGGTGGTGACGACTTTGATAAGAGAGTCGTTGATTGACTTGCATCAAACTTTAAAAGAGATGAAGGAATTGATCTTCTGAAGGACAAATAACCCCTTCGGCGACTCACTGAGACTGTAGAGAAGGCTAAGATGGAGCTTTCATCATTGACTCAGACCAATATCAGTTTACCTTTCATTACTGCAACTGCTGATGGCCTCAAGCACATTGAAACAACCATTACAAGGGCCGGGTTTAAGGAGGCTCTGTAGGGACTGTTACCGCCTTCTACATGTCGTCCGAAGGCTCAAATCATCAACGAGCCCACTGCTGCAGCCATTGCTTACAGTCTCGACGAGAAGGCCACCAGCTCTGGTGAGAAGAACGTGCTGATCTTTGACCTTGGTGGGGGGATTTTTGATGTATCCCTCCTCACCATTGAAGAGGATATCTCCGAGGTGAAGGTTACCGCTGGAGACACTCACCTTGGAGGAGAAGACTTCGATAATAGAATGGTAAATTACTTCGTGCAGGAGTTGCAGGAGGTAGCGTGTTTGCATGCACAAGATATGTCAGGGCATCGATTACCAACTTTTGGCTCCACGGAAGCAAATATGGTCGCTAACACAGCCGCGAAACTCACCAAGACATGCGACCAATGGGCACTAGCTCGGGTTCCGCGAAAACGTGAGTTCCGCGTAGAGGTAGTTCCGCAGAATGGGGTTCCGCGGAAACGAGAGTTCCGCGGAATGAGGTTCCGCGGGAACGACAGCAGCCGCTGAACCCGTTTCGAGCCAGCAGAAATCTTATAAATACCCACTTGAAGCTTCTCATTTAGGAGGGGAATTCCACGCAACACGACGGAGAGAACTTGGGAACAATGAGAGAAAACCCGAGAGCTCACGCTGAAAGAGTAAGTTGTTAGATTTTTTTGTTTTAATATATATATATAAAAAGGGGGTTTCTTTCTTATAAAAATATATATATATATATATATTATTTTCAAAAATTACTTTTCCCAACGTGGATACTCCCCGACTGGCGGGTTGAATTGACACGCGGGTTAAGTATTTTTCTCCTTTAAAAATAAAATAAAAATATATATGTGTGTATTCTCTATATATAAAAATATATACATATATACATATATATTATTTTCAAAAAGATTACTTTTCCCAACGTGGATACTCCCCGACTGGTGGGTTGAATTGACACGCGGGTTAAGTATTTTTCTCCTTTAAAAATAAAATAAAAAAATATATGTGTGTATTCTCTATATATAAAAATATATACATATATACATATATATTATTTTCAAAAAGATTACTTTTCCCAACGTGGATACTCCCCGACTGGCGGGTTGAATTGACACGCGGGTTAAGTATTTTTCTCCTTTAAAAATAAAATAAAAATATATATGTGTGTATTCTCTATATATAAAAATATATACATATATACATATATATTATTTTCAAAAAGATTACTTTTCCCAACGTGGATACTCCCCGACTGGCGGGTTGAATTGACACGCGGGTTAAGTATTTTTCTCCTTTAAAAATAAAATAAAAATATATATGTGTGTATTCCCTATATATAAAAATATATATACATATACACATATATATTATTTTCAAAAAGATTACTTTTCCCAACGTGGATACTCCCCGACTGGCGGGTTGAATTAACACGCGGGTTAAGTATTTTTCTCCTTTAAAAATAAAATAAAAAATATATATGTGTGTATTCTCTATATATAAAAATATATACATATATACATATATATTATTTTCAAAAAGATTACTTTTCCCAACGTGGATACTCCCCGACTGGCGGGTTGAATTGACACGCGGGTTAAGTATTTTTCTACTTTAAAAATAAAATAAAAATATATATGTGTGTATTCTCTATATATAAAAATATATACATATATACATATATATTATTTTCAAAAAGATTACTTTTCCCAACGTGGATACTCCCCGACTGGCGGGTTGAATTGACACGCGGGTTAAGTATTTTTCTCCTTTAAAAAATAAAATAAATATATATATATGTGTGTATTTTCTATATATATATATACATAAAGCTACGGATTTATAAAATGTATATAATATATAAGGGCCGGGGTCCCGGGATTTCACGGGTGGCCGTAAAATATATATATATATATGTATATATATACATGAAGCTACGTATTTTTATAAAATATATATATACAACAATATATATAAAAGGGCCCGGGGTCCCGGGATTCCACGGGTGGCCGTAAAATATATATATATATATACATAAAGCTACGTATTTTTATAAAATATATATATACAACAATATATATAAAAGGGCCCGGGGTCCCGGGATTCCACGGGTGGCCATAAAATATATATATATATACATAAAGCTACGTATTTTTATAAAATATATATATACAACAATATATATAAAAGGGCCCGGGGTCTCGGGATTTCACGGGTCGTCGTATATATATGTACACATATATATAAAACTACGAATTTTCATAATAAAAAAAAATATATATATATATATATATAACAATATATATATAAGGGCCCGGGGTCCCGGGATCCCATTTGGCACGCCACGCACACACGTGCGCGCGCCATACGGACACACACACAGACACAGACACATATATATATATAAAGGTCCCGGGAACCCGGCGTCTCACGGGCACGCCTCATATATATATATACGTACTTATATATATATTCACGTCCCCTTTTTACAATAAAAAAAAATGTGTAGTGACATATCTATATATATAAAAGCCCCGAAAAACGTATGTATTATACATATAGGTTTCCAAAATATATATATTATTTTCTAAAAAATATATATATTAAAAGACCATTCCAAAAATTAAGATTTTGATTTTTAAAATTACATAGATGTCCCGCGGGCGTCCAAAAATTAAGATTTTGTCTTCTAAAATTATATAGACGTCCCGCGGGCGTCCAAAAATCAAGATTTTGATTTCTAAAATTAGATAGACGTCCCGCGGGCGTCCAAAAATCAAGATTTTATTTTCTAAAATTACATAGACGTCCCGCGGGCGTTCAAAAATTAAGATTTTGATTTCTAAAAATATATAGACGTCCCGCGGGCATCCAAAAATTAAGATTTTATTTTCTAAAATTATATAGACGTCCCGCGGGCGTCCAAAAATCAAGATTTTGTTTTCTAAAATTATATAGACGTCCCACGGGCGTCCAAAAATTAAGATTTTGTTTTCTAAAATTATATAGACATCCCGGGGGCGTCCAAAAATTAAGATTTTGATTTCTAAAATTATATAGACGTCCCACGGGCGTCCAAAAATTAAGATTTTGTTTTCTAAAATTATATAGACATCCCGCGGGCGTCCAAAAATCAAGATTTTGTTTTTTAAAATTATATAGACGTCCCACGGGCGTCCAAAAATTAAGATTTTGTTTTCTAAAATTATATAGACGTCCCGCGGGCGTCCAAAAATCAAGATTTTGTTTTCTAAAATTAAATAGACGTCCCGCGGGCGTCCAAAAATTAAGATTTTGATTTCTAAAAATATATAGACATCCCGCGGGCGTCCAAAAATCAAGATTTTGTCTTTTAAAATTACATAGACGTCCCGCAGGCGTCCAAAAATCAAGATTTTGTCTTCTAAAATTACATAGACGTCCCGCGGGCATCCAAAAATTAAGATTTTGATTTTTAAAATTCCATAGAGGTCCCGCGGGCGTCCAAAAATTAAGATTTTGTTTTCTAAAATTATATAGACGTCCCGCGGGCGTCCAAAAATTAAGATTTTGATTTATAAAATTATATAGACGTCCCACGGGCGTCCAAAAATCAAGATTTTGTTTTCTAAAATTATATAGACGTCCCACGGGCGTCCAAAATTTAAAATTTTGTTTTCTAAAATTATATAGACGTCCCGCGGGCGTCCAAAAATCAAGATTTTGTTTTCTAAAATTATATAGACGTCCCGCGGGCGTCCAAAAATCAAGATTTTATTTTCTAAAATTATATAGACGTCCCACGGGCGTCAAAAAATCAAGATTTTATTTTCTAAAATTATATAGACGTCCCGCGGGCGTCTAAAAATCAAGATTTTATTTTCAAAAATTATATAGACATCCCGCGGGCATCCAAAAATTAAGATTTTGATTTCTAAAAATATATAGATGACCTGCGGGCATCCAAAAATTAAGATTTTATTTTCTAAAAACATATATGCCTCGCGGGCCTCCAAAATGAATATTTTATTTTCCAAAAATATATATGTCTCGCGGACCTTCAAAAATATATATATTTTTTCATACACATACATCTTAGAAGACTTTCAAATATATATATATATATATATAATTATGTATTTCTCCCTGAGTAAATACTCTCCGGGAAGTGAGCTAAGTTTATACACGGGTGAATGACCTCTTTGCTCAGATTCGAGCCTTAATAGACCTAAAACCTCCAGTAAGCCCAAGACGGCTCGAAAACCTTCCTACAAACCCACTTGGGTCCAAAATTCCTCAACAAGCCATTTGGGCTCAAGACCCTCAAAAAAGCCCAAGATAGCTCCAAACTCTCCAAAAAAAAAACCCCAAGATGGCTCAAAAATCTCCAATAAGCCAACTCGGCCCCAAAATTCTTTAACCTGAGCCTTAATAGGCCTAGAACTTCCAGCAAGCCCAAGATGACTTAAAATCCTTCAACAAGTCCTCTTGAGCCAAAATCCCTCAACAAGCCCAGTTGGGCCTCAACCTCCTCAAATGGTCAAAGTTGACCCAAAAATATTTTAAAAATCGGTTAATCCATTTCTTGGTAAAACCACCCAATTATTCAATCCAGAGACTGAATGCGGGAGACGCTGGTTTCTTATATAGAAGCTGAAAGCGGGACACGCTGGTCTGCTGTGTAAATTCAGAAGCTAAGAGCGCACTTAGTTTGCTGTGTAGGGTCACTGGTGTAGCCGACGGGCCCCTCACTAGTTCCCAAACCGAGTCATCGCTGGTCGACGGGCTAAGCGTAAACTCACATTTAAGTCATGGCGCATGGCATCATATAAACTCACATTTAAGTCATGGCGCGTGGCGTCATGTACCTCATATTTAAGACATGGCGCGTGGCGTCATATACCTCACATTCGAGTCACGGCGCGGGGCGAAGTGTACTCACTTATTTTTATATTTTTGTCAGACACGATTTTTCGTGCACTTGTAAAGACGTAGAAGGATCTTCTACGCACTTTATTATTATTAAGCATTTTTTTTATGGACCATTGTATTCAGCTCTTTTAATCAAGGGTTTTCTCGTTAGAGATGTAAAATCAGAATGTGAAACACAATGCAAAACATTTATGTGATGTACTTTTCAGACTCGGTTAAAGAATTGGATGCTTTAAAATTTTGTTGGGAAATTAATTAAGCATTTATTCTCAAAGCCGCAGGGAAAATTTTTTATCTTTAACCAAGTTATGATATGATTTTTCACGAGGCCGGAACAAATGGTGAACCCGATGTGAAACATTCTCCCTTCATCTTTAAGAGCTGAAAACTATGGTCTTTATATGCTTATTTTCTCGAACCTAACACTCTGAAATGCTCCTTTCCAGATTTCATGGCACATTCGATGGCTTTTGGATTTTTGCCTAATGGTGGTTTTGTCATTTCTGAGCCAGACCACATGGATGCGGCTATCCCGCATCATTTTATTCGTGTACCAGAGAAGCCGGAGCACCGTGTCTATCGACACGTTGACTACTCTCCAGCAGCGATCAAGCAAAGAAGAGACTGATCTGCACTACTCAAGGATCCTCCTATTGTTCAAGGCTCGAAGACCACTCCTATTCAACCAACAAAGTCTCTGCAGGCGCCCATCCGAATGGGCCCGCCTACTCGACAGTCAGACTATGCCAAGAAGTCCGCTCACCGGCTTGCCCAGCCCAACCAGCAGCACAACAGCCTGCAGGACAACCTGTTTTGCAGTCCCATTCCATAAAAAGGTCTGCGAGACAATCTACTGCAACTCGGCTAGCGCCAACTAGCCACCCAGAAGCCAATGTTCCCCGAAAAGGGGGCAAAACTGTGCCGAATCCTGTTCGATGCACCATCACTCGCCAATTTGGTCGGGCTGCCTCAAGGGTTGTTGACCTAGCCCCCCGACTTAACCAAAGTGACACCCAAGAGCGGAAGGAGTCAAGAAGACAAACCAAGTTTTCTCAGCTGGAGGCTCCATTGGCCGATGGAGGGGATGACCAATTCAAGCCGCGAGGACCTATTATTGTCCGATCCGGTTTAGGCACCCTGCGATTTGTCATCCCTAACCCGACGCATTCACCCCATCAGTCAACCGATGCTCCATCTAGCTCACAAGCTAGAGTCAAATCTCCAGGTCATTATGAGACTGCCAACATATTGACGGTTCCTCATCATGCATCAGAGAAACCAAGGAGAAAAGCGCAGCAGAAAAAGTAGTTCGGGAAAACAACTTCCCGTTTAAACTTGAAAGCTTCGCCACCACTGCCGCCAGGACCAAGGTATAGGCTATTTTCACACCCCCGACAAAGGGGTAGGCCGCAGAAGAAGCCACTGCAGAGCGCTCACAAATTAAGAGCGTCCCAAAAACCAAGACTCTTTAACGGGTGGCAGTATCCCCAGAGGAGCCATACAACATATCCACATTCAGCGCTCAGGCTGATCCCTAATTTCATACACAAAAATCAATTCGCCTCATTGATCAGACTGAGGGAGGATATGACTTATGCGCCTATTGTGACCCCATTCTGAGGAGAGCATCGGATGTCGCACCCCAAGAGAGAAGCTAAAAGGAGGAGACATCTCCTCCAAACGACGGAAGTCAACATGGTGGACCTCACCCAGCCAAGCACTTCCAAAGCGTCGGAGATGTTAACCCGGTCAAGGGCAGCCGCAATGCCCATTACGCTGCCATTCTGTAGCCTCTCTCATCCTGAAGGGATTAGAGCCGCCCTCCCGAGAGGTCAATTTGAAGCCTCTTACATGGTGGGCGAAGAAGAAGAGGTTCTTACACCCAAGTCTCAGCTCATTCATGATCTCCAGGAGGAGATTAAGCGTATGAAACGGGCCATGGAAACTCCAGACAACAAGACAATGAGTTCCCACCAGCCGCTATCACCAAAGAACCGCCAATCGGTCCATCAGCCCGAGAAACTAATCAGGCAGCGGACCGAGGAAGATGAAAATGCAGATTTAGAACAAGGCTTTCCGCAGTTCAATAATCTGCGTATCAATACCCCTCGAACGCAAGACGCGCGGGTAAACACACCCATGGGGTCTCCACCCAGGTTATGGCACAAAAGGAGATGGTGCATCAGCTTGTGGCCGAATGCCTTCGTCGACAGGCACCTCAACTCACGGGGGTCCTTACGACGACAATCAATAGACCTTATCCCCAGAGGTTGAAGCAGAGTTGCTACCTAGGGATTTGAAGCCACCGAAGATCCAATTCGATGGGACTGGGAGCGCGTTAAAGCACCTGGCATCATTCCACTATGCCATGGGCAATTGGGCGCACCATTCAAATTTTTGTCTTCGCATGTTCCCCAATACTCTGTCTGGCGATGCTTTCTAATGGTACATATCTCTCCCAACCGGCTCAATGCAGACATGGGAAGAGATGAAGGAAATATTCACCTCCCGATTTGTTGATACTACACGAGATGTACAACTATCGGAATTATCTACCTTGTCCCAAAAGAAGGACGAGCCGGTTGAAGACTACATCACTAGATGGCAAAGGGCCGCTAACCGATGTCAAGCACCCCTATCTCAAGCAATGAAGGTCAATCTTTGCCGGAATGGCATCAAGACGGAAATCTCGTTGTTGATGAATGAACAGCTAAGTACATTTCAGGCCCTAGCTACAGAAGCTTGTCGAAAAGAGTATTTGTTGTCTCAACAAAAAGCTTGGAAGAAGGAGTCATCCACAAACACTACATTTAAGAAGAAGAAAACTGGAGAGACCTCTGCGAACACCACGGAGGTTAAGAAGCAGCCAGATAAAGCAAAGCCGCCTGTAAAAAAGCAGCCTGCAAGACCCTTCCGAAGAGAGGAAATCCAATATGCCTTTGGGGAAGATGACGTGGAGACGCTATTCCAGCACCTCATGTCGACCGGGCTATTCGAGTTGCCTGCCCCAAAAAGGCCAGAAGAAGTTGGACGCACTTCTCACCAGCGATATTGCAGTTGCCACCGATATGTCGGTCACCCCACTAAGAAGTGTTGGGATCTCCAAGCAATATTGCAAGATTACATCGACAAGGGGGTTATAAAACTCAGTCCTCCAGCGCAAGCTTCATCAAATGTTGTGACAATTGAGATAGCAGAAAAGGGTGATTGGGAAGTGGTTCGAAAACCACCAAGCCTAAGACGGACAAAAAGATGTCTCAAAGATTTATGCAGAAAAGACAAAAGAATAAGGGATAAGGCCATTCTCCCTTTCTTCTCAAGGCATTTGAGGCAATCCTCACGGGTGCAACCATTCATGATCATGGACTTTTTGCAGCCCGAGTTGCTACTCCCATTCTATCGACGGCTTGCTGGAAGATCACCTCGACCAGAAAAAGAAAGATACATTCTCGAGGAGTTACCAAATACAACTCCATGTGAGAATGGTCTGTTTTGGGACCTAGATAGCAACAACGGAGAAATCGAAACTTGCTATCATATAAATGTGTCTGCATCCAAGCCTGCAAAGCGGCGAAGAACTGCCTCGGTGCTCATCCCTAACTACACCAAGTTTGAAGTTGGGATGTCACCGGTAAACCACATCATCACGTATTTGCCAGAATCTCGACTTTTGCTAGCATCTTGGGAAACCAGAGTGAAATACTTCCGGTACTCACTGGGGGAATCAGTGATGTCTTGGTACCAAGATAATCATATCGAAGAAATTACTGAGTGGGTCATCTTGATAGATGCGTTCTTGGTCCGCTTCCTGTCAAGACAAAGAGAGCAGGTCCCTAGTAATTACTTAAGGGAAATACAATACAGTCAAGAATCCACTGCTCATTATGTAAATTATCTCAGAGACAGTACATGGAGCAATCCCCTGGCTATATGGTTGCCTGAACCTGAAATGGTCATGAAATATCTTTCGAATGCAGTATGCCCTCCGACTGACAACGGGTACAAGACCTTCGGAGCCAAAACTTTCATAAAGGCAATCCGATGGGTCGGTAACGAAGGCTTCAAATAAGAGGCAATCTTTAGCGACACTGAAGGTTTTGGGAGGACAAATCAACTCCAAGTTCTGCACGTACTGCAGTTAAACAATGCGCCCATTCTTCGAGTGTTCCCTTTCTTAACTAGGAAGTTAAGCTATGATTGGCCGCATATTCAGTTATTCCACGAGAATCATAAGTATGCATTGCCGCACTTGTTTGATTATTCACTAGCGGTCTGTCAAATGGGGCAAACAGAAGAGTTTGCACTCGAGCACTTTGTTTTGAGCCTGGCCCATGACAGTTGTGCCCTTCTCTGGATCTCCTCGCTTCCTGAAGAAGCATTTGGTTCTTGGGAAGAGTTCGTCGATATGTTTATCCAAAGATTCCATGAATATGAAACAGAGTTCCCTCCGGAGATGATAGAAGTCATGCACCCCCTATCAGGAGAATCTCAATATGACTACATCTTGAGATGGATAAACTGCAGAATAATCAACCAAAAATTCGACAAAGAAGAAATCATGGTTCATCAGTGCATCAAGTCAATGAGTGGGTATTTTCCTGAAATCCCAAAAATACAGCCATTTTTCTCAGATGTACTATGGACATTGGCTACAAATATTCAGGACTCTGCCTCCTGCAATATGGTACAAGTTGAAGAGGATGTTCTTGCAATTCTTCGATCTGGTCGAATCACACCAGAAAACAAGGGTAAAGCCCCAATGCAAGAAAATCGTACTCAGCCAGAACAACACATACCAGCCAATCATGAGAAATCCTCAGTAAGCTATAACGTGCTTGAACACTTGAAGCGACTTCCTGCTCGACTCAGTATTTACGATGCCTTGCAGTTATCGCAAGAAGCCAGAGATGCACTGGTTAGTGCTCTAACAGATGAAAATGTCCGTCTCGCTTACCTGGTCGACGCCACTGAATGTGATGAGGTTATTTCATTCACTGATGAGGATATGTTGCTTGGAGACGTTAATCACAACCGACCCTTATATGTTACGGGCAACCTAGCCGGTGAACTTGTTAACAGAATCGTGATCGATGCTGGGTCTGCAATTAATATCCTGCCCCTTCGAACACTCAGGAGGATCGCAATTTCTCCATCAGCTTTAAAAGACACTAGTGTGGTGATTCACGAGTTTAATCAAGGGACTCAAAAGGCCATGGGCCTGATTGAGTTGGAACTAAGCATAGAAGATTTCTGCACCGAAATCCCATGCTTTGTGATTAATGCTCCGACCTCATATAACTTGCTACTGGGAAGGCCTTGGCTCCACAGTAATAAGATCATCGCATCAACGGTGCATCAATGCTTCAAGTACTGCAAGGATGGAGTCGAAAAAAGGATTTTTGTTGACCATAAACCATTCGCAACGGCGGAATCGTTTTACTCTGATGCTAAGTATTATGACTTGGCATCTGCTGTCAACACATCAATGAAAGCAGTTGAAGCGACCACACGCGAAGGTCAGCAGGAGGTATCTCAGGCTCCCCCCGCCCCAGTAAGCACAGACATATTCTCAAAGGGTGAGAAGATGGAAGGTCAAGGTCGTGGTCGACGGCGCGGTCATGGACGAGGAACGACAGAACCAAGGGCTCAATTTCAAACCAAATTTGAAAATATGAGCCTCGATCCAGTACATCCACTACCACGACAATGACAGGGGGCAACCATACCACCTCCTACCAGCTATAGCAACACCGCTGCAGGATCACGGTTCTACTTGGACCTCGAAGTCCTGAAAAAGGTTGCTAAACCACCTCGAGCCAATTCCCCTAGGTTTGAGGTGGATCTGGAAGCTCTTCGGAGATTCCGGAATCAGGCCAATGAGGAAGCCAAGTCACTTTGCTTTGAGAGTGACGAAATGGCCACTAAGGCCGCTCACCAAAATCAAAAACCTAAGGAAACGCTTGATGAGGTTTTAGCAATGCTTGTGGGGTTTAATGTATCTGCTCCAAGTGTGCAGGAACCTCAAGATGAAAAATTTGCCCAAAAACATTTCATAAAGCAATATGGCAAGGTTTACGGTAACCCTAACAAATCCTCCTGTTTACCCACGGCTAAGCTCAAGAAATGTGATTTCCATCACTATAGCAGAGAAAGCAAGAAAATTATGGATTTGATGGGGTTCTATCCCGATGAACCATATTTATCAGGCCTCGGAAGTGACATCCCTATCCCGTTATCCGAAAGACCCCCTGGTTATCAAAAGGGAAACAAACGACTTGGCCTTGGGTATAAAGAAGAAGAAGACGGTACCTTCGCCACCACCTACTGCGTCTCCACAAGTGATGACTCCAACAATGATGAAGAGGTATTAATGGAAACAGAGGACGCTCCACCTGCGATTGAGGATGGAGGGCAGCCTACTATTGATGTACTTGAGGAATTCAATCTCGAGACTGAGGAGGACCCGAGACCCATTTTTATTGCCAAAAACCTGGCCGAAAAAGAAAAGGTGGCATTGAGGCAGCTTTTAAGTGAATTCAAAGATGTTTTTGCTTGGGGGTATTCTGAAATGCCAGGTCTCAACCCCGCGATTGCAATGCACCACCCGCATATTACGCGTGATAAAAAGCCAGTCAAGCAAGCTCAGAGAAGGTTTCAACCAGAGCTCGAAGAACAAATCATCAAGGAAGTTGAAAAACTCATTGATGCTGAATTCATTCGGGAAATCAAATTTCCAAAATGGATTTCTAGCATTGTTCCTGTCAAAAAGAAAAATGGGCAGATCCGCATTTGCGTAGATTTTCGAGATCTAAACGAAGCATGCCCTAAAGATGAATTTCCTCTTTCTTTCACTGACTTGCTAATCGACAGCACAGCTCTATACGACACATTTTCCTTTATGGATGGATATTCAGGATATAATCAAATCAAGATGGCTCCAGCAGATGAAGCCGCAACAGCATTTCGAACACCGATGGGTGTCTTTTGCTACAAAGTCATGCCTTTTGGGCTTAAGAATGCTGGCGCAACTTATCAAAGGGCCATGCAAAATATATTTCATGATGTGTTACACAAACATGTTGAGTGTTATGTCGATGACCTGGTTGTAAGATCTGAAGGTCACAATAGGCATAAAGAAGATTTGAGGTCGGTATTTCTGCATCTAAGAAAGTATGATCTCAAGATGAATCCTCTCAAATGTGCATTCGGAGTATCATCCGGAAAATTCCTCTGATTCATAATCCGCCAAAGGGGAATTGAGGTCGATCCACTCAAGACAGAAGCAATCCAAAATATGCCGCCTCCACAAAACCTCAGAGAACTTAGGAGTCTCCAAGGCCAATTGTCGTATATCCGGCGTTTCATCTCCAACTTGTCCGGCCGGTGCCAGCCCTTTCACAAGTTAATGAGAAAAGATACGACTTTCCAGTGGGGACGCGAAATGTCAACAGGCCTTTGAAGCCATCAAAGAATTGCTACAAAATCCTCCTGTTTGACAACTCCAGTAAAAGGAAAGCCGCTCATTCTCTATATCGCTGCCAGCCCACAATCACTGGGGGCATTGCTCGCACAAGAAAATGCCCAAGGCAAAGAACAAGCTGCATATTATCTCAGTCGTCGATTATTGCAAGTTGAATGCAATTATTCCTCGATCGAGAAGATTTGTCTAGCATTGGTTTTTGTGGCACAAAAGCTAAGACATTACTTCCTCGCGCATCAAATCATACTTATATCGAAGGCTGATCCCCTCAAGTTCCTGATCACTAGACCAATGCTTTCAGGACGCCTAGCAAAATGGTCACTTCTGCTATCTGAGTTTGATATCAAGTATGTGCCACGAAAGGCAGTGAAAGGGCAAGTGTTAGCAGACTTCCTAGCAGCCCACCCGCTTGAAGAAGAATTTCCCATCTTAGAAAACCTACCTGATGAAAGGGTTTTCTATGCAAATGATGATCCAATGTGGCAAATGTATTTCGATGGCGCTTCAAAGCCATCCGGAGCTGGTGTCGGAATTGTCGTAGTCTCCCCTCATAAAGACTTATTCCCGCACTCATATTTTCTTGGAAGGAGCACAACAAATAATGAAGCTGAGTATGAGGCCTTACTCATCGGCATGGAACTTCTTCTGCAATCAGATATTTTATTTGTGCGAATATTTGGGGACTCTGAATTGGTTATCAAACAGTTAAATAATCAATACGAAGTACACCAGCCCCATTTGCGAAAATATTGTGACAAAGCTCAAACTTTATTGGCAAAGTTCGAAATGGTTTCGGTTGAGCATGTTCCTCGGTCAGAAAATATAGTTGCTGATGCACTATCAAAGTTGGCCAGTATTCTTGCCTCCAATGAGCTTGATGACATGACAATTCGAGTACAAAGATTAGAAGATGATGAAGAGTTCCAAGTAGATCAAGTTGGATGGTGTGTATCTGAGGTAACTACAAACAATGATGACTGGCGCATCCCTATCATTAACTACCTCAAATATGGCATTGAACCAGATGATCCAATCGCAAGGAAGTCGTTGAGAAAGGCTGTTTCGCGATATACTGTGTTTCAAGACGATTTGTATCAGATTGCTTTTGATGGGCTTTGGCTTCGCTGTATTGACGGAAATGATATCTGTCAAGTTCTTCAAGAGACGCACTCCAGCGAATGCGGCGCCCACCAATCTGGATGTCGTCTTTATCATAGGATCAAAACGTTGGGCTATTATTGGCCCACAATGGTCCAAGACTCCATCAATTTTGCGAAATCCTGTGAAGCCTGCCAAATGCATGGAGATATTTATCATATTCCTGCTTCAGTAATGTCTCCAGCACCTATCTCATGGCCCTTCTCTTGGTGGGGTTTTGATATTGTCGGTCCGATAAACCCGTCGTCATCTAAAGGACACCTATATATTTTAGCCGCTACGGATTATTTCTCCAAATGGGCAGAAGCTAAAGCTTACAAGAGAGTCCGAGCGCAAGAGATGGTTGAATTTATCAAGCACAAAATCATCTACCGTTATGGTGTTCCCTATCAAATCACCTCAGATAATGGTACACCATTCAAAAACGACAAAGTAAATCAGTTATGCTGGAAGTTTGGAATCAAACAAGTATTCTCATCGCCCTATTACCCACATCGAACTGCGACGGGAGCAACGCCATATTCATTGCTTTTTGGCGCAGAAGCAGTCTTACCAGTGGAAATTCAGTTAGCATCTTTAAGGGTTGCCATCCATTCTGGGTTAACTACTGAACAACAAGCCAAACTTCGCTTCGACGAGCTCGAGGCACTAGATGAAAAATGAGTTCAAGCACGGCAACGAATCGAACTCTATCAAGCTCGGATGGTCGAAGCATACAATAAAGTCGTGAGACATCGCTCATTCAAAAGAGGGGATTTGGTGTTAAAGCTACGCACAGAGCTTATGACCGGGGGCAAACTTACTGGTAAATTTGAACCTAAATGGGAAGGACCTTACATCATTGAAAGGGTCTATGGCAATGGCACATATGAAGTTACTAATTGCGAAAATCAAGTGAAAGCAACTGTAAATGGGAATTACTTAAAAAGATATTATCCATAAAAGTTACAACAGGAGTCATACATCAAAATTTTGTAAGAAAATCTCTACAGTCTCCCTTGTAGAAGGAAAGGACTCCTTCAAAACTTGGATAGAGTTCACTACATCAGCAGGAGGAACTGTATATGCCCGCAACTCTTCGACTTTAGCCTCCATAGAAGAAATATCCCGACTCTCTGAATCAATTCTTACTTTGTAGAGGTCAACTTCAGCCTGAAGATCGTTGGAGGTAGAAATCAACGAATTTAGTCTACTTCTATCCACAAAGATAGAAGTGACAATACGACGAACCTCGGCCTGTTTGGCCGCTATGGAAGATCGAATCTCCTCGGCAATCATCTTTTTACTTTCCATCTCCTTTGCGACCTGAAAGTTACGTTCCTTAAGTTGAGCAAGGTTATCTCTACATTTGGCGAGGTCGACTTCTGCGGACGCTAGATCTTCTGTAGAAACCAAGGGTCGCGCAGCAGCCTCAAGCTCGCGCCGATGGGCACGCAACTTCTCAAGAGAGAGTATGACATCACCAAAACCAGAAACGCGAAGTTGGAGCCTATCTAGGACCATGGAAAAGTCTTCACAAATATCCAATGCTTCGGTGATATCATCAGGAGAATTCATGTCCCCCAAAGAAGAGACAATGTATCCCTTGAATTGGGCTATTGCGCGCCTCAAACGTTTGAGATCACGTTGCTCTAACTGCTCCGCCCCGATCACCTTGAAAGTTGAAAAGAAATGTTGCAAAGGATCCAAGAAGCGATCTTTGACATCAGGGAGCAAACGAGCCCCACTTGAGCTTGCGCCAGTGCTAGGACCGGTTGAACTAAAGTGAGGACCACCTGAGCAACCAGGTCCTAAGGCTGAAAAGTATGCGTCAAGATGTTAGAACAGCGAGTTAACTAGGCGAAAAACCAAAATACAAATACCTGGTGACATAGGAGAAACAGGTAACGGCCCTATCGGTGTCGAATTCTCCCCGCCATGAGCATCATCATCAGATACTTCGACAACTAAGACAGCTATCAAAAAAAAAAAGAATGTAGGAGAAGAAAGCAAAAAAAAAAAAAGGAAAAGGGGGGTTTACCTTCAAAATTCATACCCGTGCCTTCTAGGTGATTACGTGGAGCCTCCGAGCGGATTTCCCCTCCCGAACCAGACCCTGAATGAGAAGCTGCCTTCACAGGAGTATCTTGGGCTATAGAAGGAGGAGATTGACACGCCTCGGGAGTCCGAACTGCCAAAAAATCTCTCATGGAGATGTTATCAGAAAATATAGGCCCACTATCACAAGACTGCATCGGTTGGTCAATCTGACCCATGTTTAAATCTACATGGAAGCCCAAGAGATCACTCAGAACACGGTCGCTGGAGTTCGGTAGCACAGGGGAGTTGTTCTGCGCCTTAGCGCGCATTCCTTTACTCACTTCGTGGTCATTAGAAGGGTTTATGGCGACATTCGGCTCTGCTACAACGACCCCTTCCTCAGATGGTTCGGGTGGCTTGGAAAGGGGATATGACCTTTTATCAGACTCTTCTGAAGGTCTCGCAGCATCTTCTTGCGCTAAGGAACCTTTTCCTTGTGAAGGATCTGAAAGGCCGTCAATTGGAGATGAATCCCTCATTTTTCGAATTTTTCGCTTCTTACCACAAGTGTCATACATTGTCAATGACTCTGTAGCCTCTAAGTTGGTGGGACGATTGGGAAACCAAAAGCGACTGATTGGCTTTGGCGGATATACAACCTCGGGAAGCTTGACATTGTATTCTAAAAAAAAAAAGGGGAAAAGAAAAGAGAGAAGAAACATACTCCAAGTCTCCATAGGTTTTGCGTCCTTTTTAGAAGCTGCCTTTTCAGCAGCTAACTCCCATAAAGTCTTCTTGGCTGGCTCGGTATCACGACGAATATACTCTTTTCCTTCCGCAACCCAGTCAGTGCAGTGAAAGCTACAACCGACAATCCCAGGGTAGGCCTTGAAGGAATCGATGTGTTGGACACAAACAGCCTCAGTCTCCTCCACGTCTGGTTCCTTGAAGCGTCTAATCCCAAAAGGCATCACCAAGCCCAGTTCACCCCAACTGGTGGTCAAGTCAAGGGGTTTAAAGGCCCAAAAGCGAGATTTAGGCGCAACTTGCTCGACAACTTTCACCGCACAGATGCCATACCAATGAACATAATCTTGATTTGCCCGGACTCGACGGTCAAACGAAGGAAATTTTAGCTCGCAGGAGAACTTAACTCCCTCAAAGCGCGAGCATACCGCGAGCCAGTGAAGAGGTCCGACCCCAACTTCCCTTTGATATCTCGGGATGCGAGGAAGATATGCAGGAACATCCTGATCAAAGCCGAACTGACGAGCAAACCTGTGAGGATAATACGGCTCAACTTCAAAACGAGGACCATCCCTGAAAGCCAAGAGACCAGGTTGAAGCGACAACGCAAAGTCTTTTTCATCAAGGGTCAGTCCATCGGAGGAAGATTTTGTTGACCACTCGCAGGGGGCAACCATACGAAAGAACCTCTCTTCAAAATAACCAGCTTGGATGAGGAGCCCGGTCATGTCTTCAAAATTATAGCTGGCTAAGTTACGCTTGGCAAATTTCTTCAATATCAAACCCTGAGAAGGAAACTGGGTAACTTTCTCGACTCCATAAATCTCTGGGAAATAAAAACCAAGCCAGCCAAGGAGAAAATGAGCCGAGAAATAAGAAATGGTGCACCCGGGACCTTTCTCATTATATATAATCTGATTTAAGCCCTTATAAATGTCACACAAGACTTGTGGTGCCAAAGCAAAGCGCTTGCCTTGAGCCATCTCGCAAGCCATATAAAGACATGACCATTTGACGAGACCATAAGCTGAAGAGGAAGGACAAATGACCACGGAGATCCAAAGCCACAAAAAGAGGATAAGCTCGACCTCAGGCTGTACTTGTTGTAGGCGCTCAAGGGGAAGCCACAGGCCGCCTTGCCCACTGGCATGAAACTCAACAATGTTAGAAGGCCAGTTGTCATTAGATACCCGTTGGTCAGAAATCCTTGAGAATAATGCCACCCAGTCTCTTGCTGTGAACTTTTCCCTCTGGGTTGTTTGATATAATTCGTCAAGAAGATCTATGACCTTTGAAGCAATCGGGTTCTTGTTGAAGGAAGAGTTTGGAGGGGTACACTCATCAAAGGGCAATCCACATACAGGGAGACCGCATATCCCCTTCAGATCCCACAAAGTAACACTCATCTCTCCAAATGGAAATATGAAGGTGTTAGTCGCCGGTGACCAGAAGCTTACAAAGGCATTAATAATGTTGTTGTCTTTCCAAAAACCTTCTCCGGTGGCTAAGATCGCATCTTTCACACCAGCGGCTGTAAGTACGGCTTCATGATGAGAGACCAAATGTTGTCCCCATTGATTAAAGCCCGGGATGTTACCTAAGCAGCCACGGTAGACATTAGCACCCTCCTTACATATAAAAGAATAGTCTTCTAATTCTTTTTGCAACCAGCGAGGAGTCTCCACGATAAAATTATGAGGATTGCCTAATGCCCTGGTCGGGAGTAGAAAGCAACCAGAAAAGGTCTTGCGGGGATCGGTCGCAGCAACACCTTTTCCAAAGATATAACCTTCTTGACAGTTCAAACGTTCAGCAAAAATCTTCTCTAGAATCATAAAGATCCGAGTAGACCGACCGTTAATGTCCTCCATAAGGTGGCAACGCATGGGGTTGAAGTGAGAAGGCCCATGTGAACATTCAAAGCATTCACGGCTTGCTAAGGCAGGATACCACCAGAAATAAGAAGATCAACCTCCACAAGGGCGACCGAAGAAAAGATCGTACTTCTTGGCGCTCTGCGCAGTTTTCTTCTTCGGAACACACTGCTTTTTCTTAGATGTCATCATTTCTTCGGGAGAGCTTTTCTTAGAAGATTCATTTTTCTTTGAAGAAGATTTTTGCCTTTTAAACTCCCCACGGGCATATGCAACAGCCTTACGCTTCTTAACGAGAGAAGGTGACGTTGGAGGCGCCGCAATTGAAGCTACTTTGGAAAAAACAGTCGCACTATCCTTTGGCTCCTCAAGGGAAGAACGCTTCTTTTTCACCGCTGATTTCTCTCGTGGTGAAAGGATAGGAAATTCTGGAGAAGACATTGCCTGCAAATATATATATATATATCAAATTCAAAAAAAAAAAAAAAGAAGAAGAAGAAGAGGACTACCACGCGTTACAGCTTCGATTCAAAAGTTACTAATACCAGCAGTCAAAATGCTCCCCCTCCTCAAGCTGGCCGTCAAATCTGAAATAAGAGGTCAATAGAACCCGTGAACAGGTCATTTCAAAAAAAAAAAATAAAAAAAAAATAAAATAAAATAATAATAATAAAATAATGAAACCTGCTAAGTTATGGAGCGGTACCTCAAACCCGCAAATCAAAGGGTTATGGGCTCGTTAACTTTTAGACTCTTGAGGCGTTGTGCTTAAAAAAAAAAAAAAAATCCTCAGTGTGTCGTGAATTAAGAAAGACCTGCTAGAAAACATATCAGGAATCACGCCTATACAAGTAGCCCACGACAGCATAATTCCTGAGGGGGCATTTGATGAGGTATATTTTTAACCATGGGTCTATTATGATTGATTTCAAAAATAATAATAATAAATAAATAAAAAGGGAGGATTTATTATAGATGTATATGTGATAAAATAAAAAAATAAAAAAATATAATAATAAAAAAATAAGTAAATAAATAAATAAATGGTACTCATCGGTTAAGCTAAAGCTCACGAACATAATAATAATAATAATATGTTGCTGAAGCTCGTAAAATATATATATATATATAAATAAATAAATAAATAATTTTACCAAAAATGCGGCTGAAATATTACCAAAAATTTTACAGCCAACGATGAAAGTTTAAGATCAGATGCGCCATTTCGAGATATCAAAAGCCTACTAAGCAAAGGAAGCAAATCTCCGGTTAAGAGCTTTCACTCATGACCGTTGCATTTCGGAGGTTCCCTACTTACGATTCTCTTCACAGCAACTCCGGATTTGTCGGAAATGGCGGCGTCGTCGGCAGCACAGATCAACGTTCTCGGCGGCGGCGCCGCTGGCTTCGGTTCTTCGACTCCAAAGAGAGCCGGGAACTTTTCCTCGGCTGAGGACGGTGTCCTTCGGGCATAGAGTGGGGAACCGCGGACTGTCGAGGTCGGCAGTCCTAAAGTTAGGGAGGAACAGCGCTGGAACGCGAGTCGTCGGCCCGGTACGTATCGTCAATGAGAAAGTGGTGGGGATTGATCTGGGCACCACGAATTCGGCTGAGGCAGCGATGGAGGATGTAGCTGTCAAGTGGTGCACGTCCAAATAACTTTGTGAATTTTTAATTATTTTTTTAATAGATAATTTGACCCCTAAATTAGCTCCTAGTTAGGGTGATTAATTATACATTAAATTAAAGCTACAATTTTGTGGAAAAGTTGCAAAAAGAGGCAGCTGATGCGGACGTGATTGCATGGACACTAAATGGACAGCATAAGGTGTGAACGGCTAAGTTGCATTATGTGATTTTTTATGATTTTTTAATAAGATAAATGGTCCCCTAATTAGGCTACTACCTAGGGTAGTTAATTACCCATTAATTAAAGTGAAAATTAGGTGGAAAAATTGTGCAAAAGCTGCTACAAGTGGACCCCACCCAAGTGGATAGCTACATGAAGGAAGAGAGGTGCACGTTCAAAGGCTGCTGTATTTGATTTTTTTGATTTTTTTTAAATAAGCAAAGTGGACCCCTAAGTAGCCTATTAGCTAGGGTGGTTAATTAGACATTAATTAAAGTCAAATTGTTGTGGAAAAAAATGGTAAAGTTGCTGCAAAGTGGACGTCCAAATAAGGGGCAGATTCGTGTCCATTAATGAATGGATTTTTGATGATTTTTTATAAGATAATTACTTAATTTAAATGGACCACATTTTGCCAAGTCAGAAATAGGGGATAAGCATGTCTTAATCATTCTTTAAGTAAAGTAAAAATGGGGCCCACAAGCTGGAAAATTCAGCTTTTGCCCCAAGTGCATGTCCATTTGATTAAGGGTTGAGGAGAGAGAAAATGCTAAGGAGCAAACCTATTTTCCAGCAGCCCTTCACATCCCCATTTTCCAACAGCTTGAAGGGGAGAAAAAGAGGAGGAAAAAGATAAGGAAAAATGTGGCGCCCCAAACCGAGATGTTACTTCCTTACCTCAAGATCTTATTGATTGGTAAATGTGAATCAGGATTGTAGCTCTGATCACGCGGCGGGTTCTAAATTGAATTTCATCCAAAAAAAAATTTCATTTATCATCATTCTCATCTTTACATTCTATATCATTCATCATACAAGCGTCGATACACTTATTATAAAATTACATATCTCATTTATAACATCTCATCATGCTTTTCTACAATAAAAGTCTCCTTGACTAAATCATCACATTTTATATCCATACATTCATACATTCAATCACTAAATCATATAGATCTTAAAATTCTAATTAAATTCACATACACATTAACATACCTTAGCATATCCATGCTTTCCCATTCCTTATTGTCTACCTGGCTATCATCTCGTGCCTTACTTCATTGCTTAAATTTGCATCTTCTTGAGTTTCCCAGTACCTGTCTAAGGTTTGGAAAAATAAAACGTGAGTGACAACTCAGTAAGAAAGCATTTTGTCTTTAGGGAAAGACTTCCTTTAAAACCTTTTTCTTAAACATCTTGAACACCTTTTTACTTGAGGACATGCATATGTCCTAAAGCATTATCACGAAATCTTTATTCATTAGGACAGTTACATGTCCTTAAACATTATCTTAAAACATTATTCTTAAAATTATTTTAAGTCACATGTGAGCTTGTTAAGGCAAAACTTATTCTTAAACATCTTGAACACCTTTTTACTTGAGGACATGCATATGTCCTAAAGCATTATCACGAAATCTTTATTCATTAGGACAGTTACATGTCCTTAAACATTATCTTAAAACATTATTCTTAAAATTATTTATAAGTCACATGTGAGCTTGTTAAGGCAAAACTTATACGTTTTACCCTCTTTAATTAATTTCCTTTAGTCTTATATGAACATTTCTAATGTTCAAAGATATTTACATAAAATCATCTTTCATTAGTGGACGTTTTACGTCCAAAACATTTTTTCTCATAACTCCTTTTTAGAAAAGGACATTATACTGTCTTAAAAACATCATACACATAAGCCTTTCTCGGTAAAGGATATTTCTATGTCTAAAAATATTTTTCATTTTAAATTCCTTTAGCCAAGAGACATTTGATGTCTCAAAATATTTTTGACATATCTTTCTTTGGCAATGGACATTCATATGTCCTAAACACTTTTCTATTTAAGCCTTTTTGAAATGGACATTCTCATATTCAGAACCAAGTTTGACATAAATTTTTTTCATAATCCCCATCTTGGGGCTTGTTTATAGCAAACAAGGCAATTAAACTACATAAACCATTTTCATAAATACATTTGCATAAAAATATTTCCTTTCATCCTTAGTATTTACACTTTTGTGTAAAACACCCTATTTTTAGGGTAACCATGTCATAAAAATCCCTTTAGGATAACTTTTATAAAAATGTGATTTCATGTTCCAATCTTTGGGCTTTTCAAAAGCAAAACATAAGCAAATGCATTTCTCTACATCCAGTAGTGACACTTAGCAAGTGATCACTCTACCTTTTGGAAGAGAATCCTTAAGAGCATACTAACCAGGCGGCTATTTTTCTTATCCTGCTCCCATCTCAGGGAGGGCGCTGCTGGCCTCCTGCCTGTTGGAAATATGTGGAAAACAAGTTAAATCTATGTTTTGATGATTAACAAATCAATTTAAGTAAGTCTTGACTACTAACATGTTTGTGGATACGTTTAAGGGATATACATTTGAAGAACATAAAGCATGGAAGGCCAAGTCGTTCTCCAAGTCGACCCCAAGATCGACTTCAAGAAGAAGAATCTGTCCAGAATTGAAAATGGGAGAAGAACAAGTGAAGTCGCAGGCCAAGTCGACTCCACTTGCTACTTGGGAAGCCAAGTCGCAAACGAAGTCGACTCCAGCATCGACTTCAGTCGGGAGATTCACTCCAAAGTTGAATTTGGGATGGAAGAATGCCGAAGTCGCAAACGAAGTCGACTCCAGTTGCGACTTGGGCGAAGTCGTGAACGAAGTCGACCCCAAATTCGAATTGATGTATTCTAAGTTCAAGGATGCAGATTCAAGCTCATTCCCAAGATCAACTTAAGATCTCTCAAGACCAAATCAAGAATACGAGCTCTTTATCAAAATCAAGTCTAAGGCAAAAAGCTTCAAGCATGTTCAAGATGAAATCAAGTCATGAAGACCAAATGAGTCCAATGCAAAGCAAGGTGCATGAATCAATCATGCAAAGATCAAACTCTCATCAGATTCTCAAGGTTCAAGCCTATCCAAGATAAACCAAAGACAAGGACTTCAAGATCAACAAGATCTACAAGTATAAGGAATTATTTCAGAATGAAAATGATTAAAGGAAACAAGCCAAGCAAGATAGAGGAAGATCAAATGAAGATCAAAGCATTTTTAGCAAAGATCGAGTCAAGTCGCAACCCAAGTCGACTCCATGATCGACTTGAGTTGAAGTCTAAAGCCAAGTCGACCCAAGACTCAAGACTCGGAACTTGAAGAGGTGAAGTCGCACCCGAAGTCGACTCCACCTGCGACTTGGGTCAAGTCGATGCCCAAGTTTACCTTATCTGGAACTTGAAGTTGCGACGGAGAAGCGAAGTCGCACCCGAAGTCGACTCCATCTGCGACTTGGGCGAAGTCGCATCCGAAGTCGACTCCACATGTGACTTGGGTCGCAACCGTCGGATATTATTTGAACGTGGGCGCATTTAATGCGCGCCAACCACCTTCTAACGTTCGGATTCCCTCCACAATTATAAAAGGGAGTTATTGTGGACGAGGGAAGTAGCTGAGAATCATTAAGTGTACTTAACTCACATCTACAAGAGCTCAAAAGAGATCAAGTCATTCAAAGAGGAAGAACTTCGCTTCAAACTGCAAGAGCCCAACTTCTGAATCTTCAAAGCCTATATTACAAGTTCTTCTCTGCGCCAAATTGCTTCTACACATCTGTAAAGTGTAGACTTCTTTTATTATTTCTTTGTTTGTATTGAACTTGATTTAGTTTGAGGAACTAAGATCAAATGAAAGCAAAGTAGTGTGTGATTGGAGTGGAACTCATCACCTACTTGTGCTGAGATTTGTTGAGGCCCCCTAGAGATGGAATCTAGAAGAGAGTAGTGGCTCTAATTGTATTGAGAGAATACAATAGTGGAACCCAAGTCACCAGGAGCGTGAGCTTGGAAGAGTGGAGTAGGGAGGTTGACCGAACCACTATAAAAATCTTGTGTGTTTGATTTATATTTCTGCTATTTGCATTACATTGCTTTCCATTTCGTTTCTTCATTAAGGGGACTGGATTAATCCGGGGTTAAGTTTCTGTTTAAGTTATAAATTTTTAAATACCCAATTCACCCCTCCCCTCTTGGGTTTTGCCATCAACTCGGGACCAACACTGTCATCCCTTAACGACTTGGCCATATGTAGAGTGGGCCCCAACCATCCCGACCGTGCTCTACAACTGGCCTATTCCTTGTACTGGTGCACCATACATTATCCTGACGGACCGCAGTCCATTTGGTTTAAAGAACCACAGACCGTAGCCTGTGTTCTTTTAACCGGGATCACAGACCACAGTCTGCATCCATACTCGAAAAACATTATAGACCGGAGTCTATATATTTTTAAAAATCATTTTTGAAAATACATCACAGATCACAATCCGTGTCAACTTGTAAAGTGAGCGCACCCACTTTAAACAAGTTGTCATTTGAAATCCAATTTTAGGATGACCTTCCTTAAATTCTTTTAGAATCATTTTGAGTAAAACATTTTGATAAATATTTGAAATGTTTGAGAAACAATACATCTTAAAAACCCTTATAATAAAAAAATCAAAACTTTTGGATTTCCAAAAATAAACATATATTTCTCTAATATTTTCTTGGTTTGCATTTTAGGGCCTTTTGCTTACAAAAGTTATGCAATTTATCATCCCCTTCTCCACAACCTAAAAATTATATTATTGTCCACATATCTATTATACTATTGTTTACATAAAGGGGAATTGCATAGTCTTTTGCATGTCATTTAGCAACCTGAAATTAAATCATTTTATGAAATCAATTATTAGGTTGGTCATCCTTAAATCTCTTTCAACAATATTCGTATAAATATTTTTTGAAAACATTTTAATCATAGATTTCCTTATCTAAAGGAAATTAAAACTTTTCGAATATCATTTATAATTAAATATCTTGACATAGAAAATTAATCTTTCTCTTTTATAATCTTAATCATTTATTGTAAAACATCATAAGAGAAATTCAAAAGTTATTTACATTTGTTGTTTTGTGAAAAGGGGCAAAATTCCGTTTCTCTTATAAAATACTTTTGAAACAACATCATAAAGAACTTGCTTACTTAAAAGCAAATTCTTTAAAAACATCGACATAAAACATAAGATCCTTTAAAATTATATTCATGGAGAACTTGCTTACTCATAAGCAATTTCTCAAATCCATTAACATAAAGCATTCCTAACATTGGCAACACTCGAGATAAATTATTTATCTTAAACAGTGTTACTTACTTCCTATGAAGCAGACTTTAAAGCTTTTCATTAAAGCCATCATTTTCCAAAACTTGTGCTTGCCCACTTGTAAAACATTCATAAAAACATCGGCATATCATCATTTCATCACATAAGGAAATATCAGTAATTTGAAAAGTTCTCTTGCTTACCTGAGATCGCCATAATCCCTTTCTTCCATTCTTTTCCTTGCTTTTGCCTAGATAAATGAAAATAACATTTCGTTTATTCACATCAACCTCAAATACGCAAATCCCTTAGGTTTTCTAACCTACATAAATTCATTTGGACTTAGTTTGACCCGCTTGTCCTTCAAGACAGGTATTTATACTTAGCATATAGCCTATCATATCAATCATCCATTCATTTATTTTAATACCCTTATGTAGGGTAATCTTACATAAACATAATAATCATTCATTAAATCATTATTTGAAAGTTCATTACTTCCATTTATCATTTTTAACATATTTTCCATTTATTACTCATCGGTGCTCATTTTAAGCACTTAGTTGCTAACTTAGACATCATATAATAATCTCAAAATTTGAGATTATCACTATTTATTAAAATAGAAACCTAATCCACATTTTCCATCATATCTTTATGCATTTTTTCATTTTAACACTTCACATAATCCATTTATCATTTTCAACATCAAAACATGGAAATCGGGTGTTATACGTAACCCTAAGTTCCATCCTTTCTAAAACCCACCTTTAATAGGTTAAATCCTCATAATCATTTATGATACTTGTTTATATCCCATTTTAATTTAAATTCCATCACAAAAATCTGGAATTTAACATTTATCTTGATTTATTCCTTAAGTTGCCCATAATTTTGAATTTAGTATGCCTGAATTCTTAAAACTTGAATTAATATCAAATCAAGTATTTTTTTATCTGAAATTTCTACCATACCTCAATAAAGACATTAATTAATCAAAATGAATATTTCCAGTATGAAATATTTATTATTTCTATTTATTTTTGTATTTTTACTCTGCTAGACAGCAACATCCATTTTCAGATAATCCAAATCACGTTAATTATTAGGTATATTTATACCCTTAAAAAATTTTTTTTTTTTTTTATTCTAAATATTTCTTATATATATTTTAAAATTTTCAGCCCAAATTTCATTTTTTAAAAATTATTAAAAATCATTTGGTGCAGCTGATCCTGACACCCGTTCAACCCTGTTCAGGTTGATATTCTCGGATTTTTAATTTCCAACATACTTATCCTTTTGAGCTAAACATTTGGTGAATTCTTAATTTACCTATCATTAGTCTTCCCAAAAAGTTTCATGATATAATTCGTTCATTAACTATTTCTTCCCTATTTTCCTTTCCAGGTCCAGATTTACTACACATAAGTATAGATTAAATGATATGGGTTCAAATTATATAATTAATATAATCATGAATCATCATATAATCATTATTAAACATCAAATTATTAAACATCAAAACAGCAACATCACATAGGATTTAAAAAAATTTCAGTTTTGATTTTCAACCCATAATCAAAGGGTATACTTACTTGGAATTGAATCAACTTGAACTCCATTTTTCCTAGCTTGGTTCCTCTTGTTCCCATTTTTCCTTCTCTTTTTCATCCTCTTTTCTCCCCCTCAAGCTGCTATAAAATGGGGACATGAAGGGCTGCTGAAAAATGGGTTTGCTCCTTAGCATTTTCTCTCTCCTCCCCCTTAAATCAAATGGACGTGCACTTGGGGCAAAGGCTGGATTTTCCAGCTTGTGGGCCCCACTTTCCACTTTATTTAAAGCATGATTAAGACATGCTTATCTCCTATTTCTTGCATGGAGAAATGTGGTCCATTTAAATTAGCAAATTAATTTTAATAAATCCATTAAAATCCACATCATTAATGGACAAAATCTGTCCACAAGATGCAACATCCATTTCAGCTGCTATTTGCCAATTTTTTCACAAATATTTACTTTAATTTATGTCTAATTAACTACCCTAGGTAGTAGCCTACTTAGGAGTCAATTTAGCTTATTAAAAAAATCATAAAAAATCAGATAATGCAGCATGATGTCCACATCTCTTGCTGTCCATTTTGTGTCCATGCAATCACGTCCACATCAGCTGCCCTTTTTTGCAATTTTTCCACAAAATTGCAGCTTTAATTTAATGTATAATTAATCACCCTACCTAGGAGCTAATTTAGGGGTCAAATTATCTATTAAAAAATAATTAAAAATTCCCAAATCTGTTTGGATGTGCACCACTTGACAGCCACTTGTAGCTGTCCACTTTGGTGGGGTCCACATATTATTGACTTTGTGGAATTTTCTTGCCACAAAATTTGTCCAAAATAAATCCCATTAACTGCCCTTGTCATGTAGCTCACTTAATTACATATTTTGTAATTTTTAAAAAACCAAAATTCCACGTAAACAACCCATTTGGACGTCCATTTCATGCCACTTATATCAAGCTCTTTTGAGTTAATCCATTTGCCACTAAATCATGTCATTAATTATTTTATTTTATCATGGATTTTTTCAATTAAAGTAATTCATCAAATCCATGTGTAATTACCTCCTTTTGACACCTCATTTATGCCATTAGTTATATAGTTAATCACCTTACTTTAACATAAACACAAGCTTACATTTTTTGGTGCACAAAAATCAAATAATTATATACCCATTTTCTTGAAACCTATATCCCATCATCATTTGCTTAATCCAAGACTCTCATTGCATAGATCACATAATGTTAACTGTTCATTTCAAATTTCGTCTCAATCCGACTTTTATAGCTCAAGTTATGATCATTTGAATCCATCTTTGGATTTTGATGGTGATGATTTATTTTCACCATAATTTCATCATTATTTTCATAATCTAACCTTTTCATATGATTAAGCACAAAATTATGTGTTTACCTTTCAATTTTCATCTTAATCCGCCTACCCAGCGTCAAGTTACGCATTTTCTAGCATTTTCTACTCTAATTGTATAATTAGCATCATAATCTCCATCAATTAAATCATACTATATGAGGTAATTATCCTCAATATATCAACATTCCTTAATTCTCATTAAGCCTCTTTAATCACATTGACCCATATCGGCTTATATTGGACATTCATAATCACTTGCCCTAATTGCAATTAGATCGTCAATATTGCGATGGAAATCATTCATAATTCAACTAACTCGTACATGATGCATATTTATATACCAATTGCATATACATAAGCCTTACTTGGGTCTGGGTATCACAAAAAATGGGAAGAAAGAAGAGGAACCAAGCTAGGAGAAATGGAGTCCAAGTTGATTCAATTTCAAGTAAGTATACCCCTTGATTATGGGTTGAAAATCATAACTGAAAATTTCTTAAATCCTATGTGATGTTGATGTTTTGATGTTTAATCATTATTATATGATGATTCATGATTATACAAATTATATAAGTTGATTTATAAAGTTTAATTTGGGGATTAATCAGCCCATATCATCTAATCTACACTTATGTGTAATAAATCTGAACTAGGAAAGAAAAATATGGAAGGAACAGTAAATGAACGAATTGTATCATGAAATTTTGTGCGAATATTCATGATAGGGTTATTAAGTAACTAAAAAATTCTCAATTTAAAATAGTAATCATGTTGCAAATTAAAAATCCAAGAAAATCAACCTGGACAGGGTTGAACGGGTGTCAGGATCAGCTGCACCAAATGATTTTTAATAATTTTTATACAAGTAATTTTCAGCTTAAAATTTTACAGGATATATAATACATATTGAGGATCAAATAAAAAAAAGAAAAATTAAGTTTTTATGGATATACATATACCCCATAATTTATGTGATTCAGGCTGTCTGAAAAGGGATGCTGCTATCCAGCAGAGTAAAAATATAAAAATAAATAGAAATACTAAATATTTCATGCTATAAATATTTATTTTAACTAATTAATGTATTTATTAATATATTTTATGAATTTCAAATCAAAACTACTTGATTTGATAAAAATTCAAGATTTTGAGAATTCAGTGTGCCTGAATTCAGCATTATGGACAGCTTAAGGAAAAATCAAGATAAATGTTACATTCCAGGTTTTGTGATGGAATTTAACTTATAATGGGATATAAACAAGTATCATAAGTGATTATAAGGATTTAACCTATTAGAGGTGGGTTTTAGAAAGGATGGAACTTAGGGTTACGTATAAGACCCAATTTCCATGTTTTGATGTTGAAAATGATAAATAGATTATGTGAAGCGTTAAAATGCAAAAATGCATAAAAATATGATGGAAAACCTAAGGAATATAATTATTTTAAGACGATACAAATAAATAAAATGTTATTTTCATTTATTTAGACAAAGGCAAGGAAAAGAATGGAAGGAAATGGATTATGACGATTTCAGGTAAGCAAGCGAACTTTTCAAATCATTTATTTCTCCGTATGTACTGAAAAGATTTATGTTGTTATGTTGATATTTTTATGAGTATGTTTTAACAAACGGGCAAGCATAAATTTTAGAAATTGATGGCTTTAATGTAAACCCACATGTTTTGAAAATGACGGCTTTAATGAAAAGTCGTAAGTTTAGAAAAAGGATGGCTTAAGGAAAAGCCTCAAGGTTTGCTTCATGGTAAGCAAGCAACGTTTTTTTTTAAAGATAAATGTTTACCACAGGTGTTGCCATGGATTGGCAATGTTTTATGTTAATGGAATTGAGAAATTTGCTTATGAGTAAGCAAGTCTCCATGATATTAATTTTAACAAATTTTATATTTTATGCCGATGATTTTAAGAATTTGCTTTTAAGTAAGCAAGTTCTATATGATGTTGTTTTCAAAAGGACTATTATAAGAAAAAAAGGAATTTTTCCCTTTTTCATAAAGAAATATTATCAGATAAGTTTTGAGTTCTCTTATGATGTTTTATGATAAATGATTAAACTTATAAACGAAAAAGATTGGTTTTGTATGTCATGATATTTAATTATAAATGATAATTTGGACATAGCCCGTATGTTTTAAAATGATATTTGAAAAGTTTTGATTTCCTTTTGACAAGGAAATCTATGATGGAAATATTTTGAAAAATATTTATGCGAATGTTGTTGAATAGGAATTAAGGATGACCAACCTAATAAGTGAGTTCATAAAATGGTTTAATTTCAGGTTGCTAAATGACATGCAAAAGACTGTGCAATTCCCCTTTTATGTAAAAATAGTGTAATAGATATGTGGACAATAATCTAATTTTTAGGTTGTGAAAAAGGGGATGGTATAATTGCATAACTTTTGTAATCAAAAGGCCCTGAAATGGAAACCAAGAAAATATTAGAGAAATATATGGTTTATTTTCGGAAATCCGAAAGTTTTGAATTCCTTTTATTATAAGGGTTTTTAAGATGTATTGTTTCTCAAATATTTCAAATGTTTATCAAATGTTTTACTTAAAGTATTTCTAAAAGAATTTAAGGAAGGTCATCCTAAAATTAGATGTCAAATGACAACTTGTTTAAAGTGGGTGCGCTCGCTTTACAAGTTGACACGAACTATGGTCTGTGATGTGTTTTTGAAAATAATTTTTTTAAAGACACAGACTTCAATCTGTGATGTTTTTAATTTATGGATGCAGACTGAGGTCTGTGATCCCGATTTTAAAGGATACGAGTTGCAGTCTGTAATACTTTAAACCAAACGAACTGCTGTCCATCAAGATGATGTATGGTGCATTAGTTCAAGGAATAGGCCAGTTGTAGAGCATGGTTGGGATGACTGGGGCCCATTCTACATAAGGTCAAGTCGCTAAGGGATGACAGGAGTGCCAGCGGCACCCTCCCTGAGATGGGAGCAGGATAAAGGAACAGCCGCCTAGCTAGCTTGCTGTTAAGGATTTTCTTCCAAAAGGTAGCATGATCACTTGCTAAGTGTCACTACTGGATGAAGAGAAATGCATTTGCTTATGTTTTGCTTTTGAAAAGCCCAAAGATTGGGACATAAAAGTATGTTTTATGAATGCTATCCTAAAGGAATTTTTATGAAATGGTTACCCTAAAAGAAAGGGTATTTTATACAAAAGTGTAAAAAACAAGGATGAAAGGAAATGTTTTTATGAAAATGCATGTATGAAAATGATTTATGTATTTTATTTGCCTTGTTTGCTATAAACAAGCCCCAAACGGGGATTATGAAAAGAATTTTCGTGAAACTTATTTTTGGACATAAAAATGTCCATTATTAAAGAGCCTAAATGAAAAGTGTTTATGGACATGAGAATGTCCAACGCCAAAGTGTTTTAATGAAAGGTGTTTTAGGACATATGAATGTCCATTGCCAAAGGAAGCTATGTGAAAAATGTTTAGAGACATTAAATGTCTCTTGGCTAAAGGATTTTATGATGAAAAATGTTTTTGGACATAAAAATGTCCTTTGCCGAGAAAGGCTTATGTGAATGATGTTTTAGGATATGAGCTCAAGATAAAAGGGAATTAATTAAAGAGGGTAAAACGCATATGCTTTGCCTTAACAAGCCCAGACGTGGCTTGTAAATGATTTTAAGAATGACGTTTTATGAGAATGTTCAAGGACATGGAACTGTCCTTATGAATAAGGATTTTATTATAATATTTTAGGACATATATATGTCCTCAAGTAGAAGGGTATTCAAGATGTTTAAGAAAAAGATTTTAAAGGAAGCCTTGCCTTTAAAATATAAAATATTTGCTTACTAAGTTGTCACTCACGTTTTGTTTTCCCAAACCTTAGACAGGTACCCGGGAAACTCAAGGAGATGCAAATCTGTGGCGCCCCGAACCGAGACGTCACTTTCTTACCTCAAGATCCTATCGATTGGTAAATGTGAATCAGGATTGTTGCCCAGATTATGCAGCGGGTTCTTAATTGGAATAAGCCCAAATTTTTTTTCGTTTATTCATCTGTCATCATTCATAACTTGACATGAAAATCATCACACATTGTGACATTTCACTTGTAATAAAATTCATCATTTCATTCATAACATCCTTCCTTGCCTGTCATTATTCACTCAATCATTGTACACATCATACTTGCATACATTCAGTCATTGACTCACATGAATCTTAGAATTTTAACTTAGTTCATATACACATAAACATGGAACTTAGAATTCTAACTAAGTTCATATAAACATTAGCTTACCTTAGCATATTCATGCTTTTCCATTCCTCATAGCCTTCAAGGCTATCATCACGTATCTTCCTCCACGTCTTAGGTTTTCAACCTTCTGAGTTTCCCCGGTACCTGTCTAAGGGTTGGGAAAACAAAACGTGAGTGACAACTCAGTAAGCAAACATTTTATCTATAGGGCAAGGCTTCTTTGAAAATCTTTTTCATAAACATCAGGAATACCTTTTTTCCTGAGGACATGTATATGTCCTAAAATATCATCATGAAATCTTTTTCATTAAGCATTCATTCATAAAAACAGTTACAAGCCACGTGTAGACCTGTTAAGGCAAAACATACACGTTTTACCTTCTTTAATGAATTTTCTTTAATTCTTATATGAACATTTTTAATGTTCATAGACATTACATGAAATCATCTTTTGCCGGTGGACGTTTTACGTCCAAAACATTGTTTCTCATAAATCCTTAGGCAAAGGAGACATCTCATGTCTCAAAATATCATTAACATAAGTCATCATAAAATCCCTTAGCCAGGAGACATTTTATGTCTCAAAATATTTTTCACATAATTTCCTTTGGCAGTGGACATTCACATGTCCTAAAACATTAATCACATAAGCCTTTCTCGGCAAAGGACATTTTTATGTCTAAAAATATTTTTCATTATAAAATCCAACATATTAACATGGGACATTTTACTTCCATAAACCCTTATCATTTAGGTTCTTTAGAAATGGACAATCTTATGTCCATAAACATTCTACATTTAGGCTCTTTTAGAAATGGACATTCCTAGGTCCATCTCAAGTTTCACATTAAACCTTTTCATAATTCCCCGTCTTGGGGCTTGTTTATAGCAAACAAGGCAAACAAAATACGTAAACCATTTTCATAAATGAATTTGCATAAATACATTTCCTTTAAATCCTGTTATTTATACTTTTGTATAAAACACCTTTTTTTTAGAGTAACATATGCATTAGCTCATAAGAATCCAATTTAGGATAACTTATTGTATAAATGCTTTTTAAGCTAATCTTTGGGCCATTGAAAAGCCAAACGTATGCAAATGCGTTTCTGCTCATCCAGTAGTGACACTTAGCAAGTGATCATGCTACCTTTTGGAAGAGAATCCTTAACAGCGCGCTAGCCAGGCGGCTATTCAATTATCCTGCTCCCATCTCAGGGAGGGCGCCGCCGGCACTCCTGTCATCCCTTAGCGACTTCGGCATATGTAGAGTGGGCCCCGGTCATCCCAACCGAGCTCTACAACCAGCCTGTTTCTTGTACTGGTGCACCGTACGTTATTATGATGGACCGTAGTCTGTTTGGTTAGAAGAACCACAGATCGCAGCCCATGTCCTTTTAAACCGGGATCACAGACCGCAGCCTGTATCCATATGCACAAAAAATCTTAGACCGAAGTCTATATTTAAGAATAATTCTCAAAAGCACATCACAGACCGCAGTCCGTGTCAACTTGTAAGCGAGCGCACCCACTTTAACAAGTTGTTATTTGAAATCTAGTTTTAGGATGACCTTCCTTAAGTTCCTTTAGAAACGTTTTAAGTAAAATATTTTGATAACCATTTGAAATGTTTGAGAAACAATACATCTTAAAATCCTTTTAATAAAAGAATTTCAAATCCTTTGGATTTTCATAAATAAATCATATTTTTCTCTAATATTTCCTTGGTTTCCATTTCGGGACCTTTTGTTTACAAAAGTTATGCAATTGGTCTATCCCCTTGTCCATAACCTAAAAATTTAATAATTGTCCACATATCAATCATTTTTACATGAAGGGAAATTGCACAGTCTTTTACATGTCATTAAGCAACCTGAAATCAAACCATTTTATGAAATCAACCATAGGAGGTTGGTCATGCATAAATCCCTTTTTAACACATCCGTATAAATATTTTTTCAACATTTTTAACATAGATTTCCTTATCTAAAGGAAATCAAAACTTTTCAAACATCATTTCAATACATATGGACTATGTCCAAACCATCATTTATTATTTAATTATCTTGACCTAGCAAAACAAATCTTTTTTATCATTGTTTATCACGAGTTATTGTAGAAATAACTCAAAACTCATTTACAAATAATATTTTGTGAAAAAGGGTAAGATTCCCTTTTTTCTTATAAAATGCTGTTGAACAATATCATATAGAACTTGCTTGCTTAAAAGAAAATTCTTAAAACTATCGGTATCAAACATGAAATCCTTAGGAAACGTTAGTGTGGAGAACTTGCTTACTCATAAGCAAAATTTCTCAATTCTATTAACATGAAGCATTCCCATCCTTGGCAATACTTAGGATAAATTATTTATCTTAAGAAGTGTCGCTTGCTTCCCATGAAGCAAACCTTAAGACTTTTCATTAAAGTCATCATTTTTCAAAACTTATGGCTTTGCATTAAAGCCGTCATATTCAAAACTTGTGCTTGCCCATTCGTTAAAACATAAACATAGACATTGCAATCATATCAATCATATAGAAAGAAAATGCATTTTAGAAAGTTTGCTTGCTTACCTGAGATCGCCATAATCCGTTTTCCTTCGATTCTTTTCCCTTGCCTAAATGAAAATAATATGATTTTTCATATGTTTCTTTTCCTTGCATTCCATTTAGTTTTCCAATCAATTTTATTCACATATATCATTTATTCGACTTCTCAAGTCACTACGCATACATTTAGCATATACGTGCACATTTTTACACATTCCATCTGCTAATCACATAACATATATAACTCCAAAATTAGGGTATCCATTCAACCATACAAAATCCATCCACTAACTATCATACATAGGTTCATTAACCTTCATTTACCATTTTTCACTTTTTTTTCCAAAATTCATACATCGGTGCCCGTTCGGAGCGCCCGTTATGACCTTAGGCTTCATTACATAATTCTAAAATTGGAAATTAACCTCATGAAGTGCTAAACAGATATATATTCATGAAATATATCATATTTTCATACATTTTTTCACAAAATCATATTCTACATCTCATTTATCATCCTTGCATGTCCATTCATTTACATATGCCCTTTTGGCAACATATACATAAAATATTTCATAAAATTTTCTAAGTCAGAGGTTTAATCCATATTTCAGCGGGTTAATTACCCTTAATTAACGTTTCATTTAGGGTATTTTTATGAGATTTAAATCCCCTTGCCATAGGTTTCCAAAACAGCAAGTTTGGAACCCGATTTCACTCGTTTAACGTGTCTTTTGACACATAACCTTAGGAAATTATATAAATCCGAAATTTCAGCATATAATATCACTTTTATTAATCCATATTTAATGATTTAACACACATATCAATTTTGATCCTTTCTACATAGGTTTCATATTTCTTTTTGATTTGTTTCTCAAACTATCCACAAATGTTGAAATCAGGCATACTGAAATCTCAAAATCTTGAATTAATATCAAATCAAGTAGTTTTTATCTGAAATATATTCCATACCTTAATAACTACATTAATTAACCAAAATAAATATTTCCATCATAAAACATTAATAATATATATTTAATTTGGCATTGTTACCTTGCTACTCAGCAGCATCCATTTTCAGTCAGCCTTAATAACGTAAATTATTGGGTATATTTATACCCATCAAAACCTAACTTTTAATTTTTTCATGTGATAATAAATATTTCTTATATATCCTATCAAAATTTCAGCTTAAAATTCCGTGTATAAAAACTATTAAAAATCGTTTTCTACAGCTGATCGTGTCACCCATTTTACCCTATTTGGGTTAGTTTTATCGGATTTTTACTTTTGAAAACACTAATCATTTTAAGCTGAAAAGTGGGTCGTTACTTAATAACCCCATCATGATTCTTCTCAAAACTTTTGATGCTAAAATTCATCCATTTACTATCCCGTCCATAATTTAGTTTACAACATCATATAACTTCCAGATTTGAAACATAAAATTAAGATAATCATATACTTACTTGATTAAATGGGTGACCTCTCCTTTTCCCCTTTATTTTCCTTCTATTTTCTTCCTCCTTGGTGGACTAGGGCTGGGACGTGAGCACTGCCTTGGGGAGATGGGATTTCAGCACTTAGAATAATTTCCAAAAACCAATCCATGTGAACGTGCATGCTCTTGTAGTGCTGGATTTTCCAGCTGTGCGCCCCATTTGTTGCTGCCCATTTTCCATACCATTGAATGCATGCTTATCTCCCCTTATGTTCTGGTGAACTCACAGCCAAGTAAAATGCATTTTACCATTTTTTAAAAATCCACAAATCTGCATTAATCCAGGCCCTACATCTCTCCACCAAATCACGTCCACCATTGTTGCCTGTTTTCATATTTTTTCCAATTTTTAAAAATCCAAAAATGTGGGTAATTTATACAACTAATTATCCCTTAATTCATATATTAATTTGGTGTTAAAAAAAATTAATAAAACTCATTACAACAGCATCAAACATGGGACGTCATTTGCATACACAAGCTGTCCATTTTTCCACCTTCAATGGCAACTACTGTTCACGAATTTTCTTGAATTGTTTTCACATAATTAAATGATTATTTATATATCTCAACATGTCAGCTGCATATGTGCATTATTTATAAAATAAAAATTCACAAAAATCCAAACGGCAACTGCTTGGAACGTCCATGCATTGTCACCTTGCCTAGCTCCCTTTGAGCTCACCTCTAGCTCATTAATTGCAGAAGCATAAACCACGAATTTCCACACATTTTTAATAATAAAATAACTTGCATTTCACCTGCATTTGACACCTATTTGGACCATTAAAAATTGCATTCAAATCATGCACCTTTTGCCTTAAATGCATGGTACTTTTGAGGTGTAAAAGTCAACGGTATACACCTTTTATAATGCAGGAATTTTTCTGACATTTTAAGCTTAATCTAAGCCTTCTAAAATGTGCATCTCATGATTTCATTCAACCGTTTCAAATTTCATCTCAATCCAATTTTCCTAGCTCCCGTTATAGCCGTTTAAATTTAACGGTTGAAATTGAAATATGATCAATAAATAATTAATCTAATTTCATCAAGGATTTTTATAACCCAATAATTTTATAATATCAAGCCCATCATCATTAACTTTCCTTTCCAATTTCACTTGAATCCGCCTTACAGGCGTTGAGTTATGAATTTTCTAGTATTTTCCAACATAATTCCACAATTTCCATTTTAATCTCCATTAATTAAATCATGAAAATTAACTAAACATTTATGCCACATTAGCACGTTTTAATCCTCATTATGCTCCTTTAGTCACCTTGACTCATAATGGGCACCGGCGATTAAATCTTTAATCACCCTTCTTAATTAAACCCTAATTGCAACATATCATTAAATTTTAAAATCATCCAAAAATTCCATTTAATCATATATAAGTCACATGTACATGTTCAATGCACACGTTGAATCTTACGTAGGTTGGGGTTTCTCATCCTCCCCCCCTTATAACAGGTTTCGTCTCGAAACCTATTACATTTCATATATCGGGGGTAAGACTCACATAATTTACTAACTTATTATCATTTCTAATATTCCAATGGCTCACTACGCTTCCACTGCGCTACTCTATCTTAGTGGCATTTTTAGCCTTGGTCTAACAGACCCATCACTTGTCTCTATTATTCCTTGTTCACACATGGGTTTCTCATTGGCATTTGGCCTTCATTTGTGTCATTTCACACTATTTTTCCTTATACATGGAGAAATTGCATCATTTCCCGTCTTATCATAGGGTAAGTCTTAAGTTACCCATTTCAACATATCAAATAAAGATCTATGACAATCATCTCCCTTTTTACACATACGATTCATATAATATGAACATCTTCATTTCTGTAGCAAAAGAGCAAAAATGCTCTCACATACAATTTCATATACATTTTAGCAAAGACACCTTTGCTAACCCATTCATTTGTAAAAATCTATAGCAGCCATTTTCATATATTATCATACATAATACATTCATTTTGTAATATAGAGAAAAATTTGCTCTCGTACAAAGTTTCATACATGAAATTTAATACATGTCTTAGCAAAAGGCACTTTTGCTAAGATATCAATTCCTTCTCCGCCCATAATGTCTACCGCTAGATTTTACCATTGTAGACTATCTATTAGGTATACCGGTACTAAACCAGTCTAAAATATTTTCTTTCTCATTTCCCTTTCTAGTTTCCATAAACTAGTAAGGGTCCTTATCACTTTCACATTTTCCTAACCTTATTTCTTATGAATATCATAGAGAAATTATTTCTCTCGTACTTATCTTCTTATCACATCAGAATTGAAGAGAATTCCGGAAATCATTCTTGCCTTCATTTTTCTTCCTTTATTTGTCTACCATCCCTTGGTATGATAGATACCAACTTTTGTGGTATAATCTTCTTTTCTTTCTATGCATGTTAACTAGACATAGTTTGCTACATCTTTCTGCAATAATTTGCAGGGATTTCCTATCAATTATACCTATCGATTGAGTTGACCTTTCTTGTTCCTTTCTTTTCCTACATCAGGTTCCTTAGTTTTCAGTGGCAAATTATCCTTGCCCTAATTATACATGTTCATTACCAACATGTATTACATCCTGATGTTCTATTGGAAGACATTTCTTAACAAATTCTTCCAGATTACCTTCTTTGGTTATGACATAATAGTCATTTAGGGTTTCCTATTACTTATAAGCATTGCCAATCAATGCTTGGATATTACATTTTACTACATGCTCAAACCTTGAACATGTTCTTAGGTTCAGTCATCCATTGCTCAGTCTGAATAAAATCTAATTCACCTAAGAACTTAGGTGGATACCGAGCTAGAAAGGCATCAATAACCTTCTCATTTACTTCTATCTTACCATTATCAACCTTTAAGGGTTTGGGTACTAGGTTAAAATTTATTACGCGTACTGATTCATGTTTTCCACTTACTTCTAATTGGTCCTGTTGGGTATTTTTCCAAAGGTCCTGTATTATTCTTTTATCTAAGCCAGACAATATTGGGCGGCTTACTACATAGCTCTTTCTAAAGTTGCAGTTATCCTTCACTCTTTCTACCTGTGAGATATTACTCTTAGCGGTAACACCTCAAATCCTTTGACTTAGGGTTTATAGCTACCCGTCGTTAATGAGCTTATGGACTCACTTGTCCTGATCATTTAGGTTTGCTACTAGCTTCTCTTCTTCCTTGTTGACTCATATCAGCAACTGCCTTTCCCTTGTTCAAAACTAAGGTGATAAGCATTTAGTAGAGAGCAACACGAAAAGTCATAATATATTCATGTCTTATCATAGGATTCATATCACACATAGTCAATATGATCATTTCTGATCATAGAATCATCATACATAATCAATAACATAATCTAGAAAGATCAATGATCTTTCCTTTTTCATATACGCTTACCACTTGAATAATTTCAAATGCATTCATAGTTTCATAGTGTCAACATCATCCATTAGGAGTCAAAAAGAACTCCCTTTTTCCTACCTTTCTCATTTCTATCTTTACCTTTCATAGTGTAAGGTTGCTTTTCCTTACACATACAGATTATATTTGCATAATCTGTCATTTTATCATAATTATAAACTCTAAACCAACAATCACTTAGAAAGTTGGCACCTTGGTGCCTTCCATATATCACCATGGCTCTATACCTTAAACATAGGTATCATATAGCACAGTCATGTGCTATCTTATGTGAGGTATAGTCTACCTTAGGTAAGGGGGTCTCTATGTAGGGTTTCATAACTCCTTAGCTGTTCTGATTCTCTTCTATCTTTTTTCTTTCTTTAAATAACCATATTCTTATGTCATAATGACGCACAATATAAGACAATACACATCATATATGTCTTATATTCTCAATCTATCTCTTTCATTATTTTCCTTATACTTATCCATCAATCCTTGCTGAAATATCATCCTTGTGATATCAAGTCTTTGCTTTCCATGCCTATTACCAATCCATATTCTGATACCAACTTCTATGGCATCAGACCTATCCTTTCATCATCCTTGATTTTCTCCTTCTTCCGCCTATTTACCAGTCCTTGCTCTGATACCAACAACTGTGGTACCCCGAACCGAGAAGTCACTTCCTTACCTCAAGATCCTACCAATTGGTAAATATGAATCAGGATTGTTACCCTGATCACGCGACGGGTTCTTAATTGGAATATGCCCAAATTTTTTTTCTTTTATTCATCTGTCATCATTCATAACTTGACATGAAAATCATCACACATTGTGACATTTCACTTGTAATAAAATTCATCATTTCATTCATAACATCCTTCCATGCCTGTCATTATTCACACAATCATTGTACACATCATACTTGCATACATTCAGTCATTGACTCACATGAATCTTAGAATTTTAACTTAGTTCATATACACATAAACATGGAACTTAGAATTCTAACTAAGTTCATATACACATTAGCTTACTTTAGCATATTCATGCTTTTCCATTCCTCATAGCCTTCAAGGCTATCATCACGTATCTTCCTCCACGTCTTAGGTTTGCAACCTTCTGAGTTTCCCCGGTACCTGTCTAAGGGTTGGGAAAACAAAACGTGAGTGACAACTCAGTAAGCAAACATTTTATCTTTAGGGCAAGGCTTCCTTGAAAATCTTTTTCATAAACATCGGGAATACCCTTTTTCCTGAGGACATGTATATGTCATGAAATATCATCATAAAATCTTTTTCATTAAGCATTCATTCATAAAACCAGTTACAAGCCACGTGTAGGCCTGTTAAGGCAAAACATACACGTTTTACCTTCTTTAATGAATTTTCTTTAATTCTTATATGAACATTTTTAATGTTCATAGACATTACATGAAATCATCTTTTGCCGGTGGACGTTTTACGTCCAAAATATTGTTTCTCATAAATCCTTAGGCAAATGAGACATCTCATGTCTCAAAACATCATTAACATAAGTCATCATAAAATCCCTTAGCTAGGAGACATTTTATGTCTCAAAACATTTTTCACATAATTTCCTTTGGCAATGTATATTCATATGTCCTAAAATATTAGTCACATAAGCCTTTCTCGGCAAAGGACATTTTTATGTCCAAAAATATTTTTCATTATAAAATCCAACATATTAACATGGGACGTTTTACGTCCATAAACCCTTATCATTTAGGTTCTTTAGAAATGGACATTCTTATGTCCATAAACATTCTACATTTAGGCTCTTTTAGAAATGGACATTCCTAGGTCCATCTCAAGTTTCACATAAATCCTTTTCATAATTTCCCGTCTTGGGGCTTGTTTATAGCAAACAAGGCAAATAAAATACGTGAACCATTTTCATAAATGCATTTGCATAAATACATTTCCTTTAATTCCTGTTATTTATACTTTTGTGTAAAACACCCTTTTTTTAGAGTAACATATGCATATTAGCTCATAAGAATCCAATTTTGGATAACTTGTTGTATAAATGCTTTTTAACCCAATCTTTGGGCCTTTGAAAAGCCAAATGTATGCAAATGCGTTTCTGCTCATCCAGTAGTGACACTTAGCAAGTGATCATGCTACCTTTTGGAAGAGAATCCTTAACAGCGCGCTAGCCAGGCGGCTATTCAATTATCCTGCTCCCATCTCAGGGAGGGCGCCGCCGGCACTCCTGTCATCCCTTAGCGACTTCGGCATATGTAGAGTGGGCCCCGGTCATCCCAACCGAGCTCTATAACCGGCCTGTTTCTTGTACTGATGCACCGTACGTTATTATGACAGACTGCAGTCTATTTGGTTAGAAGAACCACAGATCGCAGCCTATGTCCTTTTAAATCGGGATCACAGACCGCAGCCTGCATCCATATGCACAAAAAATGTTAGACCAAAGTCTATATTTAAGAATAATTCTCAAAAGCACATCACAGACCGCAGTCCGTGTCAACTTGTAAGCGAGCGCACCCACTTTAACAAGTTGTTATTTGAAATATAGTTTTAGGATGACCTTCCTTAAGTTCCTTTAGAAACGTTTTAAGTAAAATATTTTGATAACCATTTGAAATGTTTGAGAAACAATACATCTTAAAATCCTTTTAATAAAAGAATTTCAAATCCTTTGGATTTCCATAAATAAATCATATTTTTCTCTAATATTTCCTTGGTTTCCATTTCGGGACCTTTTGTTTACAAAAGTTATGCAATTGTTCTATCCCCTTGTCCATAACCTAAAAATTTAATAATTGTCCACATATCAATCATTTTTACATGAAGGGAAATTGCACAGTCTTTTACATGTCATTAAGCAACCTGAAATCAAACCATTTTATGAAATCAACCATAGGAGGTTGGTCATGCATAAATCCCTTTTTAACACATCCGTATAAATATTTTTTCAACATTTTTAACATAGATTTCCTTATCTAAAGGAAATCAAAACTTTTCAAACATCATTTCAATACATATGGACTATGTCCAAACCATCATTTATTATTTAATTATCTTGACCTAGCAAAACAAATCTTTTTTATCATTGTTTATCACGAGTTATTGTAGAAATAACTCAAAACTCATTTACAAATAATATTTTGTGAAAAAGGGTAAGATTCCCTTTTTTCTTATAAAATGCTGTTGAATAATATCATATAGAACTTGCTTGCTTAAAAGAAAATTCTTAAAACTATCGGTATCAAACATGAAATCCTTAGGAAACGTTAGTGTGGAGAACTTGCTTACTCATAAGCAAAATTTCTCAATTCTATTAACATGAAGCATTCCCATCCTTGGCAATACTTAGGATAAATTATTTATCTTAAGAAGTGTCGCTTGCTTCCCATGAAGCAAACCTTAAGACTTTTCATTAAAGTCATCATTTTTCAAAACTTATGGCTTTGCATTAAAGCCGTCATATTCAAAACTTGTGCTTGCCCATTCGTTAAAACATAAACATAGACATTGCAATCATATCAATCATATAGAAAGAAAATGCATTTTAGAAAGTTTGCTTGCTTACCTGAGATCGCCATAATCCGTTTTCCTTCGATTCTTTTCCCTTGCCTAAATGAAAATAATATGATTTTTCATATGTTTCTTTTCCTTGCATTCCATTTAGTTTTCCAATCAATTTTATTCACATATATCATTTATTCGACTTCTCAAGTCACTACGCATACATTTAGCATATACGTGCACATTTTTACACATTCCATCTGCTAATCACATAACATATATAACTCCAAAATTAGGGTATCCATTCAACCATACAAAATCCATCCACTAACTATCATACATAGGTTCATTAACCTTCATTTACCATTTTTCACTTTTTTTTCCAAAATTCATACATCGGTGCCCGTTCGGAGCGCCCGTTATGACCTTAGGCTTCATTACATAATTCCAAAATTGGAAATTAACCTCATGAAGTGCTAAATCGATATATATTCATGAAATATATCATATTTTCATACATTTTTGCACAAAATCATATTCTACATGTCATTTATCATCCTTGCATGTCCATTCCTTCACATATGCCCTTTTGGCAACATATACATAAAATATTTCATAAAATTTTCTAAGTCAGAGGTTTAGTCATATTTTAGCGGGTTAATTACCCTTAATTAACATTGCATTTAGGGTATTTTTATGGGATTTTAATCCACTTGCCATTTGTTTCCAAAACAGTTTTGATCTGTAATATATAACATTCCTTAATAACTACGTTAATTAACCAAAATAAATATTTCCATCATAAAACATTAATAATTTATATTTATTTTGGCATTGTTACCTTGCTTGTCAGCAGCATCCATTTTCAGTCAGCCTTAATAACGTAAATTATTGGGTATATTTAAACCCATCAAAACCTAACTTTTAATTTTTTCTTGTGATATTAAATATTTATTATATATCTTGTAAAATTTTCAGCCCAAAAATTCCTTGTATAAAAAGTATTAAAAATCATTTTCTACAGCTGATCCTGTCACCCATTTTACCCTATTTGGGCTAATCTTATCGGATTTTTACTTTTGAAAGAACTAATCGTTTTAAGCTGAAAAGTGGGTCGTTCCTTAATAACCCCATCATGATTCTTCTCAAAAATGTTGATGCTGAAATTCATTCATTTACTATCCCGTCCATAATTTAGTTTACAACATCATATAACTTCTAGATTTGAAACATAAAATTAAGATAATCATATACTTACTTGATTAAATGGGTGACCTCTCCTTTTCCCCTTTCCTTTCCTTCTATTTTCTTCCTCCTTGGTGGCCTAGGGTTGGGACGTGAGCACTGCCTTAGGGAGATGGGATTTCAGCACTTAGAATAATTTCCAAAAACCAATCCATGTGAACGTGCATGCTCTTGTAGTGCTGGATTTTCCAGCTGTGCGCCCCATTTGTTGCTGCCCATTTTTCATACCATTGAATGCATGCTTATCTCCCCTTATGTGATGGTGAACTCACAGCCAAGTAAAATGCATTTTACCATTTTTTAAAAATCCACAAATCTGCATTAATCCAGGCCCTACATCTCTCCACCAAATCACGTCCACCGTTGCTGCCTGTTTTCATATTTTTTTCTAATTTTTAAAAATCCAAAAATGTGGTTAATTTATACACCTAATTATCCCTTAATTCATATATTAATTTGGTGTTAAAAATTAATAAAACTCATTATAGCAGCATCAAACATGGGACGTCATTTGCATACACAAGCTGTCCATTTTTTCACCTTCAATGGCAGCTATTGTTCACGAATTTTCTTGAATTTTTTTCACATAATTAAATGCTTTTTTATATATCTCAACATGTTATATGCATATGTGCATTACTTATAAAATAAAAATTCACAAAAATCCAAACAGCAACTGCTTGGAATGTCCATGCATTGCCACCTTGCCTAGCTCCCTTTAAGCTCACCTCTAGCTCATTAATTCCAGTAGCATAAACCAAAAATTTCCACACATTTTTAATCATAAAATAACTTGCATTTCACCTGCATTTGACACCTATTTGGACCATTAAAAATTGCATTCAATTAATGCAGTTTTTGCCTTAAATGCATGGTACTTTTGAGGTGTAAAAGTCAACGGTATACACCTTTTCTAATGCAGGAATTTTTCCAACATTTTTCGCTTAATATAAGCCTTCTAAAATGTGCATCTCATGATTTCATTCAACTGTTTCAAATTTCATCTCAATCAGATTTTCCTAGCTCCCATTATAGCCGTTTAAAGTTAACGGTTGAAATTGAAATATAATCAATAAATAATTAATCTAATTTCATCATGGATTTTCATAACACAATAACTCTATAATATCAAGCCCATCATCATAAAGTTTCCTTTCAAATTTCACTTGAATCCTCCTTACAGGCGTTGAGTTATGAATTTTCTAGTGTTTTCCAACATAATTCCACAATTTCCATTTTAATCTCCATTAATTAAATCATGGAAATTAACTAAACATTCATGCCACATTCATAATTCACATTTACCAATCGATAAGGTCTTGAGGTAAGGAAGTGACGTCTCGGTTTGGGGCGCCACAGAGCTTGGTATCAGAGCAAGGATTGGTAAACAGACGTAAGAAGGAGAGAATAAAGGATGATAAAAGGATAGGTCTGATGCCACAAAAGTTGGTATCAGAATATGGATGGGTGAATAGGCATGGTAAGAAAAGATTTGATATCACGAAGATGATATTTCAGCAAAGATTGATAGATAGATATAAAAGAAAAATGGAAAATGATGAAAGAGATAAATTGAAATTTTGAGACATACGATATATATTGTCTTATACTTTGTGTCATTATGACACAATGATATGATTATTTAAGGAAATGTAGCTGGTTACTATATTTCATAGTATCGATGATATATGAAGGGAAAAAAACATGGGGTTAGATGAGATGAAAAAGGAAATAGGAGAATCTAAGGAAAGACAAATGATAGAATAGCTAATGGGTTATGGAACCCTACATAGAGACCCCCCATACCTAAGGTTTATCATACCTCACATAAGATAGCACAAGACTGTGCTATATGATACATACGTTTAGGATATAGAGCCATGGTGACATATGGAAGGCACCAAGGTGCCAACTTTCTAAGTGATTTTTGGTCTAGAGTTATGTTCATGATAAAATGACAGATTATGTAAGTATAATCTGTATGTGTAACGAAAAACAACCTTACACTCTGAAAGGTGAAGATAGAAATGAGAAAGGTAGGAAAAGAAGGGAATTTCCTTTGATTTTTAATGTATTATGTTTGATGTTATGAAAATACAGGTGCATTTGATTTCATTCAAATGCTAAGCCAATGAAAAAGGAAAGGTCATTGATCTTTCTAGAATATATAATTGACTATGTATGAGTCAACAAGAAAGAAGAAAAGCCAGTAATAAATCTAAGCTACCAGGGCAAAGAGAACAAGTGAGTCTATGAACTCATCAATGACGGACAAATATAAATCCTGAGTCAAAGGATTGGTACTGTTATAAGTAATATCTCACAGGTAAAAAGAGTGGAGGACAGGATAACTGCAGCTTTAGAAGGAGCTATGTAGTAGGCCACCTAAGATTTCGTGGCCCAGACAGAAGTGTGGCGCCCCAAACCGAGACGTCACTTCCTTACCTCAAGATCTTAATGATTGGTAAATGTGAATCAGGATTATTGCCCTGATCACGCGGCAGGATTTTAATTGGATCTCGTCCAAAAAAATTTTTCGTTTCTTCATTCATCATCATTTTATTTGTAACATAAGCAATAGTACACTTGTACATATCCATTTTATAACTTCTCAACATGTACTTATACATCATAGGCCCTCTTGACCTAATCGTGGCATTCCATTGCATACATATATCTATTCAATCATTAGTTCACCTATAACTCAGAACTTTAAACAAGTTGACTTATACATCAACATACCTGAGTACTTTCATTCATCTTATTCCACTCACCATGGCTAATCCTTTTAGCCCACATGGTACTATCTCCTACCTTTTCTCCATTTCTTAGGTCCTCGACTGCTTGAGTCTCCCAGTACCTGTCTAAGGTTTGGGAAAACAAAATGTGAGTGATAACTCAGTAAGCAAACATTTTGGAGCAAGACTTTCCTTGAAAATCATTTCCTAAAACATTTTTCTCATAAATGATTTTGGCCAGGGGACATTTTATATCCCAAAACATCTTGACATAAACCATATTTGACAATGGACATTCTCATGTCCACAAAAAGACATTTTTCCACATAAACCATTTCGGCATTGGACGTTCATACAGCCTAAAATATTTTTCCACTTAAACCTTGTTGGAAATGGACGTTTATACGTCCTAAAATGTTTTTCACATAAACACTTTGATAATGGACATTTTTATGTCCAAATGCATTTTACGTAAGCCTTTTTGTCAATGGACACTCATATGTCCACAAACACTTTTATCTCTTAGACTCTTTTAGAAACAGACATTTTTATGTCCACATATGTTCCAACATAAATCCCTTTAGGAAATGGACATTATTATGTCCAAAATATTTTTCAACATAAATCCCTTTAGGAAATGGACATTCTCATGTCCAAAATATTTTCCAATATAAACCCTTTTTCTTAATCCCCATCATGGGGCTTGTTTATAGCAAACAAGTCATAAATCCTTTTCATGAAAAATTTTGCATAAAAATCATTTTTTATTCTTATTATTTACACATTTTGTGTAAAACACCCTACTTTTAGGGTAACTTATGCATAATTGCTCATAGAAATCCAATTTAGGATAACTTTTGTATAAATGCTTTTATATCCCAATCCTTGGGCTTTTGAAAAGCAAAACATATGCAAACACATTTCTCCCCATCCAGTAGTGACACTTACCAAGTGATTATGCTACCTTTTGGAAGAGAATTCATAACAGCACGCTAGTCAGGCGGCTATTTATATATCCTGCTCCCATCTCAAGGAGGGCGCCGCTGGAACTCCTGCCATCCCTTAGCGACTTGCCTTATATAGAGTGGGCCCCGGTCATCCCAACCGTACTCTACAACCTGTCTGTTACTTGTACTAATGCACCATACATTATTATGACGGACTGCAGCTCGTTTGGTTTGAAGAACCACAGACCGCAACCCATGTCCTTTTAAATCGGGATCACAGACCTCTTTCTGCATCCATAACACACAATTGGTTAGAAGAACCACAGACCGCAGCCCATGTCCTTTTAAATCGGGATCACAGACCTCTTTCTGCATCCATAACACACAATTGGTTAGAAGAACCACAGACCGCAGCCCATGTCCTTTTAAACCGGGATCACAGACCTCTATTTGCATCGATAACTAAAAAACATCACAGACCGAAGTCTTTGTTTTTTTAAAATAAATTATTTTGAAAAAAACACATCATAGACTGCAGTCCGTGTCAACTTGTAAGCGAGCGCACCCACTTTAACAAGTTGTTATTTGAAATCTAATTTTAGGATAACCTTCCTTAAATTCCGTTAAAAAACATTTTGAGTAAAAATATTTTGATAAATATTTATAATTTTGAGAAACAACACACTTTAAAACCCTTTTTAATAAAACAACATAGGAGGTTGGTCATCCTTAAATCCCTTTCAACACATCCGTATAAACATTTTTCAAGATATTTTCAACATAGATTTCCTTATCGAAAGGAAATCAAAACTTTTCGAATATTATTTCAAAACATATGAACTATGTCCAAATCATCATTTATTATCTAATTATCATGACCTAGCAAAATAAATCTTTTTCATAAATCAGATCCACTTTTTCCTTTTTCTTTAACAAACATAATTATTTATCATAAAACATCATAAAAGAAATTCAAAACTTATTTACGTTTGTTGCTTTGGAAAAAGGGCAAAATTTCCTTTTTCTTATAAAATACTTTTGAAACAACATCATAAAGAACTTGTTTACTTAAAAGCAAATTCTTAAAAAAAAACATCGACATAAAACGTGAAATCCTTTGAAAACATTATCGTGGAGAACTTGCTTACTCATAACCAAAATTCTTGAATTCTATTAACATAAAGCATTGCCAATCCAAGGCAACCCTTATGATAAAATCCTTATCTTAAAACGTATTGCTTGCTTCCCATGAAGCAAACCTTGAGGCTTTTCCTTAAAGCCATTCTTTTCCAAAACTTACGACTTTCATTAAAGCCGTCATTTTCAAAACTTGTGGCTTTTCATTAAAGCCGTCATGTTCAAAACTTGTGGCTTTTCATTAAAGCCATCATTTTCAAAACTTGTGCTTGCCCATTCATTTAAACATGATCATAAACAATTTTAATCACATATCATCACATAGAAGGAAAACATCATTTTAGAAAGTTTGCTTGCTTACCTGAGATCGTCATAATCCCTTTCCTTCCATTCTTTTCCTTGCCTTTGCCTAGATAAATGAAAATAATATTTTATTTATTTGCATCATCTTCAAATACTTATATTCCTTAGGTTTTCCAACCTATATAAGTTCATCTAATTTAACCCACTTGTCCTTCAAGTCAGGTGTTCATACTTATCTCTTCATATACGTCCATTTTTCAACACATACTTATGTGTTTCTTAAACTTTATCAAAATAGCAACTTGTCTCTAATTATAGCATGATTAAACCCCTTAATTACCATTATACTTAGGTTATTTTTATGAAATTTAAATCCACTAATCATAGGTTTCCAAAATAGCAACTTTGGAACCCATTTTTCACCCGTTTAACGTGTCTTTTGACACATAACCCTAACCAGATTTATAATCCAAATTTTCAGCAAATAATCCCACTTTTCTTAATTTAAATTTATATTATTAACATATATATCAATTTGGATCATTTATACATAGGTTTCATATTTCTTTTTGATTTTGTTCTCCAACTATCCACATATGCTGAAATCAGGCGTACTGAAATCTCAAAATCTTGAATTAATATCAAATCAAGTGTTTTTGATCTAAAATTTATACCATACCTTAATAAATACATTAATTAACCAAAATAAATATTTTCAACATGAAATATTTAATATTTATATTTATTTTGGTATTTTTACTCTGCCAGACAGCAGAATCCATTTTCAGACATCCTTAATCACGTTAATTATGGGGTATATTTATACCCATCAAAACCTAATTTTTATTTTCGTAATGTGACACTCAATATATATTATATATCCTTGAAAAGTTTTAACCCAAAATTTCTTGTATAAAAATTATTAAAAATCCTTTGGTTCAGCTGATCCTACGACCCGTTTAATCTTGTCCAGGTTCATTTTCCCAGATTTTTAATTTTCAACGTGCTTATCGTTTTAGGCTGAAAATTATTTTTTTCCTTAATATCTCTATAATAATTCTTTACAAAAATTGGCATGCTAAAATTCATGCATTTACAGTTCTGTTCATATTTTAGTTTACAACATCATATAACTTCCAAATTTGAGGCATAAAATCAAGATTAACATATACTTACTTGATTAATTGATATTCCCTCCATTGAGCACTTGAAATTCCCTTATTTTCCTCTCCTCCTTGATGGGTATGATGTGCCCTAGCTGCTGCCGTTGGAGAAAATTTCCATTTTTCTCTTATTTTCCTCTCTTCTTCTCTCTCTTCTTCTCTCTTCTTCTGTCTCTTTCTCTCTCCTTCTCCCCCCATTGCTGGAACGTGCAGCAGCCCCTTGCTCCCGTTTTTTCTTTCTTTTTATAAACCACTTTGCTTGGTGCCCAAGTAACCCCATAGGCATTTCAGTAAATTCCATTTTCACTTTCCACAATTGCCCTTCTTTAGTTAGCTCTTAAGAAACTGGTTACTTTCTCTCTAAGAAACCAACTTCCCATGATAATTAGCTTAATCCATTCCATTCATCTCATAGATTTCATAATTTTATTCCATCGTTTCAAATTTCATCTCAATCCGACGTTTCTACGTCATGTTATGACCACTTGAATTTATCTTTTGGATTTGGGATAAAAATAATTAATTATCACCCTAATCCCATCATGATTTCCTTAATCCAATCCATTCAAAATATTGAGCCTACCTTTGTGAGCTTACTTTTCAAATTTCATTGAAATCCACTTTGTAGGCATCAAGTTATGAATTTTCTATCATTTTTCACCTTAATTCCATAATTACACTTTAATCTCCATAAATTAAATCATGGTAATTAACATGATTATTCATACACATTTTCACCTTTAAATTCACATTAAGCCCCACGGGTCATACCGACTCACTTTGGGCTCCGATGATTAAATTTTTAATCACCATTCCTAATTAAACCCTAATTGCAAAATATCATTAAATCATAAAATTATCCAAAAATCATTCAAAATTAATTTAAATAACACATGTGTCATATTTAAAGACCTACTTAGGTCTGGGTATCACAAGAAGAATAATACAAAGCCCTTGGGAAAATACCCAACGTGACCAATTAAGAGAAGGTGGAAGAAATGGGATGGTACAAGTAATAATTTTTACCTAGTACCCAAACTTTTAAAGGTTAATAATGGTAAGATAGAAATGAATGAAAGATTATTAATGCCTTTCTAGCTCAGTATCCACCTAAGTTCTCAGGTGAATCAGATTTTATTCAAGCTGAGTAGTGGATGACTGAACCCAAGAACATGTTCAAGGTTTGAAAATGTAGTTATATGTAATGTCCAAGCATTAATTTGCAATGCTTATAAGTAATAGGAAACCCTAAATGGCTATTATGTCATAATCAAAGAAGGTAATCTGGAAGAATTTATAAGAAATATCTTCCAATAGGACACCAGGATGTAACACATGTTGGTAATGAACATGTATAGTTAGGGCAAGGATAACTTGCCACTAAAGACTAAAGAACCTGGGGTAGGGAAAGAAAGGAGTAGGAAATGTCAACTCAACCGATAGCTATAGTTGATAGGAACTTTTTGCAACTTAATACAGAAAATGTAGCAAAACATGTCTAGTTAGCATATATGGAAGGAAAAGGAGATTACACCTATGATACCACAAAAGTTGGTATATCATAGCAAGGAATGGTAGATAAATGAAGAAAAATGAAGGCAATAATGATTACCGAAATTCTTTTCAATTCCAATACGATTGAAAGATAGGTATGAGAGAGATAATTTCTCTATGATGTTCATAAGGAATGAGATTAGAAAAAAAATATAAGAACCCTTACTATTTATGGAAACTGGAAAGGGAGATGAGGAAGAAAATATTTTAGACTAGTTTAATAACCGGTACTCCTATTAAGTAGTCTACGCTAGTATAACCCAGTTGTAGACAATATGAAATGAGAAAGAATGGGTAGTTTAGCAAAAGTATCTTTTGCTAAGACATTTATGAAATTTTATGTGAGATCAACTTTTGCTCTATGTTATAGAATGAATATATTATGATATATGAATATTATGTGAAAATTGTTGGCCCCGAGTTAATGGCAAAACCCAAGAGGGGAGGGGTGAATTGGGTATTTAAAAATTTATAACTTAAACAGAAACTTAACCTCGGATAAATCCGGTCCCCTTAATGAAGAAACGAAATGGAAAGCAATATAATGTAGAGAGCAGAAATATAAATCAAGCACACAAGATTTTTATAGTGGTTCGGGCAACCTCCCTACTCCACTCTTCCAAGCTCACACTCCTTGTGACTTGGGTTCCACTATTGTATTCTCTCAATACAATTAGAGTCACTGCTCTCTTCTAGATTCCAGCTTTAGGGGGCTTCAACACAACACAACACAAGTAGGTGATGAGTTCCACTCCAATCACACACTACTTTGCTTACACTTGATCTTAGTTCCTCAAACTAAATCAAGTTCAATACAGACAAATGAAATAACAGAAGGAGTCTACACTTTACAGATGTGTAGAAACAATTTGGCGCAGAGAAGAACTTGTAATGTAGGCTTTGAAGATTCTGAAGTTGGGCTCTTACAGTTTGAAGCGAAGTTCTTCCTCTTTGAATGACTTGATCTCTTTAGAGCTCTTGAATATAGGATTTAAGCACACTTAATGATTCTCAGCTACTTCCTTCGTCCACAATAACTCCCTTTTATAATTGTGAAGGGAATTCGAACGTTTGAAGGTGGTTGGCGGGCATTAAATGCGCCAACGTTCGAATAAATTCCGACCGTTGCGACCCAAGTCGCAGGCGGAGTCGACTTCGGGTGCAACTTCGTCTTCCGTAGCGACTTCAAGTTTCAGGCTGGGTCAACTTGGGTATCAACTTGACCCAAGTCGCAGGTGAAGTCGACTTCGGGTGCGACTTCACCTTGTCAGTTGGCTTTGATGAATTTGAATAATTCCGAGATGCTTGTTCCTTCATGCATTTGTTTCTTTTGCATTTCTCATGTCTTTCCTTTATTGTTTTTGCTTTTATTTGCTCCATGTTTTGTAAGCCTTGAATCATTGAATGACTTCTTGGTCAAGCTTATGTATCTTGTTTTGAACTTGGATTGATCTTCATAGCTTGAGTTTCTTCATCTTGAGATACGGTTGGAGCTTTGCTTTGGACTTGATAGATTTAAGTTGATCTTGCGCCTTTGATTTAGTTTTGAGAACACTCAAGTTGACTCTTGGAATGAACTTGAAACTGCATCTTTGAGCTTGAGAGCATCAAGTCGAACTTGGGGTCGACTTCGTCCGCGACTTCGCCCAAGTCGCAACTGGAGTCGACTTCGTTTGCGATTTCGGCATTCTTCCATCCCAAATTCAGCTCTGGAGTGAATCTCCCGACTGAAGTCGATGCTGGAGTCGACTTCTTTTGCGACTTGGCTTCCCAAGTCGCAAGTGGAGTCGACTTGGCCTGCGACTTCACTTGTTCTTCTCCCATTTTCAACTCTGGACAGATTTGGCTTCTTGAAGTCAATCTTGGGGTCGACTTGGAGAACGACTTGGCCTTCCATGCTTTATTTTCTTCAAATGTATATGCCTTAAACATATCCACAAACATGTTAGTAGCCAAGACTTACTCAAATTGATTTGTTAATCATCAAAACATAGATTTAACTTGTTTTCCACATATTTCCAACAAAAATGATTGCTTTGGATTTCTATTATGTATGAATGAATAGGTAGCCTAGATCTTACTCTATGATAAGATGAGAAATTTTATAATTTCTCTATGTATAAGAATAATAGTATGCCTACCATAAGAATAAGAGATGGATGACATAAAGAAAAAAACAATTTCAATGAGATGCCCATATGGGAATAGGAGACAGGAAATAACAGAGACAAGTGATGGGTCTATTAGACCAAGGCTAAAAATGCAACTAAGACGGAGTAGCGCAGTAGAAGCGTAGTGAGCCATTGAAGTATTGAAGAAAGATGATAAGATTAGCTATTTTATATGAGCTATACCCCCGATAATTGAAATGTAATAGGTTTCGGGAAGAAACCTGTTATAAGGGGGGAGGATTGTGAAACCCGGACCCAAGTAAGGTTTATTTATATGCAATTGACATATAAATATGAATCAAGTATAATTTAGTGGAATTATGAATGATTTCCTTTGCAATATTGATGATTTATTGCAATGAGGGCAAATGATTATGAATAATCAAGATAAGCCGATATGGGTTAATGTGATTAAAGAGGCTTAATGAGGATTAGGGAATGTGATTATATTGAGGACAATTATCTCATATATTATGGGTTAATTAATGAATATTATGTTGTTAATTATGGATTAAAGGTAGCAAATGCTAGAAAATCCATAACTCAACGCCGGTAAGGCGGATTAAGATGAAAATTGAAAGATAAGCACGTACTTTTGTGCTTAATCTTATGGAAATGATGGATTATGAAAATAAGGATGAAATTAGGGTGAAAATTAATCATCACCGTCCAAAAATTCAAATGGTCATAACTTGGGCTAGAAAAGTTGGATTGAGATAAAATTTAAAACGAACGGTTAAAATTAAGAGAGGTGATTAATTATATTTTTAGTGGAAAAAATGAGGTGTCAAAAGGATATAATAACATATGGATTTTATGAATTATTTAAGGTAATAAAATCAATAATAAAATCAAGTGCTTAATGGCATAATTTAATGGCCAATGGATTAGATCAAAGGAGCATGAAATAGGTGGCATAAAATGGACGTCCAAATGGGCTATTTACATGATATTTTTTAATTTTAAAAATTACGAAATATGTAATTAAGTGAGCTACATGACAAGATTCGTTAATGGGATTGATTTTGGATGAAATTTGTGGCAAGAGAATGCCACAAAGTCAATGATAAGTGGACCCTACCAAAGTGGACAGCAACATGTAGCTGTCAAGTGGTGCACGTCCAAACAGCTTTGTGGATTTTTAATTATTTTTTTTAATAGGTAATTTGACCCCTAAATTAGCTCCTAGGTAGGGTAATTAATTATACATTAAATTAAAGCTTCAATTTTGTGGAAATATTGCAAAAAGAGGCAGCTGATGTGGACGTGATTGCATGGACACTAAATGGACAGATAAGGTGTGGACGGCTAAGCTGCATTATGTGATTTTTTATAATTTTTTTAAATAAGATAAATGGTCCCCTAATTAGGCTACTATCTAGGATAGTTAATTACCCATTAATTAAAGTGAAAATTAGGTGGAAAAATCATGCAAAAGATGCTGCAAGTGGACCCCACCTAAGTGGACAGCTACATGAAGGAAGAGAGGTGCACGTTCAAAGGCTACTGTATTTGATTTTTTTGATTTTTTTAAATACAAAAATTGGACCCCTAAGTAGTCTATTAGCTAGGGTGGTTAATTATCCATTAATTAAAGTCAAATTGTTGTGTAAAAAAATGGTAAAGTTGCTGCAAAGTGGACGTCCAAACAAGGGGCAGATTTGTGTCCATTATTGAATGGATTTTTGATGATTTTTTATAAGATAATTACTTAATTTAAATGGACCACATTTTTCCATGTTAGCAATAGGGGATAAGCATGTCTTAATCATGCTTTAAGTAAAGTAAAAAGTGGGGCCCACAAGCTGGAAAATTCAGCTTTTGCCCCAAGTGCATGTCCATTTGATTAAGGGTTGAGGAGAGAGAAAATGCTAAGGACCAAACCCATTTTCCAGCAACCCTTCACGTCCCTATTTTCTACCAGCTTGAGGGGGAGAAAAAGAGAAGGAAAAATGGGAAGAAAGAAGAGGAACCAAGCTAGGAGAAATGGAGTCCAAGTTGATTCAATTTCAAGTAAGTATACCCCTTCATTATGGGTTGAAAATCATAACTGGAATTTTCTTAAATCCTATGTGATGTTGCTGTTTTGATGTCTAATCATGATTAGATGAATTATATAAGTTCAATTATAAAGTTTAATTTGGGGATTAATTAGCCCATATCATCTAATCTATACTTATGTGTAGTAAATTTGAACTAGGAAAGAAAAATATGGAAGGAACAGTAAATGTATCATGAAAATTTGTGGGAAGATTCATGATGGGGTGATTAAGGAACTACCAAATTTTCAGCCTAAAAGAGTAAACATGTTGAAAATTAAAAAACCAAGAAAATTAACCTGGACAGGGTTGAACGGGTGTCAGGATCAGCTGCACCAAATGATTTTTAATAATTTTTATACAAGGATTTTTGGGATTAAAATTTTACAGGATATATAAGACATATTGAGGATCATACGACCAAAATAAAAATTAGGTTTTGATAGGTATAAATATACCCCATAATTTACGTGATTCAGGCTATCTGAAAAGGGATGCTGCTGTCCAGCAGAGTAACAATACCAAAATAAATAGAAATACTAAATATTTCATGCTGGAAATATTTATTGTAATTAATTCATGTAGTTATTAAGGTATGGTAGGAATTTCAGATCAAAACTACTTGATTTGATATAAATTCAAGATTTTGAGAATTCAGTGTGCCTAAATTCAGCATTATGGACGGCTTAAGGAATAAATCAAGATAAATGTTAAATTCCAGGTTTTGTGATGGAATTTAACTTGTAATGGGATATAAACAAGTATCATAAGTGATTATGAGGATTTAACCTATTAGAGGTGGGTTTTAGGGGCTTTCATCATTCCGCCTTTGTTGGTTCCTTTGGTTTTGTGTCACTGGCCTTCCTCTTTTAGGTCAGCTAGTTTCGACAATTTCATGTTGGCTTGGAACCTCTGTCACTGCCTCTTTTCCTTTATTTTTCCTTACTCCTGCTCTCGTTTCCACCATTGTTTTAATCTGAGTATATAACAGTACAATTTTCATTTTCAATTAGCATTAAATCATTGTATACGCATTTCATTGATAATCATCAGGGACTCATTTCATACGCATTTCATTATCACATGGTCACAACCAATTTATTCAATCATGCGATATCACATCATTCAGCTCACGCTCATTCATTCATACATATATCTAAAGCACTTGGAATTTAATATATCAACATACCCATTCCTATCCATCATATTCACATCATCACATTCATATTTAGTACATACAAAAGTGAGTCACACCTATGTACCCATATAGCATAGCACACACATTTCACATTTACATACATGTCAGTTCACCATAGAAACTATAGTATCATCCAGCCATAATTATACATATACCACATTGTCATCAAGCCACACTTGTATATACACAACTTAAAAACTAAAACAAGAGACAAGAAAGTTCATCGTCTTCCAGGGCCTCTCCTTAAACGTCTACGTCTACGTGGAACTTGTGAGGGTGCCTCTGTGATTGTACTAGTGTTGGACCACACCTGAACCTCATCATCACCACTATCATCATCATCGTCCTCATCCTCGTCATCCTCTACAAACTCCACTATTTCCTCCTCTACTTCCTCCTCTTCATCCTCTTCCTCTTCCTCCCCTTCTTCCTCAAAAGGCTCGAGAAATTCCACAGGGTCATCATCATCATTGACCTCATCCAATCGAACAATTTCACCTGTGTCCTCCATTATATAAAGCATCACTTAATCAGGTTTAGGAGCAGCAGGTACTTCGATGACTCCCTTAGCACGACGCCTTTCTATATAGAGGGCCATGTCCACTTCCCGTTGATGGAGTCGTTCCCACGGTGCTCCGTAGCGAAACTGGACACATCCATCGACGAACCTATACCATGGGCCTACGTCGGGGGTTATGGGTGCTTGAGTCTTTGCCCAAAAGTCCTGTAGGTCCTGTGGGTCTACTCTGTCCGTTGGAACACATGGGTCCCTGGGAATTCCAAGATAGGTGCCTAGTAGCACTCGTGCCCTAGGTTTGTAACTAGAGGGCTCTCCTAATTCTTGTTCATGTTGGTCAGAGGGAACTACGGGAAACTGTGGGGTACTGTGCTGGGATCTACACCATCTATTAATATTTTCTTCCCTTTGCTGTCTCTTCTCCTCCTCTCTTTCTTTTTGTAACTCCTCCACACTCATCACCCACTTACCTCTTTCCGCCATCTGTATAGACATAGCAATCAAATTGCATTGCAACAATAATTCATTGTCATATGGCATGCATTTCATCATGTTATTAGCATACCAAATCATCACATAAACATATCTATTTCATCATATAGCATGTATTTCATCATGTTATAATCATACATGAGCATCATATAATCATATCTAATTCATCACATAATCATGGGTAATCATGTATAATCATGTATAATCATGCATATCTCATCATATTCTACTAATTTCCTATTCTTAGAAAATTTCCACGCCTATTTACCAATCCATGCTCTGATACCAAGCTCTGTGGCGCCCCAAACCGAGCGTCACATCCTAGCCCTTACCTCGGGATCGTATTGATTGGTAAACGTGATCAGGATTGTTACCCTGTCACACGACGGGTTTTATTTGAAATTTATCCTATTAATTATGATCATGTAGAAATTCACATAACAGTTCAAATCTTTATATTCTCAACTCAGGCATATTTAAGTCATTCCAATTTCCATTCATCACATACAAGTATGATGTTCAAGTAATATTTTAGTACTTGCCTAAATCAGATGTCATAGCATATATACATCGTAGTCTTCAATGTAAAACGCTTCATATAGTTTACAACCATTTCACATGAGTTTTCTTAACATAAAAACTCTAAAGTTTTTCCATTGAATCCTTAAGCTTGTATTTCCTCCTTCACCACGTCCTGTCTTTTACCTGTCTTTGGGTTTGGAAAACAAAATCGTGAGTCGAAACTCAATAAGCAAGCTATTTGTATTTTACAGGCAAGTCATTTCAGGCAACATTTTGCATTTAAAATCATCTTGGAAAGCAACGTATATCTCGTCCAAAGGTATATCTTAAAATCATAAAATCTTGTACCCGTCACGAGTACCATATGCATAATGCCGTATAAAACATGAACATATATATATCCTTTTTCCCTTAGGATGGAAGCTAGCAAGGCGACCATCCGTCACGTTATCTCCCATTTCAGAGAGGGCGCCGCCGGCCTTGTGCCTGTTTTAAGCGACTTGGCCACACTAAGGGGGGACAATCGATCGGCTTATACCCTTCAAGTGGACCTAGTACCCTGTGCACATGAACTTTTGCATAAATTCATCTTTAACATGCTAGCATGATTTTTCAATCAGAAGTATAGAATCACATCATTTTTCCATAGCATTTATCAAAGACAAATTCCATAATATTGCATTTGAAGTAAAATATCATTTCAACACCATTTTTGCTAAGGGATGGTCATCCTTAAACACATTAGAAGGAATTTCCATAATTTCATCAAACAAGTTAAAGCAAAAATTGCATTTATGTAAACAATTTAGAAAAGAAAAAATCCTTTAGAAAATTTGCTTGCTTACATTTGTCCCTTAGCTTTCTGCTTTCACTTTTTCTTTGCCTTTGCATATATATTTTTTTCTCATATTTTATTTAGTTTTCCAACCCATTCCACTCACATATATCATTTATTTGACTTCACAAGTCATTATGCACATATATAACATATTACGTTGGCTACCACATCACATAACTTATATAACCCCATACATTGGATATTCATTTTAATCTCATAAAATTAATTCAATAATCATCGTACATAGGTTCATTAACCTCAATTTTCTATTTTTCCAAAATTCACACATGGGTGTTTCTTCTATGCACATATCATTGCCTTAGCTTCATAAATCAAATCCAAAATTTTGGAATTAATATCATAAAATCTTAAACAGATATATAAACATGGAATTCATCTTATTTTCATGCATTTTTACACAAAATCACTTTTCACAAGTCATTCATCACTTATACACATTTATCACTTCACATATGCCCATTTGGCAATATGCAAATAAAATATCTCATAAAATTTTCCAACTCAGAAATTTAATCGATATTTCAGCATGTTAATTACCCTTAATTACCATTGCATTTAGGGTATTTTCATGAGATTTAAATCCATTCAACATAGGTTTCCAAAACAGCAAGTTTGGAACCCATTTTTCACCCATTTAACGTGTCTTTTGACACATAACCCTTTGCAGTCATATAATTCCGAAATTTCAGAAAATAAATCCATTTTTCCTAATCCATATTTAGGGATTTAACACATATATAACATCCATGAAGTATCATTTCTCAAAACAGCAAGTTGCCTACACGTTTTGAGCCCCGTTTCACATTGGTTAGACACACTTTTATAAAATCTATAAAAATCAGTTTTAGGGCTTCTTTTCCCAAATATTTTTGGGCATCCATAACAACTTAAACCTAGGGTATTTTACCCTACATAACATTCACAAAACATGCAAACCTATTTTCATAACATTTTTAGCATAGAAATAAGGAAATTATGTCATAATATCACTTTGCATTCCATAACTTCAAAAATTCATCATTTAAGCATAAACCATCATATATTTTGCATGAATACACGATTCATAATCTAATCACATCATCAAACCAAAACAGCAACTTGAAATGGAGATTTAGGGTTTACCAACTTGGATTTTCCACTCAATATACATGCAAAACTTCACTTTGATCAACTTAAACATGAAAATTCATACATGAAACCTAATACCCATTCAATATTCATTCAAAAGCATGTTAAACCATCACGTTATAGATTCTTTAGACATCCCTTCCATATTCAAGTTTTGAGTTTAAAACTCAAGTTAAACAACTTAAAATCAAACATATACTTACTTGGTTTAGAGCTAATTCAAACCCTAGCTCTGGGAGATGATTTCCTCTCACAAATTCTCTCCCTTTTCCCTTATTTTTCCTTCTTCCTTGGCTGGGCAAAATGGACATGAGCTGCTGCTTGCTTTGGAGTGAAAATTCTAGCACTTTTCCAACTTTCCAACTCCTTCTCTCAATTGACATGCATGGGCTATAAGCTGGATTTTTTTCCAGCTGTGGGTCCCACTTCTTGGGAAATTTCCAAATCGTTAAATGGTAGCATATCCACTTCATGTGCTGGCTGAATTTCAGCCTAGCAAAATGAGGTTTTACCATTTTACAAAAATTACAAAACTGCCCAAAATCCTAGCCGTCCAAGCTGCCTATCCAGTCACGTCCTTTGCTGCCTATTTTCCAGCAATTTTTTTTATTTTTTAATAATCACTATTTAAGGGTAAAACATACACTTAATTTCCCTTTAATTTATATATTAATTTGGTGTTAAAATTATCAAAATAGCAGCAACCCAACCATAATTCTGCACGTCCCATGCTCCATAAGCTGTCCACTTTTTCAGCTTCATGCATCTGCATTTTCTAATTTTTTATTGCTGCAAATATTCATCATTGGATGCATATATTATGTACCTGCATGTCATCTACATATGCATATATTTTAAAAATTAAAAATGCAAAAATATGCAGCATGGTAGCCCCCTTGGACGCCCCCTTATGCCACATAGCCTATGCTCACTTGAGCACTCCTAGCTTCATCAATTGTGCACATTCATTGCTGAGATTTTATTTGGATATTTATATTTTATATTAATGCATAAAATTCCTTAAAAATGGGCTGCACTTGACACCTCAAATTCCATTAAAATTATGCAATTATGTATTGTACTCTAGCATTAAATGCAATGTACTCTTGGGATGCATTAGTCAACCAAGTTCACCTTTTTCAATGTAGGTGTTTTGCCAACATTACATTCTTAATCTAAGCCATCCAAATTAAACATCTCATAATTTCATTCAACCATTTCAAATTTCATCTCAATCCGATTTTCCTAGCTCCCGTTATAGCCACTTAAAGTTAACGGTTGAAATTGAAATATGATAAATAAATCATATCACTCATTTTATCAATAATTTTTATAACCCATTAATCATATAATATCAAGCCCAACATCATTGATTTCCATTTCAATTTTCACTTGAATCCGCCTTACAGGCGTTGAGTTATGAATTTTTGAATGTTTTTCCATTAAACTTGTCAATTATCATATAAATTCTCATAATTCATATTAAATAATGGAAAATGATTATCCATAATGTATTGACTTATTTACATCAACAATAATTTATTCTAATTCCGTTGTCTCATTTTAGCTCAAAATGATCATTCATATCATTATTGCTAATCCATAACCCTAATTACAATAATTAGCAAACTCACATAAAACCTTTATAATTCAATAATTCTCAAATAGATATCATATACATGATTAATGCATACATATGAGTTCTACATTGGTTAGGGTTTCTCATCCTACAAGGTAACTAATCTTGTAAAAAGCATTAAACCACATGTGCAAGGGTGTGGTGCCCCCAACCGAGCGTCACATCCTGAGCCTTACCTCGAGATCATTATTGACTGGTAAATGTGATCAAGATTGTTGCCCTGTCACACGACGAGATTTAACGGATATTTTTCCAATTATTTACAGCTTCTCACAAATTAATTTCATATTATTTTTCAACAAATCCCCTTTCAAGTCATCCTTGACCTAATATACACATTACATTTCTTATATAATCATAAAATTTCAAAACATGCCTATCATCCATAATTTTCATGTTCATAAAATACAAATCATCACATAAATCATAAAATATTAAGTCTCATTACATTCCATTAACCATGAACAACACATGTTAAAATTCATATGATCTTCACATTCTTCATGCTTAGTTCGAGCTTCGTGTCTCTTTCATTTCCTCACCTGTCTATGGGTTTGGAAAACAAGATGTGAGTTGTACACTCAATAAGCAAGCTTTATACATATTTTCAGGCAAATCATTTCGAAGGCAATATTTTTCAAAAGCATTTCTTTCCATTCAGTAGACACACTTATCAAGTGATCAACTACCTGCGGAGCAAAAAAATTTTTTTTACAATCATTGTGAAAAGCAACATTATACCCCCTCGGGGGTATACCATGACAATGAGATGAATACATTATGATCCCTTAGGATAGAAGCTAGCTAGGCGACCATCCGTCTTCATCTTCTCCCATCCAGGGAGGCGCCGCCGGCCCTTGGCCTATCTTAGCGACTCGGCCACGCCAAAGGGGGACAATTGGTCCACTTACACTTTTAAGGTAGACCTTATGCTGTGTGCACATGAATTTATCCATGACATGCTAGCATGATTTTCCTTGCATAATTTCATAAAACAGTAATTTTCATATTTAACAAAGTTGTTATGTAAATAAATTATCAATACATAGTGAACTAAGGAATGACTATCCTTAAAAAACTTAGAAATAAATTTCAAATATCATTTGCTAAACCAATAAAAGCAGTTAAAACATCATTTGCAATTATTTATGAATAATTTAAGAAATAAAAATTATTTAGAAAATTGGCTTGCTTACCTTGTTCACGAGAGCTTTCTGGGTCAACTTTTTATTTTTCTTTGCCTATACATGAAAGAATGACATAGCGTTTATGTAAATTTCATTTGCTTGCATTCAATTAGTTTTCCAATCCCATTTTCATAAATATCCATAGCCCGCTTGAATCAAAAGTCGGGTATACGTACATAACATACCTATATATCAATCATTCATTACATCACACGTTCAGTTCCCATATTTAGGGTAACATTTGCACATGTCATAACATATTCATTAATCATTCATTGGATGTCATATGAAGTGATAAACTTCTAACTTGTCATTTTTCACATATTTTTCATATTTCACATGTTGTGCCCATTTTAAAGCACCTGATTAATGTCCTAAACCCCATATATTATTCTGAAATTTTGGGGTCATCTAAATAGCAATACCTTTCACATGTTTCCATCATATTTTTATGCATTTATGTATTTTATAAATTTACATAACTCATTTATCATTTTATCATACTCATTACTTCACATATGTTCATTTCTCAACACATAATTCATGTGTTTCTTAAAATTTTTCAAATCAGTAACTTGGCTTCTAATTCAGCATGATTATCCACCTCAATTAGCACTTTATTTAGTGTATTTTCATGAATTTTTAATCCATTAATTTCAGGGTTCCAAAACAGCAACTTTGGGACCTAATTTATACTTTAATGTCCCTTTTGATACTCAAACCTAAACAGATTTTTAACCATTTGATTCCAGCAATTAATCTCACTTTTCTTAACCCAAATTCAGGGTATTTTCACATATTTAAAGTCCACATATAGGTTGCTTATAAAACAGCAACTTTTCATGCATGTAGGGTACCTTTCTACACCCCTTTTGACGTCCACCTATTAACCTTTTAAAAATCCGATTTTGGGCAGTCCTTGCTAACACCCTTTTCACATCCAAAGTATCCTAAATTTAGGGTATTTTACCTTATAATTCATCCATAATTTATTTGAACTACTTCATGTATCATTTTCAACATTTAAACATGAAATTCGGGTCTTAAGAGTAACCCTAATTAGCCTTCCTTCTAAAATTCATAAATCATGCTAAATTCAACATATATTCAACATCTAAACATGAATTATCATGTAATCATATCTAGGGGTGCAACTTGGGCCCGATTGAGCCCAAACCCGGCCCACCGAACCCGATTGTGGCCAGTGTTGGAACTTGACTATTCATAACCCGAGCCCGAAAAACCCGAACCCGAAGAATCCGAGCCCGATTTTCTATTTTAGTTTTTTATTATAAAATATATTATATACATACTATTTAAAACAATATTTCTTTATATTCTTCATATTTTATGTTATTATATCTATATTTGAATACATATTTGACATATTGTAATTTTATTGTAAATAAAGTATATTATTTCATTTATATTTATCTTTTATTTCTATCATTCATTTTTACACTTATTAATTTTTTTTCTTTATCTTAGTTTTGATGTTAAATTTTTTCTAGAAATATTATTTACATTACTATTTTTAAAAAATATGTAGTTTGATTATATATTATTATGTTTACATACATAATTTGTTATTATTATTTATTCATATGAAATTCTAAACTTATCACTTTTAAATAAAATGTAAATTCATTAACATAAATTTCAATCCGAAACTCAGCCCGAACCCAATTTTCAAAAATAGGATTAGGGTTCAAGTTTTACAAATAGTTAGGGTTAGGGTTAATGTCTTATAAATAGGGTTAGGGTTAGGGTCGAGATGAACCCGAGTTTCATGAGCCCGAGTTGCACCCCTAATCATATCAACTTAATAAAACAACAACATTACACAAAAATTCCAGCAAGTTTAAGAGCTCATAATCCACCCTAAACATCATTTCCTTTCACTTGAACCCTTAATTGCATACTTGCTATTAAATTCCCATTTAATATCCTAATTAAGGGATCATAAATCCTCCATTAAGAGTTCATTATGAATCATATTTATGATTCATAAATTGAGTTAGAAAAATTAGATAAAATTGATTCAACTGAAGTGTGTACTTACTTGGATTGAGTAGCACTTAAACTAAACTTCTTAAGCTAATTTCCTTGGCTTAATTCCTCTTTTTCTTTTCTTTTTTCTTCCCTTGTTCTTGGCTTCAAACTTGATGGGAGAGGGGAACGTGCACAGCTGGAAAAGAGGGGGTCAAACTCCTTGAAATTTTTCTAACTTCTCATACCCATGCATATGGACGTCCTCCTTTAGAAGTAGCTGGAATTTTTAGCTTGTGGACCCCACTTGCCACATCATTTTGAGATTATTTTAATGTATACTTATCTCCTTTGCTGACATGTCAAATTTTGGTCTATTTAAATTACATTTTTCTTAAATAAAAATTTAACAATTATCCAATACATTAATCATCACCAAGCTGTCCACTTGATCACATCCCATGTAGCTGCTGCTTTTTCATTTTTTTCAATGATTTTTGCAGCCTTTTTAATGCATATTTATATACCCTAAAATGTAGGCTAATTAGGCATGCATTTAGCATTTTTAGAAGATTAAAAAAATCAAATCATCAGCAGTTTGGACAGTCCACATTGCTGCTCTATCTTGCTGTCCATGTTCACGTCCCTGTTTCAGCTGCCTTTTTGAATTTTTTTCCAACAATTTGCAGCTTTAAATTAATTTACATTTAATTACCTAGTAATTAGCCTACTTAGGGTCAATTTAGGATAATTAAAAAAAATCACAAAGTCCCCAAAAGCTGCTATACCGTCCACATCTCCTTCATGCACCCTTGCTGTCCATTTCTTGATCTACTCTCAACGGTCCAGATCTGAGGCTTTTAACCATGAATTTTTACTTTAATTTCATGCACATTTATCCACATTAACTCACAGTTGACTTTAGGCATATATTTTATTAAAAAAATATTTCACAAAATCCAACTTAATGGACTGTTTGGACGTACATACCTGCAACATAAGCTATGCTCCTTTGAGCTACTTAATTCACCATTTATTTATGAGATAATTGCAGGGGTTTTTCTAGTTTTAGTAATTCATAAAATACCCTACAATTTACCTCCTTTCGACACCTCAATTTTGGCTTTATTCATTTGATTATTTTACTTATTTTTAACATAAAGGCTAATCACTTTTTGGGATGAAAAGTCAAAATCATTGATCCCAATTTCGTGCAAGCCTAATCCCATCATCATTTGCAAGATCAAATCCTTTCATATCCTTGATCTCATAATTTTAGCCGTCCATTTCAAATTTCATCTCAATCCAATCTTTCTAGCTCAAGTTATGATCGTTTTTAATTTTGGACGGTAATGATCAATTATCATCAAAATTTTTAAAATCTAATTTTCCCATGTGATTAAGCACGAAATTATGTACTACCCCTGAATTTTCATCTTAATCCACCTTAAGGCCATCAAGTTATGAATTTTTAAATATTTTCTCAACTTGGCTCTAGAATTAGCCTCCTCATCTCCATTAATCACATCATGAAATTTAACCAATTTTTCATTGCACGCTAATGTTTATCCATAATCATTGTGTTACTTAAATCATATTAATCGACATTGTCTTAAATTGATCAATTTTAACAACATTCATAACCACTGACCTAATTGCAACAAGTCATAAAAATGGCAAATAATTCATTTATAAATAAATCAATCATACATAAATCATTCAAATGCCTATACATGATTCCTACTTAGGTCAGGGTTTCACAATTCTCCCCCCTTATAACAAGTTTAGTCCCGAAACCGTCTATTCTTTAAATAACTGGGGGTATTTCCTTTCTACTTCTTCCCTTAGTTCCCATGTAGCCTCACCTTCGGAATATCGGTTCCATTGAATCTTTACATATTCTATCTCTCTATTCCGAAGCTTCTGTACCTTATGATCCAAGATTCTAATTGGTCTTTCCTCATAGTTCAGATGATCTTGGATCGGTAGATTTTCTGCTACCAGTACATGGGTCGGATCTGCTACATATTTCTTAAGAATGGAAATATGAAAAACATTGTGCACTAAGGCTAGTGCCAGAGGTAAAGCAATCCTATAAGCCAACTTTTCAATCTTCTCCAACACTTCAAATGGTCCAATATACCTGGGATTCAGCTTACCCCTTTTTCCGAATCTTGTAACTCCTTTGAATGGCGTGACTTTTATAAATACATGCTCGCCAACTTGAATATTCAAATTCTTTCTTTTGCAACCTGTGTAACTCTTTTACCGACTCTGGGCTGTGAATATACACTGGCGAATAACTTGTACTTTGTCTACCATTCTCTGAGATAAATCTGGGGCTAGCTTCTTGTGAAACCCCGATCTTAGACACGTGCATAAAACCCTAGGGTTGTAAACCCTAGGTAATATATTTGAAAAATATACATTCATAAGTATGAAATATGTAGGAATAGAGGTTAAAATAATTATTTATGAAAATCGGATGAATAGTGAACGTGAATAGTGCATGTGAATAGTAACCCTGGATTAAGACACGTGATTAAGAGTTAATCACTTGGATTAACTTAATCACAAAAAGACAAAAAAGGAGATTTAATCACTACAAGACAAAATAGCATTACTTTTTGTTATTTTAATCCAATTTTGGATTTTTGTGGAAAAATAAAGAAAAATTCATAAGTTGCAATCCGGGCATCGGAATTCGATGAAATGTTTTATAGATAGTTAAAAATTCATGATGAACATGATGAATGGGTTAAGATGTGATGAAAATCACAAATCAAGGGTCAAGATGACATGTCAAATGAAGATAAAAAAGTAACCCAACTTTACATTAATTAACTTTTGACTTTTTATTTAAAATAAATAATTAAAAAATAAAAAAATAATTAATTAAAAGGCAGCTACTGCAGGGGCTGGAGCAGGCTAGGGTGGCTGGAGGTTTGAACATGATCAATGGTCCATGATCAACCTCATCTTCAATCAACGACTAAGATTTATTTAGCCTAAATTAATTAATTTTAAAAATAAAAAAATAAATAAAAAATAGGGCTGCATAGGGTGGCTGGAGCAGGCATAGGGTGGGAAGCTCTTGGCACAAAGTAATTTTCAAAATTAAAAAGAAATACCAATTTATAATTAAATACCTCAAAGCTAGGGGTAAATTCTAAATTCTTGAAAAATGCAACACTATAAATATGGTAGCAGGGTAAACGTCCAAGGCCATCAAAACCCAGCTCCATCAGTAACTGCTACAATAATCTGCTACAGTGATTTGCTACAGTGAAAAGCGTGATTTTGGGAAAAAATTGAGATTTATTTTTATATATTTATGAGGATATATGGATGGAATTTTTAAAGGATTTATGGATAAAAATCCATCTAAGGAGGTAATGACCAAGTATATTTATAAGATTAACCTCTATAGAAATGAAGTAATGGATGATTATAAAGCATGCATGGAAAGTAAATTAAGATATGAAATGATATAGATAAAATATCATTTTTCCTTGTGTAGGAAAAGAAAAGAAAAAGGTGGAGGACACAGACTGAGGAGGTAAGCAAGCTATATGCTTTCTAAAATATTTCTAAATGATTGCAAATTGTTTCTCACATGTTTTATGAATTTATTTGAGGATGGTCATTCCTATAATACTTTACCTGAAATGATTGCTAACTGCTTGTTAAATTATTTTCAAAATGATTTATCAAGTTTTATGGAGCATGTCATGTGGGCATATGTGTATGTTCATGGTGCATAAGGAAGAGGCTTTGGTGGAGGTAGTAAGCGGATCAGAGGGTCCCCCTTCACTATTGCCAAGTCGCAAGGGCTGTGTGCCGCCGGCGTCCTCCCAAAGGTTGGAGGCACAAGGAAAGTCACGAATGAGTGAATGCATTACATTCTCATGAAATGCATGAAAAGGTTTCTGTCCCATTGGTAATTGATCACTTGGTAAGTGTCTCCTACCGAATGGGGAGAAATGCATTTGAATGAAAGGAAAATGTTTACTTGCTAAAGAAAAAGGCTTGCTTACTGAGTATTATTACTCATATGTGTTTTCAAAATGACAAACAGGCTCTGGAGCTGACTCTTAAAGGATGCCAGGTAGAAATGGCCTGCAAATTTAATTGCAGTTATATGTATGCGTCCAAAGGGACAAATGTATGGTAATCATGTTGAAGACATGTTTTATGGATATTACACACATGATTGTACTTATGTGAATTTTTTTAATAAAAAGAAGATATGAATGGTTTTATGATGATATGGATGAGTTTATTATGAATTGAATGGTTTTTATGATGATATGGATGAGTTTATTATGAATATTGTGTATGCTTAAGTGGCGAATGAAAAGAAAAAAATTTGGACGAGATCCAATTAAGAACCCGCCGCGTGGTTAGGGCAACAATCGTGACTCACATTTACCAATCGACAAGATCCCGGAGTAAGGACAAATATGATGCCTCGGTTCAGGGCGCCACACTTCTTTTCTCTAACTTCATCCCAGTTCAATGGCGTTCGACATCGCCGTCCATACAATGCCTCAAATAGTGTCATTTGAATACTAGCCTGATAGCTATTATTATACGCAAACTGAGCTATAGGTACGTATTCATCCCACGAACCACCAAACTCCAAAGTACACATACGGAGCATGTCCTCAATGATCTGATTGACTCACTCCATTTGTCCATCTGTTTGGGGATGAAAAGCGGCACTAAACTTGAGTTGGATGCCTAGGGTTTCGTGCAAATTTTTCCAAAATCGAGATGTGAATGTCGCGTCTCGATTGGAAACTATTGACTTAAGCACACCATGAAGTCGTGCTATTTCCTTATAGTAGACTTTGGATAATCTTTCTGCTGGGTATGTTCTCTTTATGGGTATAAAATGAGCAACTTTAGACAACCGATCTACTATTACCCATATAGAATCATTCTCAGTCTGAGTCTTAGGTAGTCCTTCAATAAAATCCATCGTAATATCATCCCATTTCCATTCAGGAACTTCCAAGGATTGTAATTTTTCAAATACCCTTGGTGATCAGCTTTCACCCTTTGGCAAGTTAGGCACTTAGTTACATATTCAATGATCTCTCTCTTCATGTTATTCCACTAATATGCTTTCTCGAGATCCTGATACATCTTGGTGCTTCCTGGATGAATAGAAAATGGTGAAAAATGCTCCTCTTTAAGAATTTGCTCCTTCAACTCAGCTGTATTAGGTATGCATAGATGACCTTTGTACCGATACATACCTTGTTCATCAACAAAAAATTCAGTCAACCCCTTCTTCTTCATTTTCTCCACATGGGCATATAGGTCTGTATCTTTTTGCTGCGCAGTTTTAATCGGCTCAAATAATGATGATTGTATGTACATTTGTGATAGCCTTGTTTGAACTCCAGGTGGACATACAATCAACTCTAACTGTCTTATTTCCTAAAGAAACCCTTCCTACTTTGTGATAAGGTGCGTTATGCTGACATTTCTGCTCAATGCATCAGCTACTACGTTTGCCTTACCTGGATGATATAGTATCTCCAAATCATATTCCTTTAATAACTCGAGTCATCTCCTTTGCCTCATGTTCAACTCCTTTTGAGTGAAAATATACTTAAGGCTCTTGTGATCTGTATAAATTTTGCACCTAGTACCATACAGGTAATGTCTTCATATTTTTAAGGCAAACACCACTGCTACTAATTCTAAATCATGAGTGGGGTAGCTTACCTCATTGAGCTTCAATTGTCGTGATACATAAGCTATCACCTTTCGTCTCTGCATCAACACACAACCCAAACCCTTTCTTGAAGCATCACTATAAACCACAAAACCTTCATTTCCTTCGGGTAGGTTAGGATAGGTACTTGTACCAACTGTTGTTTCAACTCCTGAAAACTGCGCTCACATTCCTCAGACCATACATACCTGACTCCTTTACGAGTTAATCTTGTTAATGGGGCTGATAACTGAGAAAATCCTTCAACAAACCTTTTGTAATACCCTGCTGACTCAAGAAAACTTCGAATTTCTGTGATGGTTGTCGGCCTTTGCCATTTCAAAATTGCCTCAATCTTCTAAGGATCAACATGAATTCCTTTTTCTGATATTATATGACCCAGAAATCCTACTTGCTTCAACCAAAATTCACATTTCTTTAGCTTAGCATACAATTTCTCTTTCCCCAACCTTTCCAATACCTTTCACAAATAAAACTCATGTTCTTTCTCTATTTTAGAATAAATCAGAACATCGTCAATAAATACCACCACAAATTGATCAAGATAGTCCCAAAATACCCTATTCATCATATCCATGAATACAACAGGGGCATTAGTGAGCCCAAAAGGCATCGCTAAAAACTCATAATGTTCATACCTAGTTTGAAAGCTATTTTTTGAACATCGGTAGGACATATTCTCAATTGATGATACCATGACAGTAAATCAATCTTAGAAAAAGTTGTAGCTCCTTGCAATTGATCAAACAAATCATCAATCCTAGGCAATGGATATATATTCTTCACTGTAACCTTGTTTAATTCTCTATAATCAATACACAATCTCAAACTTCCATCCTTCTTCCTTACAAATAATACTGTAGCTCCCCAGGGTGATACACTGGGTCTGATAAAACCTTTATCTAATAGCTCCTGTATTTGAGTCCTTAGCTCATTCATTTCAGTCGGTGCCATTATGTATGGAGTCTTCAATATTGGAGTTGTACCTGGTATGATGTCTATAGTCATATCCATTTCTCTTTGCGGAGGTAATGTGGTTAATTCCTTTGAAAATACATCAGGAAATTCTCTAACCACAGGGATTTGATTTATTTATACCTCCGCACCTTTCTCCATATTAACTGATACCAGATAAGCTTGGCATCTTTGGCGGATCATTTTGACCGCTTTTATGGACTATATTAATATCGTAGAATTTTCAGGTTGTCTTAGCTTTCCAATAGCTATTTCTTTTCCTGGGGCCGCTTCAAATTATACCTTCTTATTTTTACAATCAATCGTAGCTCCCCATTGACTTAGCCAATCCATACCCAATATCACATCAAATTCCGTCATAGGTAATAAGATCAAGTTGGCTTCTAAAATCAACGATCCTATCCTAATTTGTCATGCTTTGCATACTTGGCTAGTACTAGCTAATATATATACAGGGGATTCTACGTGGATTATCTCATTGATTTTCTCTACCGATAGTGTATGGGTGGCCACATATTAGCATGCTATGAATGAGTGACTAGAACTAGAAGCAAACAAAGCAACTGCCAAATTTCCTAAAATATAAACCGTACCTATGACCACCTTCTACTCGTATTCCTGAGACTTTATTCGAGTCAAAGCATGCACATGTACCGGATTCATGGTAGTTCCCTGCTTATTCGCTGTTCCGGGTATTCTGAGTTGTGCGGGTCTTCCACGTCCTTGTGACGTTTGTGCCTTATTCAGACAGTTCGGAGTGATATGTCCTATTTGGTCACAAGTATAACATTTAGGGTGTGTTTGACAATTAAAAAAACATGTTAAGTTAAAACTTTTTAATCTAAAACTTTTCATTTTCCACAACTATCATATTTTTTAATCATTTTTTCACATTTTTCTACTTTTCAATCATTACTACACAATTATCCACACAACTAACCTATCAATTTTAATTTTATCCTCTTCACTACTCGTCATTACCCCTATCATATCACATCATTTGATAACTTTTACTTTCCAAAACTTTTCATTAAAAGTTTTATTCATTCCCAAACACACTCTTAATGACCTTTACTTTACCCGCTCTGCATTCCTTGGCTACATGGTCTACTTACCCACATTTATAGCACCAATTCGAGCCTTTTAAACACTCGCCTACATGTCGCCTTTGACATTTTCTGCAGAAAGGCGGGAGTTTCTTCTTTGGGGCTCCTCTTCCTTTCTTCACATTTCCTTTCTTAGCCCTTTCTTTCCCCGGTTCAGCTTCCTTTGTTCCAAAGCTGAACATATTTGACCCAAGTCTTAATTCATGTGTTCTTAATGCCTCAATATACAATGCTCTTGCCCTCTCAAGACTTGAAGTATAATCCATAATTAGTAAAGGGGCAAGGCTTTCTCTGAGGTACGACCTTAGTCCTTATTAAAATCTTTGTGCCTTATTTTCTGGCACATTGGCAATCCAAGGCACATACCTGATGTGAAACTCAGACCCAAGTAAGTTTTATTTATATGCAATTGACATATAAATATGAATCAAGTATAATTTAGTAGAATTATGAATGATTTCCTTTGCAATATTGATGATTTATTGCAATTAGGGCAAATGATTATGAATGATCAATATAAGCCGATATGGGTCAATGTGATTAAAGAGGCTTAATGAGGATTAGGGAATGTGATTATATTGAGGATAATTGCCTTATATATTATGGGTTAACTAATGGAGATTATGTTGTTAATTATGGATTAAAGGTAGCAAATGCTAGAAAATCCATAACTCAATGCCGGTAAGGCGGATTAAGATGAAAATTGAAAGGTAAGCACATAATTTTGTGCTTAATCTTATGGAAATGATGGATTATGAAAATAAGGATGAAATTAGGGTGAAAATTGATCATCACCGTCCAAAAATTCAAATGGTCATAACTTGAGCTAGAAAAGTCAGATTGAGATAAAATTTGAAACGAACGGTTAAAATTATGAGATCCATGCAATGAGAGGCTTGGATTAAGATAATGATGATGGGATATTGGTTGCACGAAAATGGGTGTACAATTATTGATCTTTTTTGCACCAAAAAGTAAGCTTGTGTTTATGTTAAAGAGAGGTGATTAATTATATTTTTAGTGGCAAAAATGAGATGTCAAAAGGAGATAATGACACAAGGATTTTATGAATTATTTACGGTAATAAAATTCATAATAAAATCAAGTGCTTAATGGCACAATTTAATGGCTAATGGATTAGCTCAAAGGAGCATGAAATAGGTGGCATGAAATGGACGTCTAAATGGGCTATTTACATGATATTTTTAATTTTTAAAAATTACAAAATATGTAATTAAGTGAGCTACATGACAAGGGCAGTTAACGGGATTGATTTTGGATGAATTTTGTGGCAAGAAAATGCCACAAAGTCAATGATAAGTGGACCCCACCAAAGTGGACAACAACATGTAGCTGTCAAGTTATTGGAATTTCAGATCAAAACTACTTGATTTGATATAAATTCAAGATTCTGAGAATTCCGTTTGCCTGAATTCAACATTATGGACAGCTTAAGGAATAAATCAAGATAAATGTTAAATTCCAGGTTTTGTGATGGAATTTAACTTATAATGGGATATAAACAAGTATCATAAGTGATTATGAGGATTTAACCTATTAGAGGTGGGTTTTAGAAAGGATGGAACTTAGGGTTACGTATAAGACCCAATTTCCATGTTTTGTTGTTGAAAATGATAAATAGATTATGTGAAGCATTAAAATGCAAAAATGCATAAAAATATGATGGAAAACCTAAGGAATATAATTATTTGAAGACGATGCAAATAAATGAAATGTTATTTTCATTTATTTAGGCAAAGGTAAGGAAAAGAATGGAAGGAAAGGGATTATGACGATTTCAGGTAAGCAAGCGAACTTTTCAAATCATTTATTTCTCCTTATGTGCTTAAATGATTTATGATGTTATGTTGATATTTTTATGAGTATGTTTTAACAAACGGGCAAGCAAAAATTTTAGAAATTGATGGCTTTAATGTAAAGCCACATGTTTTGAAAATGACGGCTTTAATGAAAAGTCGTAAATTTTGAAAAAAGATGGCTTAAGGAAAAGCCTCAAGGTTTGCTTCATGATAAGCAAGAAACATTTTTCTTAAGATAAATGTTTACCACAAGTGTTGTCATGGATTGGCAATGTTTTATGTTAATGAAATTGAGAAATTTGCTTATGAGTAAGCAAGTTCTCCATGATATTAATTTTAACGAATTTTATATTTTATGCTGATGATTTTAAGAATTTTCTTTTAAGTAAGCAAGTTCTATATGATGTTGTTTTCAAGGACTATTATAAGAAAAAGGAAATTTTGCCCTTTTTCACAAAGAAATATTATCAGATAAGTTTTCAGTTCTCTTATGATGTTTTATGATAAATGATTAAACTTATAGAAGAAAAAGATTAGTTTTCTATGTCATGATATTTAATTATAAATGATAATTTGGACATAGCCCGTATGTTTTGAAATGATATTCAAAAAGTTTTAATTTCCTTTAGACAAGGAAATCTATGATGGAAATGTTTTGAAAAATGTTTATACTAATGTTGTTGAATAGGATTTAAGGATGACCAACCTAATAAGTGAGTTCATAAAATGGTTTAATTTCAGGTTACTAAATAACATGCAAAAGACTGTGCAATTCCCCTTTTATGTAAAAATAGTGTAATAGATATGTGGACAATAATCTAATTTTTAGGTTGTGGAAAAGGGGATGGTATAATTGCATAACTTTTGTAAGCAAAAGGCCCTGAAATGGAAACTAAGAAAATATTGGGGAAATATATGGTTTATTTTTGGAAATCCAAAAGTTTTGAATTTCTTCTATTATAAGGGTTTTTAAGATATATTGTTTCTCAAACATTTCAAATATTTATCAAAATATTTTACTTAAATCTAAAAGAATTTAAGGAAGGTCATCCTAAAATTAGATTTCAAATGACAACTTATTTAAAGTGGGTGCACTCACTTTACAAGTTGACACGGACTATGGTCTTTGATGTGTTTTTGAAAATAATTTTATTAAAGGCATAGACTTCGGTCTGTGATGTTTTAAAGTTATGGATGCAGACTGAGGTCTGTGATCCCAATTTTAAAGGATACGGGTTGCGGTCTGTAATACTTTAAACCAAACGGACTGTTGTCCGTCAAGATGATGTATGGTGCACCAGTACAAGGAATAGGCCGGTTGTAGAGCATGGTTGGGATGACTGGGGTCAACTCTACATAAGGCCAAGTCGCTAAGGGATGACAGGAGTGCCAGCGGCGCCCTCCCTGAGATGGGAGCAGGATAAAGGAACAGCCGCCTGGCTAGCGTGCTGTTAAGGATTTTCTTCCAAAAGGTAGTATTATCACTTGCTAAGTGTCACTACTGGATGGAGAGAAATGCATTTGCTTATGTTTTGCTTTTGAAAAGCCCAAAGATTGGGACATAAAAGTATGTTTTATGAAAGCTATCCTAAAGGAATTTTTATGAAATGGTTACCCTAAAAGAAAGGGTGTTTTACACAAAACTGTAAATAACAAGGATGAAAGGTAATGTTTTTATGCAAATGCATGTATGAAAATGATTTATGTATTTTATTTGCCTTGTTTGCTATAAACAAGCCCCAAGACGGGGATTATGAAAAGAATTTATGTGAAACTTGTTTTTGGACATAAAAATGTCCATTATTAAAGAGCCTAAATGAAAAGTGTTTATGGACATGAGAATGTCCAATGCCAAAGTATTTTAATGAAAGGTATTTAAAGACATATGAATGTCCATTGCCAAAGGAAGCTATGTGAAAAATGTTTTGAGACATTAAATGTCTCTTGGCTAAAGGATTTTATGATGAAAAATTTTTTTGGACATAAAAATGTCCTTTGCCGAGAAAGGCTTATGTGAATGATGTTTTAGGACATGAGCTCAAGACAAAAGGGAATTAATTAAAGAAGGTAAAACGCATATGTTTTGCCTTAACAAGCCCAGACGTGGCTTGTAAATGATTTTAAGAATGATGTTTTATGAGAATGTTCAAGGACATGGAACTGTCCTTATGAACAAGGATTTTATGATAATGTTTTAGGACATATATATGTCCTCAAGTAAAAAGGTATTCAAGATGTTTAAGAAAAACGTTTTAAAGGAAGCCTTGCCCTTAAAAGATAAAATGTTTGCGTACTGAGTTGTCACTCACGTTTTGTTTTTTCAAACCTTAGACATGAGATGATGGCCAGGTAGGCTATAAGGAATGGGAAAGCATGAATATACTAAGGTACGTAAATATGTATGTGAACTTAATTAGAATTTTAAAATTTATATGATTCGATGATTGAATGTACGGATGTATGGATGTAAAATGTGATGATTTAGTCAAGGAAACTTTCATTGTAGAAAAGTAGGATGAGATGCTATGAAATAAAATTTGAAATTCGATTGCAAGTGTATCGTCACTTATTTGATGAATGATGTGAAACGTAAAGATATGAACGATGATGAACGAAAAAAAATTTGGACGAGATCTAATTAAGAACCCGCCGCATGATCAGGGCAACAATCCTGATTCACATTTACCAATTGATAAGGTCTTGAGATAAGGAAGTGATGTCTCGGTTTGGAGCGCCACAGAGCTTGGTATCAAAGCAAGGATTGGTAAACAGGCGTAAGAAGGAGAAAATAAAGGATGATAAAAGGATAGGTCTGATGCCACAGAAGTTGGTATCAGAATATGGATTGGTGAATAGGCGTGGTAAGAAAAGATTTGATATCACAAAGGTGATATTTTAGCAAGGATTGATAGATAGATTTAGAAGAAAATTGGAAAATGATGAAAGAGATGGATTGAAATTTTGAGACATATACAATATGTATTGTCTTATACTGTGTGTCATTATGACATAATGATATGATTATTTAAGGAAATGTAGCTGGTTACTATATTTCATAGTATCGATGATATATGAAGGAAAAAAAATGAGGTTAGATGAGATGAAAAAGGAAATAGGAGAATCTAAGGAAAGACAAATGATAGAACAACTGATGGGTTATGGAACCCTACATAGAGACCCCCCATACCTAAGGTTTATCATACCTCACATAAGATAGCACAAGACTATGCTATATGATACATATGTTTAGGATATAGAGCTATGGTGACATATGGAAGGCACCGAGGTGCCAACTTTCTAAGTGATTTTTGGTCTAGAGTTACGTTCATGATAAAATGATAGATTATGTAAGTATAATCTATATGTGTAACGAAAAACAACCTTACACTATGAAAGGAAAAGATAGAAATGAGAAAGGTAGGAAAAGAAGGGAATTTCCTTTGATTTTTAATGTATTATATTTGATGTTATGAAAATACAGGTGCATTTGATTTCATTCAAATTCTAAGCCATCATTCAAATTCTAAGCCATACGAAAAAGGAAAGGTCATTGATCTTTCTAGAACATATAATTGACTTTGTATGATATGCATGATTCTATGATAAGATACGATTATACTAATATGATTTTACATGTTGCTTTCTATAACGTGCCTATCACCTTAGTTTTTGAACAAGGGAAAGGCAGTTGCAGATATGAGTCAACAAGAAAGAAGAAAAGCCAGTAATAAATCTAAGCTACCAGGGCAAAGAGAATAAGTGAGTCTATGAACTCATCAACGACAGACAAATATAAATCCTGAGTCAAAGGATTGGAGGTGTTACCGTTATAAGTAATATCTCACAGGTAAAAAGAGTGGAGGAAAGGAAAACTGCAGCTTTAGAAGGAGCTATGCAGTAGGCCACCTAAGATTTCGTGGCCCAGACAGAAGTGTGGCGCCCCAAACCGAGCGTCACTTCCTTACCTCAAGATCTTAATGATTGGTAAATGTGAATCAGGATTATTGCCCTGATCACACAGCGGGATTTTAGTTGGATCTCGTCCAAATTTTTTTTTCGTTTCTTCATTCATCATCATTTCATTTATAACATAAGCAATGGTACAATTGTACATATCCATTTTATAACTTCTCAACATGTACTTATACATCATAGGCCCTCTTGACCTAATTATGGCATTTCCATTGCATACATACATCTATTCAATCATTCGTTCACCTAGAACTCGAAACTTTAAACAAGTTGACTTATACATCAACATACCTGAATACTTTCATTCATATTATTCTACTCACCATGGCTAATCTTTTTAGCCCACATGGTACTATCTCGTACCTTTTCTCCATTTCTTAGGTCCTCGACCGCTTGAGTCTCCCAGTACTTGTCTAAGGTTTGGGAAAACAAAATGTGAGTGATAACTCAGTAAGCAACCATTTTAGGGCAAGACTTTCCTTGAAAGTCATTTCCTAAAACATTTTTCTCATAAATCATTTTGGCCAGGGGACATTTTATGTTCCAAAACATCTTGACATAAACCATATTTGACAATGGACATTCTCATGTCCACAAAAAGACATTTTTCCACATAAACCATTTCGGCATTGGACGTTCATACGTCCTAAAACATTTTTCCACTTAAACCTTGTTGGAAACGGATGTTTATACGTCCTAAAATGTTTTTCACATAAACACTTTGATAATGGACATTTTTATGTCCAAATGCATTTTACGTAAGCCTTTTTGCCAATGGACACTCATATGTCCACAAACACTTTTATCTCTTAGACTCTTTTAGAAACGGACATTTTTATGTCCACATATGTTCCAACATAAATCCCTTTAGGAAATGGACATTCTCATGTCCAACCATTTTTCCCACATATTGTATGTTAAACATATAGGGAGCATATGTGTGAATCAATGATATGTGACTTATGTGAACTTGCTAAAATGAAAAATATTCATGAATATGTGATAAAATTCATGAAGATACTGCTGTATGAATGAGGATTAATTATCTCAATATTTGAGATTTATTTATGAAGCTTGAAACGTCACTTATATGCTTAGAATAAGCATTGACGTAGGAAAAATGGTTAATCAGAGATATAAATCCCTATATGTTGAGATATGAATGAATGCTATGTGTTTACCCTAAATATGGGATTAAAATACTATGGAATGAATGACATGATGTATAAGTGCCTATCTTGTATGTATGATCGACTTGAAAATCCAAGTTGACTATGTATGATATGGATTATGGAATTGGAAAACTAAGTATATGCAAACAAATGGCTTGATATGAATGCAATGCTATGTGTTTGTATAGGCAAAGGCAAAGAAGTTAACGAGGCAGAAAGCTAAGCAAGAAAGGTAAGCAAGCAGTTTTCTAAAAAGCTTTGTTTTATCAAATGTGATAAAATGCTTATCAATGATGTTCTAACTGTTTAAATGAGTTAGCAAATGAATGATTTTAATTATTTCTAAGTTGTTTAAGGATGGTCATTCCTTGTCTAAATGAGTATTGAAATGTTATTTCTATTGAAATAAATGAATTGATTATTGCTTTTCAAGTACTTATGACAAATGATGAAGTCATGATTTATGAATGAAAAATCATGCTAACATGTCAAGTCTTGTTTATGAAAGAAGCATGAGCACAAAAGCACGAGGTCCACCTCAAAGGTGTAAGCGGACCGAATGTCCCCCTTTGGTGCGGCCAAGTTGCTAAGAGAGGCCGAGGCCCGGTGGCGCCTACCTGGAATGGGAGAGAGGATGCAAGTGGATGGTTGCCTAACTAGCTTCTATCCAAAGGAACGTCGTGATTTTAATTAATGCATCACATTATTTGTGACATATCCTGGATGGGTATGAGAAGCATGTTTTAAGATATACCCTCGAGCAGGTATAAAGTGGCTTTCCATGAATGGTTTATGATACTCTATTGGTAGTTGATCACTTGTTAAGTGTCTTTAATCGAATTGACAGAAATGCATTTATGTAATTTGCCTTGAAAATAAATTGCCTGAAAACCTTATAGCTTGCTTATTGAGTTTTGACTCACAATTTTGTTTTTCAAATCCTAAAGACAGGTGAAGATGAGAACCATGCAAGGAGCACAGGTAGAGATTCAAGGAAAAAATGAATTTCTACAAGTTACTGTGATTGACTCTATGAGTTTGTATGGTTGTATGTTAACGATATTATTGATGTCTGAATGTTGTATGAGAATTTTTTTATGTTTATGACTATATGATGATTATGACTATAAATAGCGAAAAAAGATTTATGGTCAATTGTTGGGAATGATTTATCATGAAATGGGTAAGCAATGGTAAATTATGAGAACATATGTGTATATTTTCAAGGAAATATTTAAAAATGACTAAACTCTTAAAGAGTTAAGATAAAAGGGATAAATATCCAAAGAACTCACTAAGTGACAGGGCAACAATCCTGATCACGCTTACCAATCGATAGATCTTGGAGTAAGGTTGTGACGCTCGGGCTGAGGCGCCACACTAATGCCCCTGTTGTATTCATGGATATGAAGAATAGGGTATTTCAGGATTATCTCAATCAATTTGTGATTGTATTTATTGACGATGTCCTTATTTACTCAAAAACGGAGAAAGAAATTGAGATACATTTACGAAAGGTATTAGAGAGTTTGAGAAAAGAAAAATTATATGCCAATTTAAAGAAATGTGAATTTTGGTTGAAACAAGTGGGATTTCTGGGACACATAATATCATAAAAAGGTGTTCAAGTCAACCCTCAGAACATTGAGGCGATATTGAAGTGGCCGAGGCCAACGACCATTACGAAAATTCGAAGTTTTCTAGTGGCAGGCCATTACAGGAGGTTTGTTGAAGGTTTTTCGCAATTATCAGCCCCATTAACGAGGTTGACTCGTAAAGGAGTCAAATATGTATGGTCTGAAGAATGTGAGCGCAGTTTTCAAAAGTTGAAGCAACGGTTGGTAAAAGCGCCCATCCTAACCTTACGTGACGGAAATGAAGGATTTGTGGTTTACAACAACGCTTTAAGAAGGGGATTGGGATGCGTGCTGATGTAGAGAGGAAAGGTGATAGCTTATGCATCACGATAGCTGTGAAACCCTGACCCACTTAGGATTCATGTATATGCATTTGACACATAAATATGATTCAAGTATGATTTAATTGAATTATGAATGATTTATTTGCAATTTTGATGATTTGTTGCAATTAGGTCAGTGGTTATGAATTGTGAAACCCTAACCCATATAGGACTCATATGTATGCATCGAACATATATATGATGTTTATTTGTGAATTATGGAATTATGAAGGCATTATATGATTTTTGCTAATTATTGCAATTAGGGTTATGGGTTAACAATAAGGATGTAATTAAACATTTTGAGCCTAAAGGAGGCAATGGGTTTAGAATAAATTATTTATGATTTAAATGTGCAAATATATCATGAAAAATCATTTTCCATTATTTAAAATGAATTATGGGAATTATTATGGAAATTGACAAGTTTGATGGAAAATATTGGAAAATTCATAACTCAATGCCTGTAAGGCGGATTCAAGTGAAATTTGAAACGAAAATTTTTAATGTTGGGCTTGGTATTATGGAATAAATGGATTATGAAAAATCCTTGATGAAATGAGAATTATGAATTTTTAATCATATATCAATTTCAACCGTTAACTTCAAACGACTATAACGGTAGCTAGGAAACTCGGATTGAGATGAAATTTGAAACGGTTGAATGAGATGGTGAGATAATTATTTTAAATGGCTTGGATTAAGCATGAAGTGTTGGAAAAATTTCTGCATTGAAAAAGGTGAGCATGTTTGACTTATGCTCCACAAAAGCAACATGCCATTAATGCTAAAGTACCAAGTGATAATGCTTGATGGAAATGGAATTTGAGGTGGAAAATTACAGGCCATTCCATGGGTATTTATGAAATTATTTGAAATATATAAAGGAGAGAATTATCCATCCATTTAATGCAAGTTATGATGGAATTGCAAAAGCATGGAGGAGGTGTCCAAGAGGGGACGTCCAAGGGCTGTTTGGTGACCATTTTTTATTTTTAAAATTTCTTAAAAATGCATATATGTTTTAGGGATGCAAGTACATGATATGTTCATACAATAATGGAGATTTTCAGCAATTAAAAAATGGAAAAAGGTAGGTATATACAGCTGAAAACGTGGACAGCTTGGAGGGAATGGAAAATGTGATTTTTGTGCTAAGTTGCTGCAATATTTGTTAAATTTATTTACATAAAATTAATGCATGAATTAGTGGTTAACTAAGTGTATAATTTACCCTTAAATTAGGGTGAAAAGAAAAATGAAAAATGGATGAAAATCTGAACAGCTAGGGATGTGAATTGGAGACCACATTGGACGGTCAAAGATGATGCATTTTTTGATTTTTGTAAATGGTAAAATGAAATTTTAATTGGCTGAGAATTACCCATCTCATATGGTAGATAAGGGAGAATTTAAGGAGTGTGGAATTGCAGCACCAAGTGGGCCCCACAGTTGGAAAAAAATCCGGCAACATATGTAGCCCATGCACGTTGAGTTGAGAAGGATTTTTGGGAAAAATCCTAAGTGCTGAACACGTCCAAGTGAACCCAGCAGCTCACGTCCAAAAATTTCCAGAAAAAGAGGAATAAAACCAAGAGAAAAAGGAAGGAAATTTAAAGGGAAAATCATCTCAAAGGATTAGGGTTTGAATTGGCTCAAAACCAAGTAAGTATGTGATTTGTTTTAAGTTGTTTAACTTGAGTTTCTAAACTCAAGACTTGGAAATGAAAAGGATGATGAAAGGATCTGTAAAGTGGTGTTTTAACATGCTTTTGCATGAATATGAAATGGGTATTAAGTTTTAAGTATGAATTTTCAAGTTAAGATTGATGGAAGTGAAGTTATGCATGCGTATGAAGTGGAAAATCCAAGTTGATAAACTCTAAATCTCCAAGACAAGTTGCTGTTTTGATTTTATGATGTGATTAAGCTATGAATCATGTATTTATGCCAAATATATGAGGGTTTATGCTTAAGTGATGAATTTTTGAAGCTATGAAATGCAAAGCATGGATTTTGACCTAATTTCTTAGTTTTTTGGGTTAAAAATGTTATGGAAATGGACTTGCATGTTTTATGCATGATATTTAGGGTAAAATACCCTAGGTTTAAGGTATTATGGATGCCCAAAATATTAGGGAAAAATAAACCCTAAATCTGACTTTTACGATTTTCATGAAAGAACATCAAACCGACGTTAAACGGGACTCAAAACGTGTAGGCTACTTGCTGTTTTGAGAAATGATAATGTATGGATAATAAATATGTGTTAAATCTATAAACATGTATTAGGATAAATGGATTTAATTTCTGGAAATTCGGAATTATATGACTGCATAAGGTTATGTGTCAAAAGACACGTAAAACGAGTGAAAAACGGGTTCCAAACTTGCTGTTTTGTAAACCTATGTTGAATGGATTTAAATCCCATAAAAATACCTTGAATGCAGTGGTAATTAAGGGTAATTAAACCAATTAAAAATGGATTAAATTTTTGAGTTAGCAAAGTTTATGAAATGCATTATGTTTATGTGCTAAATGAGCTTATGTGAAGGGATAAAGGTAAATGGGTGTTGAATGACTTATGAAAAATGAGTTTATGCAAAAATGCATGAAAATAAAATTAATTCCATGATTATACATCTGTTTTGAGTGTATGATGAATTATTTCAAGTTTTAGAAATTGTTTAAGGAAACCTAAGGCAATAACATGCGCTTAAGCAAGCACCGATGAGTGTATTGTGGAAAAATAGAAGAGAAATGGCAAAGTAAGCTTAATGAAGCTATGTATGATGTTTATGGAATGAATATTATGATATTGAAATGAATACCCTAAATTTTGGGGTTATGAGTATATATTACGTTTGTTCCGGCCTCGTGAGAAAAATATCATAACTTGGTTAAAGATAAAATTGTTTTCCTGCGGCTTTGGAAATAAATGTTTAATTAATTTCCCAGCAAAATTTTAAAGCATCTAATTCTTTAACCGAGTCCGAAAAGTACATCACAGAAATATTTTGCATTGTGTTCCACATTCTGATTTTACATCTCCAACGAGAAAACCCTTGATTAAAAGAGCTGAATACAATGGTCCATAAAAAAAATGCTTAATAATAATGAAGTGCGTAGAAGATCCTTCTACGTCTTTACAAGTGCACGAAAAATCGTGTCTGACAAAAATATAAAAATAAGTGAGTACACTTCGCCCCGCGCCGTGACTCGAATGTGAGGTATATGACGCCACGCGCCATGTCTTAAATATGAGGTACATGACGCCACGCGCCATGACTTCAATATGAGGTACATGACGCCACGCGCCATGACTTGAATATGAGGTACACGACGCCAAGCGCCATGACTTAAATGTGAGTTTACGCTTAGCCCGTCGACCAGCGATGACTCGGTTTGGGAACTAGTGAGGGGCCCGTCGGCTACACCAGTGACCCTACACAGCAAACTAAATGCGTTCTTAGCTTTTGGATTTACACAGCAGACCAGTGTGTCCCGCTTTCAGCTTCTATATAAGAAACCAGCGTCTCCCGCATTCAGTCTCTGGATTGAATAATTGGGTGGTTTTACCAAGAAATGGATTAACCGATTTTTAAAGTATTTTTGGGTCAACTTTGACCATTTGAGGAGGTTGAGGCCCAACTGGGCTTGTTGAGGGATTTTGGCTCAAGAGGACTTGTTGAAGGATTTTAAGTCATCTTGGGCTTGCTGGAGGTTCTAGGCCTATTAAGGCTCAGGTTGAAGAATTTTGGGGCCGGGTTGGCTTATTGGAGATTTTTGAGCCATCTTGGGCTTTTTTTTTTTTTTTTTTTTGGAGAGTTTGGGGCTATCTTGGACTTTTTTTGAGGGTCTTGAGCCCAAATGGCTTGTTGAGGAATTTTGGACCCAAGTGGGTTTGTAGGAAGGTTTTTGAGCCGTCTTGGGCTTACTGGAGGTTTTAGGTCTATTAAGGCTCGGATCCGAGCAAAGAGGTCATTCACCCGTGTATCAACTTAGCTCACTTCCCGAAGAGTATTTACTCGGGGAGAAATACATAATTATATATATATATATTTGAAAGTCTTCTAAGATGTATGTGTATATAAAATATATATATATTTTGGGCCCGCGGGACAAATATATATATATATATTTTTGAAGGTCCGCGAGACATATATATTTTTGGAAAATAAAATATTCATTTTTGGAGGCCCACGGGGCATATATGTTTTTAGAAAACAAAATCTTAATTTTTGGATGCCCGCGGGTCATCTATATATTTTTAGAAATCAAAATCTTAATTTTTGGATGCCCGCGGGTCATCTATATATTTTTAGAAATCAAAATCTTAATTTTTGGATGCCCGCGGGACATCTATGTAGTTTTAAAAATCAAAATCTTAATTTTTGGATGCCCGCGGGACATCTATATAATTTTAGAAATCAAAATCTTAATTTTTGGATGCCCGCGGGACATCTATATAATTTTAGAAATCAAAATCTTAATTTTTGGATGCCCGCGGTGTTGGAAACAATGTTCAAAATAAAACAAATTGACCAAGGATTGAGTTTTGATGATTAACAAGAACTAATTTGAGTATATATATATGACTAATATGTTTGCCAAGTGTTTAAGGAAAGCAGAGAAGTCAAGTCGATCTTCGAGTCGACTTGAACTTCGACTTGGGAGTGAAGTCGATAGTGAAGTCGACTCCACTAACGACTTCAAACAAGCCAAAACTGGACAAAGTTGAAAATGGAATTCTGACCAGTGAAGTCGCAGGCCAAGTCGACTCCACATGCGACTTGGGTAGTCAAGTCGCATACGAAGTCGACTCCAGCATCGACTTCAAAGTGCACAAAAATGTCCAGCGTTGAAATCTGGCTCCCGAAGATGACGAAGTCGCAGACGAAGTCGACTCCAAGTGCGACTTGGGCGAAGTCGCAAACCAGGTCGACTCCAACTTCGACTTGAGAAGTTTTGAGGTCTAAGCTGAAGTTTCAAAGCATATTCAAGACATCCATTTGAAGTTTCTCACATACAAATGAGATGTAAAGACTACTCTTAAAGAGAAACTTAAGTTTTGAAGATCAAAGCAAGAATCTAAGTACAAATTCAAATCAAGTCTATCAAGCTCAAAGCAAATCTTCAAGCTAGCTTCCAAATGGAGTAATATCCAAGTTGTGAAGACCAAGTGAGTTCAAAGCAAAGCAAGGAACATACATATATTATGCAAGGACTCAAAGCTTTAAAATGGTTTGCAAGATTCAAGACATTTCAAGTGAGGATCAAGGCGTTTTTGCAATAGATCAAGCCAAGTCGCAACCCAAGTCGACTTCAGGATCGACTTGAGTTAAAGTCTGAAAGCCAAGTCGACCCAAGTCTCAGACTTGAGTTTCTGAAGAACCCAAGTCGCAGGCCAAGTCGACTCCATGTGCGACTTGGAAGCCAAGTCGCAGGCCAAGTCGACTTCATCTTCGACTTGGAGTATAACGGTCAAATTTTCGAACGTTGGAGTTCATTTATTGCGCACCAACCACCTCCACAACGTTCATATTTTCTTCCCTCTATAAAAGGACCCTCAAATGAACGTGAAAACACAACAAGAGAACACAAGACACTACGTTAAAGTTCAAAGAGAGAAAAGAAGTGCAAGAAAGGTTTCCTATTTGCTTTTCTCCATTGTTGAGTGGTCCGTATAAATTCTAAGGAAGAAGAAAGCTTCAAGTTGCTAGCGCCTTCAACAATATTCATCCACAGCTGCTTCTACAACTTCTTCCTCGAGCTAAATCTGCCTACACAAATCTGTAAAGTGTAGTTTCATTTATTTCATTGTCTTGTTGTATAAATCTTGATTTAGCTTGGGTAGCTAAGATCAAGTATATGCAAAGTAGGGTGTGATTGGAGTGAGACTCATCACCTACTTTTGCATGTGAGTTGTTTATGCCCCCTAGAGCTAGAATCTAGAAGAGAGCAAGTGGCTCTAGTTGTATATGCCTCCTAAAGCTGGAATCTAGAAGAGAGCGGTGACTCTAAGTGTATTCGTGGAATACATAGTGGAACCCAAGTCACAACAGAGTGTGAGCTTGGAAGAGTGGAGTAGGGAAGGTTTGCCCGAACCACTATAAATCTTGTGTTATATCTCTTTTTACTGCTTTATCTTTATTGCTCTCTAGCTCTTTTCAAAAGGGGATTAATTACTCAAAGGGTTAAATCTTTATTTACCAAAGATTTTTTAAAGAACCCAATTCACCCCTCCCCTCTTGGGTTTTGCCACTAACTCGGGACCAAAACGCGGGACATCTATGTAATTTTTAAAAAATCAAAATCTTAGTTTTTGGACGCCCGCGGGTCATCTATATAATTTTAGAAATCAAAATCTTAATTTTTGGATACCAGCGTGACATCTATATATTTTTAGAAATCAAAATCTTAATTTTTGGATGCCCGCGGGACATCTATGTGATTTTAAAAATCAAAATCTTAGTTTTTGGACGCTCGCGGGTCATCTATATAATTTTAGAAATCAAAATCTTAATTTTTGGATGCTCGCGGGACATCTATGTAATTTTAAAAAAATCAAAATCTTAGTTTTTGGACACCCGCGGGTCATCTATATAATTTTAGAAATCAAAATCTTAATTTTTTGGATGCCCGCGGGACATCTATGTAATTTTAAAAATCAAATCTTAATTTTTGGATGCCCGCGGGACATCTATGTGATTTTAAAAATCAAAATCTTAGTTTTTGGACGCCCGCGGGTCATCTATATAATTTTAGAAATCAAAATCTTAATTTTTGGATGCCCGCGGGACATCTATGTGATTTTAAAAAATCAAAATCTTAGTTTTTGGACGCCCGCGGGTCATCTATATAATTTTAGAAATCAAAATCTTAATTTTTGGATGCCCGCGAGACATCTATGTAATTTTAAAAATCAAAATCTTAATTTTTGGATGCCCGCGGGACATCTATGTGATTTTAAAAATCAAAATCTTAATTTTTGGATGCCCGCGGGACATTTATATATTTTTAGAAATCAAAATCTTAATTTTTGGATGCCTGCGGGACATCTATGTGATTTTAAAAATCAAAATCTTAATTTTTGGATGCCCGCGGGACATCTATGTGATTTTAAAAATCAAAATCTTAGTTTTTGGACGCTCGCGAGTCATCTATATAATTTTAGAAATCAAAATCTTAGTTTTTGGATGCCCGCGGGACATCTATGTAATTTTTAAAAAATCAAAATCTTAGTTTTTGGACACCCGCGGGTCATCTATATAATTTTAGAAATCAAAATCTTAATTTTTGGATGCCCGCGGGACATCTATGTGATTTTAAAAATCAAAATCTTAATTTTTGGATGCCCGCGGGACATCTATGTGATTTTAAAAATCAAAATCTTAATTTTTGGATGCTCGCGGGACATCTATATATTTTTAGAAATCAAAATCTTAATTTTTGGAGGCCTTTTAATATATGTGTATAATATATATATTTTTGAGGCTTTGGATATATATGTATGTATATATATTATCTCGGGATCCTCTGGTGACTCTCTCTCTCTTTTATTTATTTATTTATTTATTTATCAGAAAACTTATCCCGGGATCCCGGGCCATTCCATGGCGCGCTGGGTGGAATCCCGGGACTTAAACACTTACCTATATATATCAGATACATATATAAGGCGTACTCGGGGAGATCCCGAGATCTCGGGGCCTATATATATATAGACTATTATATATATTTTTTTTATATCATAAGAAAAAAAAACGCTTTAATATATATATATACTATATATATAGCGCACCCGGGGAGATTCCGAGACCCCGGGGCCTATATATATATAGACTATTACATAAATATATATTTTATATCATAAGAAAAAAACGCTTTAATATATATACATATATATATATACTATATATATAGCGCACCCGGGGAGATCCCGAGACCTCGGGGCCTATATATATATATAGACTATTATATATATATATATTATTTTTATCATAAAAAGATGCTTTACTACATGACCCCGGGGCCTATATATATTATATGTATTATTACATATTTTTATTATAATAATTCATAGTTATATATATATATATGTATATATATATTTATATATATATATAGAAAATACACACATATATAATATGTATATGTATATATATATATTTTTTTTAAAGAGTAAAATATTTAACCCGTGTGTCAATTCAACCCGCCAGTCGGGGAGTATCCACGTTGGGAAAAGTAATTTTTGAAAATAATATATGTGTATATATGTATATATTTTTTTTATATATAGAAAATACACACATATATATTTTTATTTTATTTTTAAAGGAGAAAAATACTTAACCTGTGTGTCAATTCAACCCGCCAGTCGGGGAGTATCTACGTTGGGAAAAGTATATTTTTTTTAAAATAATATATATATATATATTTTTTAATAAGAAAGAAATTCTTAAAAGAAAGAAAATAAAAAAAATATATCTGGAGAACTCACGTTCTCTTTTCTTTGAGCGTGGGAGAGCTCCCGTCCGGGTTGAGTTCTCTGCTCAAGTTCTCTCCCGTCGTCGTTGTCTTGAAATGGATGCCTACTCCTTTATTTATAGGCTTAGCGATACAGTTCCGCGTGGCCTTGTTGTTCTTACAGTGATTCCGCGGAACCTTTTCATGAATCTCGCATGTGGGCGCGGGTTATAATTTCCGCGGAACCTTTTCATGAATCTCGCATGTGGGCGCGGGTTATCATTCCCGTGGAACATTAGCTTCAGCGGAACCTTTTCACGAATCTCGCATGTGGGCGCGGGTTATCATTCCCGCGGAACATTAGCTTCAGCGTGTTTTTTTTTTTTTTTTTTTTTCTACGGCACGTCTCGTCTTCAGAGCAGCTATTGCTGCAAACCTGTTATCTTTCACCAAAGGGGTTGTACTGTCGCTCTGAAACGGATTTCGTGTCTGTCACTAGACTTTCTTCATCCTCTGCCACTACTGCAGCCTTCTTAAGGCTCGCCGGCTGCTCCACGGCTTGCAAATCATCTCAATCCTCCAAGAGAGCTCGCTGCTTTGAAGCCCTTGCTTGCTGAAAAAAAACGACGAGTGTGGTTCCAGAAGCAGAGCGATCTTCCGGGCCGAGGCTTCTTTTCTAGCGCGACAGCTATTGCTCGTAAAATGAATAAAGGAAGAAGGCATTAGCATGAAAAAAAAAAATCCCGGGAAAGCTTCAAAAATGGATGCACGCCAACACTAGCAACGGCTTATCAGCTGGCCCCCCCTTGATTGAATCTGACAACCCGGCCTTTTTCTGCGCTGGCTTATAAGGCTCAAACACCAATCAATCCGACAACCCGGCCTTGCTCCTCTGATGTTGCTTGAAATCCATAATGTCACCTTCCCATCGTGTTAAGGCCTGATTCTCACACACCCATATCTCCTAAGCCACCTCGTTAATAAGCCTGAAATCATAGCTGACAAGGACCATTCCTCCATCCCACTCATTCAAAGCCTCTACCAATGAGTCTATTGTTTCAATGTCCAGATGGTTGGTTGGCTCGTCTAGTAACAACAAATGAGATTGTCTCCATGCCAACCAAGCAAAGATGACTCCGCTTCTTTGTCCATCTGACAGGTTCTTCATCACTTGCGCCTTGCTTGCTCGTAGTTTTTTTTTTTTTTTTAACAACGTCTCTTTGTTTTAATGGCTGTTGCTGCTACTGATTCGAGGTTGGAGTCATTATTTCCATCGCAGAGATTTTGAGACCAATATTTTTTTTTAATATATATATATATATTTTTTATTATATATATGTGCATATTTTTCTTTCTCTTTTTTTTTCTTCTCTTTTTTTTTAATTTTTATTTTAAATAAAAGTACTTTCACAATGGTGGCAAAAGCTGCAAAGCGGGAAAAAAATTGTCCAGGGTATATTATTATTATTATTATTATATATTTGCTTTTGGGCTAACCATCACCATAAAATCCGGTAGATTTCGAGTTGGCACCATCTCCCATTGAAATTTTCTCATTGGATGGCCAAAGCTTACGCCCCCACCTCTTCTTCTTTTTATTTTTTATTATTTTTTATTATTATTTTTTTATAACCTCTTTTTTTTCTCTCTTTTTTTTGTGTTTAAATTTTCCGACCTATAAACCCCTTTTTTTTTCTAAAAAAATTGACTATGTGAGATTTCTTATTATTATTATTTTTTTCTTCTCTCTCTCTCTCTCTCTCTCTCTCTCTCTCTCTTTTTTATTTTTATGGCCATCAATTTCTCGTTTTTTGTGATTTTTTTTTTCTTTCGTAGTAGACCTACGGTTCAAAATATACCTCAACAAATGCCCCCTAAGGAATTATGCCATCGTGGGCTGCTTGTAAAGGCATGATTCCTGACTTGTTGGATGGCTAGCCTTTCCTGACTTTTTTTTTTTTTTTTTTTTTTTGCAGTTAAGCACAGCGCTTGGAGAGCTTTGGGAGTCAACAAGCTCGTGGCTTTTGCATGTTTGAGGTACTATTCAGTGGATTTTATGCTTAATTAATTTCACTTAACGACCCCTTTATACTAGGCCATATATATTTTCCTTTTTTTTCTCTTTCTTTCTTTCTTTTTCTTTCTTTATTTTATTATTATTATTATTTTATTTTTATATTTTTTTGACGGCTACTGCTTGACTTGGGCACATAAGCAACTTCATACTTTTGTAGTAGAGTTGTGACCTGTGGTAGTTCTCTTCTCTTCTCTCTTTTTTTTTTTTTTTTTGAATCTGATATATATATATATATATATATTTGCAGGCAATGTCTTCTCCAGAATTTTCTATTCTTTTACCACGAGAGAAATCAGCGGTGAAAAAGAAGCGTTCTTCCCTTGAGGAGCCAAAGGATAGCGCGACTCTTTTTTCCAAAGTAGCTTCAATTGCGACGCCTCCAACGTCACCTTCTCTCGTTAAGAAGCGTAAGGTTGTTGCGTATGCCCGTGGGGAGTTTAAAAGGCAAAAATCTTCTTCAAAGAAAAATGAATCTTCTAAAAAAAGCTCTCCCGAAGAACTGATGACATCTAAGAAAAAGCAGCGTGTTCCGAAGAGAAAAACTGCGCAGAGCGCCAAGAAGTACGATCTTTTCTTCGGTCGCCCTTGTGGAGGTTGTTCTTCTTATTTCGGGTGGTATCCTGCCTTAACAAGCCATGAATGCTTTGAATGTTCACATGGGCCCTCTCACTTCAGCCCAATGCGTTGCCACCTTATGGAGGACATTAACGGTCGGTCTACTCAGATCTTTATGATTCCAGAGAAGATTTTCACTGAACGTTTGAATTGTCAAGAAGGGTATATCTTTGGAAAAGGTGTTGCTGCGACTGATCCCCGCAAGATCTTTTCTGGTTGCTTTTTACTCCCGACCAGGGCATTAGGCAATCCCCATAATTTTATCGTAGAGACTCCTCGCTGGTTGCAAAAAGAATTAGAAGACTATTCTTTTATATGCAAGGAGGGTGCTAATGTCTACCGTGGCTGCTTAGGTAACATCCCGGGCTTTAATCAATGGGGACAACATTTGGTCTCTCGTCATGAAGCAGTACTTACAGCCGCTGGTGTGAAAGATGCGATCTTAGCCACCGGAGAAGGTTTTTGGAAAGACAACAACATTATAGATGCCTTTGTAAGCTTCTGGTCACCGGCGACTAACTCCTTCATATTTCCATTTGGAGAGATGAGCGTTACTTTGTGGGATCTGAAGGGGATATGCGGTCTCCCTGTATGTGGATTTCCCTTTGATGAGTGTACCCCTCCAAACTCTTTCTTCAACAAGAACCCGATTGCTTCAAAGGTCATAGATCTTCTTGACGAATTATATCAAACGACCAAAAAGAAAAAGTTCACAGCAAGAGACTGGGTGGCATTATTCTCAAGGATTTCTGACCAACAGGTATCTAATGACAACTGACCTTCTAACATTGTTGAGTTTCATGCCAGTGGGCAAGGCAGCCTGTGGCTTCCCCTTGAGTGCCTACAACAAGTACAGCCTGAGGTCGAGCTTATCCTCTTTTTGTGGCTTTGGACCTCCGTGGTCATTTGTCCTTCCTCTTCGGCCTACGGTCTCGTAAAATGGTCATGTCTTTATGTGGCTTGTGAGATGGCTCAAGGCAAGCGCTTCGCTCTGGCACCACGAGTATTATGTGATATTTATAAAGGTTTAAATCAGATTGTATATAATGAGAAAGGCCCCGGGCGTGCCATTTCTTATTTCCCGGCTCATTTTCTACTTGGCTGGCTTGGTTTTTATTTCCCAGAGATTTATGGAGTCGAGGAGGTTACCCAGCTTCCTTCTCAGGGTTTGATATTGAAGAAATTTGCCAAGCGTAACTTAGCCAGCTATAATTTTGAAGACATGACCGGGCTCCTCATCCAAGCTGGTTATTTTGAAGAGAGGTTCTTTCGTATGGTTGCCCCCTGCGAGTGGTCAACAAAATCTTCCTCCGATGGATTGACCCTTGATGAAAAAGACTTTGCGTTGTCGCTTCAACCAGGTCTCTTGGCTTACAGGGATGGTCCTCGTTTTGAAGTTGAGCCGTATTATCCTCACAGGTTTGCTCGTCAGTTCGGCTTTGATCAGGATGTTCCTGCATATCTTCCTCGCATCCCGAGATATCAAAGGGAAGTTGGGGTCGGACCTCTTCACTGGCTCGCAGTATGCTCGCGCTTTGAGGGAGTTAAGTTCTCCTGTGAGCTGAAATTTCCTTCGTTTGACCGTCGAGTCCGGACAACTCAAGATTATGTTCATTGGTATGGCATCTGTGCGGTGAAAGTTGTCGAGCAAGTTGCGCCTAAATCTCGCTTTTGGGCCTTTAAACCCCTTGACTTGACCACCAGTTGGGGTGAACTGGGCTTGGTGATGCCTTTTGGGATTAGACGCTTCAAGGAACCAGACGCGGAGGAGACTGAGGCTGTTTGTGTTCAACACATCGATTCCTTCAAGGCATACCCTGGGATCATCGGTTGTAGCTTTCACTGCACTGACTGGGTTGCGGAAGGAAAAGAGTATATTCGTCGTGACACCGAGCCAGCCAAGAAGACTTTATGGGAGTTAGCTGCTGAAAAGGCAGCTTCTAAAAAGGATGCGAAACCTATGGAGACTTGGAGTATGTTTCTTCTCTCTTTTCTTCCCTCTTTTTTTTATGCTTTTATCCTTACCTATCCCTCTTTTTTTTTGTTTAGAATACAATGTCAAGCTTCCCGAGGTTGTATATCCGCCAAAGCCAATCAGTCTCTTTTGGTTTCCCAATCGTCCCACCAACTTAGAGGCTACAGAGTCATTGACAATGCATGAACTTGTGAGAAGACGCGAAAAATTCGAAAAACGAGGGATTCATCTCCAATTGATGGACTTTCAGATCCTTCACAAGAAAAGGTTCCTTAGCGCAAGAAGAAGCTGTGAGACCTTCAGAAGAGTCTGATAAAAGGTCATACCCCATTTCCAAGCTACCCGAGCCATCCGAGGAAGGGGACGTTGTAGCAGGGCCGGATGTTGTGATGAATTCTTCCAATGATTATGAAGTGAGTAAGGGAACACGTGCCGAGGCGCAGAATAACTCTCCTGTGCTATCGGACCCTAGTGACCATGCTCTGAGTGACCTTTTGGGCTTCCATGTAGATCTCAATATGGGTCAAGATGACCAACCGATGCGGTCTTGTGATAGCGGGCCTATATTTTCTGATAACATCTTCATGAGAGATTTTCTGGCAGTTCGGACTCCCGAGGCATGTCAATCTCCTCATTCTATAGCCCAAGATACTCCTGTGAAGGCAGCTTCTTATTCAGGATCTGGTTCGGGAGGAGAAATCCGCTCGGAGGCTCCACGTAATCACCTAGAAGGCACGGGTATGAATTTTGAAGGTAAACCCTTCCTTTTCTCCCTTTTTTTTACATTTTTTTTGATAGCTGCCTTAGTTGTCGAAGTATCTGATGACGATGCTCATGGCGGGGAGAATTCGACACCGATAGGGCCGTTACCTGTTTCTCCTATGTCACCAGGTATTTGTATTTCAGCTTTTTCGCCTAGTTAACTTGTGGTTCTAACATCTTGATTCATACTTTTCAGCCTTAGGACCTAGTCGCTCAAGTGGTCCTCACTTTAGTTCAACCGGTCCTAGCACTGGCGCGAGCTCAAGTGGGGCTCGTCAGCTTCCTGATGTCAAAGATCGCTTCTTGGATCCCTTGCATCATTTCTTTTCAACTTTCAAGGTGATCGGGGCGGAGCAGTTAGAGCAACGGGATCTCAAACGTTTGAGGCGCGCAATAGCCCAATTCAAGGGATGCATCGTCTCTTCTTTGGGGGACATGAATTCTCCTGATGATATCACCGAAGCGTTGGATATTTGTGAAGACTTTTCCATGGTCCTGGATAGGCTCCAACTTCGCGTTTTTGGTTTTGGTGATGTCATACTCTCGCTCGAGAAGTTGCGTGCCCATTGGCGCGAGCTCGAGGCTGCTGCACGACCCTTGGTTTCTGTAGAAGATCTAGCGTCCGCAGAAGTCGACCTCGCCAAATGTAGGGATAGCCTTGCTCAACTTAAGGAACGTAACTTTCAGGTCGCAAAGGAGATGGAAAGTAAAAAGATGATTGCCGAGGAGATTCGATCTTCCATAGCGGCTAAACAGGCCGAGGTTCGTCGTATTGTCACTTCTATCTTTGTGGATAGAAGTAGACTAAATTCGTTGATTTCTACCTCCAACGATCTTCAGGGCTGAAGTTGACCTCTACAAAGTAAGAATTGATTCAGAGAGTCAGGATATTTCTTCAATGGAGGCTAAAGTCGAAGAGTTGCGGGCGTATACAGTTCCTCCTGCTGATGTAGTGAACTCTATCCGAGTTTTGAAGGAGTCCTTTCCTTCTACAAGGGAGACTCTAGAGATTTTCTTACAAAATTTTGATGTATGACTCCTTTTGTAAATTTTATGGATAATATCTTTTTAAATAATTCCCATTTACAGTTGCTTTCACTTGATTTTCGCAATTAATAACTTCATATGTGCCATTGCCATAGACCCTTTCAATGATGTAAGACCCTTCCCATTTAGGTTCGAATTTACCAGTAAGTTTGCCCCCGATCATAAGCTCTGTGCGTAGCTTTAGCACCAAATCCCCTCTTTTGAATGAGCGATGTCTCACGACTTTATTGTATGCTTCGACCATCCGAGCTTGATAGAGTTCGATTCGTTGCCGTGCTTGAACTCGTTTTTCATCTAGTGCCTCGAGCTCGTCGAAGCGAAGTTTGGCTTGTTGTTCAGTAATTAACCCAGAATGGATGGCAACCCTTAAAGATGCTAACTGAATTTCCACTGGTAAGACTGCTTCTGCGCCAAAAAGCAATGAATATGGCGTTGCTCCCATCGCAGTTCGATGTGTGGTTCTGTAGGCCCACAATGCTTCGGGTAACCTCTCGTGCCAATCACGCTTATTTTTCACAATGGTCCTTTTGAGGATTCGAATGATATTTTTGTTAAATGCCTCTGCTTGACCATTTCCTTGTGGGTAATAGGGCGATGAGAACACTTGTTTGATTCCAAACCTTTGGCATAACTAATTTACTTTATCGTTTTTGAATGGCGTGCCATTATCTGAGGTGATTTGATAGGGAACACCATAACGGTAGATGATTTTGTGCTTGATAAATTCAACCACCTCTTGTGCTCGGACTCTCTTGTAAGCTTTAGCTTCTACCAATTTGGAGAAATAATCCGTAGCGGCTAAAATATATAAGTGTCCTTTAGATGACGACGGGTTTATCGGACCGACAATATCAAAACCCCACCAAGAGAAGGGCCATGAGATAGGTGCTGGAGACATTACTGAAGCAGGAATATGATAAATATCTCCATGCATTTGGCAGGCTTCACAGGATTTCGCAAAATTGATGGAGTTTTGGACCATTGTGGGCCAATAATAGCCCAACGTTTTGATCCTATGATAAAGACGACATCCAGATTGGTGGGCGCCGCATTCGCTGGAGTGCGTCTCTTGAAGAACTTGACAGATATCATTTCCGTCAATACAGCGAAGCCAAAGCCCATCAAAAGCAATCCGATACAAATCGTCTTGAAACACAGTATATCGCGAAACAGCCTTTCTCAATGACTTCCTTGCGATTGGATCATCTGGTTCAATGCCATATTTGAGGTAGTTAATGATAGGGATGCGCCAGTCATCATTGTTTGTAGTTACCTCAGATACACACCATCCAACTTGATCTACTTGGAACTCTTCATCATCTTCTAATCTTTGTACTCGAATTGTCATGTCATCAAGCTCATTGGAGGCAAGAATACTGGCCAACTTTGATAATGCATCAGCAACTATATTTTCTGACCGAGGAACATGCTCAATCGAAACCATTTCGAACCTTGCCAATAAAGTTTGAGCTTTGTCATAATATTTTCGCAAATGGGGCTGGTGTACTTCGTATTGATTATTTAACTGTTTTATAACCAATTCAGAGTCCCCAAATATTCGCACAAATAAAATATCTGATTGCAGAAGAAGGTCCATGCCGATGAGTAAGGCCTCATACTCAGCTTCATTATTTGTTGTGCTTCTTCCAAGAAAGTAGGAGTGCGGGAATAAGTCTTTATGAGAGGAGACTACGACAATTCCAACACCAGCTCCGGATGGCTTTGAAGCGCCATCGAAATACATTTGCCACATTGGATCATCATTTGCATAGAAAACCCTCTCATCAGGTAGGTTTTCTATGATGGGAAATTCTTCTTCAAGCGGATGGGCTGCTAGGAAATCTGCTAACACTTGCCCTTTCACTGCCTTTCGTGGCACATATTTGATATCAAATTCAGATAACAGTAGTGACGATCTTGCTAAGCGTCCTGAAAGCATTGGTCTAGTGATCAGAAACTTGAGGGGATCAGCCTTCGATATAAGTATGATCTGATGCGTGAGGAAGTAATGTCTTAGTTTTTGTGCCACAAAAACCAATGTTAGACAAATCTTCTCGATTGAGGAATAATTGCATTCAGCTTGCAATAATCGACGACTGAGATAATATGCGGCTTGTTCTTTGCCTTGAGCATTTTCTTGTGTAAGCAATGCCCCCAGTGATTGTGGACTGGCAGCTATATAAAGAATGAGCAGCTTTCCTTTTACTGGGGTTGTCAAAACAGGAGGATTTTGCAGCAATTCTTTAATGGCTTCAAAAGCCTGTTGGCATTTCGCGTCCCACTGGAAAGTCATATCTTTTCTCATTAACTTGTGAAAAGGCTGGCACCGGCCGGACAAGTTGGAGATGAAACGCCGGATATACGACAATTGGCCTTGCAGACTCCTAAGTTCTCTGAGGTTTCATGGAGGCGGCATATTTTGAATCGCTTTTGTCTTAAGTGGATCGACCTCGATTCCCCTTTGGCGGATTATGAATCCGAGAAATTTTCCGGATGATACTCCGAATGCACATTTGAGAGGATTCATCTTGAGATCATACTTTCTTAGACGCAGAAATACCGACCTCAAATCTTCTTTATGCCTATTGTGACCTTCAGATCTTACAACCAGGTCGTCGACATAACATTCAACATGTTTGTGTAACATATCCTGAAATATATTTTGCATAGCCCTTTGATAAGTTGCGCCAGCATTCTTAAGACCAAAAGGCATGACTTTGTAGCAAAAGACACCCATCGGTGTTCGAAATGCTATTGCGGCTTCATCTACTGGAGCCATCTTGATTTGATTATATCATGAATATCCATCCATAAAGGAGAATGTGTCGTACAGAGCTGTGCTGTCGATTAGCAAATCAGTGAAAGGAAGAGGAAATTCATCTTTAGGGCATGCTTCGTTTAAATCTCGAAAATCTACGCAGATGCGGATCTGCCCATTTTTCGTTTTGACAGGAACAATGCTAGAAATCTATTTTGGAAATTTGATTTCCCGAATGAATCGAGCATCAATGAGTTTTTCAACTTCCTTGATGATTTGTTCTTCAAGCTCTGGTCGAAACCTTCTCGGAGCTTGCTTGACTGGCTTTTTATCCCGCGAAATATGCAGATGGTGCATTGCAACCGTGGGGTTGAGTCCTGACATTTCGGAATACCCCCAAGCAAAAACATCTTTGAATTCTCTTAAAAGCTGCCTCAATGCCGCCTTTTCTTTTTCGGCCAGGTTTTTGGCAATAAAGATGGGTCTCGGGTTCTCCTCAGTCCCGAGATTGAATTCTTCAAGTACGTCAATAGTAGGCTGCCCTCCATCCTCAATCGTAGGTGGAGCGTCCTCTGGTTCCATTAATGCCTCTTCATCATTGTTGGAGTCATCACTTGTGGAGACGTAGTAGGTGGTGGCGAAGTTGCTGTCTTCTTCTTATTTATACCCAAGGCCAAGTCGTTTGTTTCCCTTTTGATAACCAGGGGGTCTTTCGGATAACGGGATAGGGATGTCACTTCCGAGGCCTGATAAATGTGGTTCATCGGGATAGAACCCCATCAAATCCATAATTTTCTTGCTTTCTCTGCTATAGTGATGGAAATCACATTTCTTGAGCTTAGCCGTGGGTAAACAGGAGGATTTGTTAGGGTTACCGTAAACCTTGCCATATTGCTTTATGAGATGTTTTTGGGCAAATTTTTCATCTTGAGGTTCCTGCACACTTGGAGCAGATACATTAAACCCCACGAGCATTGCTAAAACCTCATCGAGCGTTTCCTTAGGTTTTTGATTTTGGTGAGCGGCCTCAGTGGCCATTTCGTCACTCTCATAGCAAAGTGACTTGGCTTCCTCATTGGCCTGATTCCGGAATCTCCGAAGAGCTTCCAGATCCACCTCAAACCTAGGGGAATTGGCTCAAGGCGGTTTAGCAACCTTTTTCAGGATGTCGAGGTCCAAGTAGAACCGTGATCCTGCAGTGGTGTTGCTATAGCTGGTAGGAGGTGGTATGGTTGCCCCCTGTCGTTGTCGTGGTACTGGATCGAGGCTCATATTTTCAAATTTAGTTTGAAATTGAGCCCTTGGTTCTGTCGTTCCTCGTCCATGACCGCACCCTCGACCACGACCTTGACCTTCCATCTTCTCACCCTTTGAGAATACGTCTGTGCTTACTGGGGCGGGGGGAGCCTGAGATACCTCCTGCTGACCTTCGCGTGTGGTCGCTTCAACTGCTTTCATTGATGTGTTGACAGCAGATGCCAAGTCATAATACTTAGCAGCAGAGTAAAATGATTCTGCCGTTGTGAATGGTTTATGGTCAGCAAAAATTCTCTTTTCGACTCAATCCTTGCAGTACTTGAAGCATTGATGCACCGTTGATGCGATGATCTTATTACTGTGGATCCAAGGCCTTCCTAACAGTAAGTTATATGAGGTCGGGGCATTAATCACAAAGCACGGGATTTCGGTGCAGAAATCTTCTATGCTTAGTTCCAACTCAATCAGGCCCATGGCCTTTTGAGTCCCTTGATTAAACCCGTGAATCACCACACTAGTGTCTTTTAACGCTGATGAAGAAATTCCGATCCTTCTGAGTGTTCGAAGGGGCAGGATATTAATTGCAGACCCGGCATCGATCATGATTCTGTTGACCAGTTCACTGCCCAGGTTGCCCGTAACATATAAAGGTCGATTGTGATTAATGTCTCCAAGCAACATATCCTCATCAGTGAATGAAATGACCTCATCACATTCAGCGGCGTCGACCAGGTAAGAAAAACGGACATTTTCATCTGTCAGAGCACTCACCAGTGCGTCCCTGGCTTCTTGCGATAATTGCAAGGCGTCGTAAATACTGAGTCGAGCAGGGAGTTGCTTCAAGTGTTCAAGCACATCATAGCTTACTGAGGTTTTCCCCTGATTAGCTGGTATGTGATGTTCTGGCTGAGTACGACTTTCTTGTGCCGGGGCTTTCCCTTGTTTTCTGGTGTAATTCGACCAGATCGAAGAATTGCCAGAACATCCTCTTCAACTTGCACCATATTGGAAGAGGCAGAGTCCTGAATGTTTGTAGCCAATGTTCGTAGTACATCTGAGAAAAATGGCTGTATTTTTGGGATTTCAGGAAAATACCCACTCATTGACTTGATGCACTGATGAACCATGATTTCTTCTTTGTCGAATTTTTGGTTAATTATTCTGCAGTTTATCCATCTCAAGATGTAGTCATATTGAGATTCTCCTGATAGGGGGTGCATGACTTCGATCATCTCTGGAGGGAACTCTGTTTCATATTCGTGGAATCTTAGGATAAACATATCGACGAACTCTTCCCAAGAACCAAATGCTTCTTCGGGGAGCGAGGAGATCCAGAGAAGGGCACAACTGTCATGGGCCAAGCTCAAAACAAAGTGCCCGAGTGCAAACTCTTCCGTTTGCCCCATTTGACAGACCGCCAGTGAATAATCAAACAAGTGCGGCAATGCATATTTATGATTCTCATGGAATAACTGAATATACGGCCAATCATAGCTTAACTCCCTAGCTAAGAAAGGGAACACTTGAAGAATGGGCGCATTGTTTAACTGCAGCATGTGCAGAACTTGGAGTTGATTCGTCCTCCCAAAACCTTCAGCGTCGCTAAAGATTGCCTCTTGTTTGAAGCGTTCGTTGCCGACCCATCGGATTGCCTTTATGAAAGTTTTAGCTTCAAAGGTCTTGTACCCATTGTCAGTCGGAGGGCATACTGCATCTGAAAGGTATTTTGTGACTACTTCAGGTTCAGGCAACCATATGGCTAATGGATCGCTCCACGTACTGTCTCTGAGATAATTTATGTAGTGAGCAGTAGATTCTTGACTGTATTGTATTTCCCTCAAGTAATTACTAGGGAACTGCTCTCTTTGTCTTGACAGGAAGCGGACCAAGAATGCGTCATCAAGATGACCCACTCGGTAATTTCTTCAATATGATTATCTCGGTACCAAGACATCACTGATTCCCCCAGTGAGTACCGGAAGTATTCCACTCTGGTTTCCCAGGATGCGGGCAGAAGTTGTGATTCTCGCAAATATGTGATGATGTGGTTTACTGGTGACATCCCAACTTCAAACTTGGTATAGTTAGGGATAAACACTGAGGCAATTCTTCGTCGTTTTGCAGGTTTGGACGCGGACGCATTTATATGATAGCAAGTTTCGGTCTCTCCTTTGTTGCTATCCAAGTCCCAAAACGGACCATCCTCAGGGAACTCACATGGAGTAATGTTTTGTAATTTCTCGAGAATGTACCTTTCTTTTGCTGATCGAGGTGATCTACCAGCAAGCCGCTGATAGAATGAGAGTAGCAACTCGGGCTGCAGAAAGTCCATGATTAGGAATGGTTGCACCCGTGAGGATTGCCTCAAATGCCTTGAGAAGAAAGGGAGAATGATTTTATCCCTTATTCTTTTGTCTTCTCTGCATAAATTTTTGAGATATCTTTTTGTCCGTCTTAGGCTTGGTGGTTGTCGAACCACTTCCCAATCATCTTTTTCTGCCATCTCAATTGTCACGACATTTGATGAAGCTTGCACTGGAGGACTGAGTTTTATAATCCCCTTGTCGATGTAATCTTGTAATATTTCTTGGAGATCCCAACACTTCTTAGTGGGGTGACAGACATATCGGTGGTAACTGCAATATCGCTGGTGAGAAGTACGTCCAACTTCTTCTGGCCTTTTTGGGGCGGGCAACTCGAATAGCCCGGTTGACATGAGGTGCTGGAATAGCGTCTCCACGTCATCTTCCCCGAAGGCGTATTGGATTTCCTCTCTTCGGAAGGGTTTTGCAGGCTGCTCTTTTGCGGGCGGCTTTGCTTTATCCGGCTGCTTCTTAACCTCTGTAGTGTTTACAGAGGTTTCTCCAGTTTTTTTCTTCTTGAACGTAGTAGTTGTGGATGACTCCTTCTTCCAGGCTTTTTGTTGAGATAACAAATACTCTTTTCGACAAGCTTCGGTAGCTAGGGCCTAAAATGTACTTAGCTGTTCATTCATTAGTAATGAGATTTCTGTCTTGATGCCATTCCGGCAAAGATTGACCTTCATTGCTTGAGAGAGGGGTGCTTGACATCGGTTAGCGGCCCTCTGCCATCTAGTGATGTAGTCTTCAACCGGCTCGTCCTTCTTTTGGGACAAGGTAGATAATTCTGATAGTTGTACTTCTCGTGTAGTATCAACAAATTGGGAGGTGAACATTTTCTTCATCTCTTCCCATGTTTGCACTGAGCCGGTTGGGAGAGATATGTACCATTGGAAAGCATCACCAGAAAGAGTATTGGGAAACATTCGAAGACAAAAATTCGAATGGTGCGCCCAGTTGCCCATGGCATAGTGAAACGATGCCAGGTGCTTTAATGCACTCCCGGTCCCATCGAATTGGATCTTTAGTGGCTTCAAATCTCTAGGTAGCAGCTCCGCTTCAACCTCTGGGGGATAAGGCCTGTTGATTGTCGTTGTAGGGACCCCAGTGAGTTGAGGTGCCTGTCGACGAAGGCATTCGGCCACAAGCTGATGAACCATCTCCTTTTGGGCGACAAACCCAGGTGGAGATCCCAGGGGTGTGTTTACCCGTGCGTCTTGAGTTCGAGGGGTATTGATACGCAGATTGTTGAATTGCGGAAAGCCTTGTTCCAATTCTGCATTTTCATCTCCCTCGGTCCGCTGCCTGGTTGGTTCTCGGGCTGATGGACTGACTGACGATTCCTTGGTGATGGCGGTTGATGGGAACTTGTTGTCTTGTTGCCTGGAGTTTCCATAGTCCGTTTCATACGCTTAATCTCCTCCTGGAGGTCATGAATGAGCTGAGACTTGGGTGTAAGAACCTCTTCTTCTTCGCCCACCATGTAAGATGCTTCAAATTGGCCTCTTGGGAGGGCGGCCCTAATCCCTTCAGGATGAGAGAGGCTACAGAATGGTGGCGTAATGGGCATTGCGGCTGCCCTTGACCGGGTCAACATTTTCGAAGCTTTTGAACCGCTTGGCTGGGTGAGGTCCACCATGTTGACTTCCGTCGTTTGGAGGAGATGTCTCCTCCTTTTAGCTTCTCTCTTGGGGTGCGGCATCCGATGCTCTCCTCGGAATGGGGCCACAATAGGCGCATAAGTCATATCCTCCCTCAGTCTGATCAATGAGGCGAATTGATTTTTGTGTATGAAATTAGGGATCAGGCTGAGCGCTGAACGTGGATATGTTATATGGCGCCTCTGGGGATACTGCCACCCGTTAAAGAGTCTTGGCTTTTGGGATGCTCTTAATTTGTGAGCGCTCTGCAGTGGCTTCTTCTGCGGCCTACCCCTTTGTCGGGGGTGTGAAAATAGCCTATACCTTGGCCCTGGCGGCAATGGTGGCGAAGCCTTCAAGTTTAAACGGGAAGTTGTTTTCCCGAACTGCTTTTTCTGCTGCGCTTTTCTCCTTGGTTTCCTTGATGCATGATAAGGAACCGTCAATATGTTGGCAGTCTCATAGTGACCTGGAGATTTGACTCTAGCTTGTGAGCTAGATGGAGCATCGGTTGACTGATGGGGCGAATGCGTCGGGTCAGGGATGACAAATCGCAAGGTGCCTAAACCGGATCGGACAACAATAGGTCCTTGCGGCTTGAATTGGTCATCCCCTCCATCGGCCAATGAAGCATCCAGCTGAGAAAACTTGGTCTGTCTTCTTGACTTCTTCCGCTCTTGGGTGTCACCTTGGTTAGGTCGGGAGGCTAGGTCAACAACCCTTGAGGCAACCTGACCGAATTGGCGAGTGATGGTGCATCGAACAGGATTTGGCATAGTTTTGCTCCCTTTTCGGGGAACATTGGCTTCTGGTCGGCTAGTTGGCGCTAGCCGAGTTGCAGTAGATTGTCTCGCAGACCTTTTCATGGAACGGGACATCAAAACAGGTTGTCCTGCAGGCTGTTGTGCTGCTGGTTGGGCTGATGCAGCAAACCGATGGGCGGACTTTTTGGCATAGTCCGACTGTCGAGCAGGCGGGCCCATTTGGATTGGCGCCTGCAGAGATGGAGTGGTCTTCGAGCCTTGAACAATAAGTGGCTCCTTAAGTAATGCAGATCGGTAACTTCTTTGCTTTATCGCTGCAGGAGAGTAGTCGACGTGTCGATAGACACGGTGCTCCGGTTTCTCTGGTATGCGAATAAAGTGATGTGGGATAGCCGCATCCATGTGATCTGGCTCAGAAATAACAAAACCGCCATTAGGCAGGAATCCGAAAGCCATCGAATGCGCCATGAAATCTGCAAAGGAGCATTTCAAAGTGTTAACAGTGAGAAATTAAATAAGCATATAAAGACCATAGTTTTCAGCTCTTAAAGATGAAGGGAGAATGTTTCACGTCGGGTTCACCATTTGTTCCGGCCTCGTGAGAAAAATATCATAACTTGGTTAAAGATAAAATTGTTTTCCAGCGGCTTTGGAAATAAATGTTTAATTAGTTTCCCAGCAAAATTTTAAAGCATCTAATTCTTTAACCGAGTCCGAAAAGTACATCACAGAAATATTTTGCATTGTGTTCCACATTCTGATTTTACATCTCCAACGAGAAAACCCTTGATTAAAAGAGCTGAATACAATGGTCCATAAAAAAATACTTAATAATAATGAAGTGCGTAGAAGATCCTTCTACGTCTTTACAAGTGCACGAAAAATCGTGTCTGACAAAAATATAAAAATAAGTGAGTACACTTCGCCCCGTGCCGTGACTCGAATGTGAGGTATATGACGCCACGCGCCATGTCTTAAATATGAGGTACATGACGCCACGCGCCATGACTTAAATATGAGGTACATGACGCCACGCGCCATGACTTGAATATGAGGTACATGACGCCATGCGCCATGACTTGAATATGAGGTACACGACGCCAAGCGCCATGACTTAAATATGAGTTTACGCTTAGCCCGTCGACCAGCGATGACTCGGTTTGGGAACTAGTGAGGGGCCCGTCGGCTACACCAGTGACCCTACACAGCAAACTAAGTGCGTTCTTAGCTTCTGGATTTACACAGCAGACCAGCGTGTCCCGCTTTCAGCTTCTATATAAGAAACCAGCGTCTCCCGCATTCAGTCTCTGGATTGAATAATTGGGTGGTTTTACCAAGAAATGGATTAACTGATTTTTAAAGTATTTTTGGGTCAACTTTGACCATTTGAGGAGGTTGAGGCCCAACTGGGCTTGTTGAGGGATTTTGGCTCAAGAGGACTTGTTGAAGGATCTTAAGTCATCTTGGGCTTGCTGGAGGTTCTAGGCCTATTAAGGCTCAGGTTGAAGAATTTTGGGGCCGGGTTGGCTTATTGGAGATTTTTGAGCCATCTTGGGCTTTTTTTTTTTTTTTTTGGAGAGTTTGGAGCTATCTTGGACTTTTTTTTAGGGTCTTGAGCCCAAATGGCTTGTTCAGGAATTTTGGACCCAAGTGGGTTTGTAGGAAGGTTTTTGAGCCGTCTTGGGCTTACTGGAGGTTTTAGGTCTATTAAGGCTCGGATCTGAGCAAAGAGGTCATTCACCCGTGTATCAACTTAGCTCACTTCCCGGAGAGTATTTACTCGGGGAGAAATACATAATTATATATATATATTTGAAAGTCTTCTAAGATGTATGTGTATATAAAATATATATATATTTTGGGCCCGCGGGACAAATATATATATATATATATATATTTGAAGGTCCGCGAGACATATATATTTTTGGAAAATAAAATATTCATTTTTGGAGGCCCACGAGGCATATATGTTTTTAGAAAACAAAATCTTAATTTTTGGATGCCCGCGGGTCATCTATATATTTTTAGAAATCAAAATCTTAATTTTTGGATGCCCGCGGGACATCTATGTAGTTTTAAAAATCAAAATCTTAATTTTTGGATGCCCGCGGGACATGTATCTAATTTTAGAAATCAAAATCTTAATTTTTGGATGCCCGCGGGACATCTATATAATTTTAGAAATCAAAATCTTAATTTATGGATGCCCGCGGGACATCTATATAATTTTAGAAATCAAAATCTTAATTTATGGATGCCCGCGGGACATCTATGTAATTTTAAAAATCAAAATCTTAGTTTTTGGACGCCCGCGGGTCATCTATATATTTTTAGAAATCAAAATCTTAATTTTTGGATGCCCGCTGGACATCTATGTAGTTTTAAAAATCAAAATCTTAATTTTTGGATGCCCGCGGGACATCTATATAATTTTAGAAATCAAAATCTTAATTTTTGGATGCCCGCGGGACATCTATATAATTTTAGAAATCAAAATCTTAATTTATGGATGCCCGCGGGACATCTATGTAATTTTAAAAATCAAAATCTTAATTTATGGATGCCCGCGGGACATCTATGTAATTTTAAAAATCAAAATCTTAGTTTTTGGACGCCCGCGGGTCATCTATATAATTTTAGAAATCAAAATCTTAATTTTTGGATGCCCGCGTGACATCTATATATTTTTAGAAATCAAAATCTTAATTTTTGGATGCCCGCGGGACATCTATGTGATTTTAAAAATCAAAATCTTAGTTTTTGGACGCCCGCGGGTCATCTATATAATTTTAGAAATCAAAATCTTAATTTTTGGATGCCCGCGGGACATCTATGTAATTTTAAAAAAATGAAAATCTTAGTTTTTGGACACCCGCGGGTCATCTATATAATTTTAGAAATCAAAATCTTAATTTTTTGGATGCCCGCGGGACATCTATGTAATTTTAAAAATCAAAATCTTAATTTTTGGATGCCCGCGGGACATCTATGTGATTTTAAAAATCAAAATCTTAATTTTTGGACGCCCGCGGGTCATCTATATAATTTTAGAAATCAAAATCTTAATTTTTGGATGCCCGCGGGACATCTATGTGATTTTAAAAAATCAAAATCTTAGTTTTTGGACGCCCGCGGGTCATCTATATAATTTTAGAAATCAAAATCTTAATTTTTGGATGCCCGAGGGACATCTATGTAATTTTAAAAATCAAAATCTTAATTTTTGGATGCCCGCGGGACATCTATGTGATTTTAAAAATCAAAATCTTAATTTTTGGATGCCCGCGGGACATCTATATATTTTTAGAAATCAAAATCTTAATTTTTGGATGCCCGCGTGACATCTATGTGATTTTAAAAATCAAAATCTTAGTTTTTGGACGATCGCGGGTCATCTATATAATTTTAGAAATCAAAATCTTAATTTTTGGATGCCCGCGGGACATCTATGTAATTTTTAAAAAATCAAAATCTTAGTTTTTGGACACCCGCGGGTCATCTATATAATTTTAGAAATCAAAATCTTAATTTTTGGATGCCCGCGGGACATCTATGTAATTTTAAAAATCAAAATCTTAATTTTTGGATGCCCGCGGGACATCTATGTGATTTTAAAAATCAAAATCTTAATTTTTGGAGGCCTTTTAATATATATGTATAATATATATATTTTTGAGGCTTTGTATATATATGTATGTATATATATTATCTCGGGATCCTCTGGTGACTCTCTCTCTCTTTTTATTTATTTATTTATTTATTTATTTATCAGAAAACTTATCCCGGGATCCCGGGCCATTCCATGGCGCGCTGGGTGGAATCCCGGGACTTAAACACTTAACTATATATATCATATACATATATAAGGCGTACCCGGGGAGATCCCGAGACCTCGGGGCCTATATATATATAGACTATTATATATATATTTTATATCATAAGAAAAAAAAAACGCTTTAATATATATATATACTATATATATAGCGCACCCGGGGAGATTCCGAGACCCCGGGGCCTATATATATATAGACTATTACATAAATATATATTTTATATCATAAGAAAAAAACGCTTTAATATATATATATACTATATATATAGCGCACCCGGGGAGATCCCGAGACCTCGGGGCCTATATATATATAGACTATTATATATATATATATATATATATATTATTTTTATCATAAAAAGATGCTTTACTATATATCATATATATATATATGGCGCACCCGGGGAGATCCTGGGACCCCGGGGCCTATATATATTATATGTATTATTACATATTTTTATTATAATAATTCATAGTTATATATATATATGTATATATATATTTTTATATATATATAGAAAATACACACATATATAATATGTATATGTATATGTATATATATTTTTTAAAGAGTAAAATACTTAACCCGTGTGTCAATTCAACCCGCCAGTCGGGGAGTATCCACGTTGGGAAAAGTAATTTTTGAAAATAATATATGTGTATATATGTATATATATTTTTTTTATATATAGAAAATACACACATATATATTTTTATTTTATTTTTAAAAGAGAAAAATACTTAACCCGCGTGTCAATTCAACCCGCCAGTCGGGGAGTATCCACGTTGGGAAAAGTAATTTTTGAAAATAATATATATGTATATATATTTTTATACATAGAAAATATTTTTATTTTATTTTTAAAGGAGAAAAATACTTAACCCGTGTGTCAATTCAACCCGCCAATCGGGGAGTATCCACGTTGGGAAAAGTAGTTTTTTAAAATAGTATATATGTATATATATTTTTTTATATATAGAAAATATACATATATATTTTTATTTTATTTTTAAAGGAGAAAAATACTTAACCCGTGTGTCAATTCAACCCGCCAGTCGGGGAGTATCCACGTTGGGAAAAGTAGTTTTTGAAAATAGTATATATGTATATATATTTTTTTATATATATAAAATATACATATATATTTTTATTTTATTTTTAAAGGAGAAAAATACTTAACCTGTGTGTCAATTCAACCCGCCAGTCGGGGAGTATCCACGTTGGGAAAAGTATTTTTTTTTTGAAAATAATATATATATATATATATTTTTTAATAAGAAAGAAATTCCTAAAAGAAAGAAAATAAAAAAAATATATCTGGAGAACTCACGTTCTCTTTTCTTTGAGCGTGGGAGAGCTCTCGTCCCTGTTGAGTTCTATGCTCAAGTTCTCTCCCGTCGTCGTTGTCTTGAAATGGATGCCTACTCCTTTATTTATAGGCTTAGCGATACAGTTCCGCGTGGCCTCGTTGTTCTGACAGTGATTCCGCGGAATGTTGATTCCGCGGAACCTTTTCATGAATCTCGCATGTGGGCGCGGGTTAGCGGAACCTTTTCACGAATCTCGCATGTGGGCGCGGGTTATCATTCCCGCGGAACATTAGCTTCAGCGTGTTTTTTTTTTTTCTGCGGCACGTCTCGTCTTCAGAGCAGCTATTGCTGCAAACCTATTATCTTTCACCAAAGGGGTTGTACTGTCGCTCTGAAACGGATTTCGTGTCTGTCACTAGACTTTCTTCATCCTCTGCCACTACTGCAGCCTTCTTAAGGCTCGCCGGCTGCTCCACGGCTTGCAAATCATCCCAATCCTCCAAGAGAGCTCGCTGCTTTGAAGCCCTTGCTTGCTGAAAAAAAACGACGAGTGTGGTTCCAGAAGCAGAGCGATCTTCCGGGCCGAGGCCTCTTTTCTAGCGCGACAGCTATTGCTCGTAAAATGAATAAAGGAAGAAGGCATTAGCATGAAAAAAAAAATCCCGGGAAGAGCTTCAAAAATGGATGCACGCCAACACTAGCAACGGCTTATCAGCTGGCCCCCCCTTGATTGAATCTGACAACCCGGCCTTTTTCTGCGCTGGCTTATAAGGCTCAAACACCAATCAATCCGACAACCCGGCCTTGCTCCTCTGATGCTGCTTGAAATCCATAATGTCACCTTCCCATCGTGTTAAGGCCTGATTCTCACACACCCATATCTCCTAAGCCACCTCGTTAATAAGCCTGAAATCATAGCTGACAAGGACCATTCCTCCATCCCACTCATTCAAAGCCTCTACCAATGAGTCTATTGTTTCAATGTCCAGATGGTTGGTTGGCTCGTCTAGTAACAACAAATGAGATTGTCTCCATGCCAACCAAGCAAAGACGACTCCGCTTCTTTGTCCATCTGACAGGTTCTTCATCACTTGCGCCTTGCTTGCTCGTAGTTTTTTTTTTTTTTTTTTTTTTTTTTTTTTTTTTTTTTTAACGTCTCTTTATTTTAATGGCTGTTGCTGCTACTGATTCGAGGTTGGAGTCATTATTTCCATCGCAGAGATTGTGAGACCAATATATATATTTTTTAATATATATATATATATATTTTATTATATATATGTGTATATTTTTCTTTCTCTTTTTTTTTCTTCTCTTTTTTTTAATTTTTATTTTAAATAAAAGTACTTTCACAATGGTGGCAATAGCTGCAGAGCGGGAAAAAAATTGTCCAGGGTATATTATTATTATTATTATTATTATATATTTGCTTTTGGGCTAACCATCACCATAAAACCCGATAGATTTCGAGTTGGCACCATCTCCCATTGAAATTTTCTCATTGGATGGCCAAAGCTTACGCCCCCACCTCTTCTTCTTTTTATTTTTTATTATTATTTTTTTATAACCTCTTTTTTTTTCTCTTTTTTTTTGTGTTTAAATTTTCCGACCTATAAACCCCTTTTTTTTCCTAAAAAAATTGACTATGTGAGATTTCTTATTATTATTTTTTTTTTCTTCTCTCTCTCTCTCTCTCTTTTTTTTTATGGCCATCAATTTCTCGTTTGTTGTGATTTTTTTTTTCTTTCGTAGTAGACTTACGGTTCAAAATATACCTCAACAACGTTGTATGGTAGCCGAATGTGTATGTAATGTACTGATATGTGCAAAATGAGCTATTTATGTGTATGATGACTTATGAAGTCAAATAAATGATGAATGTATATGGAATGGGTTGGAAAACTAAATGAAATATAAGAAAAGGAAATGTATGAAAAATCATATCATTTTCATGTAGGCAAGGGCAAAGAGAAAGTGGTGGCAGAAAGCTAAGAAATTCAGGTAAGCAAGCAAATTTTCTAAAGGAATTTTGCTTTTCTAAATTGTTTCCATAAATGCAATTTTTTCTTTAAGTTATTTGTTGAAACTATGGAAATTGTTTCTATTGTGTTTAAGGATGGTCATCCCTTAGCAAAATGATGTTGAAATGATATTTTACTTCAAATACAATGTTATGAAATCTTTCTTTGACAAAAGCTATGGAAAATGATGTGGTTGATGTTTATGATTGAAAAATCATGCTAGCATGTTAAAGGTGAATTTATGCAAAAGTTCATGTGCACAGGATATTAGGTCCACTTGAAGGGTGTAAGCAGACCGATTGTCCCCCCTTGGTGTGACCAAGTCGCTTGAAACATGCCTAAGGCTGGCGGCGCCCTCTCTGAAATAGGATTTAACGTGACGGATGGTCGCCTGGCTAGCTTCCATCCTAAGGGAGATATGGTATTCATGTTCATATTCTCATATGGAATTATGCATATGAGACCCGTGATGGGTACAGAATTTCATGTTTTTAAGATATACCTTTAGACAAGGTATAAGTTGCTTTCCAAGTTGATTTTAAATGCAAAGTGTTGCCTGAAATGATTTGCCTGAAAAATGCAAATAGCTTGCTTATTGAGTTTCGACTCACAATTTTGTTTTCCAAACCCAAAGACAGGTGAAGGACAAGACATGGCGAAGGAGCTAGCACCGGCTTAAGGAATCCATGGAGAAAACTTATGAAACTCATGTTATGAAATTTATGTGAAATGGTTGTAAAAATACATGCGGTGTTTTATGATGAATAGATGTAAACTATTTGAATGTTTTATATGGATGACAGTGATTTATACATGCGGTGACATCTGATTTAAGTAAAAGATGAAATGTTGCTGAACAGCATGTTTGTATATAATGAATGAGGTGAAATGACTTAAAAATGTATAAAAATGAAATTATGAGAACATGAGTTGTTATATGAACTTTTACACGACATATTTAATAGGATAAATATCCGACAAGACCCGCCGTGTGACAGGACAACAATCCTGATCACATTTACCAATCAATAGGATCCCGAGGTAAGGCACAGGATGTGACGCTCGGGTTTGGGGCGCCGGATGAATAATGATTAAATCAATCATTATAAGTCGATATGGGTCAATATGATTAAAGTGGCCTAATGAGGATTGAAAAGTATTAGTGTGTTATGAATAATTAATTTAATTTCCATGGTGTGATTAATGAAAATTAAGAGGCTAATTATAAAGTTAAGTTATAAAATGTTAGAAAATCATAACTTGACGCCTGTAAGGCGGATTAGGATGAAAATTGAAAGGAAAGCACATAATTTCGTGCTTAATCTTATGAAAAGATTAGATTATGAAAAATTTAATGAAATTAGGATGAAAATTGATCCTTATCGTCCAAAATCCAAAGATAACTTCAAATGATCATAACTTTGGATAGAAAAGTCGGATTGAGACAAAATTTGAAATGAACGGTTAAAATTATGAGATCAAGGATTTTGCAAAATTTGATCAAGATAATTATTGTGGGATTAGGCTTGCAAGAAAATGGGTGTACATCTTTGACTTTTTGCACCCTTAAAGTAACTTGTATTTATTATAAAGTAAAAGAGATTAATTAAATAATTAAATGCAAAAATGAGGTGTCGAAAGGAGGTAAATTCCAGGGTATTTTATGAATTTCCTAAAATGAAAAAATCCATGAAAAATCTCCTGTATTAATGTTGGAATTAAGGAGCTAATGGCTAGCTGAAGGGAGGTAGCATAGAATGGACGATCATGAGCTCCAAAAAGTGGATTTTTTGATTTTTTATTTATAAAATGCACATCTAAGATAGCTAGGGAATCAAGGTTAATAAATGAGTAATTAAATGGAGTAGAAAATTGTGGCCAAAGATGTCAAATCAAGGCCATATGGACATGATCATCAAATGGACAACAATGGAGCAAGGAAGAGAGGTGGACGTCAAAAGCAGAATTCTGGATTTTTGTGATTTTTTTAATATTTCTAAATAGACAGCTAAGGAAGCTAATTACTAGAGTAATTAAATTTCCATTAAATAAAGTTGCATTTTTGTGGAAAAAATTGCAAAAGGCAGCTGCATATGGACATCTCTATGTGGACAGCTAGGTGGGCTAAAAGAAACCATGATTTGATAATTTTTACAAAAGATAATTACATAATTTACTTGGAGCTGATTGTGCCATGTCAGCAATGGGATAAACATGTCTTAATTATCCTCTAATTGATGTGGTAAATGGGGCCCACAAAGCTGAAAAATCTAGCCCTACATAAGAGTGGCGACCACATGTGTATGGGGTATTTGAGAAATTTTTTTTCAAGGAGCAAAGTGTGAAACCCCCAATTTTAGGAACGTGTATGAAACCCTAGGGTTATAAACCCTGGGTAATATAGTGATATTTATATGAAATATATATCAATGATATTTTGTAATATATGGCATTGGAGGATTAAATAGCTAATTATGGAATGTTAATTCGGATGAATAGTAAATGTGAATAGTGAAATTTGAATAGTAAATGTGGGATTAAGGAATATGTTAAGTTAATCACTTTGGATTAACTTAATCATAAAAGACGAAAAAGGAAGCTTCCCACTAAAGGACAAAAGAGGAGTAGAGATTGCTTTTGGATTTTCTCAATCATTTTCGGATTTTAATGGATTTTTTAGGAGAAAACATAGAAAAATTCATATCTTGCAATTCGGAAGTCAGATTAAAGTGAAATTTTGTATGAATGGCTAAAATATTATGCCGAATATGATGGATGGATTGGATTAAGCCAAATATCATGGAAAATATGTTTCTTGGAGAGCAAGTAAGCAAGGCTTAACTTTTTCAAAGCAAGTCATTAATTCTACTTTTTACTTTTTGAAAAAGTAGCTTAAAATATAATATTTTAATGAAATAAAAAATGCAAAAATTCCCCAAAGTCCACCATGGGAAAACATGAGCTAGCATGGGGATTTGTGCCAAAAATTCAATGGTTAAGATTGAATGATGATCATATGATAAATGGCTAGGATTAATCATATCTTTTGATGAAAATCAAGCAATTAATGGATGGATCAGCAATGGAAATTTGTGACCAGCAATTTGCCACCTAGGATAATTGAAAATTTCTTTGAAATGAGAAGGAAATGACCCAAGCAAAAATATTTGCAATTTGGCCCAATTTCAAGTGGATTTAATTGCAATTTCATGAAATTTGGAGCACTATAAATAGGGGGCCATGCCTTGAAAGAATTTACATTCATCCCAAGCTCAAAAATCACTTGGGAAACTTCATTTTCCATCCCCCATACGTTCCAAGCCAAAAGGAGAGAAGGAGAAAAGGAAAGAGAGAGAAAGTGAGAAGGAGAGGAGGAATTCTTCATTTGAGGTAAGTGAACTCTTTCCAAATTTCTTTTGGATGTTAAGTAGGGTAAAACCATTCTTAGATAATTCCTAAGCATGAGAAAATAAGTAAAGTTATAATGCCTAATTGGAATTATGCCAAAACATCAAAATTCTGGAGCAAAGATATAGCATTCGGGAAAATCATGTATGAAATGTGAAAATAATGCTCCAATATTGCTAAATGATGATATGGGATGAATATTTATGATAGTTATGATGTTGGAATGATGATATATTAATTTCATGATTTTTGGATTTAAGGATTATGCTTAAGAGAAATTATGTTGATTTTCAGTATATGGAGAAAATGATTTAATTAGCCAAGTTAATGATGATAAATTCAAAATTTATGAATTTTCCCATGATATAATAAACATAATCTATCATGGCTTTTTTATTTTTGAAAAAAATGTTAATTTTTGGAACCCATGAACAGTAACCCACGTTGCTGTGAACAGTACCTCGGGTGAACAGTAAAAATGAACAGTACCCATGAATAATGATCGTGAACAGTAATGATGAACAGTACTATGAACAGTGAACAGCGTGATTTTGGAAAAAATTGAGATATATTTTTATATTTTATGAGGATATATGGATGAAATTTTTAAAGGATTTATCGATAAAAATCCATATAAATGGGTAATGATTAAGTATCTTTATAAGATTAACCTCTATGAGAATGAGGTAATAAATGGTTATATAGCAAGCATGGAAAGCAACCTAAGACATGGATTGGATGGATAAAATATTCATTTTTCTTGTATAGGGAAAAAGGAAGGAGAAGGTTGAGGACAACGACTGAGGAGGTAAGCAAGCCAATTTTTTAAAATGTGATTTTATTGCTTCATTGTAAGCAAGCAAACCCTTTTGAAAATATGTTTTATTCTCAAGTATTTATGAAATGTGTTTAAGGGTGGTCATTCCTATAATGTTTTGAAATGATGAATGTTTATGAGTTTTTATGAAAAGTCATGCCGGCATATTGATATCATGTAATGTTCATAGACATGTGCACATGTATGATGTATAATGAAGAGACTTTGGTGGAGGTAAAAAGCGGATCAAAGGGTCCCCCTTCACTATTGCCGAGTTGTATGGACTGTGTACCGGCGGCGTCCTCCCAGAGGTGGAGGCAAAGGAATGTTATGTGTGAATGAATGCATTGCATTTTCATACATGGATTGAAAAGAAAAGCATGGATTTGAAATGATATTTTAAAGGGATGGTGTAAAAAAAAATTTACATGAGAATGACAAGTTACATGGTGCAAGAGGTATAAAATGCCGGGGAAATCAAAATTCATGCATGTAGAAGACTATGTAGGCGTCAAGAGGAAGAGAGGTTCCCCTTGATGAGGCCAAGTCGGAGAAAGTCGGCGTATTTGACCATGCTATGTGAGATGTTCCCTAGGCTAGCGTACCCGCACACAAAGGTTTATGTCAGGAATGGAAAGGAAGCATTTGCACATCCAATGTTTATGAAATGATTTTTATGAAAAGGTTTCTATGCATTTGATAGTTAATCACTTGGTAAGCGTCTTCTATCGAATGGAGAGGAATGCATTTAAAATGAAAAATGCTTGCTTATTGAGTGTCGACTCATGTTTTGTTTTCCCCCCTTAGACAGGTGCAGGGAAAATTCAAGTGATGAAAGACATGTATTGCTAAAGAAAAAGAGGAATCTACAAAGGTGAGTAAATTTTTATATGAATAAATGCCCTAATAGGATATGGCGAAAAAGACATAGGTTGTATGAAATTATGAAGTTATGAATAATATGAGAAGTTGATGATTTATGATGATATGGATACGTTCATTATGAATGATGATAAGTATATAATTATATGATGAAAGAAAAAGAAAGAAAATTTTTTTTGGACGAGATCCAATTAAGTACCCGCCGCATGATCAGGGCAACAATCCTGATTCACATTTACCAATCGACAAGATCTCGGAGTAAGGACTATGTGGACACCTCGGTTCGGGGCGCCATACAAAGCCCCTAAACCAGCAGCTGTGCACGTCCCATTTTCTAGCAAGAAAAAGGGGGAGCAAAAGGAGAGAGAAAGAGGAAGAAAAAAAAGGAAGGAAGCAAGGAATTCAAGTTAGAGAAGTTGAGTTCAAAGTTGATTCAATTCAAGTAAGTTTATCCTTGAGTTTTAAATCATTTAATCTTAGTTTTTCTATTTCAATTTATGAGTCATAAATATGATTCAAAATGAACCCTTAAAGGATGATTAATGATGCTCTTGATTAGGGTATTGATGAGGATTAAATGACAAGAATGAAATTAAGGGTTCAAGAGGAAGAAAATGGAGATTTGGGTTGAAAATAACTTGATAAACCTAGCTGAAACTTTCTTAAATTCACATATGATATTGCTGTTTTAATTCGTTATTATGATTATGTGATAATTCATGATTTAGTGAATTACATCTGTTGATTTGGACGCAAGTTATGAATTTTAGAAAGAATGAGAATTAGGGTTACACATATGACCCGAATTTCATGTCTCTATGTTAAAAATGATATATGAATTAGCTCAAATGAATTATGGATGATTTAGAGGGTGAAATACTCTAAACCTAGGGTACTTTGGACATTCAAAATGGTTTGGGAAAGATTGTCCTAAATCTGATTTTTAGGGGCATACATGTGGACGTCCAAAGTGGTGCAAGAAGGGTACCCTACATGCATGTAAAGTTACTATTTTTGAAGCAACCAATATATTGTGGCGCCCCATCCCGAGCGTCACAACCTTACTCCAAGATTATCGATTGGTAAACGTGATCAGGATTGTTTTCCTATCACACAGTAGAATTCTGGACTCCTTAGGAGTCGAGGCCCTCATAAGCATATTTGATTTCTCATTATAGGGCATTACACATATACTTGGTCGTTTCATATCACATAATTCGTACATATTTATGGTATAACAATTAGTACTTTATGTTGGAAATATAGCTAAATCAATATTTTGATGATTAACAAATCAATTTGAGTATGTCTTGGCTACTAACAAGTTTGTGAAATGTTTAAGGAATATACATTTGAAGAAAATCAAGTTAGGAAGGCCAAGTCGATCCCCAAGTCGACTCCAAGATCGACTTCAAACATGCAGAACGTCCAGAGCTGAAATGGGAAGAAGACCAAGTGAAGTCGCAGGTCAAGTCGACTCCACATGCGACTTGGGTAGCCAAGTCGCAGACGAAGTCGACCTCGCTATCGACTTCAGTCGTGCAATTTCTTCCAGAGTTGAAAATTGGGACACGGAGCTGCCAAGTCGCAGGCCAAGTCGACTTCATGTGCGACTTGGGTGAAGTTGCGAACGAAGTCGACCCCGAAGTGCGACTTGAAGAATTCAAGGCTCAAGGATGGGAAAGCTAGCTTCTTTCCATGATCAAAGATGCAAGTTCAAAGCTTGGTTTCAAGTTTAAATGCAAACCAAGATCAAATCAAAGTCAAAGCTTCCAAAGGTTCCAAATCATTCAAAGGACTTCTTCACTCTAGGCTTAAGAGCTTCAAGCATGATCAAGATCAAAACAAGCCTATCAAAGTTCAAGGATTCAAGATCTAGAACAAATCAAAGGCAAAGACATCAAGCATGCTTCAAACAGTCAAGTCTTCAAGAACAAACTCCAAAGCAAGAAAGCTCTTCAATGATTCAAGCTAAACTAAGATTGAAGCTAAGAAAGCAGAAGAGAAGACATTAATCCAAAAGGAAAATGAAGAAAACGGTTTCCAAGTTCCAAGTTCATGAAGCCAACTGTCGAGGTGAAGTCGAACCCGAAGTCGACTCCACCTGCGACTTGGGTCAAGTCGAGAACCCAAGTCGACCCTGACTGGAACTTGAAGTTGCGACGGAGAAGCGAAGTCGCACCCGAAGTCGACTCCATCTGCGACTTAGGCGAAGTCGCATCCGAAGTCGACTCCACATGCGACTTGGGTCGCAACGGTCGGATTTTATTCGAACGTTGGCGCATTAAATGCGCGCCACCTACTCACTAACGTTCGGATTCCCTCCAAAATTATAAATAGCATTCATGGTGAACGAGGGAAGCAGCGGAGAATCATTAAGTGAGCATAACTCCTATCTACAAGAGCATTAAAGAGATCAAGCCATTCAAGGAGGAAGAACTTTGCTTCAAAACTGCAAGAGCTTTATTTCAGATTCTTCAAAGCCTACCACAAGTTCTTCTCTGCGCCAAACTGCTTCTACACATCTGTAAAGTGTAGATTTCTTTCATTGATTACTTGTTTGTGTTGAACTTGATTTAGCTTAGGTAGCTAAGATCAAGTGTTAGCAAAGTAGTGTGTGATTGGAGTGTGACTCGTCACCTACTTGTGCTAGTTGTTTGATGCCCCCTAGAGCTAGAATCTAGAAGAGAGCAAGTGGCTCTAGTTGTATATGCCCCCTAGAGCTTTGAATCTAGAAGAGAGCAAGAGGCTCTAATTGTATTGGAAGAATACAATAGTGGAACCCAAGTCACAAGGAGTGTGAGCTTGGAAGAGTGGAGTAGGGAGGTTGCCCGAACCACTATAAAATTCTGTGTGTCTATTTTTAGTTCTGCTCTCTATATTGATTGGCTTTCTATTTTGTTTCTTCATTAAGGGGACTAGCTTAATCCGAGGTAAAGTGTCTGTTTGAGTTATAAATTTTTAAGAACCCAATTCACCCCTCCCCTCTTGGGTTTTGCCATCTATTCGGGACCCAACAAGTGGTATCAGAGCAGGTCTTTGAATTGAACCAAAGAGATCCAACCTTATGGCATCCCAATCCACTTCCGTTCCTGCTTTTGCTGAAGGCCAATCATTCACAAGGCCACCCTTGTTTGATGGGAACAACTTTGGTTAATGGAAGCTTCGTATGAAGCAACTCATCATGGCTACAGATATGGATTCTTGGATTGCTATCCAAGATGGTGTGATTTTGCCTACTGATGACAAAGCTTCCAAATGGACCGAAGAGGAAGTAAGAACTGTAAAGAGCAATGCTAAGGCAATGAACTCACTATTTTGTGCTCTTACAGCTTCTGAGTATGATAGAGTATCATCCTGCCTAACCGCAAAAGAAATATGGGATACTCTAACATCTATTTATGAAGGAACCTCCCAAGTCCAAGGGACTAGGAGAAACATTTTGATTGGAGAGTTTGAAAATTTCAGAATGCTAGATACTGAAAATATTTCTGAAATGTTTGCGAGATTTTCTAAAATTACTAATGCTCTAAAGGGTCTTGGAAAAGCTATTTCTGAATCCGAGCAGGTTATGAAGATATTGAGAGCTCTACCGGATTCATGGACTCCAAAGATAACGGCAATTGAAGAAGCCAAAGACCTCAACACATTGAAGCTTGAAGATCTTATTAGCTCACTCATGTCACATGAGCTAATTAAGAAAAGGAATGAGGATCAACACAAAGGCAAAAGAGCAATTGCCTTGAAAGCTACACAAGACACGGATGACACCTCATCCTCTCAAAACGATGACGAGATGGCCCTACTCACAAAACGATTTAGAAAATTTGTGAGAAAAGGCGGAAATTTCAGAAACTTCAAAGACAGAAATTCCAAAGAGAAAAAGAAAGAACCAATCAAATGCTATAGATGCGGGGGCGTAGGACATATGCAAACCCAATGTCCTACACCGGAAGAAAGGCCAAAGGAAAATCATGAAGGCAGAAGATATCAAAGGTCAAAGGGAAGAGGCATGTACGTCAATGAGGAGACGTCATCAACATGCAGCTCTTCAACCGATGAGAACGAGGCAGCAAATTGCGCAAGAATATGCTGCGTAGCACAAATCGAACAAGAAGAAGAACTGCTATGCTTGAACACGACGGAAGTTTTGGAAGATCAATCTACCTCAACAAAATACACAGAAAGTGAAGAGGTAACTTCCAAACCTTATTCTCAATCAAGTTATTCTTCTTTTCATGATTGCCTCAAATGTGCCGAATTAGATGAACTACAAATTGCATATGATTCATTGTATGGGGAAATCAAAAAGCTAGGAAACAAGTTGACATTAAAAAGAAAACAATGTAACTTTGTTATCATTGAAAATGGAAAACTAGCTGAAATGTCAACAAAATTGAAAGAAGAAAATGAATTGTTGTTGAAAGAAGTTGAGAAACTGAAAAAGGAGAACGAATCCTTAAATGAATCATTAGCAAAGTTCTCTAATCCCGGTGAAAATGTGAAGATGTTCTTGAATATGACCTCACAAACAGATAGAAGAGGTCTTGGATACAATACATTTGAGCAAAAAGAAAGTGGTAAATCAAATGTGCCAATACATGGAAAATATCAAACAAATACTGCACCTACATTCAAGCCACAAAGGAAAAATGTTGTGTGGACTAAAAGGCCAACACTTGAACCAAAATATACTTGGAGGCCTACTCCTAGATTACCAATGGCTTGTAACTTTTGCAACAAGATGGGTCATAAAGCCTATAAATGTAACTTCAAGAAATTATATGACCATGGTGCAAGATTAGTTTGGGTTCCAAGGAACACGAGATTTGGGCTTTCTAAGGTAGAGCAACAAAGATTGAATCATTTTACTAACCCAAATGGACCCATAAAATGGGTACCAAAGAGATAAGAATTATTTGTTTATTTTTCAGATTTGTTTAAAGGCAAAGGCAAACAATGTATGGTTCATGGATAGCGGTTGTTCAAGGCACATGACTGGAGAAAGAAACTTGTTTCACAAACTTAAGCCTTGCAACGACGGAACTGTTGCCTTTGGAAATAATGAGAAAGGTAAAATCAAAGGTAAAGGAAATATTTATAGTAGTTCAAATGCATGCATGGAGGATGTTTTGTTTGTTGAAGGACTCAAGCATAACTTAATGAGCATTAGCCAATTATGTGATAAAGGATATAAAGTTGTGTTTGAATCATCTATATGTAATGTATTTGATGGAGAACATATCATGTTTAGCGGAAAAAGGCATGAAAATGTATATTTGGTTTCACTTGATGAACTAGATGGTCAATGTCTAATGGCCATTGATAATGATCCATGGGTTTGGCATAAAAGGCTTGGACACATAAACATGAGAAACATAAAAATCCTATGGAAAAAGAATTTGGTGAAAGGCTTGCCTAAATTGAAATATGACAAAGACAAAATATGTAAGGCATGTCAATTATCTAAACAACCAAAGATGTCTTTTTCTACCAAAAAGGAGATTTCCACCACAAGGCCACTTGAATTGCTACACATGGATCTATATGGGCCATCCGACATTTTAACCATTGGTGGAAAGAAATATGTGTTTGTCATAGTTGATGATTTTTCAAGATTTACATGGATAATTCTCTTAGCTAGTAAAGACGAAGCCTTCTCTATGTTTGAAACTTTTGTAAACTTGGTGGAAAATGAAAAACAAAGTACCATTATATTTATAAGGAGTGACCATGGTGGTGAATTTGAGAACAAACGGTTCATAGAACTATGTAATGAAAAAGGAATTCATCACACATTTTCTGCACCAAGTGTTGGCCCCGAGTTTAATGGCAAAACCCAAGAGGGGAGGGGTGAATTGGGTTCTTGAAAAATTCTTAGGTAAGTTAAAACTTAACCCCTTGTAATTTCAATCTCCTTGATGAAACGTGATATGAGATAAAATGAGAGGGTGTAAATGGAATATAAAAATGTAAACAATCAAACCAAACAAGAGACAACGATATATAGTGGTTCGGGCAACCTTCCCTACTCCACTCTTCCAAGCACACACCCGTTGTGTCTTGGGTTCCACTATTGTATCTTCAATACAATCTAGAGCACCCACTCTCTTCTAGATTCTAGCTCTAGGGGGCATATACAATAATCACTTGTTGGTGAGACCAACTCCAACCAACCAAGTCCAAACGATTGGTGAGACAAACTCCAACCAATCAAGCAAAACCCGTTAGTGAGACAAACTCAAACCAACCCCCTGTTTTGCTTCTTCTTGAATTCGGTCTCCAACACCGATTCAAGGCAACAACACAAAATAAAATAAACAAAAGAGAAATTACACTTTACAATGTGTATTCGATTAAGCACCGGAAGCTCCTTGTCATGTAGATGATAAACTTGGAAGCGCACTTGAAAGTTGTAGCACTTGGAAGCTTCAATAGTTATTCAAATATCTTCAACACACATGAATATAAGAAGATGAAAGCTCAACTTGTGTTTTCCTCTTTCTTTTCTCCTTCTCTCTTCTCTCCACGTTCATTCTTCAATGGTATATATAGAGGAAAAAAGGTTCTAGCCGTTGAAGTGGAGGTTCACGCGCATTTAGAGCTCCAACGTTCGGATTTTCGACCGTTACGAGTTGAAGTCGCAAGTGGAGTCGACTTCGGATGAGTGGAGTCGACTTCGGATGGGTGAAGTCGACTTGGGATGAGACTTCACTTTGCTGTCTGTCCGAAGTCGCAGGCGAAGTCGACTTGGGTCTGAGACTTCACCTTGCTGTCTGTCCGAAGTCGCAGGCGAAGTCGACTTGGGTCTGAGACTTCACCCAAGTCGCAAGTGAAGTCGACTTGGGCTGAGACTTCACTTTGCTGAACTTGCAATTCATGAACTAGAACTCTTGAAACTTAAATTATTTCACATTCTCATTTTCATACACATAATTAGAGACAAAATATCTGAGAACACTTAGACAAATGTGTTAGATCCTTTTTAATGATATTTCAATTATTTGTTAATCATCAAAATCAAATTAACCATTCTATTCGATAAGCACATGATCAATAATCTCAACACCAAGAACTCCACAACAAAATGGAGTAGTGGAGAGGAAAAATAGAACTATACAAGAGATGGCTAGAACTATGCTAAATGAGAGCAAATTATCTAAGAAGTTTTGGGGTGAAGCTGTAAGTACAACTTGTCATGTATTGAATCGAGTTACCATTAGAGCAATCTTGAAAAAGACCCCATATGAGCTATGGAAAGGAAAGAAACCAAACATATCTTATTTTCATACTTTTGGATGCACATGTTATGTTTTGAACAATGGAAAAACCAACTTGGGAAAACTTGATGCTAAAAGTGATGAAGCTATATTCCTTGGTTATTCATCAAATAGCAAAGCATATAGAGTTTTCAATTAACGAAACCAAGTTGTAGAAGAATCCATACATGTTGTTTTTGATGAGACTAACCCTTGTTTCAAAAGAAAGGATGATTTAAGTGATGCAGATGACATAGCAAGCAATCTTGAAAAATTGCATATGGAAAAGAAAGAAGAATCTATGGAGGAAAGGGTAAGTGAAGGTAACAATTCCTATAAACCTCCAACTGATTTAAAATTCAATCATGCACATCCAATTGAACAAGTTATAGGAAATGTGTATGAAGGTGTAAAGACTAGAAGGTCAAAGCAAAATGTTTGTGGACAATATGCTTTTGTTTCTAAAATTGAACCTTCTAATATTGATCAAGCTCTTGATGATGAAAATTAGATTATAGCAATGCAAGAAGAGCTAAATCAATTTGAAAGAAATCAAGTTTGGCATCTTGTTCCTAGACCAAATGATTGTAGTGTTATTGGCACCAAGTGGGTCTTTAGGAACAAATTAGATGAAAGTGGACTAGTAGTGAGAAACAAAGCTAGACTTGTGGCAAAGGGGTACTCACAAGAAGAAGGAATAGATTTTGAAGAATCCTATGCCCCGGTTGCTAGATTGGAAGCAATTCGCATATTACTAGCTTTTGCATCTCACATGAACTTTAAATTGTTTCAAATGGATGTTAAAAGTGCATTTTTGAATGGATATATAAATGAAGAGGTGTATGTTGAGCAACCACCTGGATTTGAAGAAAAGGATCAATCAAAGTATGTTTACAAATTAACCAAAGCATTATATGGATTAAAACAAGCTCCAAGGGCTTGGTATGATAGACTAAGCAAGTTTTTGATTGATCATAACTTTCAAAAGGGAAAGGTAGACACCACTCTGTTTATTAAGTACAATGGAAAGGATATATTAATCATTCAAATTTATGTTGATGATATCATTTTTGGTGCTACTAATGAAACTCTTTGTCAAGAATTTTCTGAGCTTATGCAGAAAGAATTTGAGATGAGCATGATGGGAGAGCTCAATTTCTTCCTTGGACTGCAAATCAAGCAACTAAATGAAGGAATCTTCATAAACCAATCCAAATACATCAAAGAGATGCTCAAGAAGTTTGGCATGGAGAATAGCAAAGGAGCAAACACACCCATGAGCTCTACAATCAAGCTTGACAAAGATGAGAAGGGCAAAATAGTTGATTTAAAATTGTATAGAAGCATGATAGGTTCCTTATTGTATTTAACTGCTTCTAGGCCAGATATTTTGTTTAGTGTGTGTATGTGCTGTAGATTTCAATCATGCCCAAAAGAATCACACTTGGTAGCTGTGAAAAGAATTTTTAGATACCTAGTAGACACTACCAATTTAGGACTATGGTATCCAAAGGGCTCCAATTTTGATCAATCGGCTACTCGGATGCGGATTTTGCCGGTTACAAAGTAGATAGAAAAAGCACTAGTGGAACATGTCAGTTTCTTGGAAGCATGTTGGTTTCATGGTTTTCAAGAAAACAAACTAGTGTTGCTCTATCCACGGCGGAAGCCGAATACATTGCCGCCGGGAGCTGTTGTGCTCAATTACTTTGGATGAAACAGCAACTTAGGGACTATGACATGGATTTTAAAAATATACCTATCAAATGTGATAATACAAGTGCCATTTGTCTAACCAAGAATCCTGTATTGCATTCTAGGACCAAACATATAGATCTTAGACACCATTTCATTAGAGAACATGTAGAAAATCATGACATATGTTTGGAATTTGTTAGAACTGAGGATCAAGTTGCAGATATTTTTACTAAACCCCTAGCAAGAGAAGCATTCTATAAAATTAGAAATAACATGGGAATGATTGAGCTCACCTAAGTAACAAAACAACAAATGCTATAAGTAAATCAAGTGGTATAAAGTCTAACAAGTAATAACAAGTGGTATCAAGTTTTCAACAATTGGTATCATGTCCAACAAGTAGTATCTAAAATTAGGATACGCATAAACTCAGGGGGAGCACCCATTTAGGGGGAGCTAACCCACCTATCTCTTTGATTACCCTCTAATCTTTTTGATATATTGACAAAAAGGGGGAGAGAGATTTAAGGAGAAGAAGAGTATTTGAGTTGAAAAATTGAGTATAAGTCTTAATGATTAAAAGGGAGAGAGATGATTAAAAGGGAGAGAGATGATTAAAGGGGAGAGAAGAGTAAGAATGGAGAGGAGAGTAGGATATGCTTACATGATATTTGAATGTTCTGTTTGCATGAGCATAAGCATGATTTTAAAATGCAATATGAGCATATTATTTTTAATGAAAGGTATCCACTCAAATCGGTTTTGTCAATCATCAAAAAGGGGGAGATTGTTGGAAATATAGCTAAATCCATATTTTGATGATTAACAAATCAATTTGAGTATGTCTTGGCTACTAACAAGTTTGTGAAATGTTTAAGGAATATACATTTGAAGAAAATCAAGTTAGGAAGGCCAAGTCGATCCCCAAGTCGACTCCAAGATCGACTTCAAACATGCAGAACGTCCAGAGCTGAAATGGGAAGAAGACCAAGTGAAGTCGCAGGTCAAGTCGACTCCACATGCGACTTGGGTAGCCAAGTCGCAGACGAAGTCGACCTCGCTATCGACTTCAGTCGTGCAATTTCTTCCAGAGTTGAAAATTAGGACACGGAGCTGCCAAGTCGCAGGCCAAGTCGACTTCATGTGCGACTTGGGTGAAGTTGCGAACGAAGTCGACCCCGAAGTGCGACTTGAAGAATTCAAGGCTCAAGGATGGGAAAGCTAGCTTCTTTCCATGATCAAAGATGCAAGTTCAAAGCTTGGTTTCAAGTTTAAATGCAAACCAAGATCAAATCAAAGTCAAAGCTTCCAAAGGTTCCAAATCATTCAAAGGACTTCTTCACTCTAGGCTTAAGAGCTTCAAGCATGATCAAGATCAAAACAAGCCTATCAAAGTTCAAGGATTCAAGATCTAGAACAAATCAAAGGCAAAGACATCAAGCATGCTTCAAACAGTCAAGTCTTCAAGAACAAACTCCAAAGCAAGAAAGCTCTTCAATGATTCAAGCTAAACTAAGATTGAAGCTAAGAAAGCAGAAGAGAAGACATTAATCCAAAAGGAAAATGAAGAAAACGGTTTCCAAGTTCCAAGTTCATGAAGCCAACTGTCGAGGTGAAGTCGAACCCGAAGTCGACTCCACCTGCGACTTGGGTCAAGTCGAGAACCCAAGTCGACCCTGACTGGAACTTGAAGTTGCGACGGAGAAGCGAAGTCGCACCCGAAGTCGACTCCATCTGCGACTTAGGCGAAGTCGCATCCGAAGTCGACTCCACATGCGACTTGGGTCGCAACGGTCGGATTTTATTCGAACGTTGGCGCATTAAATGCGCGCCACCTACTCACTAACGTTCGGATTCCCTCCAAAATTATAAATAGCATTCATGGTGAACGAGGGAAGCAGCGGAGAATCATTAAGTGAGCATAACTCCTATCTACAAGAGCATTAAAGAGATCAAGCCATTCAAGGAGGAAGAACTTTGCTTCAAAACTGCAAGAGCTTTATTTCAGATTCTTCAAAGCCTACCACAAGTTCTTCTCTGCGCCAAACTGCTTCTACACATCTGTAAAGTGTAGATTTCTTTCATTGATTACTTGTTTGTGTTGAACTTGATTTAGCTTAGGTAGCTAAGATCAAGTGTTAGCAAAGTAGTGTGTGATTGGAGTGTGACTCGTCACCTACTTGTGCTAGTTGTTTGATGCCCCCTAGAGCTAGAATCTAGAAGAGAGCAAGTGGCTCTAGTTGTATATGCCCCCTAGAGCTTTGAATCTAGAAGAGAGCAAGAGGCTCTAATTGTATTGGAAGAATACAATAGTGGAACCCAAGTCACAAGGAGTGTGAGCTTGGAAGAGTGGAGTAGGGAGGTTGCCCGAACCACTATAAAATTCTGTGTGTCTATTTTTAGTTCTGCTCTCTATATTGATTGGCTTTCTATTTTGTTTCTTCATTAAGGGGACTAGCTTAATCCGAGGTAAAGTGTCTGTTTGAGTTATAAATTTTTAAGAACCCAATTCACCCCTCCCCTCTTGGGTTTTGCCATCTATTCGGGACCCAACACTTTATTTATTCATCATAGAATTTCCATACTTGCATTCAACACCTCAATTTGTGACATCAAATATGTAACATTAACATACAACCTTATTCCATCAGATATTCACTCATCCATTCATTAAACATTCATTCATTCACTGTGTAGCCATGTTTAATATCACAAGAGTCATTATTTGTGAAATCTTCCCTGTTCTCTTTCGCCTCGTCATCTCTTTCACCTGTCTTTAGGTTTGGAAAACAAAAGAAAACATGAGTCGAAACTCAATAAGCAAGCTATAGTTTTTAGGCAATTCATTTTGAACGCAACCTTTGCATAAAAGCATTTCCTTTCATTTTAATAGAAGATACTTATCAAGTGATCAACTATCAATAGGACGGAAACCATTTTCATTGAAACATCATAAGCAATGCAATGCAGTGCATCATTTCAAAACATGATATCATTGGACAGAAGCTAGCTAGGCAACCATCCGGCTCATTCCTCTCTCCCACTCAGGGAGGCGCCGCCGGCCCTCTGCCCTCTTCTTAGCGACTTGGCCACACCCAAGGGGGACCTCGGTCCTCTTACTGCCTCCAGGTGGACCTCATGCTTTGTGCACATAAACTTTTCATAAACATGATCCTTACCATGACATAGTAGCACAATTTTCCTTTCACAAATTTATGTATCATCATTTGTCAAGAATACTTGAGAAAACATTACAGAAATTAGTTAGAGAAATATCATTTCATTGCAAAATGAGATAAATGAATGGTCATCCTTAAACACATTAATGAGAATTTAAATCATACCATTGCAAATCCAAAAACAAGAAGCATTTAGAAAATTGCTTGCTTACCTTGCTTGCCTTGATCTTTACTCAATCATTTCTTTGCCTTTCCCTATAAATAAGAATGACATTGCATTCATAACATTTCCATTTGCTTGCACACATATAGTTTTCCAACCCACAATTCAGTTTATACATAGATCAACTTGCATAGAAATCATTCATCCATATTGATTGCACTTGCCATTTATCATTCATGTCATAATCATCTCTGGATACTCCTTGTGTGTTTGTCTCCTTGTTCACATAAAATTCCAAAATTTAGGTTTTCTTCCCCATTAATTTTGGCCATCCAAAGTACATATATTTCAAGGTATTTTACCCTCTAAATCATCCATAAACTCATTAGCATAATTCATGTTTCATATATATCATAAAAATATGAAAAGCAGGTCATATACGTAACCCTAAGTTCCATCCTTTCTAAAATCCACCTCTAATAGCTTAAACCCTCATAATCACTTATGATACTTGTTTATATCCTATTATAAGTTAAATTTCATCCAAAAAATTTGGAATTTAACATTTATTTTGATTTATTCCTCAATCTATCAATAATGCTGAAATCAGACACACTGTTCTCTCTAATATTTGAATCATAATCAAAATAAGGAATTTAAATCTAAAATTTCTATCATACCTTTATAATTACATTAATTAGCCAAATTAAATATTTTCAGCGCAACATATGAATTATTTATATTTATTTCGGTATTTTTACCCTGCTGGACAACAGCATCTATTTTCAGACAGTTCAAATCATGTAAATTATTAGGTATATTTATACCTTTCAAAAACTAATTTTTGTGTTACTCATGATGTCTTCCATATCATATAAAATGTTCAACTCAAAATACCTTGTATAAAAATTATTACAAATCATTTGGTGCAGCTGATCCTAACTCCCGTGCAACCCTGTTCAGGTTGATTTTCTCGGATTTTTAATTTACAACCTGCTTACCCTTTTGAGCTCAAAATTAGTTCATTCCTTAATTACCCTATCATGAGTTCTCAAACAAATGTTCATGTTAAAACTCATCCATTTACTATTTCGTTCATATTTTAGATTTCTGTCTCATTTCTTCTAGGTTTTGTTCCCGTATTTGCATCTAATTTCAATAGATATGCAAAAATCCTTAATCAATACTCAATTCAAGAGTGTCATTAATCTTTCTTTAGAGGTTCATTATGAATCATATTTATGACCCATAAATAGAGGTAGAGAATTTGGATTTTAATGAATCAAATTCCAAAATATACTTACTTGAACTGAGCTAAACTTAGTTCCAATCTTTCTAACTTGGATTCCTCTCTTTGCTCCTCTTTTTCCTCCTCCTTTCTTCCTTTTTCCTCCTTTTTTGATCTTTTTGCCCAACTTGGGGTAATTGATGGCACAATTGACATGGCATGATTTGCTCCAAGTAAAATCCCATATTTATCTTACATAAAAATGTAAAAATCAAGCTTATCAATGAGCTATACCTTGATCGTCCATATGGCATGCTCCTTGTCTTTTTGTGCCCAAAATATCTCTTCAAATTACGGCTCCTTAATTACCCTAGGTACTTAGGCGATTTGGTGGATTATTGGGATTTTTGAAAAATCAAAAACCCATTTTATCTCCTCCCCATGGACGTCCAAGCATGGCACCACCTTGGCTCCTTAATGCATTCTTTAATGTATTGCAATTATCTTAGATTTTATCATTTTTAATAATTAAGAAAATCAAGCTAAAATTCTCTAAAGTTGACATCTCACATGAGCATTGACTTTGTCTCATGATTAGGATCTCAAATCTCATTATTACTTGTACAAGAGTCAACATTATTTTGTCTTTTTGTGACAATACATGTTTCCATGGTAATTAGCCTAATCCATTCCACTCATAATATTAAGCAAGTCGGTTTAACCGTTCATTTTAAATTTCACCTCGAAACGATGTTTCCATCTCAAGTTATAGCCATTTGAAGTTCATCCTTGAATTAAGATGAAATTAAATAATTATCTCCATAATCCCATCACATTTTCTCAATCCAATCCATCCATAAGATTAAAGTGTCTATCTCTCAATTTTCACCTCAATCCGCCTTATCGGCGTCAAATTATGAATTTCCTAGTATATCCCAACTTAATTCCATAATTACCCTTCTCTTTCCATTAATTACTTCATGATAATTAAGATAATTATTCATGACACATTATCCCTTCATAATCCCTTTTCCATTAATTACTTCATGATAAATAAGATAATTATTCATGACACATTATCCCTTCATAATCCCTAACAAGCCACTTGACCATAGATGAATCAAATCTATTCCTACCTCTATTTTTAATCAAATTCTTAATTGTAAAATATTATCATGAAAATCATTCATAAATGAATCAAATCTCACATAAATCATAAATTCAATCTAAATGCATGAATACTGTTGGTCCCGAGTTAATGACGATTACCCAAGAGGAGAGGGGTGAATTGGGTATTTAAAATTTTTCAACTTAAATTAGAAACTTTACCCCGGTTTAGTTTTGGTTCCCTTTAATGAAACAAATGAAAAGCAGTAAGATAATGAAAGTGGAAATGAAAAACAATAGACAAGATTTATAGTTGTTCAGGCAACCTTCCTTACTCCACTCTTCCAAGCTCACACCCCTTGTGACTTGGGTTCCACTATGTATTCTGCGAATACAACTATAGTCTTCGCTCTCTTCTAGATTCCAGCTCTAGAGGGCATATACAACTAGAGCCTCCGCTCTCTTCTAGATTCTAGCTCTAGGGGGCATATACAGCATGCAGCACAAGTAGGTGACGAGTCCCTACTCCAGTCACAACACTACTTTGCTATCACTTGGTTTTAAACACCAAAATCAAACTAAGTATCAAAAACCAAATAACAAAATGAAATGAAAGAAATCTACACTTTACAGATTTGTGTAGGCAAGTTTCAGCTCGAGGAAGAACTCGTAGAAGTGACGAGTTGATAGACGTTGGAGTATGCAGCAAGTTGAAGCTCGTTCTTCCTTCAAAACATGTACAGATCACTCAAATGTAGAAGAAAGTGGAATATGGAACTTAGTAGCTTCTCTTTCCTCTTTTTCTGCTCTATCTTGTATGTTTCCACGTTCACTTGAGTGTCCATATATAATGCAATGAGAGATTTGAACGTTAGAGAGTTGGTTGGCGCGTAATAAATGCGCCAACGTTCAAATTTTCAAACGTTGCAACCCAAGTCGCAGGTGGAGTCGACTTCGGGTGCGACTTCAGTTGAAAACAGGATGCTCCAGTTCTTCCTCAGGTCGACTTGGTCTTGAACTTGACCTAAGTCGCATGTGAAGTCGACTTCAGGTGCGACTTCGGATTCCTCCAATTTTGAAGTCTATATTTTAGGTCGACTTGGGCTGGGACTTGACCCAAGTCGCTGCTGGAGTCGACTTCGGTTGTGACTTGACTTTCTCAGCTTTCCAAGTGAACTTAATGTTGGCCCCGAGTTTATGGCAAAACCCAAGAGGGGAGGGGTGAATTGGATTCTTGAAAAATCCTTTGGTAAATTAAAACTTAACCCCTTATAATTTTAATCCCCTTGATGAAACGTGATATGAGATAGAATGAGAGGGTGCAAATGGAATATAAAAATGTAAACAATCAAACCAAACAAGAGACAACGATATATAGTGGTTCGGGCAACCTTCCCTACTCCACTCTTTCAAGCACACACCCGTTGTGTCTTGGGTTCCACTATTGTATTTTCAATACAATCTAAAGCACCCGCTCTCTTCTAGATTCTAGCTCTAGGGGGCATATACAATAATCACTTGTTGGTGAGACCAACTCCAACCAACCAAGTCCAAACGATTGGTGAGACAAACTCCAACCAATCAAGCAAAACCCGTTAGTGAGACAAACTCAAACCAACCCCCTGTTTTGCTTCTTCTTGAATTCGGTCTCCAACACCGATTCAAGGCAACAACACAAAACAAAATAAACAAAAGAGAAATTACACTTTACAATGTGTATTCGATTAAGCACCGGAAGCTCCTTGTCATGTAGATGATAAACTTGGAAGCGTACTTGAAAGTTGTAGCACTTGGAAGCTTCAATAGTTATTCAAATATCTTCAACACACATGAATATAAGAAGATGAAAGCTCAACTTGTGTTTTTCTCTTTCTTTCCTCCTTCTCTATTTTCTCCACGTTCATCCTTCAATGGTATATATAGAGGGAAAAAGGTTCTAGCCGTTGGAGTGGAGGTTCACGCGCATCTAGAGCTCCAACGTTCGGATTTTCGACCGTTACATGTTGAAGTCGTAAATGGAGTCGACTTCGGATGAGTGGAGTCGACTTCGAATGGGTGAAGTCGACTTGGGGTGTGACTTCGTTTTGTAAAAGCTCGCCGAAAAAACTCTGTCCAAAATTCTAGCCTTGAAGTTGCAGATGAAGTCGACTTGGGTAGAGTGAAGTCGACTTCGGTTTGGCGAAGTCGACTTGGGATGCGACTTCACTTTGCTATTTTGTCCGAAGTCGCAGGCGAGTCGACTTGGGCTGGGACTTCACCCAAGTCGCAAGCGAAGTCGACTTGGTATGCGACTTCACTTGCTGAACTTGCAGTTTACGAACTTTGAACGCTTGAAACTTAAATTTCTTCGCCTTTTCATTTTTATACACATAATTAGAGACAAAACATCTGAGAACACTTAGACAAATGTGTTAGATCCTTTTTAATGATATTTCAATTATTTGTTAATCATCAAAATCAAATTAACCATTCTATTCGATAAGCACATGATCAATAATCTCAACACTTAAAATACTTTGAAATGATTTCGCTTGCTTAAATTTCTTCATGCTAATTGTCCTTCCACTGTTTTATATTTCTTGCAACTCTGTATGATTAGTTACCTTGAAAACCATTTGATTCCATGTCTTGAATTTTCGAATACTTGAATCATGGAGTGCATGAAAGATGTCCAAGTGTGTGTTCTTGATCCAATATGATGGATTCATGCAACCTTACTTGCTTTAGACTAGTTTTGATCTTCATTTGTTCCAAGTCAAAAGTTTGAGTCGACTCGGTCTTCAACTTCACTCAAGTCGAGCATCAGGTCGACTTGGTTTGCGACTTTTGTGAAACCCCGACCGTATACGCGTCATTTCGACAGTATATGTGTCATTTCGATATTTGTAATTTTATAATTATTTTATGAATAAATGAAAATTCATGAATTATATTGATGGATATGTGTATTGGAGATTGAAATAATGCAATTAGAAATTTAACCCCGTGAATAGTGCACGTGAATAGTAACCGGGGATTAAGACACGTGATTAAGAGTTAATAACTCGGATTAACTTAATCACAAAAAGACAAAATAGAAATTTAATCACTACTAGACGAAATAGCAATTCTTTTAGATATTTTAATCCAAATTTGGATTTTTGTGGAAAAATAGAAAAAGATTCATAAATTGCAATCCGGGCATTGAAATTCGATGAAACTTTTTATGGATGGTTAAAAATTCATGATGGACATGATGAATGGGTTAAGATGTGATGAAAATCACAAAACAATGGTCAAGATGGAACGTCAAAATAAGAAAAAAAAGTAGCTAACTTTTTAATAAATTCTACTTTTGACTTTTTAAATAAAATAAATATTTAAAAATAAAAAAATTAATTAAAAAGCAGCTGCTGTAGGGGCTGGAGCAGGCTAGGGTGGCTGGAGGCTTGACCAAGATCAATGGTCATTAATCATCATCATCCTTAATCGACAGCTAAGATTTGTTTAGCCTAAATTAAATAATTTTAAAAATTAAAAAAATAGGTAAAAAATAGGGATACATAGGGTGGCTGGAGCAGGCCTACGGGGGGCAGCACATGGCTCAAAGAATTTTTTAAAAATTAAAAGGAAATACCAATTTATAAATAAATACCTTAAAGCTAGGGGGTAAATTCCAAATTCTTGAAAAATGGAACCCTATAAATAGGGCAGCAGGGAGAACGTCCAAGGGAATCAAATCCAAGCTCCACTTGAGCCATTCCAAGCCCCCAAACCATCCCACACATCCAAGGAAGCAAAAGGAGTAAGTTAGAGAGAGAAAAGTGTGAGAAAAAGAGGCGTATCTCCACTTCGGGTAAGTGATTTCTACCCAAATTTTTTTTGGATGTTAAGTAGGGTAAAAAAATACTTAGATAATTCCTAATCATGAGAAAATAAGTATAGATATAATGCTTAAATGGAATTATGCCAAAATATCAAAAATTTGGAGCGAAGATAGGGTATTCGGGAAGATAGCATATGATATGTGAAAATAATGCTCCAAAATTGATAAATGATGATTTGGGATATATGATTATGATAAATATTATGTTGGAATGATGATATATTAATTTTATGATTTTTGGAATTAAGGATTATGTTGAAGTGAATTTATGTTGATTTTTAGTATATGGAGAAAATGATTTTTTTCGCCAAGTAAATAATGATAAATTCAAAATGTATGAAATGTCCTATGATATACTAGGCATAAGCTATGTTGTGGTATTTTTTATTTTTGGAAAAAATATCAATTTTTGGAACCCATGAACAGTAACCACGTCTCTGTGAATAGTAACTCGGATTAACAGTGATTGCTACAGTAATTTGCTACAATAACAACATAATTTTGGAGAAAATTTGAGATTAATATTTAAATTTAAGGATGGAATTTTTGAAGAATTTATGGATAAAAATACACGTATAAAGAAATAATGTCCAAATATTACAAAGCATGCATGAGAAGCAGCTTAAATAGAAGAAATGAAATATCCTTTTTCCTTGAATACGAAAAGGACAAGAGAAGGTCGAAGACACCCACTGAAAAGGTAAGCAAGTTATATGTTTTGCAAATTATTTCTAAAATGCTTGAAATTGTTTGTGAATTGCTTTATGAAATTTATTTAAGGTTGTCCATACCTATAACTGCTTTACATGAACTGAAATGTGTTTGTTAAATTGTTTATTAAATGCTTTTTATGAAATTATATATGTTTGCAAATGGCATGCCGGCATGTGTATGTAAATGAGCATGTGCACGAGGAATAGGCCTTAGTCGAGGTAGTAAGCAGACCGGATGTCCCCATCGCTATTGCCAAGTTACTTAATAGGCCCAGGCCGGCGGCGACCTCCCTGAAATGGGAGCATGTATGGGATGAGCGCCTAGCTAGCGTCGCATCCAAAGGAATGTCATGAATGCTATTTATGCATTGCATTTGCATTTTATAAAATGCATGAAAATGATTGAAAAATTATGTATGGCTTGCTTACTGAGTATTATTACTCACCCATGCTTTTTTAACAACAGATAGAAAATGATGATGAAGGCAGCATGTCAAGTGTTATGTAGTTTTTGATATAAATGATGTATATGTAAATTTTATGTAAAGATAATGATGACAATTATGCGATGAAAAGGAATATTTTTATTCCAATGAAAATGTTTATGGAACAGTTTTTGATCATAACTGTGTTATGTGAAATATATTGCAAGTTGGATGAATGATGAGAATTTTCCATGTATTGATGATAAAAAAAATCCTACCGTGTGATCAAGGCAATAATCCTGAGTCACGTTTACCAATCAAAACGATCCCAGAGTAAGGCTTCTAGGCACCTCAGTTTGGAGCGCCACAACTTTGCTCTTCAAAAACTGTACTGTCAGTTTGAAGTCGATGTTGGAGTCGACTTGGTCTGCGACTTCACCCAAGTCGCATGTGGAGTCGACTTCGTTTGCGACTTCGGCAACTCTTGGTCCCCAATTTCAACGCTAGACAAAAAATGACATTTGAAGTCTATGCCGGAGTCGACTTGGGGATCGACTTGACCTGTCATGCTTCACATTTTTCATTTTTATAACCTTAAACATTGCACGAAACATATTAGTAGCTAAAACTTACTCAAATTGAGTTGTTAATCATCAAAACATATACTTTGGGTATTTTGCATTTGAATTCAACACTTGTTTCCAACAATCTTCCCTTTTTGATGATTGATAAAACCGATTTGAGTTTATACCTTTCAACATGTTATTTTATCTTGTTTTGAGATTTTTAGGATGGTTAGTGAAATTGTCATACATATTTCATTTTCAACATTTGCATATGTTAATTCTAATAATCACAAGTTGAATCTAATCATTCAATTTCATAAACAGAACACAAGCATAAAAACAGAACACAAAAAATTAGAGCATAATACAAGTAATCAGAGCATTAGTATAAACTTTGCATAAACAGAGCATAAACAACTTTTTCATAAACTTTTCATATATGATCAAAAAGGTTCATACAAATTTAAAGAACAAATAAAAACCTATATACAAGCTACCCAACCCAAAATCCTAAAATCTAAACACACAAAACTCAACTATTCTCCCCCTTTTTGTCAATAGATCAAATAGGGGTCGACTCGCTGAGATTTGACATATAAGAATACCGATATGCCGATGAGTAAAAGGATGAGATGGGGCCCGGAGTCGGATCTCTGCGTACTGATCTGGTGTCAAATGGATCCAGTTCAGGTAGCGGTTGATTCTTGTGGTGTCCGGATGCCAAATGATATCGAATCGTCCGTAGCTCCCTATCCCTACGATCTTGTCTTGAATGCATGTCCATCACCGCATTGAGGACCCCAGCAATCTGACTAGTCAAGCGATCCTCAATCTGCTCTAAGTGCTCCCGGATCGCATTGACTTAGTTGTCCCAAGATGGAGGTCGAGGTGCGAGGTTTGGAACGTCTGATCCATGGGGTGAGCAGGATCCATGTGATACTGGCGAAGCAGGCTCCTCAGGAGCGTCCTGAGGTGGAGCGGTTTGCTCCCCTTCTGGTGGCGGGGGCTGCTCCCCCTGAACATGTGCATCTCCAGCTTTGTCTTGAGTCGGTAACCCCATCCTCTCTTGGATACGCTCCGCCTTAAATTGCTCCACATTGATCTTCATTCGTTGGAGCAAGGCCTTGTTGATGGCATTTGTTGGTTTCAAAACCTCGAATGGTTCACCATCAATGTCGACCTTAAAATGCTCTAGGATTTTGGTAATCCAAGTCCCGTAGGGAAAAACCCCTCGTGGGTTGTCTTTTCTGGAGGCCAGGGCTTCTAGGAATAGTCACGGGATACTGACTTTGACTCAGTTAGCTACTTTCCAGAGAATTTCCACCTCCTGCGGGTTTAGTTGGTTTCTGCCTCCGCCTTTTGGGAAGATGCAGTGGGCAATCAGTATCCTTAAGACCCATAGCCTTGGGGATAAGTCCATGTAATGCAGGAACTTGATCCCGAGATGATATCTGTTCCTCCTGGTGAGCTGATTATAAATTTGGGTGATGGAAAGATCTACATGTAGCTGCTCATCCTCATAGGGGACCTCCAAGATTCGCCCCACCTATCTAATAGCTTGTTCTAGGCTTGGGACCCCTCTTGTTCCCAAAAACATTTCTACTCCTTTAACAAAGGTGCTGAAATACTGATCATCCCATAGGTAGTAGAATATCCTAGTCAAGTCGGGATAAACCCTGTCATCTGCTTTCAACAGTCTGGTCCATCCTTGAAAATCCAGAAGCTCCTCAATCTCAAACTCATAGTCGCTTAGAAACTTAAAGTCTATGATTTTAGGAACGAATACCTTTCGCTCATAGAAACTCTTGTAGAAGCGACTATGCTGCAACTCTGTCTTGAAATACGTTGTAGGTATTTTTAAGACTTGCCCTTTTGTGGCAGGGGTTCCTCTCCTTCTTGCCCCTACATCTGAACTTTCAGATGTCTGAGTTTCTACTCCCCTTTGGGCTATTGTAGATGGAGTCCCGGCCTTGAATTGGACCTGACGACCGATAGAAGTCGATGGTTCTTCCCGGGGATGTTTCGCGGGAGTCCGTTGCTTTCTAGGTACCTCCTTTTCGGTTTGGGAGCTGGATGGTCTAGGAGCAAATTTTTGGGATGGCTTTGAGACGGCTAGTTTATGCAATCTAGATTTAGGTACCATTGAATTTGGTTTGATGGGTTTTTCAAGTGGAACTTGAGAGGCAACTAACTGGGATGAGAAATGGAGGATTGAAAGCAGAAAAAGAGAGATGAAATGTGAGGGAATGATGGACTGTAAAAGATAGAGAGAGAGCAATGAGGCAAAGGGAATTATAGGGAGTCAAAGCTTGGACGAGCAGGGCTGTGAGAGAAAGAGAGTCAAGTTGAGCGGGTCAGTTTGTGAACGCAGAGAAAAAGGAATTTGCAAAGGAGAAAGAGGAGATTGGAGAGAGAAACAGAAATGGAGAGAGAAAGGGAGGCCGGAAACTGTGGAGAATGAGGTCACTGATGGGGCTCGAGTTGGCCGGAGAAAAACAGAGAGAGAGAGAGAGCAGTAGCGGAGGGAGAAGATGAGCAGGCCGGATAGGAACTGCGGAGAGGGAGGAGAAAAGAGAGAGAAGAGGGGGAGAACATCGGAGAAGAAATGTCGGAAGGGAGAAGGAAAATCGAGGATTTGGAAGAGAGCAACGGCGCGGGAAAAAGAAATGAGGAGGAAGAGAGAGAAGAAAAGAAAAGACAGAAAGAAGAGGAAGCCCGACGGTCGCCCTGAAGCCCGGTCGACTTCGCCTGCCTAGAGTCGACTTCATCGGAGTCGACTTGGCCTGTCAACTTGGACTTTTCTAAATTCATTACTTTTATCTAATTATTCTTAATTTAACTCAATCATCCCCATATCATTTTTAATTGTGTAAAATGATTCTTTTGCTAAAGGTTTGGTGAATATATCAGCAATTTGATCCTCAGTTTTCACATATTCTAAACAAACATCATGATTTTCAACATGTTCATGAATAAAATGATGTCTTACATCTATATGTTTGGTTCTAGAATGCAATACAGGATTTTTTGTCAAACAAATTGCACTTGTATTATCACATTTAATTGGAATATCATAATAATCAATACCATAGTCTTTTCATTGTTGTTTCATCCAAAGTAGTTGGGCACAACAGCTCCCGGCAGCTATATATTCGGCTTCCGCCGTAGATAGAGAAACACTAGTTTGTTTCCTTGAATACCATGAAACGAACATGTTTCCAAGAAATTGACATGTTCCACTAGTACTTTTTCTATCTACTTTGTATCCGGCAAAATCCGCATCCGAGTAGCCGATTAAATGAAAAGTTGACCCCTTTGGATACCAAAGTCCAAGATTAGTAGTATTTATCAAATATTTAAAAATTCTTTTTACAGCCAATAAATGTGATTCTTTAGGACATGATTGAAATCTAGAACACATGCAAACACTGAAAAGAATATCTAGTCTAGAAGCTATTAAATACAACAAAGATCATATCATACTTCTATATAACTTTTTGTCGATACATTTACCGTTTTCATCCGTGTCGATCTTGATCGTTGAACTCATTTGAGTGTTTGCTCCCTTGCTAGTTTGCATTCCAAATTTTTTTAGCATTTCTTTGATATACTTGGACTGATTTATGAATATCCCTTCGGCTTGTTGCTTGATTTGTAGTCCAAGGAAGAAATTTAATTCTCCTATCATGCTCATTTCGAATTCGCTCTGCATAATCTTAGAAAATTCTTTGCACAGAGTTTCGTCAGTAGCACCAAATATTATATCATCTACGTAAATTTGAACAATTAAAATATATTTACTCTTATACTTGATGAATAATGTAGTGTCAACCTTTCCTCTTTGAAATTCATGATCAATTAAAAATTTGTTCAACCTTTCATACCAAGCTCGTGGAGCTTGTTTTAGTCCGTATAATGCCTTGGTTAATATATAAACATATTTTGATTGATCATTTTCTTCAAATCCAGGAGGTTGTTCAACATATACTTCTTCATTCAAGTATCCATTCAAAAATATTCTTTTCACATCCATTTAAAACAATTTGAAATCCATGTGAGAAGCAAATGCAAGTAAAATGCATATGACTTCTAGTCTGGCCACAGGTGTATATGATTCTTCAAAATCAATCCCTTCTTCTTAGGAATACCCTTTAGCTACTAGTCTGGCTTTATTTCTTATTACAAGTCCACTTTCGTCTAATTTGTTCCTAAACACCCATTTGGTACTAATAATAGTGCAATCTTTGGGTCTAGGAACTAAATGTCATATATTATTTCTTTCAAATTGGTTTAGCTCTTCTTGCATTTCAATAACCCAGTTTTCATCATTAAGAGCTTGGTCTATAGTTGTTCGTTCAATTTTTGATACAAAAGCATATTGTCCACAAATATTTTATTTTGACCTTCTAGTCTTTACTCCTTCATAGATATTGCCAATAACTTACTCAATCGGATGGGCATTTTTAAATTTCAAATCAGTTGGAGGTTTGTGAGAACTGTTATCTTCACTTACCCTTTCCTCCGTGGAATTTTCTAATTTGAGCTCGGTTTCCTCTTGTTGCTCTTGTTGTTTTGCTTTTGAATTCTTCGATGTATCATCTGCATCACTTAATTCATCCTACTTTCTCGGAGTTTGATTAAATTCATCAAAAACAACATGTATTTATTCCTCTACTATTCGATTTCTTTTGTTGAAAATTCTATATGCTTTGATATTTGATGAATAACCAAGGAAAATTGCTTCATCACTTTTGGCATCTAATTTTTCCAAATTTATTTTTCCATTGTTTAACACATAACAAGTACATCCAAAAGTATGGAAATATGATATGTTTGGTTTTTCTACCTTTCCAAAGTTCATATGGGTCTTTTTCAATATTGCTCTAATAGTAACTCGATTTAATACATGACAAGCTGTACTTACAGCTTCACCATAAAATCTTTTGGACAACTTACTCTCATTTAGCATAGTTCTAGCCATTTCTTATATTGTCCGGTTTTTTTCTTTCAACAACTTCATTTTGTCGAGGAGTTCTTGGTGCAGAAAATATATGGTGAATTCCTTTTTCATTGCAAAATTCTATGAATCATTTATTTTCAAATTCACCACCATGATCACTTCTAAAGGAAATAATTGAACTTTGTTTTTCATTTTGCACCAAATTTGAAAAAGTGACAAACATAGAAAATGCTTCATCTTTGCTAGCTAAGAGTATAATCCAAGTAAATCTTGAAAAATCATCGAAAATTACAAACACGTACTTTTTCCCACCAAGAGTTAAAATGTCCGATGGTCCATAAAGATCCATACGCAATAGTTCGAGTGGTCTAGTTGTTGAAATTTCCTTTTTGGTGGAAAATGACATTTTGGGTTGTTTAGATAATTGACAAGCCTTGCAAATCTTATCCTTGTCATATTTAAGCTTTGGTAACCCTTGCACTAGACATTTTTTCTATAATGTTTTAATATTTGACATATTTATATGCCAAGCCTTGTATGCCATATCCATGGATCATTTTCTATCGCTATTAGACATTTTCCCTCAAGTTCATTTAGGCGAACAAAATATACATTTCCATGTCTTTTGTCACTAAATAATATGTGATCATCATCAAATACATTGCAAATAGAGGATTCAAATACAACTTTATATCCTTTATCACATAATTGACTAATACTCATTAGGTTGTGTTTGAGTCCTTCAACAAATAGTACGTCCTCAATACATGCATTTGAAATTTCATAAACATTTTCTTTACCTTTTATTTTACCTTTTTCATTATTTCCAAAAGCAACTGTTCCTTCGTTGCATGGGTTGATCTTATGGAATAGTCCTTTTTCTCCTGTCATGTGTCTTGAGCAGCCACTATCCATAAACCATATGATATTGGTCTTAGCTCTAAGACAAACCTGCAAAAATCAAGTCAAGTGGAGCTCATCTTTTTGGTACCCATTTTATGAGTCCATTTGGGTTAGTTATCTATTGGAATCTATGTTGATCTTATTTTGAAGCCACTAATCCAATGCTTTTGGGCATCCAAACCAATTTCGCACTAAGGTTTTTTAATTTTCTCAATTTGCATTGATAAACCTTGTATCCCATCTTGTTGCAAAAATTACAAGCTCCTGGTAGTCTAGAAATAGGAATCCATTTGGTAATTGGTTCCCCAGTTGGTCTTTTGGTCCAAACCACATGATTTATTTTAGGTTTAGCATAAATGAGTTTAGCTTTGTTCCTTGGAGCATTAGATTTCCCTTGCTCAAATGTGGTATACTCAAGTCCTTTCTTACAACTTTGGGAGGTCATTTTCAAGAACATTTTGACACTTTCTTTAGGATTAGAAAACTTAGAAAGTGATTCATTTAATGATTCATTTTCCTTTTTGAGTTTTTTTAACTCAATTATCAAGGTATTCTTTTCATTTTTTATTTGATCAACCTTTTCAGCAAGTTTACCGTTCACAATTATCACTGCATTGCATTGTCTTTTCTTTATTGTAAACTTGTTTCCTAATTTCTTTATTTCCTCATATAATGAATCATAGGCTTGTTGAAGTTCTTCTAATTCAGCACATTTGATGCATTCATTTGTAGAAGAAAAGATTGAAAATAATTTTTGTTTAGAGGTTACCTCTTGACTACTTAAGCAGTTTGTTGAAGTAGCTTGATCCTCCAAGATTTCCGTTGCTGCAAGACACATGTCGGAATTTTCCATGCAACAAATTCTTGAACAATCCGCTTCACACTCTTCACTTGAAGAGTTGCATGTCGTTGATTCTTCTTTGTTTACGCACATGCCTCTTCCTTTGATTCTTTGAAATTTTCTGTTATCGCCTCAATCTTTTCTTTGCTCCTTTGCTTTAGTCTCCTCGGGCGTTGGGCATTAGGCTTGCAAATGCCCCGAACCGCTACACCGGTAACATTTTGTTGTTTCTTTCTTTTTCTCTTTAGAATTTCTTTCTTTAAAGTTTATGAAATTTCTTCCTTTCCTTACAAATTTTCTGAATCATTTTGTAAGTAAAGAAATTTCATCGTCGTTTTGTGACAACGAGGTGGAGTCATCCGAATCTTGTGCGGCTTTCAAGGCGATGACTCTCTTGCCTTTGTGGTGATCTTCGTTTCTTTTCTTGATTAGTTCATGTGACATTAATGAGCTAATGAGATCTTCTAACTTCAATGTGTTTAGGTTCTTGGCATCTTCTATTGCAGTAATCTTTGGAGTCCAAGATTCCGGTAGAACTCTTAGAATCTTCATGACCTGCTCAGATTCAGAAATTGTTTTTCCTAGATCTTTTAAGGCGTTAGTAATCTTAGAAAATCTAGAAAATATTTCAGAAATATTTTCTGTTTCTAACATTTTAAAACTTTTCAATTCTCCAATCAATATATTTCTCCTTGTCCCTTGAACTTGAGAAGTTCTCTCATATATGAATGTCAATGTATCCCATATTTCTTTGTCAGTCAAACAAGAGGATACTCTTTCATATTCAGAGGCAGTAAGACCACAAAATAATGAATTCATAGCCTTAGCGTTGCTCTTGACAATTTTCACGTCCTCATCGGTCCATTTGGAAGCTCTTTCATCAGTAGGCAAGGTCACACCGTCTTGGATTGCAATCCAAGAGTCCATATCTATAGCCATGATGAGTTGTTTCATACGTAGCTTCCAATAGCCAAAATTGTTCCCATCAAACAATGGTGGCCTAGTAAAAGATTAACCTTCGGCAAATGCGGGAACGGAAGTAGATTGGGATGCTATATTAAAAGATCTCTTTGGTAAAACTCAAAGACCTGCTCTGATACCACTTGTTGGTCCCGAATTAATGGCGATTACCCAAGAGGGGAGGGGTGAATTGGGTATTTAAAATTTTTCAACTTAAATTAGAAACTTTACCCGGTTTTAGTTTTGGTCCCCTTTAATGAAACAAACGAAGAACAGTAAGATAATGAAAGTGGAAATGAAAAACAATAGACAAGATTTATAGTAGTTCGGGCAACCTTCCCTACTCCACTCTTCCAAGCTCACACTCCGTGTGACATGGGTTCTACTATGTATTCCGCGAATACAACTAGAGCCTCTGCTCTCTTCTTGATTACAGCACTAGGGAGCATATACAATCAGAGCCTCCGCTCTCTTCTATATTCTAGCTCTAGGAGGCATATACAACATGCAACACAAATAGGTGACGAGTCCCTACTCCAGTCACAACACTACTTTGCTATCACTTGATTTGAAATACCAAAATCAAATCAAGTATCAAAAATCAAATAACAAAATGAAATGAAAGAAATCTATACTTTACAGATTTGTGTAGGCAAATTTCAGCTCGAGGAAGAACTCGTAGAAGTGACAAGTTGATCGACGTTGGAGTATGCAGCAACTTGAAGCTCGTTCTTCCTTCAAAACATGTATAGATCACTCAAATGTAAAAGAAAGTGGAATATGGAACTTAGTTTTCTGCTTTATCTTGTATGTTTCCACGTTCACTTGAGTGTCTATATATAATGCAATGAGAGATTTGAACGTTAGAGAGTTGGTTGGGGCATAATAAATGCGCCAACATTCAAATTTTCAAACATTGCAACCCAAGTCGCAAGTGGAGTCGACTTCGGGTGCGACTTCAGTTAAAAACAGGCTGCTCGAGTTCTTTCTCAGGTCGACTTGGTCTTGAACTTGACCCAAGTCGCATGTGGAGTCGACTTCGGGTGCGACTTCGGATTCCTCCAATTTCCAAGTCTATATTTTAGGTCGACTTGGACTGGGACTTGATCGAAGTCACTGCTGGAGTCGACTTCGGTTGCGACTTGACTTTCTCAGCTTGCCAAGTGAACTTAAAATACTTTGAAATGATTTTTCTTGCTTAAATTTCTTCATGCTAATTGTCCTTCCACTGTTTTATAGTTCTTGCAACTCTGTATGATTAGTTACCTTGAAAACCATTTGATTCCATGTCTTGAATTTTTGAATACTTGAATCATGGAGTGCGTGAAAGATGTCCAAGTGTGTGTTCTTGATCCAACATGATGGATTCATGCAACCTTACTTGCTTTGGACTAGTTTTGATCTTCATTTGTTCCAAGTCCAAAGTTTGAGTCGACTCGGTCTTCAACTTCACTCAAGTCGAACATCAGGTCGACTTGGTTTGCGACTTTGCTCTTCAAAAACTGTACTGTCAATCTGAAGTCGATGATGGAGTCGACTTGGTCTGCGACTTCACCTAAGTCGCATGTGGAGTCGACTTCGTTTGCGACTTTGGCAACTCTTGGTCCCCAATTTCAACACTGGACAAAAAATGACGTTTGAAGTCTATGCTGGAATCGAATTGGGGATCTACTTGACCTGTCATGCTTCACATTTTTCATTTTTATAACCTTAAACATTGCACAAAATATATTAGTAACTAAAACTTACTCAAATTGAGTTGTTAATCATCAAAACATATACTTTGGGTATTTTGCATTTGAATTCAACACTTGTTTCCAAAAAATACAAGATCTACTTGGGTCCGAGTGTTACATATATGGACTTTAAATATGTGTTAATACCCTAAATTTGGGTTAATAAAAATGTTATTAGCTGTGAAAATTAAGAGATTAAAAATCTGTTCTGATATAAGTATCAAAAGGGACATTGAAAGTGTATAAAACGGGTCCCAAAGTTGCTGTTTTGGAACCCAATGATTAGTGGATTAAAATTCCATTAAAATACCCTAAACGAAGTGTTAATTAAGGAGTTTAATTATGTTGAATTAGAAAGCAAGTTGCTGATTGGAAAAATTTTAAGAAACACATGATCTATGTGTTGTGAAATGGACATGTATGGAAAGATAGACATGAGTAAATGATAAGTGGCTTATGTGAATTTTTTTAAAATGAAAAATGCATGAAAACATGATGAAATACGTGGATCATGTTGCTGTTTTGGTAAATAATGATAATCCCAAAATTTAAAATTAATATATGAGGTTTAGGACATCAACTAAGTGCTTAAGAATGAGCACAATATGTGAATTATGAAAAATATGTAAAAAATGATTAGTGGAGTAATAAACCTCCATATGGTGATTAATCAATGTGTTATGATATATATATATATGAATGTTACCCAAATATGGGTATTGAATATGTGATGTAATGAATGGTATGATGCATAAGTTATGATATACATGTACACCCCACTTGGAATTCAAGTAGGTTGTGAATGTTAATGGAAATGGGTTGGAAAACTAAGATGAATGCAAAAAAATGGAAACTATATGAATACTATGTCATTCTTACATATATAGAAAAAGGCAAAGAAAATGTTGACCCGAAAAGCTCATGCGACCAAGGTAAGCAAGCAAATTTCTAAATAATTTTTATTTCTTAAAATATTCTAAAATAATTGCAAATGATATTCTAACTGCTTTTATTTGTTTAGCAAATGATATTTGAATTTATTTCTAAGGTATTTAAGGATGATCATTCCTTAGTTCAATGTGTTAAAATGATCCTTTTATTTGCTAACTGATTTGCATATTGCTTTATTAAATGTTTATGAAAAATACTGTTTTATGAATTCATGAAAAAAAATCATACTAGCATGTCAAGGATGTTTCATGTACACAAAGCATGAGGTCCACCTTAAAGGTGCAAGCGGACCGATTGTCCCCCTTTGGTGTGGCCAAGTCGCTCAAATAGGCTAAGGGCCAGCGGCGCCCTCCCTGAGATGGGAGAAGACGGAGACGGATAGTCGCCTAGCTAGCTTCCATCCTATGATGTCATGCATTGCATTGCATTTTCATGATATACTCCTGACGGGTATAAGGATCATGTTTTCATGATATACCCTCGAGAGGGTATAATGTTGCTTTCCAAGATGTTTTAAATGAAAAACATTGCCTTCAAAATGAATTGCCTGAAAAATATACAGCTCGTTTATTGAGTTTACAACTCACATTTTGTTTTCCAAACCCATAGACAAGTGAAGGAATGAAGAAGACCAAGGAGCATGGGAGAATGTAAAAACTTGATGAATTTTAATATGGGTCACTTATGGCAAATGGTTGTAAAATGACTTCGTATTTGTTATTTTGATGTTCATATGTGATCTATTTTATGACTTGTGTTTTATGAACAACTACCAATGGATGTTGAGCATGTTATGAATTTTTATGATTATACATGATATAAAATGTGTATATCAGGGCAAAGATAGCTTAAAGGGGCACATGATGAAAAATAGCATAAAATTAATTCTTAAGGATTAATGGTTAAATGGAAAAAATATCCATTAAATCCCGTCGTATGACAGGGCAACAATCCTAATCACATTTACTAGTCAATAACAATCTCGAGGTAAGGCTCAGGATGTGACGCTCGAGTTGGGGGTGCCCCATGGACTGGTAAATAGGCGTGGAAAAGTCTAAGTATGATGATTGAATTAATATAATGAGATATATATCATTTTATGATGATTAGATATGTGATTATCATGATAAGATGCATGATATATGATAATGTATTGCAAAATGATTTGTAGAGTGCTATTTTTATTATATAGCTAATTCATTATGTTTGAACAGATGACGGATAAAAGGGAAGAGAGTTATGAGTGTTGAGGAATTGAGGAAAGAGATGGAGGAAGAGGAAAAGAGGTGAAGGGTGGAAGAAAATATAAATAGATAGTGGACATCCCAACAGAACACAGACCGCTTTCCATCAGTCCCTCCAAGGTTTCCACCTAGGCATCCTCCATCACAATCACGAAGAGGCTATTATGTCAGTCCCAATCAGCAGAGACAAGATTTAGAGGAGTCTAGCAGTCGAGCTCCTAGAGCTGAAGTTCCCACAACATCTTATTTTGGCCATCAAAGAGCCCTACGGGTTCCCATTGATGATATACATCCGCTGGACCTTCAACATTTTTGGGATAAGACAGCAGCACCTACACCCCCGATCTAGGACCATGGTATAGGTTTGAATATGGAAGTATCTAATTCCGACATGGAATAAGTTGGGAGAAGATACGTCAAAGAGAAAAAGAGATGGCTCCCTTCATAGAGCGGTATTGTGCTCAGGGAATCATAGAATCACCTACCTCTCCTCGCCCCGATGAGGTTATTATACATGTAGCTAAGAGTACGGGTGACCTCGTTGCGAAAGTGATGATGATGATGATCTTATAGAATACCTCGAACCTGTCGAGGAAGAAGAAGATGAAAGTGATGATGATAGTGTGAAACCCCAATCTAGGACATGTGTACAAAACCTTAGGGTTGTAAACTCTAGGTAATGTATTAAAAAATATATAATCATGAATATGAAAACATGTGTATTAGAGGTTAAAGAAATGCAATTGTGGGATTAAACCACGTGAATAGTGTACAAAATAGTGATCGGGGATTAAGACACGTGATTAAGAGTTAATCACATGGATTAACTTAATCACAAAAAGACAAAATAGAGATTTAATCACTACAGGATGAAATAGCAGTTCTTTTGGATATTTTAATTCAAATTTAGATTTTAGTGGAAAAATAGAAAAAAATTCATAAATTACAATTCGGGTGTCGGAATTCGATGAAAATTTTTAAGGACAGTTAAAAATTCATGATGAACATGACGAATGGGTTAAGATGTGATGAAAATCATAAATCAAAGGTCAAGATGAAGCGTCAAATAAAGATCGAAAAAGTGAATTAATTTTTCCATTAATGTGCATTTGACTTTTTATTAAAATAAATAATAAAAAATAAAAAAAATTAAATGCAAATACAGCTGCAGTAGAGGGTGGTCGGGAGGTTTGACCAAAATCAACGGTCCATGATCATCATCATCATCAACCAACGGCTAGGATTTATTTAGCCTAATTTATTAATTTTAAAATTTTAAAAATAAATAAAAACAAGGCTGCATAGGGTGGGCTGGAGCAGGCCTAGGGTGGTAGCTCTTGGCTCAAAGAAATTTTAAAAATTAAAAAGAAATACCAATTTATAATTAAATACCTCAAAGCTAGGGGGTAAATTCCAAATTCTTGAAAAATCCAACCCTATAAATAGGGCAGAAGGGAGAACGTCGAAGGCCATCAAATCCCAGCTCCACTTGAGCCATTCCAAGTTCCCAAACCATCCCACACATCCAAGGAAAGAAAGGAGTAAGTTAGAAAGAGAAAGTGTGAGAAAAAGAGGCGTATCTCCACTTCGGGTAAGTGATATCTATCCAAATTTTTTTTTGAATGTTAAGTAGGGTAAAATCATGCTTAGATAATGCCTAAATATGAGAAAATAAGTATAGATATAAGGCTTAATTGGAATTATTTTAAAATATAAAAAAATTAGAGCAAAGATAGAGCATTCGGGAAGATAGCATATGATATGTGTAAATAATGCTCCAAAATTGATAAATGATGATTTGGGATATATAATTATTATAAATATGATGATGGAATGATGATATATTAATTTCATGATATTTGGAATTAAGGATTATCTTAAGTGAATTTATGTTGATTTTTAGTATACGGAGAAAGTGATTTATTTAGCCAAGTAAATGATGATAAATTCAAAATGTATGAAATTTCCCATGATATGTCATGGTATTTTTTATATTTGGAACCCATGAATACTAACCCACGTTGCTGTGAACAGTAACCTCGGGGGTGAACAGTAATTTGCTACAGTAATCTATTACAATAATCTGCTACAGTGATTTCTACAGTAATTATGAACAATGAATAGCGTATTTTGGGAAAAAATTGAGATTTATTTTTATATATTTATGAGGATATATGAATGGAATTTTTAAAGGATTTATGGATAAAAATCCATCTAAGGAGGTAATGACCAAGTATATTTATAGGATTAACCTCTATAGAAATGAGGTAATGGATGATTATAAAGCATGCATGGGAAGTCAACTAAGACATGAGATGATATAGGTAAAATATCATTTTTCCTTGTATAGGAAAAAGGGAAGGAAAAGGTGGAGGACACGGACTAAGGAGGTGAGCAAGTTCTATTTGAAATTGCTTTTCAAATATTGCAAATGATTGCAAATATGATTATGAAATGTGTTTAAGGATGGTCACTCCTATAATGTTTGAAATGATAAATGTTTGTTTGCTTCTCAAATGATTTTTATGAAGTTTATGATTCATGTCATGCCGACATATGTATGTATGAACATGGTGCACAATGAAGAGGCTTTGGTGGAGGTAGTAAGTGGATTGGGGATCCCCCTTCACTATTGCCAAGTCGCAAGGGCTGTGTGCCGGTGGGGTCCTCCCAAGTGGGTAGAGGCAAAGGAAAGTCATGTGTAAATGAATGCATTGCATTTTTATGAAATGCATAAGTATGGAAAGGTTTACATGATGTTTTATCGAAACAATGTATCAAAAAGAGATGGTGCAAATAATTCTCTGCACGAGAATGACAAATCACCTGGTGTAAGAGGTATATAATGCCGGAAAAATCAAAAGTCATGCATGTAGGAGACCATGTAGGCTAATCAAGGTAAAGGACACAAGGTCCCCCTTGACGAGGCCAAGTCAGAGAGAGAGCCGACGTATTGGACCATCCTATGTGAGATGTTTCCTGGGCTAGTGATGAGGAGCTCCAAATGGTGAAACAAGAGCTGGTGATGACATCTGAAGCCAAAAATGTTGCATTGCATCATGTAGATGATGCAATGAAAATTGCAGAGGTGAATGCTGAGAAGGTAGGGCGCCTGACAGCTGAAGTGGGTCATTTGAAGGCATTGCTTGATTCAAAATTGGAGATGAAGTCCAAAGAAGCTGCAGAGTTGTCTCAGAAATTGAATTCTGAGATTGATTCCCTTAAGAAGGAACTTGAGAGAGCAAGAGAAGTTGAAATGAAGTCTGCTGAGATGGAAGCAGTGATTGAAAGACTTCGGGTAGAGGTTCTCAATGCAAAGAGGGCTGCCATGGATGCAGGCTATTCTGTGAACGAAAAAAAAGGGGTTGAAATGCAGCCTGGTGCGCTGTAGTTGAATGCACCCGGGATCGCCGAAATTATGGATGGGACCTGCGGATTTCGCCCCTTTTACCGGCCTAAACCCTTAAACCCATGGCTGCGTCTGCCTCCCTGCTCTCCTCCCCGCTGGCTGCCCCCTCCGGGCTACTATCATCGGTGGAGGACCCGCAGGCACCTCCGCCGAGGAGGTCCTCGCCGCTGGCGGCATCCATACCCACCTCATCGAGCGCTACCCGGCCGGTGGAAAGCCCTGCGGCGGCGCAATCCCGCTCTGCATGCTTTCCGAGTTCTCTATTCCCCCGGAGATCGTCGACAGGAAGGTGACGAGCATGAAGATCGTCTCCCCCTCGAATCTCACCGTCGACTTCAGCCAGACGCTGCTGCCGCACGAGTACATCGCGATGCTCCGCCGTGAGATGCTGGACTCCTTCCTCCGGCAGCGTGCGACGGCCAGCGGTGCGGGGGTGATTGACGAGCTGTTCACGAATCTTGAGGTGCCGGCGACTGAGCGCGGGCCGTACGTTGTGCATTACATGAAGTCAGCCGGCGACGGAAGGGCGGCGGGGATCCGGCGGTCGATGGAAGTGGATGTGGTGGTCGGGGCGGACGGCGCGAATAGCCGCGTCGCCAAGGCGATCGGGGCAGGGGATTACAGCTACGCGATTGCATTCCAGGAGCAGATCCGTCTACCGGAGGATAAGATGGCATACTATGAAAATTTGGCAGAGATGTACGTGGGGAGCCACGTATCGCCGAATTTCTACGGATGGGTTTTCCCTAAATGCGACCATGTGGCAGTAGGCACAGGGATGATCTGCTCCAAGGCGGATATCGCTGGAAGAACAGGAAAGGCTTTGCGAAGTGATGGATTGCCACAAGCTCACCTTAGAGGCCTGCACTCACGCAGCCCAGAACGAGCGACTCCCTTTCCGCGCCGTCGTCCAGGTCCTCTTCCTCGAGCAGCTCCAGCTCCGCCACGCGATTGCTGGCTCCATCCTCGCCACTGATGCCACCGGGGCCACACCGGATGCCGCTGCCCCCTGATTCCATGACTGGTCGGTCCTCCAATGCTGAGGAGGGAAACGATGGAGGCGACACGGCAGTTCGATGAGGAGAACGTGCTCAGCCGGGGCCGCCACGGGGTCGTCTTCAAGGCCTGCTTCCCCTACGGGACGGTCAGCTCCATCCACCGCCTTCCAGACAATGGCAGCCGGGTCGTCGACGAGGCAGCTTTCCGGAGGGAAACAGAGGCGCTAGGGATGGTGGAGCACCGGAACCTCACCGTCCTTCGCGGCTACTACGCCGGCCCCCCGCCGGACGTCCGCCTCTTCGTCTACGACTACATGCCCAACGGCAGCCACCGCAACCCGTGCAAGCTTCATCTGGGTTGAAGCTTTATATCGATTCTGCACAAGGCATTCAAGAAGCTGTAGCAGCTGCTCTGCAGCAGCAGAAGACCATGGAATGAAAAGGAAGAAAGGATGGATTCGCCATCAAATGATGAATCCCCATCTCGTCTGCAACGCATCTGCCAGCCTCTCCTTCCATGCAACAACATCAGCAGCCGCAGCAGAAGCTCGCATCTGACTCTTCCAGGCGGAAACCGACGCCCTGAGCTGCTGGCAAGTCCCGGCCTTTTCCCTCAGTCGATCCAAACGAGGCAATGCTGGACTACGAATGGGGAAATGCGACTCAGATCATACTCCCCGGGGAGGAGCCGATGTCGGATTTCGACCAAACGCGTCAGATCATCGACTCCTACAGCCAAACTCTCGTGGGGAATCCCGTCCAACTCCCCGCGCTGCCAGGCGGAGGGCTGCAGCGCCGATCTGACGCACGCCAAGCACTACCACCGGCGTCACAAGAGCAGCAGGTTTCATCTACTGTCAGAGTTCGATCAAGGCAAATGCTGCTGCAGAAAGAGATTGGCTGATCACAACCATCGGAGGAGGAAATCCCAGCCGCAGCCCCAGCCGCAGCATCCACCACCTCAGTCAGAAAACGCTTCAACTTCACTGGCGCGAGTCGAAACTTCGTCGAAATCGTCTCTGGAATCGGGCACGTCGTCTTCGTCATTTGCATCAATCGGCTTGTCGCCGCCTCCACAGCTGGCGTTCGAATGCTTTCGGCCGACGGCAATTGGAGCTTCGTCTTCTTCGCCAGGCTTACTGTTCTCTCCGAGGGGGACTTTCCGTCCGTACGAGCACCAGGATGAAGAGGTTGTAAATTTTCAAGGGAAGGATATTATTCCAGATGAATCAAGTGCTGTTGAGGAACTTCCAAAGGATGAGGTATAACCGCTGAATCCTGCAGAGCTCCCAACACAGGACCATCCTAAACTACAACGAGCTGAAGCAGAGGAACAGAATGATCATCTTGCGAAAACTGAGCAACAGTACATTCCTCGAAGGTCATACCAGAACCAGCTCTGGGGAGAGGAATTTTCCGCGGAGATGTGTTTCGCGTGAATGCAGTTCCGCGGGAAAGCGGTTCCGCGTGAATGCGGTCCCGCGGAAGCTTGCATCTACAGTCGCGGAACTTGCACCAAGACCCGGCAGAGTCCTATAAATACCCATTCAGCTTCTCATTTGAGAACGACAACGAAGACGGGAAAGGGAGCTCTCCCGCGCTCAAAGAAGAGAGAATGTGAGTTCTCCAGATTTTTTTTTTCTTTTAGGTAAAAAAAAAGAGTTTCTTTCTTATATATATATATATATCTACATATACATATATATTATTTTCAAAAACTACTTTTCCCAACGTGGATACTCCCCGATTGACGGGTTAAATTGACACACGGGTTAAGTATTTTTCTCCTTTAAAAATAAAATAAAAATATATATGTGTATATGTTTCGGCCTCGTTTGTGAGAAAAATGTTAATAATTCCGATAGTTCATTATTCAAGTTTCATTTCAATTCTTGGTTGAGTGTAATATTATTTTCCCGCGGTTTTGAGAATAAATGCTTAATTAATTTCCCAGCAAAATTTTAAAGCATCCAATTCTTTAACCGAGTCCGAAAAGTATATCACAGAAATATTTTGCATTGTGTTCCACATTCTGATTTTACATCTCTAACGAGAAAACCCTTGATTAAAAGAGCTGAATACAATGGTCCATAAAAAAATGCTTAATAATAATGAAGTGCGTAGAAGATCCTTCTACGTCTTTACAAGTGCACGAAAAATCGTGTCTGACAAAAATATAAAGATAAATGAGTACACTTCGCCCCGCGCCGTGACTCGAATAGGAGGTATATGACGCCACGCGCCATAACTTGAATATGAAGTACATGACGCCACGCGCCATGACTTGAATATGAAGTACATGACGCCACGCGCCATAATTTGAATATGAGGTACATGACGCCACGCGCCATGACATAAATATGAGTTTACGCTTAGCCCGTCGACCAGCGATGACTCGGTTTGGGAACTAGTGAGGGGCCCGTCGGCTACACTAGTGACCCTACACAGCAAACTAAGTGCGCTCTTAGCTTCTGGATTTACACAGCAGACCAGCGTGTCCCGCTTTCAGCTTCTGTATTTGTACAAGAAACCAGCGTCTCCCGCTTTCAGCCTCTGGATTTAACAATTGGGTGGTTTTACCAAGAAATGGATTTAACCGGGTTTAAAAGTATTTTTAGGTCAACTTTAACCATTAAAAAGGGTTTGAGCCCAACTGGGCTTGTTGGGGGATTTTTGAGCCATCTTGGGCTTTTTGGAGATTTTTTGAGCTATCTCAAGCTTTTTGAAGATTTTAGAGCTATCTCGGGCTTTTTTGAGGGTTTTTAGCCATCTTGGGCTTTTTGGAGATTTTTGGGCCAGCTTGGGCTTTTTGGAAAATCGTGAGCCGGCATGGGCTTTTTAGAGAGTTTTTAGCCATCTTGGGCTTTTTGGAGATTTTTGGGCCAGCTTGGGCTTTTTGGAAAATTTTGAGCCAGCTTGGGCTTTTTAGAGAGTTTTTGGGCCAACTTGGGCTTTTTTGGAAAATTTTGAGCCAGCTTGGGCTTTTTAGAGAGTTTTTAGCCATCTTGGGCTTTTTGGAGATTTTTGGGCCAGCTTGGGCTTTTTGGAAAATTTTGAGTCAGCTTGGGCTTTTTAGAGAGTTTTTAGCCATCTTGGGCTTTTTGGAGATTTTTGGGCCAGCTTGGGCTTTTTGGAAAATCTTGAGCCGGCATGGGCTTTTTAGAGAGTTTTTAGCCATCTTGGGCTTTTTGGAGATTTTTGGTCCAGCTTGGGCTTTTTGGAAAATTTTGAGCCAGCTTGGGCTTTTTAGAGAGTTTTTGGGCCAACTTGGGCTTTTTTTTTGGAAAATTTTGAGCCAGCTTAGGCTTTTTGGAGATTTTTGGGCCGGCTTGGGCTTTTTAGAGAGTTTTTAGCCATCTTGGGCTTTTTGGAAAATTTTGAGCCAGCTTGGGCTTTTTGGAAAATTTTGGGCCAACTTGGGCTTTTTGGAAGGTTTTGGCTCGGATTGAGCGAAGAAGTCGTCATCATCATTTTTTTTCAATATATATATATATATGTATATATATATTTATATAATCTTAGAAGTCAAAATCTTAATTTTTGGATGCCTTTGAATATATATGTATATTCTGATATATTTTTATAGAAAATACATATATATTTATTTTTATTTTCAAAAGAGGGAAAATATACTTAACCCGTGTGTCAATTCAACCCGCCAGTCGGGGAGTATCCACGTTGGGAAAAGTAGTTTTCGAAAATATATATGTATATATTTTTATATATAAATAATATAGATATATATATTTTTATAGGAGAAAATATACTTAACCCGTGTGTCAATTCAACCCGCCAGTCGGGGAGTATCCACGTTGGGAAAAGTAGTTTTTGAAAATAATATATATGTATATATACATTTATATATAAATAATATACATATATATATTTTTATAGGAGAAAATATACTTAACCCGTGTGTCAATTCAACCCGCCAGTCGGGGAGTATCCACGTTGGGAAAAGTAGTTTTTGAAAATAATATATATGTATATATATATTTATATATAAATAATATACATATATATATTTTTATAGGAGAAAATATACTTAACCCGTGTGTCAATTCAACCCGCCAGTCGGGGAGTATCCACGTTGGGAAAAGTAGTTTTTGAAAATAATATATATGTATATATATATTTATATATAAATAATATACATATATATATTTTTATAGGAGAAAATATAATTAACCCGTGTGTCAATTCAACCCGCCAGTCGGGGAGTATCCACGTTGGGAAAAGTAGTTTTTGAAAATAATATATATATGTATATATATATATTTATATATAATATATATATATATATTAAAGAAACTCAAAAATATATATCGGAAAACTCACGTTCTTCTTTGAGCACGGGAGAGCTGTCTTCGTTCTCGGCTCGAAGTTCTCTCCCGTTCTCCATTGTTGTTGTTTCTGTGTCCAAATGAGTAGCCGAGGGGCTATATTTATAGGCTTTTGGCCAAGCTTGGTGCGAGTTCCGCGGCTACTGCCGTTCCCGCGGAACCACCTCTGCGCGGAACTCACTTTCCCCGCGGAACCACCTCTGCGCGGAACTCACTTTCCCCGCGGAACCAGCACATTCTGTCACGCGGAACCGGCACATTCTATCACGCGGAACCTCCTCTCCGCGGAACTGCATGCAGAACCGCTTTCCCGCGGAACCGCTTTCCGCGCGGAACCTCGTTGCTCTTTTCTTCCGCGGAACCTCCTTGCTCTTTTCCGCCACGGAACTTCGTCGCCGCGGAACCAGATTCACGCGGAACTTTTTTCCTGCGAAACTGCGCCGGAAACGCTTTTCCCCGCGGAACTTCGTTGCCGCGGAACCGCCTTCACGCGGAACACATTGGCATGCTGCACACAGCTTCGGAGCGCGTTCTTATGCGACAAAGCTGGAATGTAGCGGCCGCCACCCGTCAGCAGCTTAAGTATTGGAGAGCGAGTCCTGCTGCTAGCGTGCGCACCAGCTCCCCTTGCACCACCATGCCTGGCACCGCTGCCACGGTTTCCAGCATCATCGCCCGGCACCCATATCTTCTCTGAAAGAAGATGTCGGTGGGCCATCTCAAAACCTTCACAGTCCAAAACGCCAACTTGTCCAACCAAGGCTCCGAAACGACTTCCACGGCCACTGCCTGCCGTCCTCCGTCTCTATCTTGGCCGGCGTGATGCCCCAGTGGCTGGCAATCGCCTTCTGCTCCGTGGTCGCACCCTTCTCTTCATCACCAGCCAAGGTGCTACCGAGGCGCGCAGGGAAGCTCATGCACGCCCCCAGGCTGTTGGCCGATCCTCCTCCATCATGCTTTGCGTTTTTCGGACGTCGATCGACTGCAATTCGCAGGCTCGCTTGAAGCTGCCGGATGCCTCCTTGAATAGCTGATGCTTGTGCAGCACTCGTCCGGTAGCCATGTGGCCGTCGAACGCTTCCTCTCGCGACCTCGCCGCGTCGGCCCCTCCAAGATCTGGCCACCACTTTTACGCGTGTATTTGAAGGCAGTCGTCATCAGCCCACCATTGCAACCTGAGTCACATGAGCTGGAATCTTCGGAATCATACTCATGGTCACAGTCAACAAGCTGCTGCTCACTTAGGCTAACAAGATTGCCAGTGGAAAGGAAATATGCACCTTCCAAAGCTCCGGTGGCACTGAAGGACCAGCAAGAACCACAAGAATCCTGATTCTTTACGCCCGTAACGGCACCGTGATCCCTCCAATCGAAATCGGAAGGCAGATCAGTGGTCGGCAGGATCGGCGCTTGCTACGCCTCATCGTCGATCCTCAGGGGTTTTAGCCCGAGATACTTCTTCCTGAACTCCGCCATCAACTCCGTCACCGAGGCGTGCGAGCCGGCCATCCACAGGCTTCAAGAAGCGGTAGAGTTCCTGAGCCGCACCAAAGCCACGGGTCAGTTTCGAACCCTCCGCCTGAAAGAGGCGTTGCTCACGCTCAAGGCTCTGTACGAGGTGGAAGTGGATGCAATGCGGTACGAGGGGACTCTTGACGAGGCGCTGCTGAAACTGCAAGACGAGTTCGAGGCTCTGTTGCTGCAGCTGAAGCATAACAAAATTGCAGAATTTCCGGACGAAAAAGATGCTCGGGACGATGAAGAAAAAGGCGACGGTGCTGCTCTTGGGTCTGATTTGGAAGTGGAAATCCTGAGGAGAGTTTCAGAGACGCTGGCGAAGAACGACTGTTTCGACATCGATGGAATATGAATTTTGACTGCAGTCGAGGTATCGAAGGGCTGCCAAGGCATTGATGCGGCTAAACCCAGAATACCTGAAGACCTACGCCCCCGAAGAGATTGACGAGATGGAGTGGGAGAGCTTGGAGATGACAATAACGCTCTGGATTCAGCACTTCGAGCTGGCCGCCAAGACCGTCATTGTGTCGGAGAAGAAGCTCTGCCTCCAGGTTCTGTCGGGGATCATGGACGGCTTGATTTGGCCAGAATGCTTCGTGAAGATCGCCGACAAGATCATGGCGGTCTTCTTCCGCTTCGGCAAGGGCGTGGCGCGCAGCGTCAAGGAGCTGCAGAAGTTGTTCAAACTGCTGGACATGTTCGACTCGCTGGGGAAGCTCAAGGCCCGATTCTGCGACATCTTCCAAGGAGAACCGAGCGCAGACATCTGCACGAGGTACCGAGAACTAGAGAAACTCCTCATCCACGCCTCTTGCAGAGTGTTTCTGGGCTTCATGTCCTGGTGTATGAGGTGGGGCGCGAAGCCGTGGTGTAGGCGATCGAACCAGGGATCGCGAAGACAGGGAGAGCGACGGCACTGATGTGCTCGTACGAGAGGACGAAGAGGCCGAAGGAGACAAGCCACTGCATGAGTTTCTAGAGGGTGATCCGCCGGCTGCCGGCTGCAGTTTGGCTCAGACCGGAGAAGCCGTCGCTGCTGCCGACCCGTCGTCATCGCTGCCGGCGCCGCCACCTCCTCTGCCTCCGTCACGGTCGTCCCTCTCGAGCAACAGCAGGTTCCAGTGCTATATACATCTCAGTCTACCTCAACTGCTGTTCTTCGATGGCGAGACCTTCCGGTTGGGACGGTTGCATCGGGCTGTGAAGTGGTTGAGGCATGTCCGGCTGCGCGGGGAGTCTGCTTCTGCAGCGGCAGCTTCTGCATCCGGGCCAGTTGTAGAGTCTCGATCGCCTCCACTTGGAAAACCCAAACCTCAGCCAAATCTACTGATCCTTGGATTTAAGCACGAATGCGCCTGAAGAATGATTTGCCCAGTGGTTGCGCCGGACATGCCGCTTCTCTAGTAAATGCTCTGCTGCTTCTCCATTTTCGTTTTGCAACCTGAGGAACTCCGCTGTTTCCTTTGATCTTCCACTCCTGTCTCGGTTGCTGAAGGTCTCCCCGTTATTACCGCAGGAGCTGCAGCTGCCACCTGACCGATGAACATATCATGCTGCCACGCGGAATCCGGTGCTTGAATGGGTTTCCCGATGGAATCTGGCGCAGAACGATTTGCGGAGTGATTGGCTGTGCGACGTGCGAGCCCCGGACCGGGTCCTCTCCCTCTGCTCCTAGATCCTGCAGATTTGTTGTTCCTGATGAGATCGAAACTGAGCCTTGGAGATCAGCTCATTTTGAAGCTCTTAGCTTGAACGGGTGGCAAGTAATCCTTTCCCGTCAACAAGCTCGCTCTTCGTCCAAACTGCACTTCTTTCCTTGCTGCTGTAGCTTTAGTTTGATTTTTTTTTTTTTTTACATCATCAAAAAGAGCGGAGTTGATGGGTTTCTGGAGTTGTTGTTGCCAGCTCTTTGCTGTTCTGACTTTAGGCACAGGTCATACGACCGTTGTCTTATTTGCTGTCTAATTTTCACATAATTATTCTGCAGCATGGTGGCAGCAGAATCTAATAGCCGAGGCTTATAGCTAAGCCGATAGTACTCATGTATCTCTTGAGCGGAATAATCAACATCTTCGGATGCTGCTCCAGTAGTGGCATGAACTTTCATAATATGACTAGCAATAAGCTTATCTTGGCTTTACCCTTGGTCGGTCCGCTCACACAGCAACCGTGGAGGAGCTGCTCTGGTAGAGAAGAAAGCATCTAGGAGAAAGTTTGAGCTTGGAGAGGATGGGCATTTTCAAATTCTCATTAATCTTTTCTGCTTATGTTGATTGATTCCTGTCGGAAGTTCCAGCAATAATAGGCCCTGTGACATTTTTTTTTTTTTTTTTTTTTTTTTTTTTTTTTGGACCTGCATCACTTGGTGGCTTGGGCTGCATCGTAGGATCAACAACCATGGCATATTGTCCATCTCATCAAATGCCCCCTCAGGAATTATGCCGTCGTGGGCTACTCGTAAAGGCGTGATTCCTGACATGTTGTCTAGCAGGCCTCTCTTGATTCATGGCGTACTGAGAGCATTTTTTTTTTTTTTTTTTTTTTTATGGGCCATATATATCACAATTCTTTCTCTCAGGCAAAACGCAGAGAAGAAACTGAGGGGCTCCTAGAAGCTTTGACTGAATGATTTCGAACATCTCGTCGACCTTAACAGTAGGTGGAGCATGCCTGAATTGAGGATCCTTTTCAAAGTAATCAAATGGTTCTGTAATGACAATGCCTTTCACCGCTCCACATTTGTGCAGACCACGAGCAAGAGACCGCACATCGCAGCGAGCAGAATAGCACATCATTATTTTTTATTTTTTTATTTTATTTTATTTTATTTTATTTTATTTTTTTCTTTTTTTATTTTATTTTATTATTATTATTATTTTTTTTTTTTTGAGGGTCCACAAGTTTCTTTGAAATTCCATCGACCATTTTTAGGAAAGAATTCATCATTGCCAACTTCTAGCTTTGGTGCATTCAAGACCCGGCCTTCTCCTTGAGTGAAGTTACCATTGATCGAAACACCGCATGTCTTCAACATTTCATCAGCACCATAGTTGCTGCTTCTTAATGCATTACTTAAAGTTTGAATCCCTTCTTGTGGTTTCTGTCGTGATTTTTCAACCAGTAACGATCTTTGCAAAGTTGATAGAGATTTAGTATACCTTTGCAATGAAACCAGAGAGCAGAGCTCGACAGGATAGTAAGTGGGGCGTTTTGGCTTTCCAACATTTGCAGAAAACCTCGACTTTGAAAGTCTTGGTCTGATACGAGCGTCTTTGCCATTAATAGGTTTACCATCTTCATAAGACAGAGAAACCTTTCCACCCAGTGCCAGACCTTACCACTGGAACTCGATTCATTGAGTTTTTTTTTTTTTTTTTTTTTTTTTTTTTTTTCGCGGTTGGGGGTATGACAGGTGGGGGTGGCGGCAAAGCTTTCTCCTCAGCCTGGGTCTCCTCCATCTCTTCAAGAATCCGAGAAGAACGGGAAACCCCCCCACTTTTTTTTTTTTTTTTTTTTTTTGATTGACAGCTGCCTTAGTTGTCGAAATACCTGATGACGATGCTCACGGCGGGAAGAATTTGACATCGATAGAGCCGTTACTTGTTTCTCCTGCCGATGTAGTGAACTCCATTCGAGTTTTGAAGGAGTTCCTTCCTTCTACGAGGGAGGCTGTAGAGATTCTTTTGATATGTGACTTCCTTCGTAACTTCATGGATAATATCTTTTTAAGTAAGTCCCATTTACGGTTGCTTTCACTTGATTTCCGCAATTAACAACTTCATATGTGCCATTGCCATGGACCCTCTCAATGATGTAAGGCCCTTCCCATTTAGGCTCAAATTTGCCGGTAAGTTTGCCCCCGGCCATGAGCTCCGTGCGTAGCTTTAGCACCAAATCTCCTCTTTTGAATGAGCGATGCCTCACGACTTTATTGTATGCTTCGACCATTCGAGCTTGATAGAGTTCGATTCGTTGTCGCGCTTGAACTCGTTTCTCGTCTAGCGCCTCGAGCTCGTCGAAGCGAAGTTTGGCTTGTTGTTCAGTAGTTAACCCAGAATGGATGGCAACCCTCAAAGATGCTAACTGCATTTCTAATGGCAAAACCGCCTCCGTACCAAAGAGTAATGAATATGGTGTTGCCCCCGTTGCAGTTCGATGCGTGGTTCTGTAGGCCCACAATGCTTCGGGTAACCTCTCGTGCCAATCACGCTTGTTTTTCACAGTGGTCCTTTTGAGGATTCGAATAATATTTTTGTTGAATGCCTCTGCTTGACCATTCCCTTGTGGGTAATAAGGCGATGAGAACACTTGCTTGATTCTAAACTTTTGGCATAACTGATTTACTTTGTCGTTTTTGAATGGTGTGCCATTATCTGAGGTGATTTGATAGGGAACACCATAACGGTAAATGATTTTGTGCTTGATAAATTCAACCACCTCTTGCGCTCGGACTCTCTTGTAAGCTTTAGCTTCTGCCCATTTGGAGAAATAATTCGTAGCGGCTAAAATGTATAGGTGTCCTCTAGATGACGACGGGTTTATCGGACCAACAATATCAAAGCCCCACCAAGAGAAGGGCCACGAGATAGGTGCTGGAGACATTACTGAAGCAGGAATATGATAAATATCTCCATGCATTTGGCAGGCTTCACAGGATTTCGCAAAGTTGATGGAGTCTTGGACCATTGTGGGCCAATAATAGCCCAACGTTTTGATCCTATGATAAAGACGTCGTCCAGATTGGTGGGCGCCACATTCGCTGGAGTGCGTCTCTTGAAGGACTTGACAGATGTCATTCCCGTTAATGCAGCGAAGCCAAAGCCCATCAAAAGCAATCCGATACAAATCGTCTTGAAACACAGTATATCGTAAAGCAGCCTTTCTCAATGACTTCCTTGCGCTTGGATCATCTGGCTCAATGCCATATTTGAGGTAATTGATGATAGGGATGCGCCAGTCATCATTGTTTATAGTTACCTCGGATATACACCATCCAATTTGATCTACTTGGAGCTCTTCATCGTTTTCTAATCTTTGTACTCGAATTGTCATGTCATCAAGCTCATTAAAGGCGAGGATACTGGCCAACTTTGATAGTGCATCAGCAACTATATTTTCTGACCGAGGAACATGCTCGACCGAAACCATTTCGAATTTTGGTAATAAAGTTTGAGCCTTGTCGTAATATTTTCGTAAATGGGGCTGGTGTACTTCGTATTGATTATTCAACTGTTTAATAACCAATTCGAAGTCCCCAAATATTCGCACGAATAAAATATCTGATTGTAGAAGAAGTTCCATGCCGATGAGTAAAGCCTCATATTCAGCTTCATTATTTGTTGTGCTTCTTCCAAGAAAATATGAGTGCGGGAATAAGTCTTTATGAGGGGAGACTACGACAATTCCAACACCAGCTCCGGATGGCTTTGAAGCACCATCGAAATACATCTACCACATTGGATCATCATTTGCATAGAAAACCCTTTCATCAGGTAGGCTTTCTAAGATGGGGAATTCTTCTTCAAGCGGATGGGCTGCTAGAAAATCTGCCAATACTTGCCCTTTTACCGCCTTTCGTGGCACATATTTGATATCAAACTCAGATAGCAGAAGTGACCATTTTGCTAGGCGTCCTGAAAGCATTGGTCTAGTGATTAAGAACTTGAGGGGATCGGCCTTCAATATAAGTATGATCTGATGCGCGAGGAAGTAATGTCTCAGCTTTTGTGCCACAAAGACTAATGCTAGACAAATCTTCTCGATCGACGAATAATTGCATTTAGCTTGTAATAATCGACGACTAAGATAATATGCGGCTTGTTCTTTGCCTTGGGCATTTTCTTGTGCGAGAAATGCCCCCAGTGATTGTGGGCTGGCAGCAATATAGAGAATGAGCGGCTTTCCTTTTACTGGGGTTGTCAATACAGGAGGATTTTGCAGCAATTCTTTGATGGCTTCAAAGGCCTGTTGGCATTTCGCGTCCCACTGGAAAGTCGTATCTTTTTTCATCAACTTGTGAAAAGGCTGGCACCGGCCGGACAAGTTGGAGATGAAACGCCGGATATATGATAATTGGCCTTGGAGACTCCTTAGTTCTCGGAGGTTTCGTGGAGGTGGCATATTTTGAATTGCTTCTGTCTTGAGTGGATCGACCTCAATTCCCCTTTGGTGGATTATGAACCCGAGGAATTTCCCAGATGATACTCCAAATGCACATTTGAGAGGATTCATCTTGAGATCATACTTTCTTAGACGCAAGAATACCGATCTCAAATCTTCTTTATGCTTATCGTGACCTTCAGATCTCACAACTAGGTCATCGACATAACACTCAACGTGTTTGTGTAACATATCGTGAAATATATTTTGCATGGCCCTTTGATAAGTTGCGCCAGCATTCTTAAGACCAAAAGGCATGACCTTGTAGCAAAAGACACCCATCGGTGTTCGAAATGCTGTCGCGGCTTCATCCGCTGGAGCCATCTTGATTTGATTATACCCCGAATATCCATCCATAAAGGAGAATGTGTCGTACAGAGCTGTGCTGTCGATTAGCAAATCAGTGAAAGGAAGAGGAAATTCATCTTTGGGGCATGCTTCGTTTAGATCTCGAAAGTCTACGCAAATGCGGATCTGCCCGTTTTTCTTTTTGACAGGAACAATGCTAGAAATCCATTTTGGGAATTTGATTTCCCCAATGAATTCAGCTTCAATGAGTTTTTCAACTTCCTTGATGATTTGTTCTTCGAGCTCTGGTCGAAACCTTCTCGGAGCTTGCTTGACTGGCTTTTTATCCCGCGTAATATGCAGATGATGCATTGCAATCGCGGGGTTGAGACCTGGCATTTCGGAATACCCCCAAGCAAAAACATCTTTGAATTCACTTAAAAGCTGCCTCAATGCCACCTTTTCTTTTTCGGCCAGGTTTTTGGCGATAAAAATGAGTCTCGGGTCCTCCTCAGTCCCGAGATTGAATTCCTCAAGTATGTCAATAGTAGGCTGCCCTCCATCCTCAATTGCAGGTGGAGCATCCTCTGGTTCCATTAACGCCTCTTCATCATTGTTAGATTCATCGCTTGTGGAGACGCAGTAGGTGGTAGCAAAGTCGACGTCTTCTTCTTCTTTATACCCAAGGCCGAATCTTTTGTTACCCTTTTGATAGCCACGGGGTCTTTCAGATAACGGGATAGGGATGTCGCTTCCGAGACCTGATAGGTGTGGTTCATCGGGATAGAATCCCATCAAATTCATAATTTTCTTGCTTTCCCTGCTATAGCGATGGAAATCCCATTTCTTGAGCTTAGCCGTGGGTAAACAAGAGGATTTGTTAGGGCTACCGTAAACCTTGCCATATTGTTTTATGAAATATTTTTTGGCAAAGTTTTCATCCTGAGGTTCCTGCATACTTGGAGCAGATACATTAAACCCCACGAGCATTGCTAAAACCTCATCGAGCGTTTCCTTAGGTTTTTGATTTTGGTGAGCGGCCTCAGTGGCCATTCCGTCACTCTCACAGCAAAGTGACTTGGCTTCCTCATTGGCCTGATTCCAGAATCTCCGAAGAGCTTCCAGATCCACCTCAAACCTAGGGGAATTAGCTCGAGGCGGTTTAGCAACCTTTTTCAGGACTTCGAGGTCTAAGTAGAACCGTGAGCCTGCAGCAGTGTTGCTATAGCTGGTGGGAGGTGGTATGGTTGCCCCCTGTCGTTGCCGCGGTAGTGGCTGTACTGGATCGAGGCTCATATTTTCAAATTTGGTTTGAAACTGAGCCCTTGACTCTGTCATTCCTCGTCCATGACTGCGCCCTCGACCACGACCTTGACCTTCCATCTTCTCACTCTTTGAGAATATGTCTGTCCTTACTGGGGCGGGGGGAGCCTGAGATACCTCCTGCCGTCCTTCTAGCGTGGTTGGTTCTTTCATTGATGTGTCGATAGCAGATGCTAAGTCGTAATACTTAGCATCAGAGTAAAATGATTCTACCGTTGTGAAAGGTTTATGGTCAGCAAAAATCCTTTTTTCGACTCCATTCTTGCAGTACTTGAAGCATTGATGTACTGTTGATGCGATGATTTTGTTACTATGGAGCCAAGGCCTTCCCAACAGCAAGTTATAGGAGGTCGGAGCATTAATCACAAAGCATGGGATTTCGGTGCAGAAATCTTCTATGCTCAGTTCCAACTCAATCAGGCCCATGGCCTTTTGAGTCCCTTGATTAAACCCGTGAATCACCACACTAGTGTCTTTTAATGCTGATGGAGAAATTCCGATCCTCCTGAGTGTTCGAAGGGGTAGGATATTAATTGCAGACCCGGCATCGACCATGATTCTGTTAACCAGTTCACCAGCTAGGTTGCCCGTAACATATAAGGGTCGGTTGTGATTAACGTCTCCAAGCAACATATCCTCATCAGTGAATGAAATGACTTCATCACATTCGGCGGCGTCGACCAGGTAAGCAAGACGGACATTTTCATCTGTCAGAGCACTAACCAGTGCATCCTCGGCTTCTTACGATAATTGCAAGGCATCGTAAATACTGAGTCGAGCAGGGAGCCGTTTCAAGTGTTCAAGCACATTATAGCTTACTGAGGATCTCCCATGATTGGCTGGTATGTGCTGTTCTGGCTGAGTATGATTTTCTTGTATCGGGGCTTTACCCTTGTTTTCTAGTGTGATTCGACCAGATCGAAGAATTGTCAGAACATCCTCTTCAGCTTGCACCATATTGCAGGAGGCAGAGTCATGAATGTTTGTAGCTAATGTTCGTAGTACATCTGAGAAAAATGGCTGTATTTTTGGGATTTCAGGAAAGTACCCACTCATTGACTTGATGCATTGACGAACCATGATTTCTTCTTTGTCGAATTTTTGGTTGATCATTCTGCAGTTTATCCATCTTAGGATGTAGTCGTACTGGGATTCTCCTGATAGGGGGTGCATGACTTCTATCATCTCTGGAGGGAACTCTGTCTCATATTCGTGGAATCTCTGCATAAACATATCGACGAACTCTTCCCAAGAACCAAATGCTTCTTCGGGGAGTGAGGAGATCCAGAGAAGAGCACAACTGTCATGGGCCAAGCTTAAGACAAAGTGCTCAAATGCAAACTCTTCTGTTTGCCCCATTTGACAGACTGCCAATGAATAATCAAATAAGTGTGGCAACGCATACTTATGATTCTCATGGAATAACTGAATATGCGGCCAATCATAGCTTGACTCCTTGGTTAAGAAAGGGAATACTCGAAGGATGGGCGCATCGTTTAATTGTAGTGCGTGCAGAACTTGGAGTTGATTTGTCCTCCCAAAACCTTCAGCATCGCTAAAAATTGCCTCTTGTTTGAAGCCTTCGTTGCTGACCCATTGGATTGCCTTTATGAAAGTTTTAGCCCCAAAGGTCTTGTACCCATTGTCAGTCGGAGGGCATACTGCATCCGAAAGATATTTTGTGACCACTTCAGGTTCAGGCAACCATATAGCCAGGGGGTCGCTCCATGTACTGTCTCTGAGATAATTTACGTAATGAGCAGTAGATTCTTGACTGTATTGTATTTCCCTTAAGTAATTACTAGGGAACTGCTCTCTTTGTCTTGACAGGAAGCGGACCAAGAATGCGTCTATCAAGATGACCCACTCGGTAATTTCTTCAATATGATTATCTCGGTACCAAGACATCACTGATTCCCCCAATGAATACCGAAAGCATTCCACTCTGGTTTCCCAGGATGCTGGCAAAGGTCGAGATTCTCGTAAATACGTGATGATGTGGTTTACCGGTGACATCCCAACTTCAAACTTGGTATAGTTAGGGATAAACACCGAGGCAGTTCTTCGTCGCTTTGCAGGCTTGGACGCGGATGCATCTATATGATAGCAAGTTTCAGTTTCTCCTTTGTTGCTATCTAGGTCCCAAAACGGACCATCCTCAGGGAACTCGCAGGGAGTCATATTCTGTAATTCCTCGAGAATGTATCTTTCTTTTTCTGGTCGAGGTGATCTTCCAGCAAGCCGTTAATAGAATGGGAGTAGCAACTCGGGCTGTAAAAAGTCCATGATCATGAATGGTTGCACCCGTGAGGATTGCTTCAAATACCTTGAGAAGAAAGGGAGAATGGCCTTATCCCTTATTCTTTTGTCTTCTCTGTATAAATTTTTGAGACACCTTTTTGTCCGTCTTAGGCTTGGAGGTTTTCGAACTACTTCCCAATCACCCTTTCCTGCTATCTCAATTGTCACGACATTTGATGAAGCTTGCGCTGGAGGACTGAGTTTTATAACCCCCTTGTCGATGTAGTCTTGCAATATTGCTTGGAGATCCCAACACTTTTTAGTGGGATGACCGACATATCGGTGGTAACTGCAATATCGCTGGTGAGAAGTGCGTCCAACCTCTTCTGGCCTTTTTGGGGCATGCAACTCGAATAGCCCGGTCGACATGAGGTGCTGGAATAGCGTCTCCACGTCATCTTCCCCAAAGGCATATTGGATTTCCTCTCTTCGGAAGGGTCTTGCAGGCTGCTCTTTTACAGGCGGCTTTGCTTTATCTGGCTGCTTCTTAGCCTCCGTAGTGTTTGCAGAGGTCTCTCCAGCTTTCTTCTTCTTAAATGTAGTGGTTGTGGATGACTCCTTCTTCCAAGCTTTTTGTTGAGACAACAAATATTCTTTTCGACAAGCTTCTGTAGCCAGGGCTTGAAATGTGCTTAGTTGTTCATTCATCAGCAACGAGATTTCCGTCTTGATGCCATTCCGGCAAAGATTAACCTTCATTGCTTGAGAGAGGGGTGCTTGACATCGGTTAGCGGCCCTCTGCCATCTGGTGATGTAGTCTTCAACCGGCTCGTCCTTCTTTTGGGACAAGGTCGATAATTCCGATAGTTGTACTTCTCGCGTAGTATCAACAAATCGGGAGGTGAACATTTCTTTCATCTCTTCCCATGTTCGAACTGAGCCGGTTGGGAGAGATGTACCATTGGAAAGCATCACCAGAAAGAGTATTGGGAAACATTCGAAGACAAAAATTCGAATGGTGCGCCCAGTTGCCCATGGCATAGTGGAACGATGCCAGGTGCTTTAACGCACTCCCGGTCCCATCGAACTGGATCTTTGGTGGGTTCAAATCTCTAGGTAGCAGCTCCGCTTCAACCTCTAGGGGATAAGGCCTGTTGATTGTCGTTGTAGGGACCCCAGTAAGTTGAGGTGCCTGTCGACGAAGGCATTCGGCCACAAGCTGATGCACCATCTCTTTCTGTGCAACAAACCTGGGCGGAGACCCCATGGGTGTGTTTACTCACGCATCTTGCATTCGAGGGGTATTGATACGCAGATTATTGAACTGTAGAAAGCCTTGTTCCAATTCTGCATTTTCATCTTCCTCGGTCTGCTGTCTAATTAGTTTCTCGGGCTGATGGACTGATTGACGGTTCCTTGGTGATGGTGGTTGATGGGAACCTGATGTCTTGTTGCCTTGAGTTTCCATAGCCTGTTTCATACGCTTAATCTCCTCTTGGAGATCATGAATGAGCTGAGACTTGGGTGTAAGAACCTCTTCTTCTTCGCCCACCATGTAAGAGGCTTCAAATTGACCTCTTGGGAGGGCGACCCTAATCCCTTCAGGATTAGAGAGGCTACAGAATGGCGGCGTAATGGGCATTGCGGCTGCCCTTGACCGGGTCAACATCTCCGACGCTTTGGAAGTGCTCGGCTGGGTGAGGTCCATCATGTTGACTTCCGTCGTCTAGAGGAGACGTCTCCTCCTTTTAGCTTCTCTTTTGGGGTGTGGCATCCGGTGCTCTCCTCGGCACGGGGCCATGACAGGTGCATAAGTCATATCTTCCCTCAGTCTGATCAATGAGGCAAATTGATTTTTGTGTATGAAGTTAGGGATCAGTCTGAGCACCGAACGTGGATAGGTTGTATGGCGCCTCTGGGGATACTGCCACCCGCTAAAGAGTCTTGGTTTTTGGGGCGCTCTTGACTTGTGAGCGCTTTGTAGTGGCTTCTTCTGTGGCCTACCCCTTTGTCGGGGGTGTGAGAACAGCCTATGCCTTGGTCCTGGTGGCAGTGGCGATGAAGCCTTCAAGTTTAACCGGGAAGTTGTTTTCCCGAACTGCTTTTTCTGCTGTGCTTTTCTCCTTGGTTTCCTTGATGCACGATGAGGAACTGTCACTATGTTGGCAGTCTCATAGTGACCTGGAGTTTTGACTCTAGCTTGTGAGCTAGATGGAGCATTTGTTGATTGATGGGGCGAATGCGTCGGGTCAGGGATGACGAATCGCAAAGTGCCTAAACCGGATCGGACAATGATAGGCCCTCGCGGCTTGAATTGGTCATCCCTTCCATCGGCCAATGGAGCATCCAGCTTGGTTTGCCTTCTTGACTTCTTCCGCTCCTGGGTGTCACCTTGGTTAGGTCGGGGGGCTAGGTTAACAACCCTTGAGGCAGCCCGACCGAATTGGCGAGTGATGGTGCATCGAACAGGATTTGGTACAGTTTTGCCCCCATTTCGGGGAACATTGACTTCTGGTCGGCCAGTTGGCGCTAGCCGAGTTGCAGTAGATTGTCTTGCAGACCTCTTCATGGAATGGGGCTGCAAAACAGGTTGTCCTGCAGGCTGTTGTGCTGCTGGTTGGGCTGGTGCAGCAAGCCGGTGGGCGGACTTCTTGGCATAGTCCGACTGTCGAGCAGGCGGGCCCATTCGGATTGGCGCCTGCAGAGACTTCATTGGTTGAATAGGAGTGGCCCTTGAGCCTTGAGCAATGAGAGGCTCCTTGAGTAATGCAGATTGATCTCTCCTTTGCTTGATCGCTGCAGGAGAGTAGTCGACGTGTCGATAGACACGATGCTCCGACTTCTCTGGTACGCGAATAAAGTGATGCGGGATAGCCGCATCCATGTGGTTTGGCATAGAAATGACAAAACCACCATTGGGCAGGAAACCAAAAGCCATCGAATGCGCCATGAAATCTGCAAAGAAGCATTTCAAAGTGTTAGTAGTGAGAAATTAAATAAGCATATGAAGACCATAGTTTTCAGCTCTTAAAGATGAAGGGAGAATGTTTCACGTCGGGTTCACCATTTGTTTCGGCCTCGTTTGTGAGAAAAATGTTAATAATTCCGATAGTTCATTATTCAAGTTTCATTTCAATTCTTGGTTGAGTGTAATATTATTTTCCCGCGGTTTTGAGAATAAATGCTTAATTAATTTCCCAGCAAAATTTTAAAGCATCCAATTCTTTAACCGAGTCCGAAAAGTATATCACAGAAATATTTTGCATTGTGTTCCACATTCTGATTTTACATCTCTAACGAGAAAACCCTTGATTAAAAGAGCTGAATACAATGGTCCATAAAAAAATGCTTAATAATAATGAAGTGCGTAGAAGATCCTTCTACGTCTTTACAAGTGCACGAAAAATCGTGTCTGACAAAAATATAAAGATAAATGAGTACACTTCGCCCCGCGCCGTGACTCGAATAGGAGGTATATGACGCCACGCGCCATAACTTGAATATGAAGTACATGACGCCACGCGCCATGACTTGAATATGAAGTACATGACGCCACGCGCCATAATTTGAATATGAGGTACATGACGCCACGCGCCATGACATAAATATGAGTTTACGCTTAGCCCGTCGACCAGCGATGACTCGGTTTGGGAACTAGTGAGGGGCCCGTCGGCTACACTAGTGACCCTACACAGCAAACTAAGTGCGCTCTTAGCTTCTGGATTTACACAGCAGACCAGCGTGTCCCGCTTTCAGCTTCTGTATTTGTACAAGAAACCAGCGTCTCCCGCTTTCAGCCTCTGGATTTAACAATTGGGTGGTTTTACCAAGAAATGGATTTAACCGGGTTTAAAAGTATTTTTAGGTCAACTTTAACCATTAAAAAGGGTTTGAGCCCAACTGGGCTTGTTGGGGGATTTTTGAGCCATCTTGGGCTTTTTGGAGATTTTTTGAGCTATCTCAAGCTTTTTGAAGATTTTAGAGCTATCTCGGGCTTTTTTGAGGGTTTTTAGCCATCTTGGGCTTTTTGGAGATTTTTGGGCCAGCTTGGGCTTTTTGGAAAATTTTGAGCCGGCATGGGCTTTTTAGAGAGTTTTTAGCCATCTTGGGCTTTTTGGAGATTTTTGGGCCAGCTTGGGCTTTTTGGAAAATCGTGAGCCGGCATGGGCTTTTTTGGCGACTCCGCTGGGGAAGCTCAAGGCCCGATTCTGCGACATCTTCCAAGGAGAACCGAGCGCAGACATCTGCACGAGGTACCGAGAACTAGAGAAACTCCTCATCCACGCCTCTTGCAGAGTGTTTCTGGGCTTCATGTCCTGGTGTATGAGGTGGGGCGCGAAGCCGTGGTGTAGGCGATCGAACCAGGGATCGCGAAGACAGGGAGAGCGACGGCACTGATGTGCTCGTACGAGAGGACGAAGAGGCCGAAGGAGACAAGCCACTGCATGAGTTTCTAGAGGGTGATCCGCCGGCTGCCGGCTGCAGTTTGGCTCAGACCGGAGAAGCCGTCGCTGCTGCCGACCCGTCGTCATCGCTGCCGGCGCCGCCACCTCCTCTGCCTCCGTCACGGTCGTCCCTCTCGAGCAACAGCAGGTTCCAGTGCTATATACATCTCAGTCTACCTCAACTGCTGTTCTTCGATGGCGAGACCTTCCGGTTGGGACGGTTGCATCGGGCTGTGAAGTGGTTGAGGCATGTCCGGCTGCGCGGGGAGTCTGCTTCTGCAGCGGCAGCTTCTGCATCCGGGCCAGTTGTAGAGTCTCGATCGCCTCCACTTGGAAAACCCAAACCTCAGCCAAATCTACTGATCCTTGGATTTAAGCACGAATGCGCCTGAAGAATGATTTGCCCAGTGGTTGCGCCGGACATGCCGCTTCTCTAGTAAATGCTCTGCTGCTTCTCCATTTTCGTTTTGCAACCTGAGGAACTCCGCTGTTTCCTTTGATCTTCCACTCCTGTCTCGGTTGCTGAAGGTCTCCCCGTTATTACCGCAGGAGCTGCAGCTGCCACCTGACCGATGAACATATCATGCTGCCACGCGGAATCCGGTGCTTGAATGGGTTTCCCGATGGAATCTGGCGCAGAACGATTTGCGGAGTGATTGGCTGTGCGACGTGCGAGCCCCGGACCGGGTCCTCTCCCTCTGCTCCTAGATCCTGCAGATTTGTTGTTCCTGATGAGATCGAAACTGAGCCTTGGAGATCAGCTCATTTTGAAGCTCTTAGCTTGAACGGGTGGCAAGTAATCCTTTCCCGTCAACAAGCTCGCTCTTCGTCCAAACTGCACTTCTTTCCTTGCTGCTGTAGCTTTAGTTTGATTTTTTTTTTTTTTTACATCATCAAAACGAGCGGAGTTGATGGGTTTCTGGAGTTGTTGTTGCCAGCTCTTTGCTGTTCTGACTTTAGGCACAGGTCATACGACCGTTGTCTTATTTGCTGTCTAATTTTCACATAATTATTCTGCAGCATGGTGGCAGCAGAATCTAATAGCCGAGGCTTATAGCTAAGCCGATAGTACTCATGTATCTCTTGAGCGGAATAATCAACATCTTCGGATGCTGCTCCAGTAGTGGCATGAACTTTCATAATATGACTAGCAATAAGCTTATCTTAGCTTTACCCTTGGTCGGTCCGCTCACACAGCAACCGTGGAGGAGCTGCTCTGGTAGAGAAGAAAGCATCTAGGAGAAAGTTTGAGCTTGGAGAGGATGGGCATTTTCAAATTCTCATAAATCTTTTCTGCTTATGTTGATTGATTCCTGTCGGAAGTTCCAGCAATAATAGGCCCTGTGACATTTTTTTTTTTTTTTTTTTTTTTTTTTTTGGACCTACATCACTTGGTGGCTTGGGCTGCATCGTAGGATCAACAACCATGGCATATTGTCCATCTCATCAGTATATTATATATATATATCTATATATACATATATATTATTTTCAAAAACTACTTTTCCCAACGTGGATACTCCTCGACTGGCGGGTTGAATTGACACACGGGTTAAGTATTTTTCTCCTTTAAAAATAAAATAAAAATACATATGCGTATATTATATATATATATAAATATATATATACATATATACATATATATTATTTTCAAAAACTACTTTTCCCAACGTGGATACTCCCCGATTGGCGGGTTGAATTGACACACGGGTTAAGTATTGTTCTCCTTTAAAAATAAAATAAAAGTATATATGTGTATATTATATATATATAAATATATATATATATACATATATACATATATATTATTTTCAAAAACTACTTTTCCCAACGTGGATACTCCCCGATTGGCGGGTTGAATTGACACACGGGTTAAGTATTTTTCTCTTTTAAAAATAAAATAAAAATATATATAAGTATATTACATATATATAAATCTATATATACATATATACATATATATTATTTTCAAAAAAACTACTTTTCCCAACGTGGATACTCCCCGACTGGCGGGTTGAATTGACACACGGGTTAAGTGTTTTTTCTCTTTTAAAAATAAAATATATATATGTATATTATATATATATAAATCTATATATACATATATACATATATATTATTTTCAAAAACTACTTTTCCCAACGTGGATACTCCCCGACTGGCGGGTTGAATTGACACACGGGTTAAGTATTTTTCTCTTTTAAAAATAAAATAAAAATATATATATGTATATTACATATATATAAATCTATTTATACATATATACATATATATTATTTTCAAAAAAAAACTACTTTTCCCAACGTGGATACTCCCCGACTGGCGGGTTGAATTGACACGCGGGATAAGTATATTTTCTCCTTTAAAAATAAAATAAAAATAAATATATGTGTATTTTCTAAAATATATCAAAATATACATATATATTCAAAGGCATCCAAAAATCAATTTTTTTTTTTTAAAAAAATGTAGATGACCTGCGGGCATCCAAAAATTAAGATTTGGATTTCTAAAATTATATAGATGTCCCGCGGGCATCCAAAAAAATTAAGATTTTGATTTCTAAAATTGCATAGATGTCCCGCGAGCATCCAAAAATTAAGATTTTGATTTCTAAAATTATATAGATGTCCCACGGGCATCCAAAAATTAATACTTTGGTTTTCTTAAATTATATAGATGTCCCACGGGCATCCAAAAATTAAGATTTTGATTTCTAAAATTACATAGATGTCCTGCGGGCCCAAAAAAAATATATATACATATATTAAAAGACTTTCAAATATATATATATATAATTATGTATTTCTCCCCGAGTAAATACTCTCTAGGAAGTGAGCTAAGTTGATACACAGGTAAATGACCTCTTTGCTCAAACCAAGCCTCAATAGGTCCCAAAATTCTTCAACCCGAGCCTTAATAGGCCCAAAACTTCCAGCAAGCCCAAGACGGCTCAAAAACCTTCTTACAAACCCACTTGGGCTCAAAACCCTCAAAAAAGCCCAAGATAGCTCCAAACTCTCCAAAAAAAAAAAGCCTAAGATGGCTCAAAAATCTCCAATAAGCCAACTCGGCCCCAAAATTCTTCAACCCGAGACTTAATAGGCCTAGAACTTCCAGCAAGCCCAAGATGACTTAAAATCCTTCAACAAGTCCTCTTGAGCCAAAATCCCTCAACAAGCCCAGTTGGGCCTCAACCTCCTCAAATGGTCAAAGTTGACCCAAAAATACTTTTAAAATTCGGTTGAATCCATTTCTTGGTAAAACCACCCAAATATTCAATCCAGAGACTGAATGCGGGAGACACTGGTTTCTTATATAGAAGCTGAAAGCGGGACACGCTGGTCTGCTGTGTAAATCCAGAAGCTAAGAGCACACTTAGTTTGCTGTGTAGGGTCACTGGTGTAGCCGACGGGCCCCTCGCTAGTTCCCAAACCGAGTCATCGCTAGTCGACGGGCTAAGCGTAAACTCACATTTAAGTCATGGCGCGTGACATCGTGTACCTCACATTTAAGTCATGGTGCGTGGCGTCGTGTACCTCACATTTAACTCATGGCGCGTGGCATCGTGTACCTCACATTTAAGTCATGGAGCGTGGCGTCGTGTACCTCACATTTAAGTCATGGCGCGTGGCGTTGTGTACCTCACATTCAAGTCATGACGCGTGGCGTCGTGTACTTCATATTTAAGTCATGGTGCGTGGCGTCATGTACCTCACATTTAAGACATGGCGCGTGGCATCATATACCTCACATTCGAGTCACGGCGCGGGGCGAAGTGTACTCATTTATCTTTATGTTTTTGTTAGACACGATTTTTCGTGCATTTGTAAAGACGTAGAAAGATTTTCTACGCATTTCATCATTATTTCAATAAAAATAAGCATTTTTTATGGACTATTGTATTCAGCTCTTTTAATCAAGGGTTTTCTCGTTAGAGATGTAAAATCAGAATGTGGAACACAATGCTAAATATTTCTTTGATGTACCTTTCGGACTCGGTTAAAGAATTAGATGCTTTAAAATCTTGCTGGGAAACTAGTTAAGCATTTATTTTCAAAGCCGCAGGGAAACAATTTTACCTTTAACCAAGTTATGATTTTTTGCGAGGCCGGAACAGCTAGCGTACCCATACATGAAGGTCTATGTCAGGAATGGAAAGGAAGCATTTGCACATCCAATGTTTATGAAACAATTTTTACGAAAAGGTTTCTATTCCATTGGTAGTTGATCACTCGGTAAGTGTCTCCTATCAAATGGGAAGAAATGCATTTGAATGAAAGGAAAATGTTTACTTGCCAAAGAAAATTGCTTGCTTACTGAGTATTATTACTCAAATGTGTTTTCAAATTGACAAACAGGCTATGGAGCTTACTCATAAAGGATGCTAGGTAGAAATGACCTACAAAATTAATTGCAGTTCTATGTATGCGTCCAAAGAGACAAATGTATGACAATCATTTTAAAGACATGTTTTATGGATATTACAAATATGATTGTATTTATGTGAATTATTTCAATAAAAGAAGATATGAATGATTTTATGATAATATGGATAAGTCCATTATGAATGATGATGAGTATATGTTATGTGATGAAACAAGAAGAAAGAATTTTTTTTTTGGACGAGATCTAATTAAGTACCGACCACGTGATCAGGGCAACAATCCTAACTCACATTTACCAATCGACAAGATCCCAGAGTAAGGCTTCTAGGCACCCCGGTTCGGGGCGCCACAGATAGTGAGGAAGAGAATAATCCTGTATGGTCTGATACTAGTACAATTACCGAGGAACCCACATGGATTTCTCCTAGGCGTAGGCGTTATCATTATTTAATAAGAGGTCCTGGTAGACGATAAATTTTTCTTGTTTTTACAAGCATGTGTATGTATAATTATGAGAATATGACACTATGCTATGATAGGTGATGTGTGTTGGAAACATGTGAAAAATAAGCCAAGGCTATGTTTTGATGATTAATAAATCAACTTGAGTAAGTTTTGGTCACTAACATGTTTGTGGAAATGATTAAAGGTTATAAAAATGAAGAAAATGAAGCATGGCAGGTCAAGTCGATTTCCAAGTCGACTCAGGCATCGACTTAGCCCAAGTCGATCCCCAAATTTGTTCCAGCAGCGACTTCAAAACGTCATTTCCTTCCAGAGTTGAAATTGAGAATGAGAGCTGTCGAAGTCGCATCCCAAGTCGACTCCACATGCGACTTGGGTAAAGTCGCAGACCAAGTCGACTCCGGCATCGACTTCAAACTTAACCTTCTGTCCCGAGTTGAAATCGGGGACGAGAGCTGCCGAAGTCGTATCCCAAGTCGACTTCGCATGCGACTTGGGTGAAGTTATAGACCAAGTTGACTCTAGCTTCGACTTCAGTGCGGAAATTACCGAACGAGTTAACTCAATGATAGATTTGAGTGGAGAAGAAGGTCAAGTCGACTCAAACACTCAACATGGATCAAATGAAGATCAAATGAAGACCAAAGCAAGCAGGGTTGCATGAATCCATCTTGTTGGATCATAAACACATACTCGAACATCTTCTATGCATTCCAAGATTCAAGACTTAAGACATGGAATCAAATGCTTTCAAGATAGAAGAATCATAAAGAGTCTTAAGTAATATAAAATGGTGGAAGAACAACCAAACATCAAAAAATTCAAGCAAGCAAGGCATTTCAAAGAACTTCAAGTTCAACTAGCAAGCTGAAAAAGTGAAGTCGCACCCGAAGTCGACTTCACCTGCGACTTAGGTCAAGTCGAGGACCAAGTCGACCCAGACTGGAACTTGAAGAGGTTGCGGACAGCCGAAGTCACACCCAAAGTCGACTCCATCTGCGACTTGGCACATTAAATGCACGCCACCTACTTTCAAATGTTCGGATTCCCTCAACAATTATATAAGGCATTCAATATGAACGTGGAGGGTAGCTGAGAATTCATTGATTGAGCATAACTCCCATCACTAAGAGCATTAAGTGATCAAGCTAACATATAGAAGAAGAACCTTGCTTTCAAACTGACAAGAGCTGCTTGCTGAATCATTAAGCCTACGCTACAAGTTCTGCTCTGCGCCAAATCTGCCTCTACACATCAGTAACATGTAAAAACTTTCTTTTACTTTTACGTGTTGTATGGAACTTGATTTAGTTTGGGTAACTAAGATCAAGTGTAAGAAAAATAGTGTGTGATTAGAGTGGAACTCGTCACCTACTTGTGCTGTGAATTGTTAATGCCCCTAGAGCTGGAATCTAGAAGAGAGCAGTGGCTCTAGTTGTATTTGTGAAATACATAGTGGAACCCAAGTCACAAGAGGTGTAAGCTTGGAAGAGTGAAGTAGGGAAGGTTGCCCGAACCACTATAAAATCTTGCTTGTTGATTTTTATTTATGCTCTCAGCACTATATTGCTTTCAATTTGATTCTTCATAAAGGGGACTAAATTAATCCGGGGTAAAATTTCTGTTTAAGTTGAAAAATTTTAAATACCCAATTCACCCCTCCCCTCTTGGGTAATTGTCATTTACTCAGGACCAACAAGTGGTATCAGAGCAGGTCTTTGAGTTTTATGAAAGAGATCTTTTGATATGGCATCCTAATCGACTTCCGTTCCCGCATTTGCCGAAGGCCAATCTTTTACTAGGCCACCATTGTTTGATGGGAACAATTTCGGCTATTGGAAGCTACGTATGAAACAACTCATTATGGCTACAGATATGGACTCTTGGATTGCAATCCAAGACGGTGTAACCTTGTTTATTGATGAAAGAGCTTCCAAATGGACCGATGAGGAAGTAAAAACTGTTAAGAGCAACGCTAAAGCTATGAACTCACTGTTTTGTGCTCTTACTGCTTCCGAATATGATAGAGTATCTGCTTGTTTAACTGCAAAAAAAATATGGGATACATTAACATCTATCTATGAAGGAACTTCTCAAGTCCAAGGGACAAGGAGAAATATTTTGATTGGAGAGTTGGAAAGCTTTAGAATGTTAGAATCAGAAAATATTTCTGAAATGTTTGCTAGATTCTCTAAAATTACTAATGTTTTGAAAGGTTTTGGAAAAGCAATCTCCAAATATGAACAGGTCATGAAGATCCTAAGAGCTCTACCGGAATCGTGGACTCCAAAGATTACTGCAATAGAAAAAGTAAAGGACCTGAACACATTGAAGCTAGAAGACCTTATTAGCTCATTAATGTCACATGAGCTAATCAAGAAAAAAAATGAATGATAAGTCTAAAAATTTTCCTTTAATTTTATATTAAATTCACGTTGTTAAATATTAAAATGATAATTAAATGCATGTTTTAAGCGAAATTTATGAAAATCATATTTTTGGTAGAATCTTTAATTTTAATATAAAACGGGTCATTTTTGCAATACTTTGGAAAATATGAAATTATAAAAATAATTAGACAAGCTAAAAGGGATTAAATAGGCTCACTTTGAAATATAGGTAAACTGTTATAAAATCTTAAGATAAAATAAAATAAACTCAAAAAGGGCTCAAAAGTAAATTAAAAAGTATATGTGGGTTTATTAAAATCATTTTAACAGAAAACAAGTATTTAAATTCACAATTTTATTTTCCGCATGTGCACGGCAGCAGTGCAGCGCCGGAGCACCATTTTACGGTGCTCCATCTTCCCCAAAGCAGCTGTTCCCTTTACTTTCAAGAAATCACCGGCAGCGACGAAATAAACCCACCTCTGCATCTTCCCATCTGTTTTAGCCACACCAAATTCTGGCTATTGTACCGCAACATCCATTGCCGTCCTCCATTTCACTGCAGGCAGCCGTGCATTTTCCGGCAACTGTTTCGAAGCAAAAGCAAAAATCCGACGCCCAAATCCCAATCCTTCTCTAAAACAGCAAAATCCCAACCATGAACCAGAAATTTCAGCTGGCCCCAAAATCCAATCAACCGAATGACGACGCGCTTCCATCCATCCAACTAGTTAGCCACGATTATAGCTCCAGAGTTGACCCCGAACTGGCAAATAGTAGCAACCAAACCTGTCTATAAGGAGATGATGCGGCGGCACCTAAATTGCTGTAAGAAGTTCCGACAGTGATTTTGAGAGAACGAAGAGCTCAATCGGAGACATTGGCCATGGTTCTAGACCTGGTCCCGGTAATGGACTGAATACAAGAGGCTGCTTGGATCACCGCGGTAGTGCTCGTAGCAAAGCAGATGCTTGGTTGCAGAAAATCCAGAAGCACGCCTCAGGAGGCAACCGAGCCGAAGACCGCACCGGCTCACCGCGTGAGCACGAACGGCTCGTATGCCACCGCCTTCACCAGCTTCTACTACAGCGCTGTCGCCATGGACGACGGCGGCTGGGCCTGCGTAGGATTACCAGGAGGTGGGTGCGCAGGGATGGAATCCGTGCTAGTATGCTTCGGCTCGTCTGCGGGAGCTGTCGACGCTGCTACGGTTTCTTTTTGCTTGCCCGGTTCGGCGAGGTGGCTTGGCGATGAAGGAAGATGGAAAACATACCAGCCAAAGCAGAAGATATCCAAGGCAAATGGCAGCAACAGTGACACACGCTAAAATCCCACATCGGATTCGACAATCAAGGGAGGGCCCCTCCCACAACTATAAAATGCCTCCACTCATCCCAAGACAAAACCCCATACCCCACACACAACCCCTTGGGTGGGACCCCTAGCAAGGAGGTGGGGCCAAGCAATAACAATTCCATTACGTGGAGATTCGCTTTTTACGGGTGATGTGAATTTTATTTTGCATTATAGTTGGTAGTACTTCGTAGTTGTTAATTTTCAATTTGTAGTTTTAATTTTTAGATTAGATTTACTGCTTTATTTTATGCTTTGTAATTTTTAGATTAAATTTAATGTAATTCTCTTTCCTGCTTTAATAGTTAAATTTCATAGCTTTTATTGCTTTCTTATAATAGTTTTAATTAAGTTGTTAGTTAATTATAATTTCTCTTAGCTTCTTGTCTCCCTTTCTTGTCTCTCCAATTTCTTCTATTTTCATTTCTTTTCTCTCCAATTTCTTCTATTTTCATTTCTTTTCTCTCTTGTCTTTTTCTCTTGTCTCTCTCTCTCCTCTCTCTTAATTTCTTTCCTTTCTCTTTCTCTCTCTTCTCTCTTATCTATCTAATTTCTTCTTCTTCTCTCTCTCTAACGTCTCTCTCTCCTCTCTCTTAATTTCTTTCCTTTTCTCTCTCTCTTCTCTTTCTCTCTCTCCTCCTTCTCTCTTCTCTCTTTCTCTCTCTTCTCTCTTATCTATCTAATTTCTTCTTCTCTCTCTCTAACGTCTCTCTCTCTCTTCTTTCTCTCTCTAATTTCTTTTAATTTCTCTTTTCTTTTCTCTCTCCAAAGTCTCTCTTCTTTCTCTCCCTTCTCTCTTCTCTCTTTCTTTTTCTCTCTCTTCTCTATACCTTCTTTTTCTCTTAAAAATAATTCAAAACTACATCGCCTCTCAGTGGATTCGACCCGACTCACCGTTATTCTACACTATCACTCGCATAGTGGTAGCTTTAATGTGTTTCGGTTAATTTTAATTAAACTGGTGATCACAGTGCTCTTAACGACAAGCACTTGGTGCGCATCAATGAAGATCACCACAAAGGAAAGAGAGCAATTGCACTAAAAGTCACCCATAACTCGGATGAGTCCACCTCCTCATCTCAAAACGATGATGAAGACATTGCTCTACTTACAAGCAAATTTTGAAAATTTGTGAGAAAAGAAAAGAACTTCAAAGATTTCAAAGAGAGACCACGAAAAGAGAAGAAGAAGGAGACTACAAAGTGTTATAGATGCGGCGGTATGAGACATATGAAAGCTCAATGTCCTACACCGAAAGAAAGATCAAAGGATCATCGAGAAAGGAAGGAAAGATATGAAAGCTGAAAATTCCAAAGGTCTAAGGGAAGAGGAATGTACGTGAATGAAGAAACTTCATCAACAAGTAGCTCCTCAACCGATGATTTTGAAGCAGCAAATTGTGCAAGAATTTGTTGCATGGCTCGAATTGAACATGAAGAAGCTTTGAACACAACGGAAGTTTTGGAAAAGCAAACCACCTCAACAAAATGTACAAGTAATGAAGAGGTAACTTCCAAATTTTGTCATTCTCAATCTACTTAGTCTTCTATTCAAGAATGTCTCAAATGTGCTGCATTAGAGAAATTACAACATGCATATGATTCATTATATGAGGAAATTAAAAAACTAGGAAACAAGTTATCTTTAAAAAGACAACAATGCAATTCCATCATTGTTGTAAATGGAAAACTAGCTGAAAGTACAACAAAACTGAAAGAAGAAAAAGAACTACTATTGAAAGAAGTGGAAAAATTGAAAAAGGAGAATGAATCCTTAAATGAATCATTAACAAAGTTCTCTAATCCAGGAGAAAGTGTGAAGATGTTTCTGAACATGACCTCTCAAAACAATAAAAGAGGTCTTGGATACTCCACATTTGAGCAAGGAGAAAGTAGCAAATTAAGTGTGCCAAAACTTGAAAAAAATCAAGCTAAAACTGCACCTATTTACAAACCCAAAGGGAAACATATTATTTGGACTAAAAGGCCAACTTTTGAACCTACATATTTGAAGGCCTACTCCTAGATTACCAATGGCTTGCAACTTTTGCAATAAGATGGGTCAAGAATAGAACAACAAAGATTAAATCAGTTTACTAACCCAAATGGACCCATAAAATGGGTACCAAAGAGATAAGATTTATTTGCTTATTTTTCAGGTATGTTTCAAGGCAAAGGAAGCAACGTTTGGTTCATGGATAGTGGTTGCTCAAGGCATATGACTGGAGAAAGAAGTCTATTTCACAAGCTCAAGCCTTGCAACGATGGAACTGTTGCCTTTGGAAACAACGAGAAAGGTAAAATTAAAGGTAAAGGAAACATTTATAGTATTTCAAATGCATGTATGAAAGATGTATTATTTGTTGAAGGACTCAAGCACAATTTAATGAGTATTAGCCAATTATGTGACAAAGGATACAAGGTTGTGTTTGAATCATCTATATGCAATGTATTTGATGGAGAACATATCATGTTTAGTGAAAAAAGACATGAAAATGTATATTTAGTTTCACTTGATGAACTAGATGGTCAATGTCTAATGGTCATTGACAATGATCCATGGGTTTGGCATAAGAGGCTTGGGCATATAAACATGACAAATATAAAGACCCTATGGAATTGAAATATGACAAAGATAAAATTTGTAAGGCATGTTAATTGTCAAAACAACCTAAAATGCCCTTCTCTACCAAAAAGGAGATTTCCACCACTAGGCCACTTGAATTGCTATACATGGATTTATATGGGTCATCCGACATTTTAACCATTGGTAGAAAGAAGTATGTGTTTGTAATAGTTGATGACTTTTCAAGATTCACATGGGTAATTCTCTTAGCTAGCAAAGATGAAGCCTTCTCTATATTTGCAACTTTTGTAAACTTGGTGCAAAATGAAAAATAAAGTACTATTATGACCATTAGAAGTGATCATGGTGGTGAGTTTGAAAATAAACGATTCATAAAATTATGTAATGAAAAAGAAATTCACCACACATTTTTCGCACCAAGAACTCCACAAAAAAATGGAGTGGTTGAAAGAAAAAAATAGAACCATACAAGAGATGGCTAGAACAATGCTAAATGAGAGTAAATTATCTAAGAAATTTTGGGGTGAAGCCGTAAGTACAGCTTGTCATGTGTTAAACAGAGTTACCATTAGAGCAATCTTGAAGAAGACCCCATATGAGCTATGAAAAGGTAGAAAACCAAATATTTCATATTTTCATGCCTTTGATGCACATGCAATGTTTTGAACAATAGTAAAACCAACTTGGGAAAACTAGATGCTAAGAGTGATGAGACAATATTCCTTGGTTACTCATCAAATAGCAAAGCATATAGAGTCTTCAATAAAAGGAACCAAGTTGTAGAAGAGTCAATACATGTTGTTTTTGATGAATTTAATCCATGCTCCAAAAGAAAAGATGATGTAAGTGATGCAGATGATGTCACAAGTAATCTTGAAAAAATGTATGCGGAAAAGCAAGAAGAATCCACTGAAGAAAAGGTAAGTTAAGGTAATAATTCTTATAAACCTCTAACTGATTTAAAGTTCAAAAATGCCCATCCAATTGAGCAAGTTCTAGGGAATGTCTATGAAGGTGTAAAGACTAGAAGGTCAAAATAAAATATTTGTGGACAATACGCCTTTGTATCCAAAATTTAACCATCTGCTATTGACCAAGCTCTTGATGATGAAAACTGGATCATAGCAATGCAAGAGGAATTAAATCAATTTGAAAGAAACCAAGTTTGGTATCTTGTTCCAAGACCAAAAGACTGTATTGTCATTAAAACAAAATGGATCTTTAGGAACAAATTAGATGAAAGTGGACTTGTGGTGAGAAACAAAGCTAGACTCGTGGCAAAAGGATACTCACAAGAAGAAGGAATAGACTTTAAGGAATCCTATGCTCCGGTTGCTAGATTAGAAGTCATTCGCATCTTACTAGCTTTTGCATCTCACATGAACTTCAAGTTGTTTCAAATGGATGTTAAAAGTGCATTTTCGAATGGGTATATAAATGAAGAGGTGTATGTTGAACAACCACCTGGATTTGAGGAAAAAGATCAATCTAAATTTGTATACAAATTAACCAAGGCATTATATGGATTAAAACAAGTTCCAAGGGCTTGGTATGAAAGATTAAGCAAATTTTTGATTGAGCATGACTTTCAAAAGGGAAAGGTAGACACCACTTTGTTTATCAAGTATAAAGAAAGAGACATTTTGATTATTCAAATTTATGTAGATGACATTATTTTTGGTGCTACTAATGAGATTCTTTGTCAAGAATCTTCTGAGCTTATGCAGAAAGAATTTGAAATGAGTATGATGGGGGAGCTAAACTTCTTCCTTGGACTACAAATTAAGCAACTAAGTGAAAGGATCTTCATAAACCAGTCCAAGTATATCAAAGAAATGTTGAAGAAATTTGGTATGGAAAATAACAAAGGGGCAAACACGCCTATGAGCTCAACCATTAAAATTGACAAAAATGAGAAAGGCAAACCAGTTGATTTAAAATTATATAGAAGCATGATAGGCTCTTTATTATATTTAACTGCTTCTAGACCCGATATACCGTTTAGTGTTTGCATGTGTTCTAGATTTCAATCTTGTCCAAAAGAATCACACTTGGTAGCTATAAAAAGAATTTTCAAATATTTAGTAGATACTACCAACATAGGACTTTGGTATCCAAAGGGCTCTAATTTTGATCTAATCGACTACTCGGATGCGGATTTTGCCGGTTACAAGGTAGATAGAAAAAGCACTAGTGGAACATGTTAGTTTCTTGGGAACATGTTGGTTTCATGGTTTTCAAGAAAACAAACTAGTGTTGCTCTATTCACCGCGGAAGCCGAATATATTGCCGTCGGGAGCTGTTGTGCCCAATTGCTTTGGATGAAACAGCAACTTAGGGATTATGACATGAATTTTAATGATATACCTATCAAATGTGATAATACTAGTGCAATATGTTTAACTAAAAATCCAGTATTGCATTCTAGGACCAAGCACATAGACCTTAGACATCATTTTATCAGAGAACATGTAGAAAATCATGATATATGTTTAGAATATGTAAGAACAGAAGATCAAATTGCAGATATATTCACCAAACCTCAAGCAAAAGAATCATTTTATAAAATTAGAAATGATATGGGAATGCTTGAATTAACTTAGAAAAGCACAAGCTGAGGGGGAGCACAGGTTCAGGGGGAGCAGCCCCGCCATTCTCAAAGGATTAACCCGCTCCATCTCTATTTTTTGATCGATTGACAAAAAGGGGGAGAAGAGATCGGGATTTGAGTCTCGGTCTTAAATGTTTGTATGAATGATGTTTGTATGAATGATTTTAACTTGTGATATATTGGAAGTGAAATATGTATGTTAAACTCATATTTTTAACTTGTGATTTATTGGAAATGAAAATGTTAAATTTCAAAATGCACAAATAATATGTTTTAAAGACATTGAAATGTATACACTTAAATCAGTTTTGTCAATCATCAAAAAGGGGGAGATTGTTAGAAACATGTGGAAAATAAGCCAAGTCTATGTTTTGATGATTAACAAATCAAGTTGAGTAAGTTTTGGTCACTAATATGTTTGTGGAAATGATTAAAGGTTATAAAAATGAAGAAAATGAAGCATGGCAGGTCAAGTCGATTTCCAAGTCGACTCAGGCATCGACTTAGGCCAAGTTGATCCCCAAGTCGACTCCAGCAATGACTTCAAAACGTCATTTCCTTCCAGAGTTGAAATCGAGAATGAGAGCTGTGGAAGTCGCATCCCAAGTCAACTCCGCATGTGACTTGGGTGAAGTCGCAGACCAAGTCGACTTCGGCATCGACTTCATACTTAACCTTCTGTCCAGAGTTGAAATCGGGGACAAGAGCTGCCGAAGTCGTATCCCAAGTCGACTCTAGCTTCGACTTCAGTGCGGAAATTGCCGAACGAGTTAACTAAATGATAGATTTGAGTGGAGAAGAAGGTCAAATCGACTTAAACACTCAACATGGATCAAATGAAGATCAAATGAAGACCAAAGCAAGCAGGGTTGCATGAATCCACCATGTTGGATCATAAACACATACTCGAACATCTTCTATGCATTCTAAGATTCAAGACTCAAGACATGGAATCAAATGCTTTCAAGATAGAAGAATCATAAAGAGTCTTAAGTAATATAAAATGGTAGAAGAACAACCAAACATAAAGAAATTCAAGTAAGCAAGGCATTCCAAAGAACTTCAAGTTCAACTAGCAAACTGAAGAAGTGAAGTCGCACCCGAAGTCGACTTCACCTACGACTTAGGTCAAGTCGAGGGCCAAGTCGACCCAGATTGGAACTTGAAGAAGCTACAGATAGCTGAAATCGCACCCGAAGTCGACTCCATCTGCGACTTGGGCGAAGTCGCACCCGAAGTCGACTCCACCTGCGACTTGGGTCGCAACGGTCAGAAATTCTTCGAACATTGGCGCATTAATGCCCGCCACCTACTTTCAAACGTTCGGATTCCCTCAACAATTATATAAGGCATTCAATATGAACGTGGAGGGTAGCTGAGAATTCATTGATTGAGCATAACTTTCATCACTAAGAGCATTAAGTGATCAAGCCAACATATAGAAGAAGAACCTTGCTTTCAAACTGTCAAGAGCTGCTTGCTGAATCATTAAGCCTACGCTACAAGTTCTTCTCTGTGCCAAATCTGCCTCTACACATCAGTAACATGTAGAAACTTTCTTTTACTTTTACTTGTTGTATTGAATTTGATTTAGTTTGGTTAACTAAGATCAAGCATAAGCAAAGTAGTGTGTGATTGGAGTGGAACTCGTCACCTACTTATGCTGTGAATTGTTAATGCCCCCTAGAGCTGGAATCTAGAAGCGTGCAGTGGCTCTAGTTGTATTTATGAAATACATAGTGAAACCCAAGTCACAAGAGGTGTGAGCTTGGAAGAGTGGAGTAGGGAAGGTTGCCCGAACCACTATAAAATCTTACTTGTTGATTTTTATTTCTGCTCTCAGCACTATATTGTTTTCCATTTGATTCTTCATAAAGGGGACTAAATTAATCTGGGGTAAAATTTCTGTTTAAGTTGAAAAATTTAAAATACCCAATTCACCCCTCTCCTCTTGGGTAATTGCCATTAACTTAGGACCAACAATGTGTATATATGTGTTTTATATTACACTATGTTGAAATTGTGGTTTGTGAATGGAAAGTTTGTTGATATAAATGATGTTAATAGTTATGTTGATATAATTAAGAATTTTAAATATGCGAAATGAATGAATGACTATGGCTATTTATGATAGATGATATGATATGATTTGGCTATTAATCATATGATGTTGAAATGCGTATATGATGATCTAACATTAACTATGAATGAAAGTCATGTGCTTTTATATATTCAGAAAAGCACGATGGTGGAAACAAGATCAGGAGTAAGAACAAATAAAGGAAAGAAAATTGCTACAGAAGTCCCCAGCCAACATGAGGTTGGTGAGACTAATGGCAGACCCAAAAGGCCTGGACCAGAACTAAATAGAGAAAATCTTAGAACTCATCAAAGACAAGAGAATATAAGCCCAGAAAGGGATGTAGAAGAAGAACATGAGTCAAGATAGACCAGACACATAAAGGAGATAGTGGCTGCGATAGTAAAATAAGCAATGCAGCAAGCTACTCGTGATTGGGCAGCACAAACTGCAGATATTATCCAAGGTTTATGGGAAAGGACCCAGCAGGCCCAGTTGGGAAGTACTGAAAGAGAAGAACCATTTCGACGGCTGGCCCGACTCCCACACTAGCACCAATAAGAGATGAAAATCAATTAATGGAGGCTGATAGAAGGGCAATTAATGTATTCCTAGCCCGGCGACCCCCAAAGTTTTCAAGAGAATCTGACCCTGTACAGGCAGAACAGTGGATAACGGAGATGTGGCGCCCCCAACCCGAGTGACACATCCTGAGCCTTACCTCGGGATCGTTATTAACTGGTAAACATTATCAGAATTGTTGCCCTATCACACGACGGGATTTAATGGATATTTATCCATCTAACAATTATTCCTTAAGCATTAATTGTTATGCTATTTTCCATCAAGTATTCATTTAAGTCATCTTTGTCTTGATAAACACATTTTTATATCATATATAAATGTAGAAATTCATTTCATGCTCATCATCCATTGACATTTGTTCATAAAACATAAGTCTTAACATAAATCACATATGTTCATCAAAATAACAAACTTCAAGTCATTACACAGCCATTCGCCATAAGCGACGCATAAAAGATATCATCAAGTTCTACATTCTTTCCATGCCCAAAATTTTCTCCTTTGTCCTCTTCATTCCTTCACCTATTTATGGGTTTGGAAAAAAAAGACGTGAGTTAAAAACTTAATAAGTAAGCTATATATCTTACAGACAATTTATTTGAAGGCATCATCATTTTAAAAGCATTTCTCGCTATTTAGTAGGAGACACTTAGCATGTGATCAACTACCTGCGGAGCAGAAACTTTTTTCATTTAAAACATCTTGGAAAGCTACATTATACCCTCTCGAGGGTATATCATGACAATGCAATGCAATGCATGACATCATAGGATGGAAACTAGCTAGGCAAACATCTGTCTCTGTCTCCTCCCATCTCAAGGAGGGCGGCGCCAACCCTTGGCCTCTTTTAGCGACTTAGCCACACCAAAGGAGGACAATCGGTCCACTTACACGTTTCAAGTGGACCTAATGCTTAGTGCACATTAAACATCCTTGACATGATAGCATGATTTTTCTTTCATGAATTCATAAAACAGTATTTTTCATACACATTTAATAAAGCAATATGCAAATCAGTTAGCAAATAAAAAGATCATTTTAACACATATTGAACTAAGGAATGACCACCCTTAAATACCCTAGAAATAAATTCAAATATCATTTGCTAAACCAATGGAAACAGTTAGAATATCATTTTCAATTATTTTAGAATAATTTAAGAAATAAAAATCATTTAGAAATTTTGCTTGCTTACCTTGGTCACGTGAGCTTTCCAGATCAACTTTTTCTTTGCCTTTGCCTATACATGTAAGAATGACATAGCATTCATATAGTTTTCCATTTTCTTGTATTCAACTTAGTTTTTCAACCCATTTTTATTAACATTCACAACCTACTTGAATTCCAAGTCGGGTGTTCATGCACAATATAACTTATTCATTATACCATTTATTACACCATATGTTCAATTTCCATATTTAGGGCAATATTCACATATATCATAATACTTTCATTAATCATTCATTCGACACCATATGGAGGTTTATTACTTCCATTTATTATTTTTCACATATTTTTCACAATTTACACATTGTGCTCATTCTGAAGCACTTAGTTGACATCCTAAACATCATATATTAATTTCGAATTTTGGGATTATCAAAACAGAAACATAATGCATGTATTTCAATCATATTTTTATGCATTTTTTCATTTTAACAATTCACATAAATTATTTATCATTTTCTCATGTCTATCTCTCCATACATGTCCATTTCACTACACATAAATCATGTGTTTCTTAAAATTTTTTAAATCAGCAATTTTCCTTCTAATTCAGCGTGATTATACACCTTAATTAACACTTCACTTAGTGTATTTTATGGAATTTTAATCCACTAATCATAGAGTTTCAGAACAGCAACCTTGAGAGTCGTTTTATACACTTTCAATGTCCCCTTTTGTGGCGCCCCCAACCGAGCGTCACATCCTGAGTCTTACCTCAACATCGTTATTAACTGGTAAACATGATTAGGATTGTTGCCCTATCACATGGTGGGATTTAACGGATATTTATCCAATTATTTACAGTTCCTTAATAATGTATTTTGAAAATATTTTTCCTCAAATGCCCATACAAGTCATCTTTGACCTAATACACACATTTCATTTCAGATATAATCATAAAATTTCATAACATGCCTATCATCCATAATTCACATGTTCATAAAATACAAATCATCACATAGATCATAAAATGTTAAGTCACATTACATTCTGTTATCCACAAGCAACACATATTAAAATTCATAAGATCTTCACATTCTTCATGCTTAGTTCATGCTCCTTGTCTCTTTCATTCCTTCACCTGTCTATGGGTTTAGAAAACAAAACGTGAGTTGTACACTCAATAAGCAAGCTTTATACATATTTTCAGGCAAATCAATTCGAAAGCAACATTTTTCAAAAACGTTCCTCTCCATTTAGTAGAGACACTAATCAAGTGATCAACTACCTGTGGATCAAAAACCTTTTATTTACAATCATCGTGGAAAGCAACATTATACCCCCTTGGGGATATATCATGACAATGAGATGTATGCATTATGATCTCTTAGGATGGAAGCTAGCTAGGCGACCAACCGTCTTCATCTTCTCCTATCTAGGGAGGCGCCACCGACCCTTGGCCTATCTTAGCGACTCGGCCACACTAAAGGGGGACAATCGGTCCGCTTATACCTTTAAGGTGGACCTCATGCTTTGTGCACATGAACTTATCCATGACATGCTAGCATGATTTTCCTAGCATAATTTCATAAAGCATTATTTTTCATGTTTAACAAAATAGTTATATAAATCAGTTATCAATACTTAAAGAACTTAGAAATAAATTTCAAATATCATTTGCTAAACCAATAAAAGCAGTTAAAACATCATTCACAATTATTTAAGAATAATTTAAGAAAAAAAATCATTTAGAAAATTTGGCTTGCTTACCTTGTTCACGTGAGCTTTCCAGGTCAACTTTTTCTTTTCCTTTGCCTATACATGGTAGAATGACATAGCATTCATGTAAATTCCATCTCAATGGTCTTGATTTGCTACTTTTAATCATGAATTTATAATCTAATTTAATGCACATTTATCCACATTAATCCACAACTGACTTTGGCATATATTTTATTTGAAAAATTAACACAAAATCCAAATTGGAGGCTGTTTGGACGTCCCTTACATGCCACATGTGTTATGCTACTTTATGCTCCTTAATTCAGCATTTATTTATGAGATAATTTTTGAGATTTTTCATTTTTAATAATTCATAAAATACCCTACAATTAACCTCCTTTTGACACTTCAATTTCGTCTTTATTCATTTGATTATTTTACTCATTTTTAACATAAATGCTTAGCACTTTTTGGTGTAAAAAGTCAAAAGAATTGATCCCAATTTTGTGCAAGCCTAATCCCATCATCATTTGCATGATAAAATCCTTTCATAACCCTGATCTCATAATTTTAACCGTCCATTTCAAATTTCACCTCAATCCGACTTTTCTAACTCAAGTTATGATCGTTTTAAATTTTGAACGGTGATGATCAATTATCATCAAAATTTTCAAAATATAATTTTCCCATGTGATTAAGCACGAAATTATGTGCGTCCCCCTCAATTTTCATCTTAATCCGCCTTAAGGTCATCAAGTTATGAATTTTCCAATATTTTCCAACTTGGCTCTATAATTAGTCTCTTAATCTCCATTAACCACATTATAGAATTTAACTAATTTTTCATGGCACACTAATGCTTATCCATCTTCATTATATTACTTCAATCATATTAATCGACATTGACTTAAAATGATAAATTTAAGTAGCATTCATAGCCCCTGACCTAATTGCAACAAGTCATAAATATTGCAAATAATCCATTTATAAATAAATCAATCATACGTAAATCATTCAAATGCATATACATGATTCCTATTTTGGTCAGGGTTTCACAATTCTGCCCCCTTTATAACAGGTTTTGTCCTGAAACCGTCTATTCTTTAAACAACTAGGGGTATTTTCTTTCTACTTCTTCCCTTAGTTCCCATGTAGCTTCGCTTTCGGAATATCTGTTCCATTGAACGTTTACGTACTCGATCTCTCTATTCTGAAGCTTCTGTACCTTATGATCAAAGATTCTAATTGGTCTTTCCTCATAGTTCAGATGATCTTGGATCAGTAGGTTTTCTACTACTAGTACATGGGTTGGATCTGAAATATATTTCTTGAGCATGAAAATATGAAAAACATTATGTACTAAGGCTAGTGTCGGAGGTAAAGCTATCCTATAAGCCAACTTTCCAATTTTCTCTAACACTTCAAATGGTCCAATATACATGGGATTCAACTTACCCCTTTTTTCAAATCTTGTAACTCCCTTGAATGGCGTGACCTTTATAAACACATGTTCGCCAACTTGGATATTCAAATCCTTTCTTTTGCAATCTGTGTAACTCTTTTACCGACTCTGGGCTGTGAGTATACACTGGCGAATAACTTGTACTTTATCTGCCATTCGTTGAGACAAGTCTGGGGCTAGCTTCTTTTCTCCAACTTCATCCCAGTTCAATGGTGTTCTACATCGTCGTCCATACAATGCTTCAAATGAAGCCATTTGAATAGTAGCCTGATAGCTGTTATTGTATGCAAACTCAGCTATAGGTACATATTCATCCCATGAACCACCAAACTCCGACGTACACATATGGAGCATGTCCTCGATAATCTGATTTACTCGCTCCGTTTGTCCATTTGTTTAGGGATGAAAAGTTGTACTAAACTTGAGTTGGATGCCAAGGGTTTTGTGCAAACTTTTCCAAAATTGAGATGTGAACGTCATGTCTCGATCGAAAACTATTGACTTAGGCACACCATGAAGTCGTACTATTTCCTTATAGTAGACTTTGGCTAATCTTTCTGCGGTGTATGTTCTCTTTATGGGAATAAAGTGCGCAACTTTAAACAATCGATCTACAATTACCCATATAGAGTCATTCCTAGCCTGAGTCTTGGGTAATCCTTCAATAAAATTCATGGTAATATCATCTCATTTCCATTCGAGAACTTCTAAGGATTGTAATTTCCCAAATACTCGTTGGTGATCAGCTTTCACCCTTTGGCATGTTAAGCACTTAGCTACATATTTAGCAATCTCCCTTTTCATATTATTCCACCAATATGCTTTCTTAAGATCTTGATACATCTTGGTGCTTCCTGGATGAATGGAAAATGACAAAAAATGTGCCTCTTTAAGAGTCTGCTCCTTCAACTTGGCTATATTAGGTATGCAAATGCGGCCTTTATACTGATACATACCTTGTTAATCAACAATAAATTCAGTCAACCCCTTTTTCTTTATCTTTTCCACATGAGCATGTAGGTCTGTATCCTTTTGCTGTGCAGTCCTGATCTGTTCAAATAGTGAAGATTGTATGCTCATTTGTGATAATCTTGTTTGAACTCCAGGTGGACATACAATCAATTCTAACTGTCTTATTTCCTGAAGCAACCCTTCCTGCGTTGTGATAAGGTGCGGTATGCTGACATTTCTGCTCAATGCATCGGCTACTACGTTTGCCTTACCTGGATGGTATAGTATCTCCAAATCATGATCTTTTAATAACTCGAGTCATCTCCTTTGCCTCATGTTCAACTCCTTTTGAGTGAAAATATACTTAAGGCTCTTGTGATCTGTATAAATTTCACACCTAGTACCATACAGGTAATGTCTCCATATTTTCAATGCAAACGCCACTACTGCTAATTCTAAATCATGAGTGGGGTAGCTTACCACATTGGGTTTTAACTGTCGTGAAGCATAAGCTATCACCTTCCCTCTCTGCATTAGCACACACCCTAAACCCTTTCTTGATGCGTCATAATAGACCAAAAAACCCTCATTTCCTTCGGGTAGGGTTAGGATAGGTGTTTCTACTAACCGTTGCTTTAACTCCTGAAAACTGTTCTCGCATTCTTTAGACCATATGTACCTGACTCCTTTACGAGTCAATTTAGTTAATGGAGCTGATAGTTGTGAGAATCCTTCAACACACCTCCTGTAATACCCTGCCAATCCAAGAAAGCTTCGGATTTCTATAACGGTCGTTGGCCTTTGCCATTTCAAAATTGCCTCAATCTTCTGATGATCAACCTGAATACCTTTTTATGATATTATATGACCTAGAAATCCTACTTGTTTCAACCAAAATTCACATTTCTTTAACTTGGCATATAATTTTTCTTTTTTCTGCCTTTCCAGTACCTTTCACAAATGAAGCTCATGTTCTTTCTCTGTTTTGGAATAAATCAGGACATCGTCGATAAATACCACCACAAATTAATCCAGATAGTCCTAAAATACCCTATTCATCATATCCATAAATACAGCAGGGGAATTAGTAAGCCTGAAAGGCATCACTAAAAACTCATAATGTCCATAGCTAGTTTGAAAAATTATTTTGTGAACATCAGTAGGACATATTCTCAACTGATGATACCCTGACTGTAAATCAATTTTAGAAAAAGTTGTAGCTCCTTGCAACTGATCGAACAAATCATCAGTCCGGGGCAATGGATATTTATTTTTCACATGACCTTATTTAATTCTCTGTAATCAATACACAGCCTCAAACTTCCATCCTTTTTCCTCACAAACAATACTGGAGCTCTCCAGGGTGATACACTGAGTTTGATAAAACCTTTGTTTAGTAGCTCCTGTATTTGAGTTCTCAACTCATTCATTTCAGTCGGTGCCATTCTATATGGAGTCTTGGATATCGGAGCTATACCTAGTATCATGTCTATAGTCATATCCATTTCTCTTTGTGGAGGTAATGTGGTTAATTTTTTTGGAAATACATCAGAAAATTCTCTAACCATAGGAATTTGATTTATTTCTACCTCTGTACCTTTCTCCACATTAACTGATACCAGATAAGCTTGGCACCTTTGGAGGATCATTTTGACCGCTTTCATGGATGATATTGTTCGCAATCTCACCGCAAGTGCACGGGTCGTAGATTGTAGTATATAAATTATCGATCCTTAGGGAATTCTGGACTATAAAATTTTTCTTTTAAATGCTTTCGTGTCGGATATGGAGATAATATAACAAATAAAATAGAAAAGTGGGGAGGAAATGCAGTAAATAAAAAGGAAAGAAAATAAATAAAATTGGAAGAATTGCAAATTAAAAATGAGGAGAGAGAGCGAGAGTGCAAATACCTAGGTGTTGGTCCCGAGTTAATGGCAAAACCCAAGAGGGGAGGGGTGAATTGGGTTCTTAAAAATTTTCTTTGGTAACTTAAAAACTTAACTCCTTGAAAGTTTAATCCCTTGGTAGAAGAAATGAAGTTGAAAGCAATTGTAATGTAGAGAGCAGAAATATAAATAAAACACACAAGATTTTTATAGTGGTTCGGGCAACCTCGCTACTCCACTCTTCCAAGCTCACACTCCTTGTGACTTGGGTTCCACTATTGTATTCTTCAAATACAATTAGAGCCACTGCTCTCTTTTAGATTCCAGCTCTAGGGGGCCTTAACAAATCTCAGCACAAGTAAGTGATGAGTTCCACTCCAATCACACACTACTTTGCTTTCACTTGATCTTAGTTCCTCAAACTAAATCAAGTTCAATACAAACAAAGAAATAATAAAAGAAGTCTACACTTTACAGATGTGTAGAAGCAATTTGGCGCAGTGAAGAACTCGTAGTATTGGCTTTGAAGATTCAGAAGTTGGGCTCTTGCAGTTTGAAGCAAAGTTTTTCTTCTTTGAGTGGCTTGATCTCTTTAAAGCTCTTGTAGATGGGAGTTAAGCACACTTAATGATTCTCAGCTACTTCCCTCGTCCACAATGAATGCCTTTTATAATTTTGGAGGGAATCCGAACGTTTGAGGGTAGGTGGCGCGCATTAAATGCGCCAACGTTCGAAAATTATCCGACCGTTGCGACCCAAGTCGCAGGCGGAGTCGACTTCGGATGCGACTTCGCCCAAGTCGCAGATGGAGTCGACTTCGGGTGCGACTTCGCCTTCTGTTCGTGACTTCAAGTTCCAAGTCGGGTCGACTTGGGCATCGACTTGACCCAAGTCGCAAGTGGAGTCGACTTCGGTGTGCGACTTCACTTCGGCAGGAAGCTAGATGATCTTGAATACTTGGAATGCTTGGTTCCTTCATTTCCTTTTGGATCATTATCTTCTTCTTAGCTTGCTTGGCTTCTTTCTTTGATCATTTTATTCTGGAATGGCTTCACATATTTGTAGTCTTCTTGAAGAACTTGTTTTTGATTCATCCTTCTTGCTTTCGATACTAGTCTTCATGTCTTGAGTTTCTTCACCTCAAAATGTACATGAAGCTTTTCTTTGGACTTGATAAACTTGATTTTGATAATGAGCTTGTATCCTTGATTTGGTCTTGAGAGATCTTAAGTTGATCTTGGAAATGAGCTTGAATCTGTATTTTGGACTTTGAAGAACGTCAAGTCGAATTCGGGGTCGACTTCGTCTGCGACTTCGCCCAAGTCGCAACTGGAGTCGACTTCGACTGCGACTTCGGTATACTTCTGTCCCAAATTCAACTCTGGACGGTTTTTCCCGTCTGAAGTCGATGCTGGAGTCGACTTCGTTTGCGACTTGGCTTCCCAAGTCGCAAGTGGAGTCGACTTGTCCTGCGACTTCACCTGCTCTTCTTCCCGTTTCAACTCTGGATGGATTTAGCTCTTTGAAGTCGATCTTGGAGTCGACTTGGGGTACGACTTGGCCTTCCATACTTTATTTTCTTCAAATGTATATTCCTCAAACATTTCCACAAATGTGTTAGTAGCCAAGACTTACTCAAATTGATTTGTTAATCATCAAAACATAGATTTAGCTTGTTTTCCACATATTTCCAACAATCTCCCCCTTTTTGATGATTGACAAAACCGATTTGAGCGTATACCTTTCAATTGCTCAAAAAATAACATGCTCATTTTGTATTGTGAAATTTTATCATTCTTATGCTCATGCAAACTTTTAAGTTGAAAACATTCAACATTCAACAAACAAATCCTATTCTTCTCCCCAACCATATCTCAAATCCTACTCTTCTCCTCCTTTTTGTCAATATATCAAAAGTTTAATTAAGAGAAGTAAGAGATAGGTGGGTTTGCTCCCCCTAAACATGTGCTCACCCTCAGATTGTGCTAGGTTAAATCAATCATTCCCATGTCATTTCTAATCTTATAAAATGCTTCTTTTGCTAGGGGCTTTGTGAATATATCTGCAATTTGATCCTCAGTTCTTACATATATTAGACATATATCATGATTTTCCACATGTTCTCTAATAAAATGATGTCTAAGGTCTATATGTTTGGTCCTAGAATGCAATACAGGATTTTTAGTTAAACATATGGCACTAGTATTATCACATTTAATGGGTATATCTTTAAAATCCATGTCATAGTCCCTAAGTTGTTGTTTCATCCAAAGTAATTGGGCACAACAGCTCCCGGCGGCAATGTATTCGGCTTCCGCCGTAGATAGAGCAACACTAGTTTGTTTTCTTGAAAACCATGAAACCAACATGTTCCCAAAAAATTGACATGTTTCACTAGTGCTTTTTCTATCTACTTTGTAACCGGCAAAATCCGCATCCGAGTAGCCGATTAGATCAAAATTAGAGCCCTTTGGATACCAAAGTCCTATGTTGGTAGTGTCAACTAGGTATCTGAAAATTCTTTTCACAGCTACCAAGTGTGATTCTTTTGGACATGATTGAAATCTAGAGCACATACACACACTAAACAATATATCAGGCCTAGAAGCAGTTAAATACAACAAAGAACCTATCATGCTTCTATACAATTTCAAATCAACTATTTTTCCTTTTTCATCTTTGTCGATTTTGATTGTTGAGCTCATTGGCGTGTTTGCTCCTTTGCTATTCTCCATGCCAAACTTCTTCAGCATTTCTTTGATATACTTGGACTGGTTAATGAAGATTCCTTCATTTAATTGCTTGATTTGCAGTCCAAGGAAGAAGTTTAGTTCTCCCATCATGCTCATCTCAAATTCTTTCTGCATAAGCTCAGAAAATTCTTAACAAAGATTCTCATTAGTAGCACCAAAAATGATATCATCAACATAAATTTGAATGATCAAAATATCCTTTTCTTTATACTTGATAAACAAAGTGGTGTCTACCTTTCCTTTTTGAAAATCATGATCAATCAGAAATTTGTTTAGTCTATCATACCAAGCCCTTGGAGCTTGTTTTAATCCATATAATGCTTTGGTTAACTTGTATACAAATTTAGATTGATCTTTTTCCTCAAATCCAGGTGGTTGTTCTACATACACCTCTTCATTTATATAACCATTCAGAAATGCACTTTTAACATCCATTTGAAATAATTTAAAGTTCATGTGAGATGCAAAAGCTAGTAGGATGCGAATTGCTTCCAATCTAGCAACCGGGGCATAGGATTCCTCAAAATCTATTCCTTCTTCTTGTGAGTATCCTTTTGCCACAAGTCTAGCTTTGTTTCTTACTACAAGTCCACTTTCATCTAATTTGTTCCTAAAGACCCACTTGGTGCCAATAACGATACAATCGTTTGGTCTAGGAACAAGGTGCCAAACTTGGTTTCTTTCAAATTGATTTAGCTCTTCTTGCATTTCTATAATCCAGTTTTCATCATTTAGAGCTTGATCAATATTAGATGGTTCAATCTTGGATACAAAGGCATATTGTCCACAAACATTTTGCTTTGACCTTCTAGTTTTTACACCTTCATGTACATTCCCTATAACTTGTTCAATTGGATGGGCATTTTTAAATTTTAAATCAGTTGGAGGTTTGTAGGAATTATTACCTTCACTTACCCTTTCCTCCATGAAATCTTCTTGCTTTTCCACATGCAATTTTTCAAGATTGCTTGCTATATCATCTGCATCACTTAAATCATCTTTTCTTTTGAAGCATGGGTTAGTTTCATCAAAAACAACATGTATGGACTCTTCTACCACTTGGTTTCATTTATTGAATACTCTATATGCTTTGCTATTTGATGAGTAACCAAGGAATATTGCCTCATCACTTTTAGCATCTAGTTTTCCCAAGTTGGTTTTTCCATTGTTCAAAACATAGCATGTGCATCCAAAAGCATGAAAATAAGAAATATTTGGTTTCCTTCCTTTCCATAGCTCATATGGGGTCTTTTTCAAGATTGCTCTAATGGTAACTCGATTCAAAACATGACAAGCTGTATTCACAGCTTCACCCCAAAATTTCTTGAATAATTTGCTCTCATTTAGCATTGTTCTAGCCATCTCTTGTATAGTTCTGTTTTTCCTTTCAACTACTCCATTTTGTTTTGGAGTTCTTGGTGCAGAAAATGTGTGATGAATTCCTTTTTCATTACATAACTCTATGAATCGTTTGTTTTCAAATTCACCACCATGATCACTTCTTATAGTCAAAATAGTACTTTGTTTTTTATTTTGCACCAAATTTACAAAAGTTGAAAACATAGAGAAGGCTTCATCTTTGCTAGCTAAGAGAATTATCCATGTGAATCTTAAAAAATCGTCAACAATAACAAATACATATTTCTTTCTACCAATGGTTAAAATATCGGATGGCCCATATAGATCCATGTGTAGCAATTCAAGTGGCCTAGTGGTGGAGATTTCCTTTTTAGTAGAGAAAGGCATCTTAGGTTGTTTAGATAATTGACATGCCTTGCAAATTTTGTCTTTGTCATATTTCAACTTTGGCAAGTCTTCTACCAAACTCTTCTTCCATAGGGTCTTTATATTTTCCATGTTTATATGTCCAAGCCTTTTATGCCAAACCCATGGATCATTATCAATGGCCATTAGACATTGACCATCTAATTCGTCAAGTGAAACCAAATATACATTTCCATGTCTTTTTCCACTAAACATGATATGTTCTCCATCAAATACATTACATATAGATGATTCAAACACAACCTTGTATCCTTTGTCACATAATTGACTAATGCTCATTAGGTTATGCTTAAGTCCTTCAACAAACAAAACATCTTCCATGCATGCATTTGAAATACTATAAATGTTTCCTTTACCTTTAATTTTACCTTTCTCATTATTACCAAAGGCAACCGTTCCGTCGTTGCAAGGCTTAAGTTTATGAAATAAACTTCTTTCTCCGGTCATATGCCTTGAACAACCGTTGTCCATGAACCATACATTGTTTGCCTTTGCCTTGAAACAAATCTGAAAAATAAACAAGTAAATCTTATCTCTTTGGTACCCATTTTATGGGTCCATTTGGGTTAGTAATATGATTCAATTTTTGCTGTTCTAACTTAGAAAGTCCCAATCTTGTATTTCTTGGAACCCAAACTAATTTTGCACCATGGTCATATAGTTTCTTAAAGTTACATTTATAGGCTTTATGACCTATTTTGTTGCAGAAATTGCAAGCCATTGGTAATCTAGGAGTAGGCCTCCAAGTATATTTTGGTTCAAATGTTGGCCTTCTAGTCCACATAACATTTTTCCTTTGTGGCTTGTATATAGGTGCAGTTTTGGTTTGATATTTCCCAAGTATTGGCACATTTGATTTGCTACTTTCTTTTTGCTCAAATGTATAATATCCAAGGCCTCTTTTATTTGTTTGAGCAGTCATACTCAAAAACATCTTTACATTTTGTCCAGGATTAGAGAACTTTGCTAATGATTCATTTAATGATTCGTTCTCCTTTTTCAATTTTTCTATCTCTTTTATCAATGATTCATTTTCTTCTTTCAGTTTTGTTGATTTTTCAGCTAGTTTTCCACTTTCAATAATAACGAAGTTACATTGTTGTCTCTTCAATGACAACTTGTTTCCTAGCTTTTTGATTTCCTCATATAATGAATCATAAGCAATTTGTAGTTCTTCTAACTCAGCACATTTGAGGCATTCTTGAAAAGAAGAATAATTTGATTGAGAATAGCAAGGTTTGGAAGTTACCTCTTCATTGCTCATGCATTTTGTTGAGATGGTTTGTTCTTCCAAAACTTCAGTTGTGTTCAACCATAACAAGTCCTCTTCTTGTTTGATCCGTGCCATGCAGCATATTCTTGCGTAGTTTGCTGCATCGTTATCGTCGGTTGAAGAGCTGCTTGTTGATGAAGTCTCTTCATTGACGTACATGCCTCTACCTTTTGGCCTTTGGTATTTTCTGCCTTCATGTCCTTCCTTCCTCTCTTGATACTCTTTTGATTTCTCTTCCGGCGTAGGACATTGAGCTTGTATGTGTCCTATCCCGCCGCATTTGTAACACTTCGTTGGCTCCTTCTTCTTCTCTCTTCTTGTTCTTTCTTTGAAGTCCTTGAAGTTCCTTTCTTTTCTCACAAATTTTCGGAATTTGCGAGTGAGAAGTGAAATATCTTCATTATCGTTATGCGAAGAGGAGGTAGACTCTTCTGAGTTGTGTGCCACTTTTAACGCAATGGCTTTCTTCCCTTTGTGATTGTCTTCGTTTCTTCTCTTAATTAGCTCATGTGACATTAATGAGCTAATTAGATCTTCTAGCTTTAGTGTATTTAGGTCTTTGGCTTCTTCAATTGCCGTAATCTTTGGAGTCCAAGATTCTGGTAGAGCTCTTAGTATCTTCATGACCTTTTCAGATTCAGAAATAGACCTTCCAAGACCTTTTAATGCGTTAGTAATTTTAAAAAATCTTGCAAACATCTCAGAGATATTTTCTGTTTCTAACATTCTAAAGTTTTCTAATTCTCCAATCAAAATGTTTCTCCTAGTCCCTTGGACTTGAGAAGTTCCTTCATAAATAGATGTTAGAGTATCCCATATTTCTTTAGCGGTTAGACAAGAAGATACTCTATCATATTCAGAAGCTGTAAGAGCACAAAATAGTGAGTTCATAGCTTTAGCATTGCTCTTTACAGTTCTTACTTCCTCTTCGGTCCACTTGGAAGCTCTTTCATCTATAGGCAAAGTTACACCATCTTGGATTGCAATCCAAGAATCCATGTCGGTAGCCATGATGAGTTGCTTCATACGAAGCTTCCAATAGCCGAAATTATTCCCATCAAACAATGTGGCCTAGTAAATGATTGGCCCTCAGAAAAAGCGGGAACGGAAGTAGATTGAGATGCTATGATAATAGGATCTCTTTGGTTTAACTCAAAGACCTGCTCTGATACCACTTGTTGGTCCCGAGTTAATGGCAAAACCCAAGAGGGGAGGGGTGAATTGGGTTCTTAAAAATTTTCTTTGGTAACTTAAAAACTTAACCCCTTGAAAGTTTAATCCCCTTGGTAGAAGAAATGAAGTTGAAAGCAATTGTAATGTAGAGAGCAGAAATATAAATAAAACACACAAGATTTTTATAGTGGTTCGGGCAACCTCGCTACTCCACTCTTCCAAGCTCACACTCCTTGTGACTTGGGTTCCACTATTGTATTCTTCAAATACAATTAGAGCCACTGCTCTCTTCTAGATTCCAGCTCTAGGGGGCCTTAACAAATCTCAGCACAAGTAGGTGATGAGTTCCACTCCAATCACACACTACTTTGCTTTCACTTGATCTTAGTTCCTCAAACTAAATCAAGTTCAATACAAACAAAGAAATAATAAAAGAAGTCTACACTTTACAGATGTGTAGAAGCAATTTGGCGCAGTGAAGAACTCGTAGTATTGGCTTTGAAGATTCAGAAGTTGGGCTCTTGCAGTTTGAAGCAAAGTTTTTCTTCTTTGAGTGGCTTGATCTCTTTAAAGCTCTTGTAGATGGGAGTTAAGCACACTTAATGATTCTCAGCTACTTCCCTCATCCACAATGAATGCCTTTTATAATTTTGGAGGGAATCCGAACGTTTGAGGGTAGGTGGCGCGCATTAAATGCGCCAACCTTCGAAAATTATCCGACCGTTGCGACCCAAGTCGCAGGCAGAGTCGACTTCGGATGCGGCTTCGCCCAAGTCGCAGATGGAGTCGACTTCGGGTGCGACTTCGCCTTCTGTTCGCGACTTCAAGTTCCAGGTCGGGTCGACTTGGGCATCGACTTGACCCAAGTCGCAAGTGGAGTCGACTTCGGTGTGCGACTTCACTTCGGCAGGAAGCTTGATGATCTTGAATACTTGGAATGCTTGGTTCCTTCATTTCCTTTTGGATCATTATCTTCTTCTTAGCTTGCTTGGCTTCTTTCTTTGATCATTTTATTCTGGAATGGCTTCACATATTTGTAGCCTTCTTGAAGAACTTGTTTTTGATTCATCCTTCTTGCTTTCGATACTAGTCTTCATGTCTTGAGTTTCTTCACCTCAAAATGTACTTGAAGCTTTTCTTTGGACTTGATAAACTTGATTTTGATAATGAGCTTGTATCCTTGATTTGGTCTTGAGAGATCTTAAGTTGATCTTGGAAATGAGCTTGAATCTGCATTTTGGACTTTGAAGAATGTCAAGTCGAATTCGGGGTCGACTTCGTCTGCGACTTCGCCCAAGTCGCAATTGGAGTCGACTTCAACTGCAACTTCAGTATACTTCTGTCCCAAATTCAACTCTAGACGGTTTTTCCCATCTGAAGTCGATGCTGGAGTCGACTTCGTTTGCGACTTGGCTTCCCAAGTCGCAAGTGGAGTCGACTTGTCCTGCGACTTCACCTGCTCTTCTTCCCGTTTCAACTCTGGACGGATTTGGCTCTTTGAAGTCGATCTTGGAGTCGACTTGGGGTACGACTTGGCCTTCCATACTTTATTTTCTTCAAATGTATATTCCTTAAACATTTCCACAAACGTGTTAGTAGCCAAGACTTACTCAAATTGATTTGTTAATCATCAAAACATAGATTTAGCTTGTTTTCCACATATTTCCAACACTAGGGTCTAGGATTTCACATGCGTATTTTGCAACGGGTAGTGGTATAATTATTTAATTTGGATATTGTTTGTTAAAGGAGAACAAACCCTAATTTATCCGTGCACCTTTTCTCGAAACCTACAAGGTGTACCCTAATTTTCTTAACCACCTATTCTCATGGGATTAAGTTAATTAGAATCCATTAAGTTCTGTGGTTTGTACATCTAATTCCTCATGGTTATCATGCTTATTCTCATGGTCTTAGATTTCCAGGTTTAATATCTTGATTTTCGTATATTAGACTTGCACATCTCGGTTCCATCACCTAATATATGGAATCATGCCAAAGTACGGGCCCATGTACATAGCAAGCATAAAAATCACAAGATATTAAATTAACAACAACATCCAAAATAAATGAATTAAAATCCATACCACACTGCATTGTACGCATGCTACTTCCTAAACCCTAAATTTAAGATTTAGCCAAACTGATAAGTGAAAAATTGGTATTATATTTTATGGACATTTTATACCAAATTGATAGTAATTAATTGAAATTAATATGAAATTTGGTTTTAAAAATGGTTTTGCAACTTTTGATAAATTAGAGAGGATTACTCTGATTTTGAAAGAAAACAAGATTGGCTCCTAGGTATATCAGTTTCATCAAGTGATTTGGGACAAAAAATCCAAGTATTTTCAACAAGTACATGTTCAAAAACAAATTTAACATCTCATTAAGCTTTAATTTTGATTGCTCCATTTGCTTGTTACAGAAGTGGCTTCCTCCGTCACTTATGATTGCTCATGGTACACCGAATCTAGTGAAAATGTTGTGTTTTAAGAATTTGGCGACCACACGTGAGTCATTTGTTGGAGAAGCGATCGCCTTCACCCATCTAGTTACATAATCAACCGCCAGAAGCATGTACTGGTTGTTGAATGAGGATGGGAAAGGTCCCATGAAATTCATGCCCCAGACATCGAACGGTTCGACCTCGAGAATGATTGTGAGTGGCATCTCATTTCGCTTTGAAATGTTTCCTATCCTTTAGCACCTGTCACAGGTTAGTGTAAAAGATCGAACATCTTTGAACAAAGTGGGCCAGAAGAAACCTGATTGTAGGACTTTCGCTGCAGTTTTGTGAGACCCATGTGTCCACCATATGGTGAAGGATGACAGTGATAAAGGAGGCTTTGGATTTCTTCGTTTGGTACACATCGGCGAATCAGATTGTCGCCGCATCTTTTGTAAAGGTATGGGTCCTCCGATATGTAGTATTTTACGTCCGCCATGAATCTCTTTTTCTGTTGATAGCTGAAATTGGATGGAATTTCTTTACAGACTAAGTAATTAACAATGTCTCCATACCATGGCATTGACGCTTCTTTGAGTGCAAGCAGGGATTCATCGAGAAATTCCTCATTAATTTGCTCATTAATTTTCTCAGTTGATGGTAGTCTCGACAGATGATCAGCTACCACATTATCTGTGCCTTTTTTGTCTCGAATTTCAAAGTCAAATTCTTGTAATAGCAAAATCCAGCGAAATAACCGTGGTTTAGCATCTTTCTTTGCAATTTTATAGTGAATGGCTGCGTGGTCTGTGTAGACAATCACCTTAAATCTTACAAGATAAGAATGGAAGTTATCAATAGCAAATACAACAGCTAATAATTCCTTTTCAGTGGTAGCATAGTTGACTTGAGCATCATCTAGGGTTTTTCTTGCATAATAAATCACCACTGGTTTGTTGTCCTTTCGTTGACCTAAAACTGCCCCAACTGCATGGTTACTTGCATCACACATGTTCTCAAATGGTAGGCTCCAGTCAGGCGACTGTACAATTGGGGCAGTGATCAAAGCTTTTTTTAATCTGCAAAATGAATTTAAACAGTCATTAGAAAAATTAAATTTTACATCTTGATTTAGTAGGTTAGTCAGTGGCTTAGTAATTTTAGAAAAATCTTTAATGAAACGGCGATAGAAACCGGCATGTCCCAAGAAACTTAGAATTCCTTTTACCGAATTAGGTGGCGGTAGTTTTTCAATGACTTCTATTTTTGCCCGGTCAACCTCAATACCTCTGCTTGAGACTAAATGCCCTAATACAATTCCTTCCTGTACCATGAAATGATATTTTTCCCAATTCAACACCAAGTTGGTTTCCTCGCATCTCTGTTAAACCTTAGACAAGTTTGATAATCATGATTCAAATGTAGTGCCATAAACAGAAAAATCATCCATAAATACTTCCATTATGTGTTCAATCTAATCAAAGAATATGACCATCATGCATCGTTGAAAAGTGGCGGGTGCATTACAAAGACTGAAAGGCATGCGTCTGTATGCAAAAGTGCCATATGGACAGGTGAAAGTGGTTCCTCTTGATCCTGTGCGTGAATTGGAATCTGAAAGTAGCCAGAGTAACCATCCAAATAGCAAAAGTAAGAGTGATTGGCTAGTCGTTCAAGCATTTGATCAATGAAAGGCAAAGGAAAATGATCCTTTCGGGTGGCAATATTTAATTTGCGATAATCGATGCACATTCGCCAACCTGTGACTGTCCTTGTGAGAATAAGTTCATTTTTATCATTTTTCACGACAGTCATACCGCCTTTCTTGGGTATCACATGTACAGGGCTTACCCAACTACTATCAGAAATAGGGTAGATGATTCCTGCATCAAGAAGTTTTAAAATTTTCTTTTTCACCACTTCTTTCATGTTTGGATTCAGACGCCTTTGAGGTTCAACGCTTGTCTTACAATTTTCCTCCATTAGAATTCTGTGCATGCATAGAGAAGGACTAATGCCAGGTAGGTCATTAATGCAGTAGCCAATTGCCTTCCTATTTCTTCTTAGTACAGTTAATAGATCATCTGATTGGGATTCAGAAAGATTTGCATTGATTATGACTGGATAGGTATCGTTTGAGCCAAGAAATGCATACCTGAGATTTTTAGAAAGAGGTTTGAGTTCTACCTTTGGAGCTTCTTCCTTTATTTTTGTCGATGGAAAGGAATTGATGTCTATATCCAGCTTCTCACGAGATGAGTCGGCAGCAGGTGAGATGAAAGGGTTTCCATCCAAGAGAGTTACACAAGCAGACTGTTCAGGGTTACCACTTTCAACAGTAGTACTTTGAATGATAAATACCTCTATCAGGTCACCCTTTTCTTCGATCGGCAAAGGGTCGATGACGTCGACCCGTAGGCAAGAGTTATCAGTTGATAGGTGCTTTGTTGCCTCAGAAAGATTAAATTCAACCTTTTCATCTCCAACTGTTAGTGAGAGTCGACCATTCTTGACGTCTTTGATGGCTCCAGCCGTGGCTAGGAAAGGTCGTTCGAGAATGATTGGGATTTGGCGATCCTCTTCCATGTCGAGGACCACAAAGTCGACTGGAATGAACAATTTGCCGACTTTCAAGGGAACGTTTTCAAGGATGCCGACTGAAAATTTAATTGATCGGTCGGCTAGTTGGAGAGACATAGACGTTGGTTTTGGATCATCCATGTTCAGCTTTTTACAGATGGAGAGTGGGATTAGACTTACAGTGGCTCCAAGATCACATAGTGCTTTACTGATTTGGACATTCCCAAGAGCACATGGAATAGAGAAGCTTCTAGGGTCCTTTAGCTTCTTAGGTAACTTGTTCTACAAAATAGCGCTGCACTCCTCAATGAGTGAAATGGTTCCGTACTCTTCAAGAGTTTTCTTTTGTTGGATAGCATGTCCTTGAGAAATTTTGCATAAGCTGGCATTTGGGAAAGCATGTCTATGAAAGGCACATTGATTGACAGGTTCTTGAGAGTAGAAATAAACTTCTCGAACTGCTTTTGGAGCTTAGCCTATCGTTGCCTTTGTGGAAAGGGGAGAGGAGGCTGGTAAGGAGGTGGTGGTACATATGGCTTTTCCACCACTGGTTCTGGTTGTGGCTCCTCTTCTTGCTTCTTTTTATGCTCGACATCTTTTTCTGTGACCATTTGAGGTGGATCGAGCTGCTTTCCACTCTGCAAGGTAACCGCCTGCACCTGCTCCCTAGGATTTACTTCAGGTTGGCTAGGGAGTTTGCCTTGGTTTCTTTGGGATGAGGCTGTGGTATTTTAAGCAATTTAATTTTCAAGTAACTTGATGCGGGTTTGCATTTGGTCCATTCTTTCATCATTTTTCTTGAGCATTAGAATGATATTTTCGAGCATGGACTCAGTGGGTTGTGCTTGAGGTGGTGCAGGTAAGGCTTGTTGGGTTTGATATGAAGGATGGTTCAATGTTTTTCTAAGGAAACCAGGTGGCTTATTACTTTGAGCAAAATTTTGGGTGTTTGACTGGTTTGCCAAAGAAAAATTGGGGTGGTTTCTCCATCCAAGGTTGTAAGTATTAGAGTAAGGGTTACCATATGCGCGAGTATCATACTGGTTGTTGATCGCATTAGCCTGCTCGCCTGTGGTGTCTTTAATGGCAAAACTACACTAAGTTGTATAGTGTGAAGCTCCAAAGATTTCGCATGAGATGTGTCCAGAAGAAGATGCATTCTGGTCCTTGGATTCCTGCTGCTTTTGCTGCAAAATTTTATCAAGTTTATCATGTATAGCATGTATGGATTCAATATCATATACATTTTCTCGCCGAGAGGTTCCTCGAACATCGCCGTACTGAGAATCATAAAGAGCTAAATCATTGAGGAGTTTGAGGGCCTTCTCGTCAGTGAGTCGCATGAATCGACCACTAGCGGCTAAATTGACAGCGCTTCGGCTAGGTCTATCGAGTCCATTGAAAAAGTTTTCACTAATATCTCCTTGCGAAATACCATGATGAGGGCACTTGCGCTGCAGATCTTTCATCCTCTCCCACGCATCAAATAAGGTTTCACCATCTTTTTGGACGAATTGATTGATATCGTCTCTGATTTTTCTGGTTTTATTGGGTGGAAATAATTTTTCCAGGAATGCAGTAGAGAGCTCATCTTATGTGTTGAAAGTGTCAGGCGGCATAGAATAGAACCATTCGCTTTCCTTGTCCCGAAGAGAAAATGGAAAAAGCTGTAGACGAATTACCTCACGTGAAATGTTTTATACCCTGATTGTGTTGCATAATTGCAGGAATTTTATGATATGTACAGTTGGGTTTTCCGAGGGAAGTCCTACAAATTGGTCCTGTTAAACCATTCGGATGAGACCGGGATTTAGTTCAAAATTTCTTCCATCAATCTCTGGTTTGACTATGCAAGATCAGAATCCATGAGGAGCGGTTCCGATCGTTAAGTGTCATCCTTCTTGGAGGAGCGTTGTTCTCGGCCTGGCCTTCCTCTTGCTCTTGATGTGGCGGGTTTTGATTGTTATGTTCCGCCATGGCGTCTTCAGGATATTTCTGTTGCTTGTAATCATGAATTATTCTCCTAAAAGAATGTTCAATCTCCGGATCAGCAACAAAAAGGTTTTCAGCTAGTTATTTTGCAAAATTTCAGGTATGTGGGTGCATACAAAGATTAACTAGCTAATTTAGAACAATAAAACAAATAAAGAATAAAGAAAGTATCTAAAAACAAAATTTAAAGCAACACCAAACTCCCCAGCAACGGCACCAAAATACTTGTTCTCAATCTCACCGCAAGTGTACGGGTCGTAGATTGTAGTATATAAATTATCGATCCTCAAGGAATTCAGGACTATAAAATTTTTCTTTTAAATGCTTTCGCGTCGGATATGGAGATAATATAACAAATAAAATAGAAAAGTGAGGAGGAAATGCAGTAAATAAAAGGGAAAGAAAATAAATAAAATGTGAAGAATTACAAATTAAAAATGAGGAGAGAGAGCGAGAGGGAAAATACCTAGGGTCTAGGATTTCACATGCGTATTTTGCAATGGGTAGTGGTATAATTATTTAATTTGGATATTATTTGTTAAAGGAGAACCAACCCTAATTTATCTGTGCACCTTCTCTCGAAACCTACAAGGTGTACCCTAATTTTCTTAACCACCTATTCTCATGGGATTAAGTTAATTAGAATCCATTAAGTTCTGTGGTTTGTTCATCTAATTCCTCATGGTTATCATGCCTATTCTCATGGTCTTAGATTTCCAGGTTTAATATCTTGATTTTCGTATATTAGACTTGCACATCTCGGTTCCATCACCTAATATATGGAATCATGCCAAAGTACGTGCCAATGTACATAGCAAGCATAAAAATCACAAGATATTAAATTAACAACAACATCCAAAATAAATGAATTAAAAATCCATACCACACTGCATTGTACGCATGCTACTTCCTAAACCCTAGATTTAAGGTTTAGCCAAACATGTTTAAGTTCAAAATAAAATTAAAATTACAATCCATCTTAAACAAGATAATTAAAATTAAAAAGGGAAAAGATAGAAAAGCTTATTGGTTTGAAGCCCCGATGGTGTGTCGGTCGCTCCACGCAACTTGCCGATCCGCCTTTTTCCCGTGCTCTCCACCTTGCTTGCCCTTTCTTTATTTCTCAACTTTCTGCTCGTGAAATTTCTCTGCTCCAAATTCCATGTGAATTTTCTATATGCTCTGGAATTCTATGTTGGAATTTCTAACTGGAATTTTTGTCTGATTCCACCTTAGAATATTCTCATCATAATAAAATGAACTCCCTTGGAATTTTTCTGCTGCGGAATGCTGTTTTTGCTTTTGTCAGTTGCTTCCCCTTTTATAGATACATACCTTAATTGCCGTGGGCCCCATCTCCATCAATTTCTGTGGACCCCACTAATCACATTGCTGCTGAAACTAATGAGAGCATCACGTGAATTTGCATCTTGGTGATTAATTGGGCAGCTTTGATAAATGCATTGCATACTAGTGGGGTCCGCGTAATTGTGCAGCTGCTGATTTATGGAATTCACGTGAAATGCTTTTGTGGGCAGAAGCATTGCTGCTGAATTTTTAAGTGGGGCCCAATGCATGATAAATTGGATGTATATGACGTGATGGGCATTTTCTGCTAGTGGGCCATCAAAAATTTACGTGAATTGCTGTTTGATTTTAAATCACATTGCTTGGTAATCAGATGGTGAAGTGCTGATCATGTGAAATGGGAAAATGGACAGCTTAGTGCGTGAATGGCAATGGATTAATGGGCGGGGTCCACTAGCAGCTATGCATTATGTGATTTGGATTTGGAAATATAAATGGGCTATTGCATTGTGGGGTCCATTTCAATAAATGGATTTACATCAATTGCTATGGGTGAAATGGGCAGCATGATTTTGGTGGGCCACATAATAAATGGGTGCTGAATTTTTATGTGAATAGGTTGTCCATTTTTGGACGTGATGAACATCAAGTGGGGTCCATTGCATGATTTTCTGCTGTTGGAAAATGTGATCACGTGGACAGCTTGATGATGGTTGGGATTAATGAATTTTAAACATCAAATCAACGGCTAGATTAAAAGGGGCTGGACGGTGTATTATTGGCAGAACATGATCTGCTGTTGGTCGTTGATTTGCTGGGCCACAAATGGGTGAATGCTATTGGACGGTGTGCTGCTTGATTTGGACGGTTTGAAGAAATGGATGAAATGCTGCTGGGGTCCACTTCAAAGGTTTGTTGCTGGTTCACGTGAATGGGTTTCTAGTCTTGGTGGGGTCCATCATAAAAATGCTGCTGAAATTGGACAGCTGAAATAAATCACGTGAATGGGCATTGTGGGGTCCATTATTTTCTGCTTGAAATCATAAGCAGCTATGGACCGTGTGGGCAGCATTGGATATGATCAGATGATGAAATGGACGGTGGCATGGTGTGGACAGCATTGGACGTGATCAAGCTTGGTGCTGGATTTTTCAGATGTATTGCTACAAGTGGGGTCCATTTAAATAAAAAATTTTAGCTGCATTTGATATTGTTGAATTCACATGATGGGTGTTGTTTTTAGTGGGGTCCATCATGAATGCGTGTTGCTGAATTCTGCTTCATTGTTGCTGGACGTAAATGCATTGCTGATTTATGAAATGGGCTAAATGGAAATCACGTGAGCATGATGAATGGAATTAACGGCATGATGAATAAGTTGCTGATCACGTGAATGCATTGCTAGATTTGATTGCTTGATGGTCACGTGATTGCATTGGTGGACATCATATTCAAATGGCTGGATTAAATGATGATCATGCATGGTTTACGTGAATGGTGCTGATTAATTGGAAGGCCAATTCTCTGGACAGTTTGCGTGTGATTTGGCATGGTGGAGTAATACAAATTGTTGATTTCTTGTGGGCTACAGAAATTGATTTGTAATGCTGGCAGCTTGGTGCGTGAATTGCTATTTCTGGATTTTGGGTGTGATCAAATGGCTGGACACATTGGACATGATGGATGGTTTGGATTTTTGCATGATTTGATTTCCATGTGGGACCACCTTGGTGAAACTTGTTTTCCCTGCATAAAAAAATATTTAAATCATTAATTCATCAAAAATCATTAGTGAGTTTATAAAATTATTTAAAACCCATTTAATTTCATGGTAACAAAGAAAATGTAATTTCAATCCAAAAGATTATAAAAATTGTTTACATTGCTTGAAATTAATTTTTAATACCCAAAAGTTGCCAAACCATATTTTAAACTAAATTTCATATTAATTTCAATTAATTACCCATCAATTTGGTATAAAATGTCCATAAAATATGTTACCAAATTCCAATTATTAGATATAAATATCGTCGAATTTTCAGGTTGTCTTAGCTTTTCAATGGCTATTTCTTTTTCTGGGGCTGCTTCAAATTGTACCTTCTTATTCTTGCAATCAATCGTAGCTCCCCATTGACTCAACCAATCCATACCCAAAATTACATCAAATTTCGTCATAGGTAATAGGATCAAGTTGGCTTCTAAAATCAACGATCCTATTCTAATTGGGCATGCATTACATACTTGGCTAGTGCTAGCTAACCTATAAATAGGGGATTCTACGTGGATTATCTCATTGGTTTTCTCTACCGGTAGTGCATGGGTGGCCACATATTAGCATGCTATGAATGAGTGACTAGCACCAGAATCGAACAAAGCAACTGCCGAATTTTCTAAAATGTAAACCATAAGTGTGACCACCTTTTCTTCTTGCTCTTGTGACTCTGTCCGAGTTAGAGCATGCACATGTACCGAATTTGTAAAGGTTCCTGTTGGTCCCGAGTTTATGGCAATTACCCAAGAGGGGAGGGGTGGATTGGGTATTTTAAAATTTTTTCCCTTAAACAGAAATTTGCCCCTATTTGATTTAATACCCTTTAATGAAACAAATGAAAAATATGGAGAGTAATAAAGCAATAAAAACAGAAATATAAATCATAGCAATAGATAAGTTTTTTATAGTGGTTCGGGCAACTTCCCCTACTCCACTCTTCCAAGCTCACACCCTTTGTGACTTGAGTTCCACTATTTATTCTCAAATAAAACTAGAGCAATAGCTCTCTTCTAGATTCCAGCTCTAGGGGCGTGTACAAATCACAGCACAAGTAGGTGACGAGTGTCACTCGAGTTATAACACTACTTTGCTTTCACTTGGTTCAAAATCCCAATATTAAACTAAGTATCAAATACAAATAACGAATCAAATAGAGAAATCTACACTTTACAGATTGTGTAGGCCAGTTTCAGCTCATGGAAAAACTTGTAGAAGCATTGATATGATCAGCTTTAAGGAGTGCAGCAAGTTGAAGCGTAGTTCTTCCTTAGAATCTTGTGTTGATCACTTAATGCTTGAAGATGATGGTAGTTGAATCTCAGTTAATGCTTTATCTAACTTCTAGCACGTACACTTGAATGTATATTTATAATGGTGGAGCAAATTCGAATGTTTGGAGGTAGGTGACACGCATTTAATGTGCCAACGTTCGAATTTTTCCAACCCAAGTCGCAGATGAAGTCGACCTCGGGTGCGACTTCACCCAAGTCGCATACTGTAGTCGACTTGGGGTGCGACTTCGGTCCCCAGCAAACACCTCAAGTTCTTTCTCGGGTCGACTTGGTCCTGGACTTGACCCCAAGTCGCAGGTGAAGTCGACTTCGGGTGCGACTTCACTTTCTGTATTTACTTGATGAACTCGAAATCTTTGGAAATCAATTTGCTGGGTTGATATTGATCTTGTATTTGTTCTTCCACTGATGCATTTGATCTTTGTTGAAGCTTTGACATGTTCGACCTTGATAATCTTGATTTTTCAATCGTTAGAAATGGCCAAACAAGTTTTCCTTGATCATAATATAGTTTTGAAAGCCTTTATCATGTAGATACGTTGTCTTGGACTAAAAGCATATTCAATCTGACTCAACTTGGATGCCTGGGTCAACTTGGATTCCAACTCGCTCAAGTCGCATGTGAAGTTGACTTGGATGTGCGACTTCACTATCCTGGATTCCCAAATTCAATGTTGGAAGTTCTAAGCCCACAAAGTCGATGCTGAAGTTGACTTGGGTTTGCAACTTCACCCAAGTCGCAACTGGAGTTAACTTGTATTGGAAACATGTCGAAAATAATCCAAGTTTATGTTTTGATGATTAACAAATCAATTTGAGTAAGTTTGGTTATTAACATGTGTGTGGAGATGATTAAAGGTTATAAAAATGAAGAAAATGAAGCATGGCAGGCTAAGTCGATTTCCAAGTCGACTCAGGCATCGACTTAGGCCAAGTCGATCCCCAAGTTGACTCCAGTAGCGACTTCAAAACGTCATTTTCGTCCAGAGTTGAAATCGGGGAGCAAAGCTGCCGAAGTCGCAAACGAAGTCGACTCCGCATGTGACTTGGGTGAAGTCGCAGACCAAGTCGACTCCGGCATCGACTTCAAAATTATTTTTCTATCCAGAGTTGAAATCGAGGACAAGAGCTGCCGAAGTAGCATCCCAAGTCGACTCCGCATGCGACTTGGGTGAAGTCGCAAACCATGTGAAACCCCAATCTTAGACACATATATGAAACCCTAGGGTTGTAAACTCTTGGTAATATGTTAATAAAATATATATTCATGAGTATGGAAAATATGTGGGAATAAAGGTTAAAATAATTATTTATGAAATTCGGATGAATAGTGCACGTGAATAGTAGACGTGGGATTAAAGAATATGTTAAGTTAATCAATTTGGATTAACTTAATCACAAAAAGACAAAAAAGGAAGCTTCCCACAAAAGGACAAAATAGCCACTTTTTGATTTATTTAGTATTTTCGGATTTTAGTGGATTTTTGAGAGAAAATAAAGAAAAATTCATATCTTGCAATCCGGACATCGGATCAAGATGAAATTTTTTATGGGTGGCCAAGATATGATGATGGATATGATGAATGGTCCAAGATTGATCAAGGATCATGAATTAAGGGTCAAGATTAAATGTCATTTGAAAATGGAAAAAGTAACTTTACTTTTTCATTAATGGCATTTGACTTTGATTAATTTTAATTAAATTAAAATTAATGCAAAGCCTGCAATTGCTGCTGGACCATGGACTTTTGGGGCATGATCCAATGGCCCATGATCATCCTTATCAAAGATCAATGGCTAGAATTAATTTAGCCTAAATTAATTAATTTTAAAAAATAAAAAAATAGGTAAAAATAGGGCTGCAATAGGGCTGCTGGAGCAGGCCTAGGGGGGGCTGCACAATGCTCCATGCACCTTTTAAAATTAGAAAAAAACACATTTGCAAATTTACACCTCAAGCAAGAGGGGGTAAATTGCAAATATGTGAAAAATCAAAAAGTATAAATAGGGGGCAGGGGTGGACGTCCAAAGGCACTACAAGCTTGAGCAATTCAAGCATTCCCACCCCCAAAACACGTTTTGGCCATAGAGAGAGAAGGAGAGAAGGAAGGAAATGAGAAGTTCTCCACTTGAGGTAAGCAATTTCTTCCCAAATTTATTTTGGATGTTAAGTAGGGTAAAATCATGATTAGATAATGCCTAAGAATTAGAAAATAAGTAAAGTTATAATGCTTAATTGGAATCATACCGAAACATCGAAAATTTGGAGCAAAGATAGAGCATTCGGGGAAATCATGTATGATATGTGGAAATAATGCTCCAAATTTGATAAATGATAATTTGGGATATATGATTATGATAAATATGAAGTTGGAATGATGATATATTAATTTCATATTTTTGGAATTAAGGATTATGCTTAAGTGAATTTATGATGATTTTTAGTATATGGAGAAAATGATTTATTTAACCAAGTAAATGATGATAAATTCAAAATATACGAAATTTCCCATGATATACGAAGCATAAGCTATGTCATGGTATTTTTTATTTTTGGGAAAAATGTCAATTTTTGGAACCCATGAACAGTAACCACGTTGCTGTGAAAGGTAACCTCGGGTGAACAGTAACGTGAACAGTGATGATGAACAGTAATCTGCTACAGTAACATGAACAGTAATTATGAACAGTGAACAGCGTATTTTGGGAAAAAATTGAGATTTATTTTTGTATATTTATGAGGATATATGGATGAAATTTTTAAAGGATTTATGGATAAAAATTCATATAAATGAGTAATGACCAAGTATTTATAAAAGGAAAACCTCTATAAAAATGAGGTAATATGTGATCGTAAAGCATGCATGGGAAGCAAGCTAAGACATGGAATAGATGGATAAAATATCAAATTTCCTTGTATAGGAAAATGAAAGGAAAGGATAAAGGAGTCAGGTTGAAGCAAAGCAAAGGTAAGCAAGCAAACCCTTTTGAAAATATGTTTTATTCTCAAGTATTTATGAAATGTGTTTAAGGATGACCATTCCTATAATGTTTTGAAATGATGAATGTTTATGATTTTTTATGAAAAGTCATGCCGGCATATTGATATCATGTGATGTTTATGGACATGTGCACATGTATGATGTATAAGGAAGAGGCTTTGGTGGAGGTAGAAAGCGGATCAAAGGGTCCCCCTTCACTATTGTCAAGTCGTATGGGCTGTGTACCGACGGCGTCCTCCACAGAGGTGGAGGCAAAGGAATGTTATGTGTAAATGAATGCATTGCATTTTCATACATGGATTGAAAAGAAAAGCATGGATTTGAAATGATGTTTTTAAATGAATGGTGCAAATAATTCTCTACATAAGAATGACAAGCCACCTGGTGTAAGAGGTATATAATGCCGGAAAAATCAAAAGTCATGCATGTAGGAACCATATAGGCGTCAAGAGGAAGAGAGGTTCCCCTTGATGAGGCCAAGTCGGAGACAGCCGGCGTATTGGACCATGCTATGTGAGATGTTCCCTGGCTAGCGTACCCACGCACAAAGGTTTATGTCAAGAATGGAAAGAAAGTATTTTCACACATGGATTTCAAAAGATATTTTTAAGGGATGATGCAAATAATTCTTTACATGAGAATGACAAGTTACCTGGTGTAAGAGGTATATAATGCTAGAGAAATCAAAAGTCATGCATGTAAGAACCATGTAGGCGTCAAGAGGAAGAGAGGTTCCTCTTGATGAGGCCAAGTCGGAGACAGCCGGCGTATTGGACCATGTTATGTGAGATGTTCCCTGAGCTAGCATACCCGCACACGAAGGTTTATGTCAGGAGTGGAAATGTGGAACCCTGACCGTATACGAGTTATTTCGACTGTATACGCGTCATTTCGACATTTGTAATTTTGTAATTATTTTATGAATAAATGAAAATTCATGAATTATATTGATGGATATGTGTATTGGAGATTGAAATAATGCACCCGTGAATAGTGCATGTGAATAGTGCACGTGAATAGTAACCAAGGACTAAGACCCGTGATTAAGAGTTAATCACTTGGATTAACTTAATCACAAAAAGACAAAATAGAGATTTAATCACTACAAGACAAAATAGCAATTCTTTTGGATATTTTAATCCAAGTTTGGATTTTTGTGGAAAAATAGAAAAAAATTCATAAATTGCATTCCGGGCGTCGGAATTCGATGAAATTTTTTATGGATGGTTAAAAATTCATGATGGACATGATGAATGGATCAAGATGTGATGAAAATCACAAATCAAAGGTCAAGATGAAACGTCAAATGAAAAATCAAAAAGTAGCATTACTTTAATTAAATACTACTTTTGACTTTTTACAAAAAGTAAAAAATAAAAAAATAAAAAATTAAATGCAAAGCAGCAAGGGCAGGGGCGTGAGCAGGGGCATTAAATGGCCACTTGACTTTAATCAATGGATTAAATTCATCCAAATCACAAATCAAGGGTTTAGATTTAATTTGCTTAAAAATTAATTAAATAAAAAATAATAAAAATAGGTAAAAATAGGGCTGCATAGGGCTGCTGGAGCAGGCATAGGGTGGGCAGCTCTTGGCTCAATGCAATTTTTAAAATTAAAAAGAAATACCAATTTATAATTAAATACCTCAAAGCTAAGGGGGTAAAATCTAATTTTGTGAAAAATCAAAAACTATAAATAGGGGCCAAGGGGTGAACGACCAAGGCAGTCCCAAGCTTGAGCAAGAGCTCATTTTCCACCCCCAATTTCGTTTTAAGAGAGAAAGAGGAAGTTAGAGAGAGAAAGGGCGAGTTGGAAGAGAGATTTTCCACTTCGGGTAAGTGAATTCTTTCCAAATTTCTTTTGGATGTTAAATAGGGTAAATCATGTTTAGATAATGCCAAAGCATGAGAAAATAAGTAAAGTTATAATGCTTAATTGGAATTATGCCGAAACATCAAAAATTTGGAGCGAAGATGGAGCAATCGGGAAGATAGCATATGATATGTGAAAATAATGCTCCAAAATTGATAAGTGATGATTTGGGATATATGATTATGATGAATATGATGTTGGAATAATGATATATTAATTTCATGATTTTTGGAATTAAGGATTATGCTTAAGTGAATTTATGGTGATTTTTAGTATATGGAGAAAATGATTTTTTTTGGCCAAGTAAATGATGATAAATTTAAAATATAAGAAATATCCAATGATATACTAGGCATAAGGTATGTCATGGTATTTTTTATTTTTGAAAAAAATATCAATTTTGAAAACCCATGAACAGTAACCACGTTGCTGTGAACAGTAACCACGGATGAACAGTAATTTGCTACAGTGATTCGCTACAGTAATTGCTACAGTGAACAGCGTGATTTTGGAGAAAATTTGGAAATTAATATTTGAATATAAGTATGGAATTTTTTTGAAGAATTTATGGACAAAAATATCTATGTAAAGAAATAATGCCCAAATATTATAAATCGTACATGGGAAGCAGCTTAAATAGAGGAAATGAAATATCCTTTGTCCTTGAATAGGAAAATGAAAAGAGAAGGTCGAAGACACCTCCTAAGAAGGTAAGCAAGTTATATATTTTGCAAATTATTTCCAAAATGCTTGAAATTGTTTGTGAATTGCTTTGTGAAATTTATTTAAGGTTGGCCATACCTATAACTGCTTTACATGAACTGAAGTTTGTGAAATTATTTATTAAATGCTTTTTATGAAATTGTTTATGATTTGCAAATATCATGCCGGCATGTGAATGAGAATGAGCTTGTGCACGAGGAATAGGCCTTAGTTGAGGTAGTAAGCGGACCGGATGTCCCCCTCGCTATTGCCAAGTCGCTTAATAGGCCCAGGCCGGCGGCGACCTCCCTGAAATGGGAGCATGTATGGGATGGGCGCCTAGCTAGCGTTTCATCCAAAGGAATGTCATGAATGTTATGTATGCATTGCATTTGCATTTTATGAAATGCATGAAAATGATTGAAAAATTATGTATAGCTTGCTTACTGAGTATTATTACTCACCCATGCTTTTTCAACAACAGACAGGAAATGATGATGAAGGCAGCATGCCAAGTGTTATGTAGTTTTTGATATAAATGATGTTTATGTAAACTTTATGTAAAGTCAACGATGATAATTTTGAGATGAAAAGGGAATATTTTTATTCCAATGAAAATGTTTATGGAATAGTTTTTTATCATAACTGTGTTATGTGAAATATATTTCAAATTGGATGAATGATGGAAATTTTCCATGTATTGATGAAAAAAAAAAGAATCTTGCCGTGTGATCAGGGCAACAATCCTGAGTCACGTTTACCAATCAAAACGATCCCGGAGTAAGGCTTCTAGGCACCTCGGTTCGGGGCGCCACAGGAAAGGAAGCATTTGCACATCCAATGTTTATGAAAAGGTTTTTATTCCATTGATAGTTGATCACTTGCTAAGTGTCTCCTATCAAATGGAGAGAAATGCATTTACAAATAGTTTACATGAAAGGTTTTTATGAATGGTTTATGAAAGGTTTCCAAAAATGGTTTACGAAAAGGTTTCTATTCCGTTGGTAGTTGATCACTTGATAAGTGTCTTCTATCGAATGGAGAGGAATGCATTTAAAATGAAAAATGCTTGCTTATTGAGTTTCGACTCATGTTTTGTTTTCCCAACCTCAGACAGGTGTAGGGAAAGCCAAGAGATGAAGGGCATGAGTTGCTAAAGGAAAAGAGGAATCTACAAAGGTTAGTAGATTTTTGTATGAATAAATTCCCTAATGGGATATGATGAAAAAGGACATAGGTTGTATGAAATTATGAAGTTATGAATAATATGAGAAGTTGATGATTTATGATGATATGGATAAGTCCATTATGAATGATGATGAGCATATGTTTATGTGATGAAAGAAAAGAAAAAGAAAAAGAAAAAAAAATTGGATGAGATCCAATTAAGTACCCGCCGCGTGATCAGGGCAACAATCCTGATTCTCACTTACCAATCGACAAGATCCCGGAGTAAGGACAAATGTGACGGCTCGGTTCGGGGCGCCACAAACCAAGTCGACTCCAACATAGACTTCAACCACGACTTTCTGTCCAGAGTTGAAATCGAGAACAAGAGCTGCCGAAGTCGCATCCCGAGTCGACTCTGCATGCGACTTGGGTGAAGTCGCAGACCAAGTCGACTCCAGCTTCGACTTTAGTGCGGAACTTGCAAGTCAATATGACTCAATGATAGATTCAAGTGAAGATGAAGGCCAAGACGACTCGAACACTCAAATGAAGATCAAATGAAGATCAAAGCAAGCAGGGTTGCATGAATCCATCATGTTGGATTATGAACACACTTTTGACATCATTAGGCACTCTAAGATTCAAGATATAGAGCTTAAAGTTTTTCAAGCTAGGATAATTATACTAAGCTCCAAGAGTTATAAATGAATAGGAGAACAATCAATATGAAGAAAATCAAGTGATCAAAGTCATCTCTGAAGATTTCAAGTTCATCAAGCAAAGCTGTGGAAGTGAAGTCGCACCCGAAGTCGACTTCACCTGCGACTTGGGTCAAGTCGAGGACCAAGTCGACCTAGACTGGAACTTGAAGAAGTTGCGAACAGGCGAAGTCGCACCTGAAGTCGACTCCATCTGCGACTTGGGTGAAGTCGCATCCGAAGTCGACTCCACCTGCGACTTAGGTCGCAACGGTCAAAATTTTTTCGAACGTTGGCGCATTAAATGCGCGCCACCTACTTCCAAATGTTCGGATTCCTTCAACATTTATAAAGAGCATTCAATATGAACGAGAAGGGTAGCTAATAATTCATTGAATGAGCATAACTCCCATCTCTAAGAGCATTAAATGATCAAGCCAACATCTAGAAGAAGAACCTTGCTTTCAAACTGTCAAGAGTCGCTAGTTGAATCTTTCAGACTACTTTACAAGTTCTTCTCTGCGCCAAATCTTCCTCTACACACCAGTAACGTGTAGAAACTTTCTTTTACTTTCTCTTGTTGTATTGAACTTGATTTAGTTTGGGTAACTAAGATCAAGTGTAAGCAAAGTAGTGTGTGATTGGAGTGGAACTTGTCACCTACTTGTGCTGTGAATTGTTGATGCCCCCTAGAGCTGGAATCTAGAAGAGAGCAGTGGTTCTAGTTGTATTTGTGAAATACATAGTGGAACCCAAGTCACAAGAGGTGTGAGCTTGGAAGAGTGGAGTAGGGAGGGTTGCCCGAACCACTATAAAATCTTGCTTGTTAATTTATATTTCTGCTCTCAGCACTATATTGCTTTTCATTTGTTTCTTCATAAAGGGGACCAGATTAATCCGGGGTAAAATTTCAAGTTGAAAAATTTTAATTACCCAATTTACCCCTCTCCTCTTGGGTAATTGCCATTAACTCGGGACCAACAAGTGGTATTAGAGCAGGTCTTTGAGTTTTACCAAAGAGATTTTTTGATATAGCATCCCAATCCACTTCTGTTCCCGCATTTGCCGAAGGCCAATCTTTTACTAGGCCACCATTGTTTGATGGAAATAATTTTGGCTATTGGAAGCTACGTATGAAACAACTCATCATGGCAACAGATATGGATTCTTAGATTGCAATCCAAGACGGTGTAACCTTGCCTATTGATGAAAGAGCTTCCAAATGGACCGATGAGGAAGTAAAAACTGTTAAGAGCAATGCCAAAGCTATGAATTCACTATTTTGTGCTCTTACCGCTTCCGAATATGATAGAGTATCCTCTTGTTTAACTGCAAAAGAGATATGGGATACATTAACTTCTATCTATGAAGGAACTTCTCAAGTCCAAGGGACAAGGAGAAATATTTTGATTGGAGAATTAGAGAGCTTTAAAATGCTAGAAACAGAAAATATTTCTGAAATGTTTGCTAGATTCTCTAATATTACTAATGCTTTGAAAGGTCTTGGAAAATCTATTTCCGAATCTGAACAGGTCATGAAAATCTTAAGAGCTCTACCGGAATCTTGGACTCCAAAAATTATTGCAATAGAAGAAGCCAAGGAACTAATCACATTGAAGCTAGAAGACCTTATTAGCTCATTAATGTCACATGAGCTAATCAAGAAAAGAAATGAAGATCACCACAAAGGAAAGAGAGCAATTGCACTAAATGTCACCCATAACTCGGATGAGTTCACCTCCTTATCTCACAATGACGATGAAGACATTGCTCTACTTACTCGCTGATTTCAAAAGATTGTGAGAAAAGAAAAGAACCTCAAAGATTTCAAAGAGAGACCTCGAAAAGAGAAGAACAAGGAGGCTACAAAGTGCTATAGATGCGGCGGTATGGGACATATGCAAGCTTAATGTCCTACACCGGAAGAAAGATCAAAGGATCATCAAGAAAGGAAGGAAAGATATGAAAGCCAAAAATTTCAAAGGCCTAAGGGAAGAGGAATGTACGTGAATGAAGAAACTTCATCAACAAGTAGCTCCTCAACCGATGATTTTGAAGCGGCAAATTGCGCAAGAATTTACTGCATGGCGCAGATTGAGTAAGAAGAAAATTTGCTATGTTCAAACACAACAGAAGTTTTAGAAGAACAAACCGCTTCAACAAAATATACAAGTAATGAAGAGGTAATTTCCAAATTTTGCTACTCTCAATCTACTCATTCCTCTATTCAAGAATGTCTCAAATGCGCTGAATTAGAGGAATTACAACATGCATATGATTCATTACATGAGGAAATCAAAAAACTAGGAAACAAGTTATCATTAAAGAGACAACAATGCAATTCCATTATTATTGTAAATGAAAAACTAGCTGAAAGTACAACAAAACTGAAAGAAGAAAATGAACTACTATTGAAAGAAGTGGAAAAGTTGACAAAGGAGAATGAATCCTTAAATGAATCATTAACTAAGTTCTCTAATCCAGGAGAAAGTGTGAAAATGTTTCTGAACATGACCTCTCAAAACAATAAAAGAGGTCTTAGATACTCCACATTTGAGCAAGGAGAAAGTAGCAAATCAAGTGTGCCAAAACTTGGAAAAAATCAAGCTAAAACTGCACCTATTTACAAACCCAAAGGGAAACATATTATTTGGACTAGAAGGCCAACTTTTGAACCACTACATACTTGGAGGCCTCCTCTTAGACTACCAATGGCTTGCAATTTTTGCAATAAGATGGGTCATAAAATCTATAAATGCAACTTTAAGAAACTGTATGACCATGGTGTAAAATTAGTTTGGGTTCTAAGAAACACAAGATTTGGGCTTTCAAGAATAGAACAATAAAGATTAAATCAGTTAACTAACCCGAATGGACCCATAAAATGGGTACCAAAGATATAAGATTTATTTGTTCATTTTTTCAGATATGTTTCAAGGCAAAGGCAAGCAACGTTTGGTTCATGGATAGTAGTTGCTCAAGGCATATGACTAGAGAAAGAAGTTTAATTCATAAACTCAAGCCTTGCAATGATGGAACTGTTGCCTTTGGAAACAACGAGAAAGGTAAAATTAAAGGTAAAGGAAATATTTATAGTATTTCAAATGCATGTATGGAGGATGTGTTGTTTGTTGAAGGACTCAAGCACAATCTAATGAGTATTAGCCAATTATGTGACAAAGGATACAAGGTTATGTTTGAATCATCTATATGCAATGTATTTGATTGAGAACATATCATGTTTAGCTAAAAAAGACATGGAAATGTTTATTTGGTTTCACTTGATGAACTAGATGGTCAATGTTTAATGGTCATTGATAATGATCCATGGGTTTGGCATAAGAGTCTTAGGCATATAAACATGACGGATATTAAGACCCTATGGAAAAAGAGTTTGGTAGAAGGATTGCCAAAATTGAAATATGAAAAAGATAAAATTTCCAAGGCATGTCAATTGTCAAAACAACCTAAAATGCCTTTCTCTACCAAAAAGGAGATTTCCACCACTAGGCCACTTGAATTGCTACACATGGATCTATATGGGTCATTCGACATTTTAACCTTTGGTGGAAAGAAATATGTGTTTGTAATAGTTGATGACTTTTCAAGATTCACATGGGTAATTCTCTTAGCTAGCAAAGATGAAGCCTTCTCTATGTTTGCAACTTTTGTAAATTTGATGCAAAATGAAAATAAAAGTACTATTACGACCATTAGAAGTGATCATGGTGGTGAGAGTGAAAATAAACAATTCATAGAATTATGTAATGAAAAAGGAATTCATCACACATTTTCTGCACCAAAAACTCCACAACAAAATGAAGTGGTTGAAAGGAAAAATAGAACCATACAAGAGATGGCTAGAACAATGCTAAATGAGAGTAAATTATTCAAGAAATTTTGGAGTGAAGCCGTAAGTACAACTTGTCATGTGTTAAACAGAGTTACCATTAGAGCAATCTTGAAAAAGATCCCATATGAGCTATGGAAAGGTAGAAAATTAAATATTTCATATTTTCATGCCTTTGGTTGCATATGTTATGCTTTGAACAATGGAAAAACCAACTTGGGAAAACTGGATGCTAAGAGTGATGGGGTAATATTTCTTGGTTACTCATCATATAGCAAAGCATATAGAGTCTTCAATAAAAGGAACCAAGTTGTAGAAGAGTCAATACATGTTGTTTTTGATGAATTTAATCCATGCTCTAACAGAAGAGATGATTTAAGTGATGCAGATGATGCCACAAGTAACCTTGAAAAATTTAATGTGGAGAAGCAAGAAGAATCTATGGAGGAAAGGGTAAGTGAAGGTAATAATTCCTTTAAACCTCCAACTAATTTAAAGTTCAAAAATTCTCATCCAATTGAGCAAGTTATAGGGAATATCTATGAAGGTGTAAAGACTAGAAAGTCAAAACAAAATATTTGTGGACAATACGCCTTTGTATCCAAAATTGAACTAACCACTATTGATCAAGCTCTTGATGATGAAAACTGGATCATAGCAATGCAAGAAGAGCTAAATCAATTTGAAAGAAACCAAGTTTGGCATCTTGTTCCTAGACCAAAAGACTGTATTGTCATTGGCACAAAATGGGTCTTTAGGAACAAATTAGATGAAAGCGGACTTGTGGTGAGAAACAAAGCTAGACTTGTGACAAAAGGATACTCACAAGAAGAAGGAATAAACTTTGAGAAATGTTATGCTCTGGTTGCTAGATTAGAGGCCATTCGCATTTTACTAGCTTTTGCATCTCATATGAACTTTAAGTTGTTTCAAATGGATGTTAAAAGCGCATTTTTGAATGGGTTTGTAAATGAAGAGGTCTATGTTGAACAACCACCTGGATTTGAGGAGAAAGATCAATCTAAATTTGTATACAAATTAACCAAAACACTATATGGATGAAAACAAGCTCTAAGAGCTCGGTATGAAAGATTAAGCAAATTTCTAATTGATCATGACTTCCAAAAGGGAAAGGTAAACACCACTTTGTTTATCAAGTACAAAGAAAAAGATATCTTGATTATTCAAATTTATGTTGATGATATTATTTTTTGTGCTACTAATGAGATCCTTCGTCAAGAATTTTTTGAGCTTATGCAGAAGGAATTTGAGATGAGTATGATGGGGGAGCTAAACTTCTTCCTTGGACTACAAATTAAGCAACTAAGTGAAGAGATCTTCATAAACCAGTCCAAGTATATCAAAGAAATATTAAAGAAGTTTGGCATGGAAAATAGCAAATGGGCAAACATGCCTATGAGCTCAACCATTAAAATTGACAAAGACGAGAAAAGCAAACCAGTTGTTTTAAAGTTATATAGAAGCATGATAGGCTCTTTATTATATTTAACTGCTTCTAGACCCGATATACTGTTTAGTGGTTGTATGTGCTCTAGATTTCAATCATGTCCAAAAGAATCACACTTGGTAGCTGTAAAAAGAATTTTTAGACATTTAGTAGATACTACCAACATAGGACTTTGGTATCCAAAGGGCTCTGATTTTGATCTAATCGGCTACTCGGATGCGGATTTTTCCGGTTACAAGGTAGATAGAAAAAGCACTAGTGGAACATGTCAGTTTATTGGGAACATGTTGGTTTCATGGTTTTCAAGAAAATAAACTAGTGTTGCTCTATCTATGGTAGAAGCCGAATATATTCCCTATTTCGATGCCTATGACACATGATGCCTCACCCATATCTTTCATATCAAAATTTTCAGAAAGGAAACTTTTAGTGTTATGTAAAAGACCTAAATCATTAGTAGCAAGAAAAATATCATCTACATATAGAATCAGAAATATAAACTTGCTCCCACTCAACTTTAGATATATACATTGGTCACCAATGTTTTTTGTAAATCCAAAGGAAGTGATAACTTTGTTGAACTTTAAATACCACTGTCGGGAAGCTTATTTAAGTCCATATATAGATTTCTTTAATTTGCATACTAATGTATCCTTTCCTTCTATTTCAAATCCTTCAGGTTGCATCATGTATACCTCATCTTCTAAATCCCCATTCAAGAATGCCGTCTTTACATCCATTTGGTGTAATTCTAAGTCAAAGTAAGCCACTAATGCCATAATAATTCTGAATGAGTCTTTTCTAGAGACAGGTGAAAATGTCTCTTTATAATCAATGCCTTCTATTTGTGTGAATCCTTTAGCAACAAGTCTGGCCTTATACCTTTCTACATTACCCTTAGGGTCCCGTTTAGTTTTGAATATCCATTTACAAGCAACAGGTTTGCAACCTTTAGGCAACGTAACAAGATCCCAAACTTTGTTTTGAAACATGGATTCCAATTCATCTTTCATAGCATTGATCCATAATTCAGACTTTTCACTATTAATGGCTTCTTTGAATGTCAATGGATCATTTTCAATACAAGGATCATCAATACATTCTTCCAAATATATAATGTAGTTATCTGAAATAGCAAGTCTCCTTATTCAATTAGACCTTCTTGGCTCATTAATATGTTCTACATTATCATATTCATGAATGACATTTACTGAGAACTCTGTTGAGGATATACATAGCAATTTTCAAGGCTTCACTCCACAAGAATAAGGGTAAGGATGAGTTGCTAATCATGCTTCTCACTATATTCATGAGAGTACGATTTCTCCTTTCAGCAACACCATTTTGTCGGGGAGTTCCAGGCATCGTATATTGAGGTTCAATACCATTTTCTTCTAGAAATTTAGCAAATGGACTAGGGATTCGACCTAATTGATCATGTTTACCACAATATTCACCGCCCCTGTCAGATCTCACAACTTTTATTTTCCTATCCAATTTCTTTTCTACTAATTCTTTGAATATTTTAAAAGTGTTCAAAGAATCAGACTTTCATGTAATAGGAAAATAAAACCATAACGTGAGAAATCATCAATAAACGTGATAAAGTACTTTTCTCCTCCAATACATGATGAGAATTGACCACAAATGTCGATGTGGATCAACTCTAAAAGTCCATTGCTTCTCGTGGCACTCTTTTTCTGAGTTTTGGTTTGTTTTCCTTTAATACAATCGATACATATGTAAAATCAGTAAAATCTAGAGTAGGTAATACCCCGTCTTTTACTAATCTTAGCATCCTTTCTTTCGATATGTGACCCAACCTTTTATGCCACAACGTAGAGGAATTTTCATCAATCATACCACGTTTATTACCAGCACATACATTTAAGGTAGATGAACAATTAATAAATGAGCAATCTGCACTTATTTGGTATAAACCATTTAACAATGTTCCAGTTCCAACTAAAATAGAATCTTTAAATAAAGAAAACTTTGAGTTTGCAAAACTGAAAGAATAACCCATTACATTAAGTTTTGGCAAAGAAATTAAATTTCTAGAAATGGATGGAACATAGAAAACATCATGCAGTTCTAAAAAATGCCCTGTGTCAAGGCGAAGCTTGCAATTTCCTACTGCTTTGACTTTAGACTTGGTCAGATTGCCCATTAAGATAGATGACTCATGCAGTTTTGGGTTGCGGGTTGAATGGAATGCCTGTAAAGAGTTTGAAACATGAATAGCAACACCAGAGTCAATACACCATAAATTAGAGGATACATTTATGAAATTGGTTTCAAAGCAAACATGTACATAATTGTTACCTTTCTTTTCGAACCAACTCTTCCTCTTGAGACAATCTTTCTTAAAATGTCCTTTCTTTTTACAGAAATGACATTTCTCAGCGGACTTTTTTCAATCCATCCTCTAAGCCTTTCTTTAATGGGAATATATTCTTCTCTTTTCCTTTCTTTGACTTGTCTGCTTAGAAGTCGATGTGAAATATATAGTCATTGATCCATCCTGCTTTAATCTCTCTTCCTCTTATACACACATGGATATTAATTCATTTAAAGTCCATTTCTCCTTTTGTGTGTTATAAGAGATTTTGAACTGAGAAAACTGAGATGGAAGAGAGTTTAAGACAAATATGACTAGGAAAGAGTTAGAGATTTTCATCCCTAGTTCATTAAGTTTCCCAGCTATATTTGACATTTCCATTATGTGCTTTCGCACTCCATAAATGTCATCATATTTCATTGAAGTCAATTTGTTAGTGAGCATTCCAGCCAATGCTTTATCTGAACTACTGAATTTTTCCTTAATTGAGTCTAGATAAGTTTTGGCACTTTCATTTTCAGGGTCAGAAATAGAGCCCCTGATATTCCTTTCGATTGTACTCTTTATAATCATAAGAGACAACCTGTTGGAACGCTCCCATTTATCAAATTGAATATTTTGACTATCAGTACTTTCAGGCGTTAAGTCATTAGGTTTTGCAACACGAAGGGCTAAATCCAGATCCAAACATCTTAAGGTGATAAGTAATTGCTCATGCCAATCAGATTAATTTGATCCATTCAGTGTCGGGATATTAGACAGATAAGATTGAGGAACAGGAGCCATAGCTGTAAAAAAATGATTAAGCTCACATTATCATTATGATTCAGATAAAAATATTATGTAACAATTCCATTAATTAATCATAGCTAAAATTTTAAATTTAATCACACAAGCAATAATGCATGATTATAGTCAATAATGCTATGATAAACAATAATATTTAATAATTAATTATGAATACGTAAAGTCAAGAAATCTCCACCTTCGAGTAGAAAATTTCTTGCATTTATGTAGTTCTAGTTAATTATTGATAAATATTAAATTATAGCTACCTTCGGGTAAAACTATAATATAATATTCTTTAATAATGCAATTTCTATTATGAGAGGAAAAAATCATGTTATTCTCTCTTTGTTTAATAAATTTGATTAACTAAATATCTTAGACCCTTCAGGGCAACATAAGACATAAAGATGAACAATATTTATTAAACATAAATTGCATAATGACAATTAATTGCAATTTCTATTATGAGAAAAATAAACAATAATATTTTCTCCATTAATTAATAATTTTGAAAATGTATTTTAGACCCTTTGGGGCAACTAGAAATACACAATCAAAATTATTAATATAAATTACAAAGTATAATATATATATGAATAATTCAATAATAATGATTATTAAATTCATTATGTGCGATTAAATTTCATATTATTTCTTTTGGTCAGCCAGGTAAGTGAGGTGGGGCGTGGGAGGCTCCCCCTACATAGCAGGGACCTAATTAAATAACCACGTGATCCTCTTCAATACCTCTTTCCTAGACACCAACCTCCAGTCATGCCATGGAATGTAATTCTCACTATAAAATTTAATAATCATAATTTATATAATTATTCATATATATATACCTTGCATGCTTAAAATTAACTAGAAAGCAATAATTCATAAATAAATTGCTAATCAAGCATTTATAAACTAATCACATGAATTAATGCTGAATCCATTGGAAAGCAATAAATCATAAATATATATTGCTAATTAGGCCTTTATATACCAATCACATGAATTAATTGCACATATAATTCAAAAAATTTGCATAAATATTCAAAAGATCATATTTATTGAACTATTTAGCTTAATCAGACCCTTCCATTAGAAAACCACTATTGGATCATCCAATTTGGATAAGTTGATAAAATATTATGTTAATTTATAATTGGACGGTTTATAAACATGCCACGTGTCATATATGGGCTATTGGGTTTGGGTCTACCCTGTTATAGGCTAAAACGGGCCGCCCATATGGGCCTGTGAAGCTGGGCTTGAGAAGTTGGCCCGCCCAAGTGCAATGGGCTTCCTAAAATGGGCCAACCGCATGGGCTTTATGTTGGTTCAAGCCCAGGCACAAAAGGTGCCCGGAAATGGGCTTAGCTAAACTAGGCCAACTGATGGGCTTATTGGGCTTGAGGCCCGTTCAAGTGAAATGGGCTTGCAGAATATGGGTTGGGCCTGGTGGGCAGACTTGGAAAAGGCCTAGGCCCAGGCCCAGCTTAACCAGGAAGAAAACCCAGTTGTAAAATATATATATATAGCTAGGGGTTTATTTGTAAATTTCTATCCAGGGTTTATTTGCAAATTTTGTCCGGGGTTTATTTGCAAAATTCCTATCTTCTTCCCCAAACAAGAGAAGCCTTAGCCGCCGCCGAAAAACCCACTGCACAACATGCCAAAACCGCCGCCTGCTGCTGCTATCACCGGCGCCTGCTGCATGACGTCGCCATGCCGGACGCCGCTGTCTTCTCCGGTCATCCTCAACCGCGCGCCGGCCACTCAACATCCCTGCCTGTTGGCCGTCCGAGCAGATCTCATGTCGTGTCCAGCCAGTCGTCGCCTGTTGCTCGCCACCGTCCGTTGCTCGGCTACAGCACCGCCGACGCCCGCTGCGCAGCCGTCTGCTGGTCGCCGCAGCGGATCGCCACCGCCCGGCACTGCTCCTGCCGTCCGCTGCCCAGCCGCCGTCGTCCCTGTTGATGCCGCCGCACAGCTGCCGAGCCGTTCGCCGTCTGTCCAACGCCACCGTCATCTCCGGCAGCGGTGAATGGCAGCAGCAGCAAGTCCGGCTGTCCGCCCTTTTCGCCGCATGCTGCACAGCTCGCCACCGTCTGTTGCTCGCCGCCAGCCGCCGTCTTCCTCCTCCAGGAGGCACTTCCCATGGAGAAAGGGGAAGGAAGAACAGGTACAGAGAAGTTGAAGATCCTTCTCTCCCTCTCGAGGAAGAGGGAGAAGGCGCCGGTGCCGGCATTGCAGAAACCAAGAGAAGGCTCTGGGCGGCCGTAGCGGCGTTGCAAATTCGGAAGGTCCTGACGGGCTTCGCCGCGAGGGCGAGGCAATGGCATCTCCCCACAGGCCTCAGAAACAGAGTCACCGGCACCCTCTTCGGCTACCGCCGGGGCTGGTGAGAGGAACCCTGGACAGCTGCCATTGGTGGTGGATCTGCTGCCGGAAAGAAGAACCGAAAGACGCAGCGAGCAGCGGACAACGGCGTGTGGTAATAATTTTTTTTATTATTATTCATTAATAGAATCCATATTCTCAAACATCATACTGCTAATTCTTTAACGACATATTTTGTGTCTTTAATTAACAGAATTTAAATTGACATTAGGCAGAATATAACATGAATTTCCATGAGTATGCCGTCATAAAATATATAGCATAATGCATTCATATATATCTTAGATTAATGCATCAATAATGAATATTCTAGTACAATAATGAATATTTCAAGCATTATTAAATATTATGGGTGAAATCTATAATACCCAAAATCGAAACGTGAGCTCTGATACCACATGTTGAAAATCATGTGATGCGGAAGCGTACCTGAATCCATGTGTGTGTAGATTCCACCTGTAGACCGAGTAGAGTACGAGGTCTTCTCCCCCAACACTTCTCCCTATAATACTAGCGGTAGATGGGAACCACTTGTGATGTAAACGTGCGAGAGATGGACCTAGACTCCTCTATTTATAGAGCCCTTCCCATCATGACTCAACTAGAAGTATAGTTCTACCTGAACTCGGATTGCGTACGCATTTCAGATATGACTGAGCTATCTTTAAATCCAAAGACTTATAATTTAATTAGGAGACCTTATAGGAGTACAATTCTAACATTCTCCCACTTGGCCTAATTAAAATAAAAATTAAGAAAGAAAAGAAAAATTATACTTAAAATACAATCCTTGGATTTAACATTTGAAAAATTACCGGACGAGTGCACTCATTTGAAAAACATGCCCAGTTATTACATACGCAATCCAACTTTAATACTTAAGTTAAGATAATTTGTCAACATGGATCATGGCGGTTATATGCAATATAAACATACTTCCTTCATCACGATATTAACAAACTTACTTAACTAAGTTCTTAATGGCAGATTTACAATTATGTGATTTTAATGTCCCACATTAATATCAAATAGATAAAATCTTTTGTTTCCAAATCACATAAAATTGTCAACAAAATACCATAATGAAACAAAAAGAAAATAATCATCCAATATGAGATCTCAAAATGTATCGATTACATCAATAATTGTCCCACATAATAAGACCCATATTTCTTACATGTCCAGAGAAGACCTTAGGCGCCAGGGCCTTAGTCATGGGATCAACAATCATGTCAGCAGTACCAACAAAACTAATCGATATTAGATGATTAATCCTTTCTTGTACTGACATAAACTTAGCATCAATATGCTTGTTAGCGCCAGTAATCCTTCTATAATTGCAGAAGCTAATCGCTGATGAATTGTCACAACTGATTCTCAAAGGTCTAGAGATAGAATCCATAATTTTAAGCTCTGAGATAAATTTCCTCAACCAAAGTGCATGTGAGGATGCTTCATGACAGCCAACAAATTCAGCTTCCATGATAGAGTCAATTACACGATTTTGTCTCCCACTCTTCCATGAAACTGCTCCACCGGCTAATAAGAAAACATAGCCTGATATGGATCTTCTGTTGTCTGTACAACCAGCATAATCTGAATCTGTGTAACCGATCACTTCTAATTGATTAGTTTTTGCATATGTGAGCTCATAATCTTTAGTTCCTTAGAGATATCACATTACTTTCTTTATTGCTTTCCGATGTTCCATTCCTGGATTGCTTTGATATCTTCCAAGTAATCCCATTGCATAACTGATGTCAGGACGTGTGCAAACTTGCGCATACATCATGCTCCCAAGAGCAGAAGCATATGGGATGGACCTCATTTCCTGTTTCTCAATCTCATTCTGTGGACACTGATGCAGACCATATATATATTTTTTTACCTTTAAAGATTGGCACTTCACATGATGAGCAATTGGACATTTGGAATCTTTCTAAAATTTTATTGACATACGCCCTTTGTGATTACCCTAAAAGTCTTTTAGGCCTATTTCGATGAACCTCAATTCCTATGACACATGATGCCTCACTCATATCTTTCATATCAAAATGTTCAGAAATGAAACTTTTAGTGTTATGTAAAAGACCTAAATCATTAGTAGCAAGCAAAATATCGTCTACATATAGAATCAAAAATATAAACTTGCTCCCACTCAACTTCAGATATATACATTGGTCACCAATGTTTTCTATAAATCCAAGGGAAGTGATAACTTTGTTGAACTTTAAATACCATTGTCGGGAAGCTTGTTTAAGTCCATATATAGATTTCTTTAATTTGCATACTAATGTGTCCTTTACTTCCATTTCAAATATTTTGAAAATCATAAAAACCAGTTTTAGGGTTTTTTTTTCCCAAATATTTTGGGCATCCATAATACCTTAAACCTGGGGTATTTTACCCTACATAACAAGCTTAAAAAATTCAAGTCCATTTTCATAACATTTTTAGCATATAAACATAGGAATTGGGTCAAAATCATCACTTTACATTCCATAACTTCAAAAATTCATCATTTAAGCATAACTCATCCTATATATTTTGCATGAATACATGATTCATACCCTAATCATAATATCAAACCAAAACAGCAACTTGTCTTGGAGATTTAGGGTTTTCCAACTTGGATTTTCCACTTAATACACATGCATAACTTCACTTTCATTAGCTTAAACTTGAAAATTTATACATAAAACCTAATATCCATTCCATATTCATTCAAGATCATGTTAAATCACCATTTTACAGATCCTTTAAGCATCCTTTTTATTTCCAAGTTTTGAGTTTAAACTGAAGTTAAACAACTTAAAACCAAACACATACTTACTTGGCTTTGAACTAACCCAAACCCTAATTCTTTGAGATGCTTTTCTTCTCAATTTCTCCTCCTTTTCTCCTTGATTTTCCTCTTTTTGCTGAGAAATATGGACGTGAGCTGCTGCTGTTGCCTTGGACGTTTTTAGCACTTAGGCAATTTTCCAAACTCCTCTCTCAATTAACGTGCATGGCTTATAAGATATGGAATTTCTCCAGCTGTGGGCCTCACAATTTGGGCAATTTCCACAAATTTAAATGATCCCTTATCTACCTTATGTGCTGGGTAAATTTCAGCCTAGTAAAATTAGGATTTTACTTTTTTACAAAATCACAAAATTGCATCAAGCATGATCGTCAATCTGCCTATCCATTCACGTCCAGCTGCTACCCATTTTCCATCCATTTTTTCCATTAAACTTGCAATTACCATAATAATTCCCATAATTCATTTTAAATAGTGGAAAGTGATTTTTCATGATATATTTGCATATTTAAATTAACATCAATATGCTCTAATCCTGTTGTCTTATTTTAACTCACAATGCTTAATCACATCAATATTGCTAATCCTTAATCCTAATTGTAATAATTAGCAAAAATCATGTAATACCTTCATGATTCAATAATTCACAAATGAACATCATATACATGATTGATGCATACACATGGGTCCTACATGGGTTAGCGTTTCACAGGTTTTAAATATGTATTGATACCCTAAATTTGGGTTAAGAAAAGTATGATTAATTGCTGAAATTTATGGATTAGAAATCTATTTTGAATTAAGTGTCAAAATAGGCGTTGAAATGATGAAAAACGGGTTCTAATGTTGCTGTTTTCAAACCCTATGATGAATGGATTATAAATCCAAAATTAAACTCTAAATTATGTGTTAATCAAGGGGTTTAATCATGCTAGAATTAGAGACAAGTTGCTGTGTTGAAAAATTTTAAGAAACACATAATTTATGTGTTGAGAAATGGACGTATATGAAGAGATAAGTATGAATAAATTATATAAGGATTATGTAATTTGTTAAAATGAAAAAATGCATAACAACATGATGAAAAATATGGATTAAGGTACTATTTAAGTAAATAATAATAATCTCAAATTTTGAGATTATTATATGATGTCTAAGTTAGCAACTACGTGCTAAAAATGAGCACCGTCGTATGAAAATTTGAAAATATGTTAAAAAGGATAAATGGAGGTAATGAACCTCCAAATAATGATTTAATGAATGATTGTTATATGCATGTAAGTTTACCCTACATAAGGGTATTAAAAATGAATGGATGATTTGATATATATAGGCTTTGTCGATATGTATGAATACCCGACTTGAAAGATAAGTGGGTTAAGCTAGATGAGCTTATGCAGGTTGGAAAATCCAAGGAATATAAGTATTTAAGGATGATGCAAATAAATGAAATGTTATTTTCATTTATCTAGGCAAAGGCAAGGAAAAGAATGGAAGAAAAGGATTATGGCGATCTCAGGTAAGCAAGCGAACTTTCTAAAATGGTATTTACTTTCTATGTGATGATATGTGATTACAAATATTTATGATTATGTTTAAACGAATGGGCAAACATAAGTTTTGAAAATAATGGCTTTAATGAAAAGCCACAAATTTTGAAAATGACGGCTTTAATGCAAAGCCACAAGTTTGGAAAATGACGGCTTTAATGCAAAGCCACAAATTTTGGAAAATGATGGCTTTAAGGAAAAGCTTCAAAGTTTGCTTCATGGGAAGCAAGCGACATATTTTTAAGATAAAGAATTTATCACAAGTGTTGCCATGGGTTGGCAATGCTTCATGTTAATGGAAATGAGAAATTTGCTTATGAGTAAGCAAGTTCTCCATGATGATAATTTTAGAGAATTTTATGTTTTATGCCGATGGTTTTCAAGATTTTGCTTATATGCCAGCAAGTTCTTTATGATGTTGTTTAAAAAGTATTTTATAAGAAAAAGGAAATTTTACCATTTTTCACAAAGTAACAAATGTAAATAAGTTTTGAATTTCTCTTGTAATGGTTTATGATAAATAACCGTGATATAAAAGAAAAGTAAAAAGGAGATTTGATGTATGAAAAAGATTAGTTTTGTTATGTTATGATAATTAAATATCAACAATGATTTTGACATAGTCCATCTGTTTTGAAATGATATTCGAAAAGTTTTGATTTCTTTTAGATAAGGAAATCTATGTTGAAAATGTTTTAAAAAATGTTTATACGGATGTGTTGAAAGGCATTTAAGGATGACCAACCTCATATGTTGAGTTTATAAAATGGTTTGTTTTCGAGTTGCTAAATGGTATGCAAAAGATTATGCAAGCCCCCTTATGTAAAAAATGGTATAATAGATAGGTGGACAATAATTTGATTATTAGGGTGATTAAGAAGGGGTAGCATAATTGCATAACTTTTGTGAGCAAAAGGCCCCGAAATGGAAATCAAGAAAATATTAGAGAAAAACACGGTTTATTTATGAAAATCCAAAATTTTTGAAATTCTTTTATTATAAGTTTTTTTAAGATGTATTGTTTCTCAAACGTTTCAAATGTTTATCAAAAGATTTTACTCAAAATAGTTTTAAGAGAATTTAAGGAAAGTTATCCTAAAATTAGACTTCAAATGACAACTTGTTTAAAGTGGGTGCACTCACTTTACAAGTTGACACGGACTACAGTCTGTGATGTGTTTTTAAAAATCATTTTTAAAGATATAGATTTCGGTCTATAATGTTTTGTGAGTATGGTTGTAGGTTGCGGTTTGCGATTCCGTTTAAAAGGTCATGGGCTGCGGTCTGTGATATTTTAAACCAAACGGTTTGCGGTCTATCAGAATAATATATGGTGCACCAGTACACGGAATAGGCCAGTTGTAGAGCATGGTTGGGATGACCGGGGCCCACTCTACATAAGTCCAAGTCGCTAAGGGATGACAGGAGTGCCAGCGGTGCCCTTCCTAAGATGGGAGTAGGATGAATGAACAACCACCTGGCTAGCATGCTGTTAAGGATTCTCTTCCAAAAGGAAGCATGATCACTTGCTAAGTATCACTACTGGATGGAAAGAAATGCATTTGCTTATGTTTTGTTTTTAAAAAGCCCAAAGATTGGGACATGAAAGTATGTTTTTATGAAAGTTATCCTAAAGGGATTTTTATGAAATGATTACCCTAAAAATAGGGTGTTTTACACAAAAGTGTAAATAACAGGAATCAAAGGAAATGTTTTTATGCAAATGTATTTATGAAAATGGTTTATGTATCTTATATGCCTTGTTTGTTATAAACAAGCCCTAAGACGGGGATTATGAAAAGGATTTATGTCAAACTTATTTTTGGACATAAGAATGCCCAATGCCAAAGTGTTTTAATGAAAGGTGTTTTAGGATATATGAATGTCCATTGCCAAAGGAAGTTATGTGAAAAATATTTTGAGACATTAAATGTCTCTTAACTAAAGGATTTTATGATGAAAATTTTTTTTGGCCGAGAAAGGCTTATGTGAATGATGTTTTAGGACATGAGAATGTCTTCCTTTGCCAAAGGAATTATGAGAAAAATGTTTTGGACGTAAGATGTCCACTGGCAAAAGATGGTTTTATGTAAAGGTCTTGGAACATTGAAAATGTTCACTCAAGACAAAAAGGAATTAATTATAAAGGGTAAAACATGTATGTTTTTCTTTAACAAGCTCGGACGTGGCTTGTAAGTGATTTTAAGAATGAATGTTTTATGAAAATGTTCAAGGACATAGAATTGTCCTCATTAACAAAGGATTTCATGATAATGTTTTGAGACATATAAATGTCCTCAGGAAAAAAGGTGGTTAAGATGTTTATGAAAAAGGTTTTCAAGAGAGTCTTGCCCTAATGATAAAACGCTTTGCTTACTGAGTTGTCACTCATGTTTTGTTTTCCCAAACCTTAGACAGGTACCGGGAAACTCAAGGGGTCAATGGACCTAAGCAACGAAGGAAGGTACGAAGTAGTACCCAGGTGGGCTAAAAGGATTAGCCATGATGAGTGGAATGCCATGAATGGAAGTTTTCATGTATGTTAATATATATGTGAACTTGTTTAAAGTTCTGAGTTCTAGGTGAACTAATGATTGAATATATGTATGTATGCAATAGAAATGTCATGATTAGGTCAAGAGGACCTTTAATGTATAAGTGCATGTTGAGAAATTATAAAGGATTTGTACAAGTGAATACAACTGTACCATTGCTTATGTTATAAATGAAATGACGATGAATGAAGAAACGAAAATAATTTTGGACGATTTCCAATTAAGAAATCACCGCGTGATTAGGGTAACAATCCTGATTCACATTTACCAATCAATAAGATCTTGAGGTAAGGAAGTGACGTCTCGGTTTGGGGCGCCACAAACAGTTTTCTAAAATGCCTTGTTTTATCAAATGTGATGAAATGCTTGTCAATGATGTTCTAACTACTTGAATGGTTTAGCAAATGTATGTTTTAAATGTTTTCTAAGATGTTTAAGGATGACCATTCATTATCCTAATGTGTATTGAAATGATTATTTCTAATATGACAAGTGATTCGCTTACTATTTTGCAATTATGTATGAAAAGTGATGAAATATTGATTTAAACAATATTTCATTGAAACGATGTTTAAAAGGGATGTTGCAAATAATTCTCTACATGAGAATGAAAAGTTTCCATGTGTAAGAGGTATATAATGCCGGTGTGACGAAAGTCATGCATGGAATGGAAATCAAGTAGTCTAGTCAAGGCAGAAAGCAGGACAAGGAGTCCACCCTTGATATTGCCAATTCGGAAGGTCCGACGCTAAGGATGGAAAGGATCATGTTATGAAAAAATATTCCTCGAGCTAGCATAACCTCACATGAAGGATTATGTCATGAATGGAAATGATGCACTTGCACATCCAATGTTTATGAAATGCCCAAAATTGGAATTAAACTGGTTTGCATGACTGGTTTACATGGATAGCTTATTGAGTTTCGACTCACGTTTTATTTTCCAAACCCAAAGATAGGTGACAGGAAGGAGGCAAGGAGCACAGGTGGAGGTTCAAGGATGAATGGATTTCTATGAGTACCTTTGTATGAACCTAAGGGTTAAATGGTTATATGAATGATAACAATTAAATTATTATTCAATGTTGTAGAAGGATTATGTTATTGTTGGTCCCGAGTTAATGGCAAAACCCAAGAGGGGAGGGGTGAATTGGGTTCTTATAAAATTCTTTGGTAAATTAAAAACTTAACCCCTTGAAAGTTTTAATCCCCTTGATTGATGAAATGAAATGGAAAGCAATATAATGTAGAGAGCAGAAGTATAAATCAAGCACACAAGATTTTTATAGTGGTTCGGGCAACCTCCCTACTCCACTCTTCCAAGCTCACACTCCTTGTGACTTGGGTTCCACTATTGTATTCCTCAAATACAATTAGAGCCACTGCTCTCTTCTAGATTCCAGCTCTAGGGGGCTTCAACAAATCTCAGCACAAGTAGGTAATGAGTTCCACTCCAATCACACACTACTTTGCTTACACTTGATCTTAGTTCCTCAAACTAAATCAAGTTCAATACAATCAAATGAAATAACAAAGGAATCTACACGTTACAGTTGTGTAGAAGCAGTTTGGCGCAGAGAAGAACTCGTAGTATTGGCTTTGAAGTTTCAGAAGTTGGGCTCTAGCAGTTTGAAGCAAAGTTCTTCTTCTTTGTATTGGCTTGATCTCTTTAATGCTCTTGAAGATGGGAGTTATGCACACTTGATGATTTTCAGCTGCTTCCCTCGTCCACAATGAATGCCTTTTATAATTGTGGAGGGAATCCGAACGTTTGAAGGTAGGTGGCGCGCATTTAATGCGCCAACGTTCGAATATTTTCCGACCGTTGCGACCCAAGTCACAGGCGGAGTCGACTTCGGGTGCGACTTCACCCTAGTTGCAGATGGAGTCGACTTCGGGTGCGACTTCGCCTTCCGTAGCAACTTCGAGTTCCAGATTGGGTGGACTTGGACATCGACTTGACCCAAGTCGCAGGTGGAGTCGACTTCGGTGTGCGACTTCACTTCGTCAGGTGGCTTGATGAACTTGAAAAACTCTGGGATGCTTTGTTTTACTTAGGCTTCTCCATTCCTTTAGTTCTTTTACATTTTTCATATCTTCTTGAATCATTGTGTCTTCTCTTTAGCTTGCTTTCATTTGCTCCCATGTTTTGCAAGCTTTGAATCCATGAGACTTGAATCATGTAATCTTGAACAATTCTTCTTGGTTGAGTTTATGCATCCTGCTTGGACTTGGATTAATCTTCATATGTTTCAGTTTGAGCATCTAGGTTGCCTTGATCTTCATCTTCATACAGGTTTGTCTTGAAAATTGGTTAATCCAGCTTATCTTCTGAAAAATCCCCTCTGCCCGATTGAAGTCGATGCCGGAGTCGACTTCGTCTGCGACTTCACCTCAAGTCGCAAGTGGAGTCGACTTGGGGTGCGACTTCGGCACTTCGGGGTCTGGACTTCAACTCTGGAAGGTTTTGTCATGTTGAAGTCGATACTGGAGTCGACTTGGTCTGCGACTTCGACCCAAGTCGCATGCGAAGTCGACTTCGTTTGCGACTTCGGCAGTTCAGCTCTCCATTTTCAATTCTGGAAGGATTTGGCGCGTTGAAGTCGATGTTGGAGTCGACTTGGGGATCGACTTAGCCTTAAGTCGATGCCTGAGTCGACTTGGAAATCGACTTATCCTTCCATGATCTATTTTCTTCAAACGTATGTCCCTTAAACACTTCCACAAACATGTTAGTAGCCAAGACTTACTCAAATTGATTTGTTAATCATCATAACATAGATTTAGCTTATTTTTCACATATTTCCAACAATCTCCCCCTTTTTGATGATTGACAAAACCGATTTGAGTGTATACCTTTCAATTGCTTAAAAACATGATAAGTTTGCATTTTTGAAATGTTATCATACTTATGCTTATGCAAACTTTCAAGTTGAAAACATTCAACAAACATTCAACTTAAACGCAATCATAAAGACTTATCCTCTTAGCCTATTTAGACTCAAATCATTTGAACTCAAATCCTACTCTTCTCCCCCTTTTGTCAATATATAAAAAAGTTAGAGGGTAAAGAAAGAGACAGGTGGGTTTGCTCCCCCTAAACAGGTACTCCCCCTCAGTTTGTGCTAGTTTAATTCAATCATTCCCATGTCATTTCTAATCTTATAAAATGCATCTTTTGCTAGAGGCTTTGTGAATATATCAGCAACTTGATCTTCTGTTCTTACATATACCAAACATATGTCATGATTTTCTACATGTTCTCTAATAAAATGGTGTCTAAGGTCTATATGTTTGGTCCTAGAATGCAATACTGGATTTTTGGTTAGACATATGGCACTAGTATTATCACATCTAATGGGTATATCTTTAAAATCCATGCCATAGTCCCTAAGTTGCTGTTTCATCCAAAGTAATTGGGCACAACAGCTCCCGACGGCAATGTATTCGGCTTCTGACGTAGATAGAGCAACACTAGTTTGTTTTCTTGAAAACCATGAAACCAACATGTTCCCAAGAAATTGACATATTCCACTAGTGCTTTTTCTATCTACTTTGTAACCGGCAAAATCCTCATCCGAGTAGCCGATTATATCAAAATTAGAGCCCTTTGGATACCAAAGACCTATGTTGGTAGTGTCCACTAAATATCTGAAAATTATTTTCACAGCTACCAAGTGTGATTCTTTTGGACATGACTGAAATCTAGAGCACATACACACACTAAACAATATGTCAGGCCTAGAAGCAGTTAAATACAATAAAGAACCCATCATGCTTCTATACAATTTCAGATCAACTATTTTTCCTTTCTCATCTTTGTCGATTTTGATTGTTGAGCTCATAGGCGTGTTTGCTCTTTTGCTATTCTCCATGCCAAACTTCTTCAGCATTTCTTTGATATACTTGGACTGGTTAATGAAGATTCCTTCATTTAGTTGCTTGATTTGCAGTCCAAGGAAGAAATTCAGCTCTCCCATCATGCTCATCTCAAATTCTTTCCGCATAAGCTCAGAAAATTCTTGACAAAGAGTCTCATTAGTAGCACCGAAAATAATATCATCAACATAAATTTGAATGATCAATATATCCTTTTCTTTATACTTGATAAACAAAGTGGTGTCTACCTTTTCTTTTTGAAAATCATGATCAATCAGAAATTTGCTTAATCTATCATACCAAGCCCTTGGAGCTTGTTTTAATCCATATAATGCTTTGGTTAATTTGTATACAAATTTAGATTGATCTTTTTCCTCAAATCCAGGTGGTTGTTCTACATACACCTCTTCATTTATATATCCATTTAAAAATGCACTTTTAACATCCATTTGAAACAATTTAAAGTTCATGTGAGATGCAAAAGCTAGTAAGATGCGAATAGCTTCTAATCTAGCAACCGGGGCATAGGATTCTTCAAAATCTATTCCTTCTTCTTGTGAGTATCCTTTTGCCACAAGTCTAGCTTTGTTTCTCACTACAAGTCCACTTTCATCTAATTTGTTCCTAAATACTCACTTGGTGCCAATAACAGTACAATCGTTTGGTCTAGGAACAAGATGCCAAACTTGGTTTCTTTCAAATTGATTTAGCTCTTCTTGCATTGCTATAATCCAGTTTTCATCATCAAGAGCTTGATCAATATTTGATGGTTCAATCTTAGACACAAAGGCGTATTGTCCACAAACATTTTGCTTTGACCTTTTAGTTTTTACACCTTCATATACATTCCCTATAACTTGTTCAATTGGATGGGCATGTTTGAATTTTAAATCAGTTGGAGGTTTGTAAGAATTATTACCTTCACTTACCCTTTCCTCCAAGGAATCTTCTTGCTTTTCCACATGTAGTTTTTCAAAACTACTTGCTATATCATCTGCATCACTTAAGTCATCTTTTCTTTTGAGGCATGGGTTAGTTTCATCAAAAACAACATGTGATGACTCTTCTACAACTTGGTTTCGTTTATTGAATACTCTATATGCTTTGCTATTTGATGAGTAACCAAGGAATATTGCCTCATCACTTTTAGCATTCAGTTTTCCCAAGTTTGTTTTTCCATTGTTCAAAACATAGCATGTGTTTCCAAAAGCATGAAAATAAGAGATATTTGGTTTTCTTCCTTTCCATAGCTCATATGGGGTCTTTTTCAAGATTGCTCTAATGGTAACTCGATTTAAAACATGACACGCTGTACTTACAAGCTTCACCCCAAAATTTCTTGGATAGTTTGCTCTCATTTAGCATTGTTCTAGCCATCTCTTGTATGGTTCTGTTTTTCCTTTCAACCACTCCATTTTGTTGTGGTGTTCTTGGTGCAGAAAATGTGTGATGAATTCCTTTTTCATTGCATAATTCTATGAATCGTTTATTTTCAAATTCACCACCATGATCACTTCTTATAGTCATAATGGTACTTTGTTTTTCATTTTGCACCAAATTGATAAAAGTTACAAACATAGAGAAGGCTTCATCTTTGCTATCTAAGAGAATTACCCATGTGAATCTTGAAAAATTATCAACTATTACAAACACATATTTCTTTCCACCAATGGTTAAAATGTCGGATGACCCATATAGATCCATGTGTAGCAATTCAAGTGGCCTAGTGGTGGAAATTTCCTTTTTGGTAGAGAAAGACATTTTAGGTTGTTTTGATAATTGACATGCTCTGCAAATTTTGTCTTTGTCATATTTCAACTTTGGCAAGCCTTCTACCAAACTCTTCTTCCATAGGGTCTTTATATTTCCCATGTTTATATGCCCAAGCCTTTTATGCCAAACCCATGGATCATTATCAATGGTCATTAGACATTGACCATCTAGTTCATCAAGTGAAACCAAATATACATTTCCATGTCTTTTTCGACTAAACATGATATGTTCTCCATCAAATACATTACATATAGATGATTCAAACACAACCTTGTATCCTTTGTCACATAATTGACTAATGCTCATTAGATTGTGCTTGAGTCCTTCAACAAACAAAACATCTTCCATGCATGCATTTGAAATACTATATATGTTTCCTTTACCTTTAATTTTACCTTTCTCATTATTACCAAAGGCATCCATTCCATCGTTGCAAGACTTAAGTTTATAAAATAAACTTCTTTCTCCGGTCATATGCCTTAAACAACCGCTATCCATGAACCACACGTTGTTTGCCTTTGCCTTGAAACATATCTGAAAAATAAACAAGTAGATCTTATCTTTTTGGTACCCATTTTATGGGTCCATTTGGGTTAGTAATATGATTCAATCTTTGTTGCTCTAACTTAGAAAGCCCAAATCTTGTGTTTCTTGGAACCCAAACTAGTTTTGCACCATGGTCATACAGTTTCTTAAAGTTACATTTATAGGCTTTATGACCCATTTTATTGCTGAAATTGCAAGTCATTGGTAATCTAGGAGTAGGTCTCCAAGTATGTAACGGTTCAAACATTGGCCTTCTAGTCCACATAACATTTTTCCTTTTTGGCTTGTATATAGGTGCAGTTTTGGTTTGATATTTCCCAAGTATTGGCACATTTGATTTGCCACTTTCTTTTTGCTCAAATGTATAGTATCCAAGACCTCTTTTATTTGTTTGGGAGGTCATGTTCAGAAACATTTTTACATTTTCTCCTGGATTAGAGAACTTAGCTAATGATTCATTTAATGATTCGTTCTCCTTTTTCAGTTTCTCTACTACTTTCAAAAGCAATTCATTTTCATCTTTCAATTTTGATGATCTTTCAGCTAGTTTTCCATTTACAATAATAACGGAGTTACATTGTTGTCTCTTCAATGACAACTTGTTTCATAGCTTTTTTATTTCTTCATATAATGAATCATATGCAAGTTGTAGTTCTTCTAATTCAGTACATTTGAGGCATTCATGAAAAAAAGAATAACTAGATTGAGAATGGCAAGGTTTGGATGTTACCTCTTCATTGCTTGTGCACTTTGTTGAGAGGTTTGTTCTTCCAAAACTTCCGTTGTGTTCAAACACAACAGATTTTCTTCTTGTTCGATTCGCGCCATGCAGCATATTCTAGCACAATTTGCCGCCTCAAATTCGTCGGTTGAGGAGCTGCTTGTTGATGAAGTTTCTTCATTGACGTACATGCCTCTTCCCTTTGGCCTTTGGTATTTTCTGTTTTCATGTCTTTCCCTCCTTTCTTGTTGATCTTTTGATTTCTCTTCCGGCGTAGGACATTGAGCTTGCATACGTCCCATCCCGCCGCATCTATAGCACTTTGTTGGCTCCTTCTTCTTCTCTCTTCGTGATCTTTCTTTGAAGTCTTTGAAGTTTCTTTCTTTTCGCACAAACTTTCAAAATTTGCGAGTGAGTAGTGCTATATCTTCATCATTGTTGTGAGATGAGGAGGTAGATTCTTCTGAGTTGTGGGTGGCCTTTAGTGCAATTGCTTTCTTCCCTTTGTGATTATCTTCATTTCTTTTCTTAATTAGCTCATGTGACATTAATGAGCTAATTAGATCTTCTAGCTTCAATGTATTTAGGTCTTTGGCTTCTTCTATTGCCGTAATCTTTGGAGTCCATGAATTAGGTAGCGCCCTTAGTATCTTCATAACCTGTTCAGATTCAGAGATAGCCTTTCCAAGACCTTTCAAAGCGTTAGTAATTTTAGAAAATCTAGCAAACATCTCAGAAATATTTTCTGTTTCTAACATTTTGAAGCTTTCCAATTCTCCTATCAAAATATTTCTCCTAGTCCCTTGGACTTGAGAGGTTCCTTCATAGATAGATGTTAAAGTATCCCATATTTCTTTAGCGGTTAGGTAAGAGGATACTCTATCATATTCAGAAGCTATAAGAGCACAAAATAGTGAGTTCATAGCCTTAGTATTGCTCTTTACAGTTCTTACTTCCTCTTCGGTCCATTTGGAAGCTCTTTCATCAATTGGCAAGATTACACCGTCTTGGATCGCACTCCAAGAGTCCATATCGGTAGCCATAATGAGTTGATTCATACGAAGCTTCCAATAGCCAAAATTGTTCCCATCAAACAATGGTGGCCTAGTAAATGATTGGCCCTCGACAAATGCGGGAACGAAGGTCGATTGGGATGCCATATGATTAGATCTCTTTGGTTTAACTCAAAGACCTGCTTTGATACCACTTGTTGGTCCCGAGTTAATGGCAAAACCCAAGAGGGGAGGGGTGAATTGGGTTCTTATAAAATTCTTTGGTAAATTAAAAACTTAACCCCTTGAAAGTTTTAATCCCCTTGATTGATGAAATGAAATGGAAAGCAATATAATGTAGAGAGCAGAAGTATAAATCAAGCACACGAGATTTTTATAGTGGTTCGGGCAACCTCCCTACTCCACTCTTCCAAGCTCACACTCCTTGTGACTTGGGTTCCACTATTGTATTCCTCAAATACAATTAGAGTCACTGCTCTCTTCTAGATTCCAGCTCTAGGGGGCTTCAACAAATCTCAGCACAAGTAGGTGATGAGTTCCACTCCAATCACACACTACTTTGCTTACACTTGATCTTAGTTCCTCAAACTAAATCAAGTTCAATACAATCAAATGAAATAACAAAGGAATCTACACGTTATAGTTGTGTAGAAGCAGTTTGGCGCAGAGAAGAAATCGTAGTATTAGCTTTGAAGATTCAGAAGTTGAGCTCTAGCAGTTTGAAGGAAAGTTCTTCTTCTTTGGATTGGCTTGATCTCTTTAATGCTCTTGAAGATGGGAGTTATGCACACTTGATGATTTTCAGCTGCTTCCCTCGTCCACAATGAATGCCTTTTATAATTGTGGAGGGAATCCGAACGTTTGAAGGTAAGTGGCGCGCATTTAATGCGCCAACGTTCGAATATTTTCCGACCGTTGCGACCCAAGTCGCAGGCGAAGTCGACTTCGGGTGCGACTTCACCCTAGTCGCAGATGGAGTCGACTTCGGGTGCGACTTCGCCTTCCGTAGCAACTTCGAGTTCCAGATTGGGTCGACTTGGGCATCGACTTGACCCAAGTCGCAGGTGGAGTCGACTTCGGTGTGCGACTTCACTTCGTCAGGTGGCTTGATGAACTTGAAAAACTCCGGGATGCTTTGTTTTACTTAGGCTTCTCCATTCCTTTAGTTCTTTTACATTTTTCATATCTTCTTGAATCATTGTGTCTTCTCTTTAGCTTGCTTTCATTTGCTCCCATGTTTTGCAAGCTTTGAATCCATGAGACTTGAATCATGTAATCTTGAACAATTCTTCTTGGTTGAGTTTATGCATCCTGCTTGGACTTGGATTAATCTTCATATGTTTCAGTTTGAGCATCTAGGTTGCCTTGATCTTCATCTTCATACAGGTTTGTCTTGAAAATTGGTTAATCCAGCTTATCTTCTGAAAAATCCCCTCTGCCCGATTGAAGTCGATGTCGGAGTCGACTTCGTCTACGACTTCACCTCAAGTCGTAAGTGGAGTCGACTTGGGGTGCGACTTCGGCACTTCGGGGTCTGGACTTCAACTCTGGAAGGTTTTGTCATGTTGAAGTCGATACTGGAGTCGACTTGGTCTGCGACTTCGACCCAAGTCGCATGCGATGTTGACTTTGGCAGTTCAGTTCTCCATTTTCAATTCTGGAAGGATTTGGCGCATTGAATTCGATGTTGGAGTCGACTTGGGGATCGACTTGGCCTTAAGTCGATGCCTGAGTCGACTTGGGAATCGACTTATTCTTCCATGATCTATTTTCTTCAAATATATGTCCCTTAAACACTTCCACAAACATGTTAGTAGCCAAGACTTACTCAAATTGATTTATTAATCATCAAAACATAGATTTAGCTTATTTTCCACATATTTCCAACAGTTATGTTTTATGCTTATGGATTGGCGAAATTTTTTTATGGATAAATGCTAAGGCATGAAATATCATGATATGATTAAGTATAAAGGTTATGAGATGACATGTGTAATTCTCAAATGGTTTAATGGCCTGAAAAGGCATTTGATGGAAAGTTGAAACAAGTGGAATGATATAAAATCCTAAGAAGTTAAGTTTAAGTGGATAAATATCCAATAAGCCCGCCATGTGACAAGGTAACAATCCTGATCACGTTTACCAATCGATAGATCTTGGAGTAAGGTTGTGATGCTCAGGCTGGGGCGCCACAGATAATCTCGAATTTTGGGATTAATATATGAGCGTAGGACGTCAACTAATGCTTAAAATGAGCACGACATGTGAATTATGAAAATATGTGAAAAATGATAAATTGGAGTAATGAACCTCCATATAGTGATTAATGAATGTATTATGATATATGTCAATGTTACCCTACATATGGGTATTGAACATGTGGTGTAATGGATGGTATGATGCATAAGTTTGTGATAAGTATGTACACTCGACTTGGAATTCAAGTGAGTTGTGTATGTCAATGAAAATGGGTTGGAAAACTAAGTTCAATGAAAGAAAATGAAAATTATATGAATGCTATGTCATTCTTACGTGTATAGGCAAAGGCAAAAAAAAGGTCGACCAGGAAAGCTGATGTGATCAAGGTAAGCAAGTAATTTTCTAAATAATTTTTGTTTCTCAACTTATTCTAAAATAGTTGCAAATGATGTTCTAACTGCTTTGATGAGTTTAGCAAGTGATATTTGAATTTATTTCTAAGGTATTTAAGGATGGTCATTCCTTAGTTCAATATGTGTTAAAATGATCCTTTTATTTATGATCCGATTTGCATAACTGCTTTATTAAATGTTTATGAAAAATAATGATGTGGCGCCCCTAACCGAGACGTCACTTCCTTACCTCAAGACCTTATTGATTAGTAAATGTGAATCAGGATTGTTGCCCTGATCACGCGGCGGGTTTTTAATTCGAACTCGTCCAAATTTTTTTTTCCAATTCATTCCTTTTATCTATCATCATTCATTTTATTCCATACTACATCTTTCATCATACAAGCACCATTATGCCTGTAATAAAATTTTATAATTCTTTCATAGCATTCATCATGCTTTTCTACAATAACATTTACATTCATACATACATCAATACAAGCATTGGATCACATAGAACTTATAATTTTACATAAGTTCATATATACATCAACATACCTTGAATCTTTAACCAGGCTATCACATTCCATTCCTTATAGCCCACATGGCTACCATTACGTACCTTTCCTTTATTGCTCAAATTTGCATCCTCTTGAGTTTTTCGGTACCTGTCTAAGGTTTGGGAAAATAAAACGTGAGTGACAACTCAGTAAATAAGCATTTTATCATTAAGGCAAGACTTCCTTGAAAACTTTTTCATAAACATCTTAAACACTTTTTTCCTGAGGACATTTATATGTCCCAAAACATTATCATGAAATCCTTTGTTAATGAGGACAATTCTACGTCCTTGAACATTTTCATAAAACATTCATTCTTAAAATTACTTACAAGCCAGGTCCGAGCTTGTTAAAGCAAAACATACATGTTTTACCCTTTATAATTAATTCCTTTTTGTCTTGAGTGAACATTTCCAATGTTCCAAGACCTTTACACAAAACCATCTTTTGCTAGTGGACATTTTACGTCCAAAATATTTTTCTCATAAATTCTTTAGCAAAGGAGGACATTCTCATGTCCTAAAACATCATTTACATAAGCCTTTCTCAGCAAAGGACATTTTTATGTCCAAAAATATTTTTCATCATAAAATCCTTTAGCCAAGAGACATTTAATGTCTCAAAACATTTTTCACATAGCTTCCGTTGGCAATGGACATTCATATGTCTTTGAACACCTTTCATTAAAACACTTTGGCATTGGACATTCTCACGTCCATAAACACTTTTCATTTAGGCTCTTTAATAATGGACATTCTTATGTCCAAAAACAAGTTTGACATAAATCTTTTTCATAATCCCCATCTTGGAGCTTGTTTATAACAAATAAGGCAAATAAGATACATAAACCATTTCCATAAATGCATTTGCATAAAAACATTTCCTTTCATTCCTATTATTTACACTTTTGTATAGAACACCCTATTTTTAGGGTAACCATTTCGTAAAAATCCTTTTAGGATAACTTTTCTTTAAAATGCTTTTATGTCTTAATCTTTGGGCTTTTCAAAAGCAAAACATAAGCAAATGCATTTCTCTCCATCCAGTTGTGCACTTAGCAAGTGATCATGCTACTTTTTGGAAGAGAATCCTTAACAGCACTCTAGCCAGGCGGCTGTTCCTATATCCTGCTCCCATCTCAGGGAGGGCGTCGCTGGCACTCCTTCCATCCCTTAGTGACTTGGCCATATGTAGAGTGGGCCCCGGTCATTCGAACCGTGCTCTACAACCGGCCTATTCCGTGTACTGGTGCACCATACATCATCATGACGGACCGCAGTCCGTTTGGTTTAAAGTATTACAGACCGCAGCCCGTGTCCTTTAAAATCGGAATCACAGACCTCGGTCTGCATCCATAACTTAAGAACATCACAGACCAAAGTCTGTGTCTTTAAAAAAACTATTTTCAAAAATACATCACAGACCGCAGTCCGTGTCAACTTGTAAAGCGAGCGCACCCACTTTAGATAAGTTGTCATTTGAAATCTAATTTTAGGATGACCTTCCTTAAATTCTTTCGAAAATATTTTGAGTAAAACATTTTGATAAACATTTGAAATGTTTGAAAAATAATACATCTTAAAATCCTTACAAAAGAATTTCAAGACCTTTGAATTTTCAAAATTAAACTCTATATTTTCTAACATTTTCTTGGTTTCCATTACGGGGTCTTTTGCTCACAAAAGTTATGCAATTATGCTACCCCTTCTCAACCACCCTAATAATCAAATTATTGTCCACCTATCTATTATACCATTTTTACATAAGGGGCTTGCATAATCTTTTGCATACCAATTAGCAACCCGAAATCAAACCATTTTATGAAATCGATATAGGAGGTTGGTCATCCTTAAATCCCCTTCAACAACATTCATATAAATATTTTTTTCAAGATATTTTCAACATAGATTTTCTTATCTAAAGGAAATCAAAACTTTTCGAATATCATTTCAAAACATATGGACTATGTCCAAATCATCGTTTATTATTTAATTATCATGACCTAGCAAAACAAATCTTTTTCATAAATCAATTGCCCTTTTCCATTTTCTTTCACAAACATAATTGTTTATCACAAATTATGGTAGAAATATCGCAAAACTAATTTACAAACAATACTTTTTGAAAAAGGGTAAAATTTTCTTTTTCTTATAAAATACTTTTGAAACAACATTATAAAGAACTTGCTTGCTTATAAGAAAATTCTTAAAAACCATCGACATAAAATGTGAAATCCTTTGAAAACATTATCGTGGAGAACTTGCTTACTCATAAGCAAATTTCTCTATCCATTAACATAAAGCATTGCCAATCCAAGGCAACACTTGTGATAAATTCTTTATCTTAAAATCGTTGCTTGCTTCCCACGAAGCAAACCTTGAGGCTTTTCATTAAAGCCATCATTTTTCAAAACTTGTGGCTTTACAATAAAACCTTCATTTTTAAAAACTTGTGCTTGCCCATTCATCAACACATAATCATAAATATTTCATTCACATATCATCATATAGAAAGAAAACATTAATTTAGAAAGTTCGCTTGCTTACCTGAGATTGCCATAATCCCTTTCTTCCATTCTTTTCCTTGCCTTTGCCTAGATAAATGAAAATAACATTTCATTTATTTTCATAATCTTCAAATACTTATATTCCTTAGGTTTTCCAACCCACATAAGTTCATCTAGCTTAACCCACTTGTCTTTCAAGTCGGGTATTCGTACGTATCGACATTGCCTATACATATCAAATTAGCCATTCATTTTTAATACCCTTATGTAGGGTAAACTTACATGCATATAACAATCATTTATTAAATCATTATTTGGAGGTTCATTACCACCATTTATCATTTTTAACATATTTTCTATTTTTCATACATCGGTTCTCATTTTAAGCACTTAGTTGCTAACTTAGATATCATATAATAATCTCAAAATTTGAGATTATCATTATTTACTTAAACAGTACCCTAATCCATATTTTTCATCATGTTGTTATGTATTTTTGTATTTTAACAACTTACATAATCCATATATCATTTATTCATACCCATCCTTCCATACAAGTTCATTTTTCAACACATACTTATGTGTTTCTTAAAATTTTTCAAAATAGAAACTTGTATCTCAATTCAGCATGATTAAATCCCTTAATTAACATATAATTTAGGGTTTATTTCTGAAATTTTAATCCATTTATCATAGGGTTCCCAAAATAGCAACATAAGAACCCGTTTTTCATCGTTTGAATTGTCTCTTTAGCAACATGGTCTAAACAGATTTTTAATCCAAAATTTTCAGCCTTAAACCATAATTTTATTAACCTAAATTTAGGATATTAACACATATTTGAATCCCATAATTAAATGGTTTCCATACAGCAACTTTCATATACATCTTGGGTACCCTTTGCACCCCTCTTTGGACATCCCTTTACATATCTTGAAAAAATATATTTAGGGTAATCTTGTTTACCTCTAATAGGTTAAACCCTCATAATAACTTGTTTATATCCCATTATAAGTCAAATTTCATCACAAAAACCTGGAATTTAACATTTATCTTGATTTATTCCTTAAGATGTCCATAATGCTAAATTCAGGCACACTGAATTCGTGAAATCTTGAATTAATATCAAATCAAGTAGTTTTGATCTGAAATTTCTATCATACCTTAATAACGACATTTATTAACCAAAATAAATATTTTCAGCATGAAATATTTAGTATTTATATTTATTTTGGTATTTTTATTCTGCTAGACAGCAACATCCTTTTTCAGACAGCCTGAATCACGTAAATTATGGGGAATATTTATACCCGTCAAAGAATATTTTGGTAGCATGATCCTCAATATGTCTTATTAATCCTATAAAATTTTCAGCCCAAAATAACTTGTATAAAAATTATTTGGTGCAGCTGATCCTGCCACTCGTTCAATCCTGTCCAAGTTGATATTCCCAGATTTTTAATTTAGAACGTGCTTATTCTTTTAAGCTGAAAATTGGAAAGTTCTTTAATCACCATATCATGAGTCTTTCCACAAATTTTAATGCTAAAACTAGTTCATTAACTATTTCTTCCATATTTTCCTTTCCAGGTCCAGATTTACTACACATGAGTGTAGTTGGATGATATGAGCTGATTAATCCCCAAATTAAACTTTATAAACCAACGTATTTAACTAAGAATATTTAATATTTGAAACATGTTCCTTAAGAGGTATTTTATGACTCAAAACCATGATTCCAAATCAAGAAGAAAACTTGGAAATTGGAAGGCTTAAACTCAACGGGTACTTACCCGATTTGGTTAAATCTTTGCCCCGAGCTTCCTGAGCTTTTCCTTCCCTTTTTCCTTCTTCTTTTCCTTCTCTTTTCTCCCTTTCCTTTCTTCCGGGGTCGTGTGAGGCTTGCTGGATTTTTGGAGAATTTGTTCTCCTTAGTTTCCTCTCTTTTCTCTCTCTCTTGCTATGGACGTCACTTGGGTTGGTTGCTGGAATTTTCGAGCAACTATGTCCCCCTTTTGATTCCATTTGAAGTCTACATAAATGTGCACTTATCCCTTGTACACTTGGCTAATTTTTACCCAAGTAAAATTGAGTAATTATCTTAATGAAAAATCACAAAATCATGCATTGATAGGCCACCTAGCTGTCCACACATGGGACGTCCACCTTGCTGCCCATTTTGGCATTTTGTGGCTGATATTTCCAGCCCCTTTAATCCCTCATTAACTATGCTAGAGGTTAGACTAATTACATGGGAATTTTAGAATTTTTAAAAATAAAAAAATCTGATTTTTGGGTACTAATCCACCCATCTATTGCCACCTTATTCCCATGCTTAATGGCTTTGTCTTTTTCTCCATAAATGGATTTTGTCCTCTTTTTATTAAGAAAATTCCTTGATAATTAGCTTAATCCATTCCCACCATATCTCGTATCTCATCGATTTATCCATCTCGCTCAAGTTTCGTCTCAAACCGAGTTTTCCAACTCAAGTTATGATCACTTGAATTTGTCCTTAGAGTGTAGGCTAAAAATGATTAATAATTGCCTTAATCCCGTCATGATTTTCATCGAAATCCTCTTTGTAGACTTCGAATTACGAATTTTCTATCATTTTTCACCTTAATTTCATAATTACATTTTAGTCTCCATAATTTAAATCATGATTATTAACATAATTATTCATGACACATTGTCACCTTTAAATCCTCATTAAGCTCCTCGGGTCATACCGACTCACTTTGGGCTCCGGCGATTAAATTTTTAATCACCGTTTCCAATGGAAACCTTAATTCAAAATGTGGCATAATTCACAAAAATCATTCAAAATCTTTTTAATACATATACACATCATAATTACATTCCCAATACATATATATGAGTCCTACTTGGGTCCAGGTATCATAATCATCCCCCCCTTATAACAGGTTTCGTCCCGAAACCTGTTACATTTCAAATGGCAGGGGTAAAGCTCATATAAATTTGCTAACTTATTATCTTCCTCCAATATTTCAACGGTTCACTACGCTTCCACTGCGCTACTCTGTCCTTGTGGCATTTTTGGCCTTGGTCCAATAGACCTATCACTTGTCTCTACTACTTCCTTGTTCATACATGGGTTTCTCATTGGCATTTGTCCTTTCATTCATGTCATTTCACACTGTTTTTCCTTGTACATAGACAAATTGCATCATTTCTCATCTTATCATAGGGTAAGTTTTAAGTTACCCATTCATTCATAAAAATCTATAGCAATTATTTTCACATTTCATCAATATAATATAATACATTCATTTTATAATATAGAGCAAAAGTTGCTCTCATATAGGGTTTCATACATGAAATTTAATACATGTCTTAGTAAAAGACACTTTTGCTAAGTTATCCATTCTTTCTCCTCTCATAATGTCTACCACTAGATTTTACCATCGTAGACTATCCATTAGGAATACCGTTACTAAACTAGTCTAAAATATTTTCTTCCTTATCTCTCTTTCTAGTTTCCATAAACTAGTAAGGGTCCTTATCATTTTCAATTTTTTTTAAATCTCATTTCTTATTAATATCATAGAGAAATTATCTCTCCCGTACCTATCTTTCAATCATATCAGAATTGAAAAGAATTCCGGCAGTCATTCTTGCCTTCATTTTTCTTCATTTATGTACCATTCCTTGCTATGATACACCAACTTCTGTGACATCATATGTGTAATCTTCTTTTCCTTCCATACATGCTAACTAGGAATAATTTGCTACATTTTTCTGCATTAAGATACAGAGACTTCTTATCAACTATAGCTATTGATTGAGTTGATCTTTCTTACTCTTTTCTTTTCCTACATCAGATTCCTTAATCTTTAGGGTAAAGTTATCCTTGCCCTAATTGTACATGTTCACTAACAATATGTGTTATATCCTGATATCCTATTGGAAGATTTTCTTATCAATTCTTCTAGATTACCTTCTTTTATTATGGCATAATAGCTATTTAGGGTTTCCTATTACTTATAAGCATTGCCAATCAATGCTTGGACATTACATTTGACTACATGTTCAAACCTTGAACATGTGCTTGGATTCAATCATCCACTGCTTAGCCTGAATAAAATCTAATTCACCTGAAAACTTAGGTGGATGCCCAACTAGAAAGGCGTTGATAACCTCTCTACTTGCTTTTATCATAACATCATCAATCTTTAAGGGTTTTGGTACTAGGTTAAAAATTATTACCTGTACCGGTCCGTCTTTTCGCCTTCTTCTAATTGGTACTATTGGGCCTTTTATGTTTCTATCTCCTTATCATTCATTTTTATAGGAAGTGCGGCCTACATCGGCCTGTTTCCTTCTTATCTTCTTGTCTGGCCCTATTAGGGAAAATACAAAGATTTTGAACCATTTCTATCATTTAGCTACCCAACCTCGGGTGGCTTATCCCACAACTTCTTTTTATAGCTGCAATTATCTATTCTTTTTACCTGTTAGGTATTACCTATAGCGATAGCACCTTCAATCCTTTGACTTAGGGTTTGTGGCGCCCCAAACCGAGACGTCGCAACCTTACCTCAGGATCTATCGATTGGTAAATGTGATCAGGATTGTTGCCCTGAACACGCTGCGGGTTCTTAATTTGATCTCGTCCAAATTTTTTTTCTTTTCTTTCATCATATAAGCTCATGCTTGTCATCATTCATAGTGAACTCATCCATATCATCATAAAATTTTTCATATAAGTATCTTTACTTTCATATTATAGGCAACATATATATGTTCATGAATAAAAATTCACATAGAATTTTATAGATAATCACTTATCTATTTACACCATACATAATCAATCTCATTTCATTATAAGCAATACATTCATCTATCCATTCTTCAAACATATCGATACCTTTTAGCTTTGCTCCTTCTCTCGAGCCTTAAACCTGTCTAAGGTTGGGAAAACAAAACGTGAGTGATAAACTCAGTAAGCAAGCATCATTTTTTTATTTAAATGCATCCCTTGCCCATTAGGTAGGAGACACTTATCAAGTGATCAACTACCAATAGGAAGAAACCTTTTATAGAAATTTTCTTTATAAAACACTCATAAAACTTTGTGCATATCCCCATTTCGAGGATTTTCAAAAGTGATGTCTATGCATCTAAACCATTTTTCATGGGGACAATTGTTTGTCCCAAAATATTTTTCATTTATCATGAGAACATGTTTATGTCCAAAAATATTTTTCATATGGCATGAGGACAATTATATGTCCTAAAACATTTTTCTTATAACCTTTTGCCCATGAGGACATTTACTTGTCCCAAAACATCATTTATTTAATTTTCTTTATAACCCAACTCGGGGTTGTTCAAAAGCAATGCATGTGCATAGAAATCTTTTATCTAGGCGGACATTCTTATGTTCAAAAATATTTTTCCATATAAGCTTCTTTTAACCAGCATAAGATACCAAAACCTTTTTAAACCAATATGGCGGACATATTCATGTCCTAAAATATCTTTTCCATATAAACCTCTTTTAACCCGCATATGGTCTCTTTTGAAAACTGGACATAAATCCATTTAAAGCCAACACAAATCCATTTAAAACCAACATAAATCCATTTAAAACCAAACAGAGTAGGTGCCCATTTTGGGACTTTTTAAAACATAGGGAACATATGTATGTTCTAAAAACATATGGATTTGTGTCTCTGACCCTCAAGAAGGTGACACTTAACAAGTGATCATCCTCCCCTAGGAAAGAAATCATTCATGTGACTGTACCGCTAGCTAGGCGGTTGTCCATGATCCTGCTCCCATTTCAGGGAGGGCGCCGCCGGCCTCCAGCCTTTCCCTAAGCGACTCAGCTACAGGTAGAGGTGAGCTCTGGTTCTCGACCATTTTGGTCTGTAACTGCCTCAACAATGAGCCTAGTATATCGTTTTGCGCACACTCGTATGCTAGCAATGATTTTCACAAAACTTAGCCCAGTCATTTGACTATGCTCTTTTTCAAGCCTCAGCTTGATATGTATAAAGCCAACTTTAGTCCGCAGACTATGCCCTTCTCAAATTGAGAACTGGGCAAGATTATTTTGAAAAGAAAATAAAATATTTTAAACCACTCAGTCCGTAGACTATGCCCTTCTCAAATTGAGAACTGGGCGTGGTTGTTTCGAAATAAAACATTTTTGTAAATTATTTTCAAATCCTGATGTTAAGATGACCACCCTTAAGGAGATTAGAAATATTTTAATAAATCCATTTTACCAAACATTTGAAATATTTGAAAAGATAATATTTTGCAAAACTTTAATGATTTGCTAAATAACTTTTGAAATTCTCATTTTTAAAAGCTTTTGAACTAATTCAAAACTCACGGAGACAAAACTTTTCTGAATAACATTTTTATGAGCAAAACTTATGAAACTCTCTTCCATCCACTGTAATGGCATTATTTGTTTTATCCACGTCACTTCCTTGTTATTCTTATATATAGAGGAGTTTGCATAATCTTTTGATCATTATTTACACATAAAATCTACTAAATCATTTTGTAAGACTGGTCACCCTTAAATCTTTTTGGAACATTAGAGTAAAGCATCATCAAAGTGTTACAACTCTAAGAGTTGTAAAGCACCTTGATAGATTATTTCAAAACATCTACACAAATCTCAAAACACGTATATAAATTCAATTTATGACATTTAATGGAAACCATTTCAAAACATCTATTTATTTCTAGAAACCATTTTATAAAGAATTACATTTTTCAATAAAACTCCTTCGAAATAGAATTTCCATGGTTTGTTTTTGAATATCACTTTACGAAAGAGACAAAATCTTTCAATATAAAACTCTTTGTAAACCACACTTGTATGAACTTGCTTATTTTAAAACCATCATAAAACCCACATCATATTTTCAAGATCTGAGCTTGCTTACTCTCCAAGCAATTCTCCACATCATTAATATAAATATGATCAAGTAAATTTAATACTTGAATATAAACATTATGCTTGAAAATTTACTTACTTATCTCATAAGCAATTATAAAACCAACTTATTAAAGCAAGTTCATAAATTTCATAAGATTCCTTTGAAACAATATTTTGGAAAGTTCGTTTACTTACTTGTAAGCAAATTCTTTAAAATCATTGATATAAGCATTTCCAATCTTGGCAATACTTACGATAGAATAACTATTTTAAGAAGTATTACTTGTTTTCCATGAAACAATCCTTAAGGCATTTTATTTAAGCTATCATTTTTAAAATATAGGAGGAAATCAATATTTTGAAAAGTTCGCTTGCTTACCTTGATCACGTGAGCTTCCCGGGTCAACCCTTTCTTTGCCTTTGCCTATACATGTAGAATGACATAACATTCATGTAAATTCCATGTGCTCATATTCACTTAGTTTTCCAATCCATTTTCATAAATATTCATAACCCGCCTAATCTCCAAGTCAGGTATATTTTACACATTTATGTATCTCAATCATTCATTATGCCACATATTAAATTCCTATATATTAATCTCAAAATTTGAGATTATCAATTCAGCAATGTATTTCACGTTTTTCCATCATATTTTAACATATTTTTTCATTTTAACATTTCAAATAATGCATTTATCATCTTATCATGTGCACTGCTTCACATATGTGCGTCTAACAGCGTCTAATTCATATATTTCTTTAAAATTTTCAAATCCATAACTTGTCCTCTAATTCAGCAAGTTTATACACTTCAATTAACACTTATTTAGTGTATTTTCACGGATTTTTAATCCACTAATTTCAAAGTTCCAAAAACAGCCACTTTGGAACCCATTTTCACCCGTTTAACGTGTCTTTTGTCATATAATCCTAAACAGTCTCATAAATCTGCAATTTCGGCAATTAATATGAATTTTCCTAACCCAAATCTAGGGTATTAACATATATATATATATATATATATCTGGATCATTTCTGTATAGGTTTCATATTTCTTTTTGATTTGTTTCTCCAACTATCCACAAATGCTGAAATCAGGCGAACTGAAATCTATAAATCTTGATTTATAATCAAATCAAGGTATTTGATTCTGAAATTTCTACCATAACTTAATAACTACATGAAATAATTTTCTTAAAAATTTCATCACGAAATATTAACATAATATATTTATTTTTGAATTTTCACTGTGCTGGACAGTGTTGGGAGTTTAGGGTCAGCCTTAATCACGTGAATTATGTGGCATATTTATTCCCATCAAAGCCTAAATTTTATAATTTTATTATGATCCTAAATATGTCTTATATTTTATTTAAACTTTTTTTCAAGAAATTCATTTTATAAAAATTATTAAAAAATAATTTTCTACAACTGATCCTGTCACCCGTTTTACCCTGTTTAGGTTAATCTTCTCGGATTTTTAATTTGAAACTGGGTTATCATTTTAATCTGAAAATTTGGTCGTTATTTAATAACTCTATTATTATGCTTCCCAAACATTTTAATGCTAAAATTCATCCATTTACTGTCTATTTCATATTTTAGTTTGCAACATCATAAAATTTCCAGATTTGAGATATAAAATCAAAATAATCATATACTTTCTTGATTAAATGGGTAATTCCTCATTTTCCCCTTTATTTTCTTCTCTTTTCTTCCTCCTTGGTGGCCTAGGGGACGTAAGCTGCTTCTGGAAAGGAGAGCACCAATTTGCAGAATTTTCTAAGTGCACTTTGATATGCATATGGTCGTTCCTTCTCTTTTAAGCAATAGCTGGAAATTTCCAGCAAATGGGCCCCACATGCCACATCATCCATGCAATTTCCAATGAATTCCTATCTAATTTGCTGACATGGCAGCTTGTGGACCATTAAAAATATTTTTATCTCATTTATAAATCCACTAATTATCCAAAGCATTAAATCATCCCAAATCTGTCCACCAGATCACGTCCACCATCAGCTGCCTTTCTCCATTTTTTTCCAATGAATTTTGCAACTAATAAATGCATATTTATATTCCCTACTACCTACGCTATTTATCCCTGCATTTTATAATTTTTAAAAAATATAAAAAGTCACTTTTCTAGCCACTTGATCGGTCAAAGTTTGCTGCACCAATTTCTGTTGCCTGCTCACGTCCACTTTGCAGCAGATATTCTCATTAAAAATTAATTTTTACTCAGCTTAAATTAATTACTCATTTAATTATCTAGTAGATTAGGGCATTTAGGGTCAATTTAGACTAATAAAAAAATCATAAACAATGCCTTGAGCTGCCAAAGCCGTCCATATCACCCATAAAGCATGCTGCTGTCCATTTTTACATTTTTCATTCAACAGTCCAAATCAGCAACTATTAAATCCGAATTTCACTTCAATTTAATGCCAAATTATCTACATTAACTCCTTGTGGACTTTGGGTATACATTATATTAAAAATATTTCACAAAATTCACTTTAAGGGCTAGTTTGGACGTCTATGCTTGCATGTAAGCTATTCTCCTTTATGCTAATAACTTTTTGTTGTAAAAAGTCAAAATAATTAATCATAATTTAGTGCAAGCCTAATTCCATCATCATTTTCATGATCAAATCTTTTCATAACCTTAATCTCATAATTTTAACCGTCCATTTCAAATTTCATCTTATTCCAACTTTTCTAGCTCAAGTTATGATCGTTTTAAATTTTGGACGGTGATGATCAATTATCATCAAAATTTTCATAATCTACCTTTCCCATATGATTAAGCACGAAATTATGTGCTTCCATCTCAATTTTCATATTAATCCGCCTTATGGGTGTCAAGTTATGAATTTTCTAAGATTTTCTATACTAACTTGAGAATTATCCTTTTAAATTCTCATAATCCATATCAAATAATCTAAAATGATTATTCATGATGTATTGGTGTATTTTAATCACCAAAAAATTATTCTAAATCCCTTTTTCCCACATTAGCTTATAATGATTACTCACATCATCATTGCCAATGCTTAGCCCTAATTATCATAATTTAGCAAAATCACAAAATCATTCATAATTCAATAAATTCACTTATAAATCACATGTAAATATTCAATGCATATATTGAATCCTACTTAAGTTGGGTTTCACAGGGTTTATAGTTGCCCGTCGTAAACGAGCCCTTGGACTCACTTATCGTCACTGCCCTTGGTCGTTTAGACTTGCTACTGGCTTCTCTTCTTTCTTATTGACTCATATCGGCAATTGCCTTTCCCTTATTCAAAACTAAGGTGATAGGCATGTTGTAGAATGCAACATATAAAATTATGTCAATAGCATTTTTTATCATAATATTCATTTATATCACACATAGTCAATATGATCATTTCTGATCATAGAATCATCATCCATAGTAAATTTTATAATTTAGAAAGATCAATGACTTTTCCTTTTTCATATATGCACTTAGCATTTGAATGAAATCAAATACATTTATATTTTCATAACATCAAACATCATACATTCATTTAGGAATCAAAAGGATAAAAAGGAAACTCCTTTTTTCCTACATTTCTCATTTCTATCTTCGCTTTTCATGGTGTAAAGTTTCTTTTCTTTACACATACAGATTATATTCACATAACCTGTCATTTTATCATAAACATAAACTCCAAACCAACAATCACTTAGAAAGTTGGTGACTTGGTGCCTATCATATGACCGCCAGGTGCCTTCCATATGTCCACCATAGCTCTGCACCTTAGACATATATATCATATAGCACCATCTTATGCTACCTTATGTAAGATATGGCAAAGCCTTAGATATGGGGGTCTCTACGTAGGGTTCCATAACCCGTCAGTTGTTCTGATTCCCTTCTATCCTTTGTCTTTTCTTAAATTCTCCTACCTCCTGCTTCATCTCATTTTCCTCATATAATTTTTCCTTCATATACCATCTACACTATGAAATATAGCAAACCAGCTATATTTTCTTAAATAACCATATTATTGTGTCATAATGACGCACAATATAAGACAATACACATCGTATATGTTTTATAATCTCAATCTATCTTCTTCAACATTTTCCATTTTTCTTCTATATCTATCTATCAATCCTTGCTAAAATATCATCTTTGTGATATCTAATCTTTTCTTACCACGCCTATTTACCAATCCATGCTCTGATACCAACTCCTGTGGTGCCCCAAACCGAGACGTCAGTTCCTTACCTTAAGACCTTATTGATTGGTAAATGTGAATCAGGATTGTTGCCCTGATCACGCGGCGGGTTTTTAACTGGAACTCGTCCAAATTTTTTTTTCCAATTCATTCCTTTTATCTATCATCATTCATTTCATTCCACAATACATCTTTCATCATACAAGCACCATTACTCCTGTAATAAAATTTCATAATTCTTTCATAGCATTCATCATGCTTTTCTACAATAACATTTACATTTCATACATACATCCATATAAGCATTGGATCACATAGAACTTATAATTCTACATAAGTTCATATATACATCAACATACCTTGAATCTTTAAGCAGGCTATCACATTCTATTCCTTATAGCCCACATGGCTACCATCACCTACCTTTCCTTTATTGCTTAAATTTGCATCCTCTTGAGTTTTTCGGTACCTGTCTAAGTTTTGGGAAAATAAAACGTGAGTGACAACTTAATAAGCAATCATTTTATCATTAGGGCAAGACTTCCTTGAAAATATTTTTCATAAACATCTTGAACACCTTTTTCCTTAGGACATTTATATGTCCCAAAACATTATCATGAAATCCTTTGTTCATGAGGACAATTCTATATCCTTGAACATTTTTATAAAACATTCATTCTTAAAATTACTTACAAGCCACGTCTGAGCTTGTTAAAGCAAAACATACATATTTTACCCTTTATAATTAATTCCTTTTTGTCTTGAGTGAACATTTCCAATGTTCCAAGACCTTTACACAAAACCATCTTTTGCTAGTAGACGTTTTACGTTCAAAACATTTTTCTCATAAATCCTTTGGCAAATGAGGACATTCTCATGTCCTAAAACATCATTTACATAAGCCTTTCTCAGCAAAGGACATTTGTATGTCCAAAAATATTTTTCATCATAAAATCCTTTAGCCAAGAGACATTTAATGTCTCAAAACATTTTTCACATAGCTTCCTTTGGCAATGGACATTCATATGTCCTAAAACACCTTTCATTAAAACACTTTGGCATTGGACATTCTCACGTCCATAAACACTTTTCATTTAGGCTCTTTAATAATGGACATTCTTATGTCCAAAAACAAGTTTGACATAAATCTTTTTCATAATCCCCATCTTGGGGCTTGTTCATAACAAACAAGGCATATAAGATACATAAACCATTTTCATAAATGCATTTGCATAAAAACATTTCCTTTCATTCCTGTTATTTACACTTTTGTGTAGAACACCCTATTTTTAGGGTAAACATTTCATAAAAATCCTTTTAGGATAACTTTTCTTAAAAATGCTTTCATGTCCCAATCTTTGGGCTTTTCAAAAGCAAAACATAAGAAAATGCATTTCTCTCCATCCAGTAGTGACACTTAGCAAGTGATGATGCTACTTTTTGGAAGAGAATCCTTAACAGCACGCTAGCCAGGCGGCTGTTCCTTTATCATGCTCCCATTCAGGGAGGGCGCCGCTGGCACTCCTGTCATCCCTTAGCGACTTGGCCATATGTAGAGTGGGCCCCGATCATCCCAACCGTGCTCTACAACCGGCCTATTCCGTGTACTGGTGCACCATACATCATCGTAACGGACCGCATTCAATTTGGTTTAAAGTATTATAGACCGCAGCCCGTGTCCTTTAAAACCGGGATCACAGACCTCAGTCTGCATCCACAAACTTAAGAACATCACAAGCTGAAGTCTGTGTCTTTAAAAAAATATTTTCAAAAACACGTCACAGACCGCAGTCCGTGTCAACTTGTAAAGCGAGCGCACCCACTTTAAACAAGTTGTCATTTGAAATCAAATTTTAGGATGACCTTCCTTAAATTCTTTCGAAAATATTTTGAGTAAAACATTTTGATAAACATTTGAAATGTTTGAAATATAATACATCTTAAAATCCTTATAAGAGAATTTCAAGACCTTTGAATTTTGAAAATTAAACTATATATTTTCTAACATTTTCTTTGTTTCCATTTCGGGGCCTTTTGCTCACAAAAGTTATGCAAGTATGCTACCCCTTCTCAACCACCCTAATAATCAAATTATTATCTACTTATCTATTATACCATTTTTACATAAGGGGGCTTGCATAATCTTTTGCATACCAATTAGCAACCCGAAATCAAACCATTTTATGAAATCGATATAGGAGGTTGGTCATCCTTAAATCCCCTTCCACGACATTCGTATAAATATTTTTTTCAAGATATTTTCAACATAGATTTTCTTATCTAAAGGAAATCAAAACTTTTCGAATATCATTTCAAAACATATGGACTATGTCCAAATCATCGTTTATTATTTAATTATCATGACCTAGCAAAACAAATCTTTTTCATAAATCAATTGCCCTTTTCCATTTTCTTTCACAAACATAATTGTTTATCACAAATTATGGTAGAAATATCGCAAAACTTATTTACAAACAATACTTTTTGAAAAAGGGTAAAATTCTCTTTTTCCTATAAAATACTTTTGAAACAACATTATAAAGAACTTGCTCGCTTATAAGAAAATTCTTAAAAACCATCAACATAAAATGTGAAATCCTTTGAAAACATTATCGTGGAGAACTTGCTTACTCATAAGCAAATTTCTCCATCCATTAACATAAAGCATTGCCAATCCAAGGCAACACTTGTGATAAATTCTTTATCTTAAAATCGTTGCTTGCTTCCCACGAAGCAAACCTTGAGGCTTTTCATTAAAGCCATCATTTTTCAAAACTTGTGGCTTTACAATAAAACCTTCATTTTTCAAAACTTGTGCTTTCCCATTCGTCAACACATAATCATAAACATTTCATTCACATATCATCATATAAAAAGAAAACATTATTTTAGAAAGTTCGCTTGCTTACCTGAGATTGCTATAATCCCTTTCTTCCATTCTTTTCCTTGCCTTTGCCTATATAAATGAAAATAACATTTCATTTATTTTCATCATCTTCAAATACTTATATTCCTTAGGTTTTCCGACCTACATAAATTCATCTAGCTTAACCCACTTGTCTTTCAAGTCGGGTATTTGTACGTATCGACATAGCCTATACATATCAAATTATCCATTCATTTTTAATAACGTTATGTGGGGTAAACTTACATGCATATAACAATCATTTATTAAATCATTATTTGGAGGTTCATTACTACCATTTATCATTTTTAACATATTTTTTATTTTTCATACATCGGTGCTCATTTTAAGCACTTAGTTGCTAACTTAGACATCATATAATAATCTCAAAATTTGAGATTATCATTATTTACTTAAACAGTACCCTAGTCCATGTTTTTCATCATTTTTTATGTATTTTTGTATTTTAACAACTTACATAATCCATATATCATTTATTCATACCCATCCTTCCATACAAGTCCATTTTTCAACACATATGTGTTTCTTAAACTTTTTCAAAAAAGAAATTTGTATCTAAATTAAGTATGATTAAACCCCTTAATTAACATATAATTTAGGGTTTATTTCTGAAATTTTAATCCATTTATCATAGGGTTCCCAAAATAGAAACTTAAGAACCCGTTTTTCGTCGTTTCAATGCTCTCTTTAGCAACATGGTCTAAACAGATTTTTAATCCAAATTTTTGAGCCTTAAACCATAATTTTCTTAAACCAAATTTAGGGTATTAACACATATTTGAATCCCATAATTAAATGGTTTCCATACAACAACTTTCATACACATCTTGGGTACCCTTTGCACCTCTCTTTGGACATCCCTTTGCATATCTTCAAAAAATCATATTTAGGGTAATATTGTTTACCTCTAATAGGTTAAATCCTCATAATCACTTTTTATATCCCATTATAAGTCAAACTCCATCACAAAAACCTGGAATTTAATATTTATCTTGATTTATTCCTTAAGCTGTCCATAATGCTGAATTCAGGCACCCTGAATTCTCAAAATCTTGAATTAATATCAAATCAAGTATTTTTTATCTAAAAGTTATAAAATACCTTAATAACTACATTAATTAACCAAAATAAATATTTCTAGCATGAAATATTTAGTATTTCTATTTAGTTTGGTATTTTTATTCTGCTGGACAGCAACATCCCTTTTCAGACAGCCTGAATCATGTAAATTATTGTGTATATTTATACCCATTTAAACTTAATTTTTAATTTTTTATTGTGATAATAAATATGTATTATTAATATTTTAAAATTATCAGCCTAAAATTCCATTTTTAAAAATTATTAAAAAGAATTTGGTGCAGCTGATCCTGCCACCCGTTCAATCCTGTCCAGGTTGATCTTCCTAGATTTGTAATTTGGAACGTGCTTATCCTTTTAAGCTAAAACTTGGGTCATTCCTTAATGAAGATATCATGAGTCTTCCCACAAATTTTCATGCTAAAAATTTTTCATTAACTGTTTCTTCCATATTTTCCTTTCCAGGTCCAAATTTACTACACATGAGTGTAGATTTGATGATATGGGCTGATTAATCGCCAAATTAAACTTTATAAACCAATGTATTTAACTAAGAATGTTTAATATTTGAAAAATTTTCCTTAAGAGGTCTTTTATGACTCAAAACCATGATTCCAAATCAAGAAGAAAACTTGGAAATTGAAAGGCTTAAACTCAACGGGTACTTACCCGATTTGGTTGAATCTTTGCCCCGAGCTTCCCGAGCTTTTACTTTATTTTTTCCTTGTTCTTTTTATTCTCTTTTCTCCCTTCCTTTCTTCTAGGGTCATGTGAGGTTTGCTGGATTTTTAGGGAATTTTTTCTCCTTAGTTTCCTCTCTTTTCTCTCTCTCTCTTGATATGAACGTCACTTGGGTTGGTTGCTGGAATTTTCCAGCAACTATGTCCCCTTTTGATTCCATTTGAAGTCCACATAAATGTGCACTTATCCCTTGTACACTTGGCTAATTTTTACCCAAGTAAAATTGAGTAATTATCTTAATGAAAAAATCACAAAATCAAGCATTGATGGGCCACCTAGCTGTCCACACATGGGACGTCCACCTTGCTGCCCATTTTGGCATTTTTTGGCTGATATTTTCAGCCCCTTTAATCCCTCATTAACTATGCTAGAGTTTAGACTAATTACATGGGCATTTTAGAATTTTTAAAAATAAAAAAATCTGATTTTTGGGTGCTAATCCACCCATCTCTTGCCACCTTATCCCCATGCTTAATGGCTTTGTCTTTTCTCCATAAATGGGTTTCGTCCTTTTGTGATTAAGAAAATTCCTCAATAATTAGCTTAATCCATTCCCACCGTATCGCTTATCTCATCGATTTATCCGTCTCGCTCGAGTTTCGTCTCAAACCGAGTTTTTCAACTCAAGTTATGATCACTTGAATTTGTCCTTGGAGTGTAGGCTAAAAATGATTAATCATTGCCTTAATCCTATCATGATTTTCATAATCTAATCCATTCATAAGGTTTGGCCCACCGTCGTGAGCTTACCTTTTAAATTTTATCGAAATCCTCTTTGTGGACTTCGAATTACAAATTTTCTATCATTTTTCACCATAATTTCATAATTACATTTTAGTCTCCATAATTTAAATCATGAGTATTAACATAATTATTCATGATACATTGTCACCTTTAAATCTTCATTAAGCCTCGGGTCATACCGACTCAATTTAGGCTCAGACGATTAAATTTTTAATCACCGTTTCCAATGGAAACCTTAATTCAAAATGTGGCATAATTCAGAAAAATCATTCAAAATCCGTTTAATACATATACACATCATAATTACATTCCTAATACATATATATGAGTCCTACTTGGGTCCAGGTGTCACAAATGACTTATGAATTCATAAATGAAAGATCATGCTAGCATGTCAAAGATGAATTTTATGAATGGTTCATGTGCACAAAGCATTAGGTCCACCTTAGAGGTGTAACCGATTGTCCCCCTTTCGTGTGACCAAGTCGCTAAATAGGCCAAAAGCAGGTGGTGCCCTCCCTGAGATGGGAGAACACGGTGACTGATGGTTGCCTAGCTAGCTTCTATCCTATGACGGACATGTTTTACGATCTTGCATCACATTATTCAGGATGTACCTGTGATGGGTATAAGAAACATGTTTTCATGATATACCTACAAGTGGGTATAATTTTGCTTTAAATATGTTGCCTGCAAAATGAGTTGCTTGAAAAATATACAGCTTGCTTATTGAGTTTTCAACTCACATTTTTTTTCTAAACTCATAGACAGGTGAAAGAATGAAGGTGACAAAGGAGCAAAAATTGGGCAATGAAGAATGTAAAACTTTATTATTACTTATATGTGTCACTTATGGTGAATGGTTGTAAAATGACTTGATATTGCTATCTTGATGATCATATACAATTTATGCTATAACTTGTGTTTTATGGACAAGTGTCAAAGGATGTTGAGCATATCATGAATAACTACAATTATTTATGATATAATATGTGGCGCCCCAAAACGAGACGTCACTTCCTTACCTCAAGATCTTATTGATTGGTAAATGTGAATCAGGGTTATTGCCCTGATCACGTGGCGGGTTCTTAAATGAATCTCGTCCAAATTTTTTTTTCTATCATCGTTCGTTTCTCTACATTCCATATCATTCATCATACAAGTAACAATACACTTGTAATGAATTTCATATTTCATTCATAGCATATCATCATGTTTTTCTATAATAAAAGTCTTCTTGACTAAATCGTGACATTTTACATCCATACATAAATTCAATAATTGAATCACATGGAACTTAAAACTTTAACTATGTTCACATATACATCGACATACCTTTGAACTTTAATCATGCTATTCCATTCATCATGGAAAATTATTATAGCCCACATGGATACCATCTTGTACCTTTCCTTCATTGCTTAGGTTCGCAACCTCCTGAGTTTCCCCGGTACCTGTCTAAGGTTTAGAAAAAAATAAAACGTGAGTGATAACTTAGTAAGCAAGAATTTTATCATTAGTGCAAGACTTCCTTGAAAACCTTTTTCCTTAAACATCTTAAACACCTTTTTACTTAAGGACATATACATGTTCTATAACATTGTCATAAAATCCTTTGTTCATAAGGACAATTCTATGTCCTAGAACATTTCATAAACATTCATTCTTAAAAACCATTTACAAGCCACATTGGGGCTTGTTAAGGCAAACATATGTGTTTTACCCTCTTAATTAATTTTCTTTAGTCTTGTATGAACATTTATAATGTTCCAAGACATTTACATAAAACCTTCCTTTTCCGGTGGACGTTTTATGTCCAAAACATTTTTCTCATAAATCCTTTTTAGAGAAGGACATTCTTATGTCCTAAAACATCATTCACATAAGCATTTTTCGGCAAGGGACATTTTTATGTCCAAAAATATTTTTCATCATAAATTCCTTTAGCCAAGGGACATTTGATGTTCCAAAACCTTTTTGACATAACTTTCTTTAGCAAAGGACATTCATATGTCCTAAAATATTTTTCATTTAAGCCCTTTGGCAATGGACATTCCTATGTCTAAACTCTTTTCATTTAATCCCTTTGGAAATGGACATTCTTATGTCCAAAACCAAGTTTGACATAAATCATTTTCATAATCCCCATCTTGGGACATGTTTATACAAACAAGGCATAAAATACATAATCATTTTCTTAACAGTATTTGCATAGAAAACATTTCCTTTCATCCTTATTATTTACACTTTTGTGTAAAACACCTTGTTTTTAGGGTAACCATTTCATAAAAATCCCTTTAGGATAACTTTTCGTAAAAATGTTTTTTTGTCCCATTCTTTAAGCTTTTCAAAAGCAAAACATAAGCAAATGCATATCTCTCCGTTCAATAGTGACACTTATCAAGTGATCAGCTGCTTTTTGGAAGAGAATCCATCCTTAACAGCACGCTAATCAGGCGGCCGTTCCTTTATCCTTCTCTCATCTCAGGTAGGGCGCCACTGGCCTTCTGCCATCCCTTAGTGACTTGGCCATATGTAGGGTGGGCCCCGGTCCATCTTCAATTGTACTCTACAACCAACCTATTCCTTGTACTGGTGCACCATACATTCGTATCACAGACCGCGGTCCGTTTGGTTTAAAGTATCACAAACTGCAGCCCGTGTCCTTTTAAACCGGGATCACAGACCGTAGTTCACATTCATACTTAAAAATATCACAGACCGAAGTCTGTATCTTTAAAAATTATTTTGAAAAAGAACATCATAGACTGCAATCCGTGTCAATTTGTAAAGAGAGCACACCCACTTTAAACAAGTTGTCATTTGAAATCTGGTTTTCGGATGACCTTCCTTAAATTCTTTGAGAAACATTTTGAGTAAAATATTTTGATAAACATTTGAAATGTTTGAGAAACAATACATCTGAAAACCCTCATAAAAGAACTTTAAAACTTTTGAATTTTAAAAAATAAACAATGTATTTTTCCTAACAATTTCTTGGTTTCCATTTCAGGGCCTTTTGCTCACAAAAGTTATGCAATTATGCTATCCCCTTCTCAACCGCCCTAAAAATCAAGTTCTTGTCCACATATCTATCGTGCTCTTTTTACATAGAGAGGGGCTTGCATAGTCTTTCGTATGTCAATTTAGCAACCTGAAATCAAACCATTTTATAAAATTAACTTATTAGGTTGGTCATCCTTAAATCCTATTTTAACAACATTCGTAGAAACATTTTTCAAGACATTTTCAACATAGATTTCCTTATTTAAAGGAAATCAAAACTTTTCGAATATTATTTCAAACATATGGACTATGTCCAAATTACCATTTATATTTAAATAACATGACATAGAAAAATTAATCTTTTTCCATAAATTAAATTCCTTTTTCTTTTTCTTTCCTAAACATAATTATTTATTACAAAATATCATAATGGTTACTCAAAACTTAGTTGCAATTATTGTTTTGTGAAAAAGGGTAAAATCCCCTTTTTATTATAAAACCTGTTTAAAAACAACATCATATAAAACTTGCTTGCTTGAAAGCAAATTCTTAAAAACCATCGGCATAAAACATAAAATCCTATAAAATATCATCATGGAGAACTTGCTTACTCATAAGCAAATTTCTCAATTCATTAGCATAAAGCATTCCCAATCCTTGGCAACACTTGTGATAAAATCTTTATCTTTAAAAAGTGTTGCTTGCTTCCCATGAAGCAAACCTTAAGGCTTTTTATTAAAGCCATCTTTTTTTTCCAAAACTTACGACTTTTCAATAAAGCCGTCATTTTCAAAACTTGTGCTTGCCCACTTGTAAAATATTCATAAAAAATATTAACATAATATCTTAAATCATTTCAACACATAGGGAGAAATAAATGATTTGAAAAGTTCACTTACTTACCTGAGATCGTCTTAATCCCTTTCTTTCATTTTTTTCCTTGCCTTTGCCTAGATAAATGAAAATAACATTTCATTTATATGCAGCAACTTCAAATATTTACACCCCTTAGGTTTTCAAACCTACATAAATCCATTTGGATTTTCATTACACTAGCTTAACCCACTTGTCTTTCAAGTCGGGTATTCATACTTAGCAACATAGCCTATACATATCAAATCATCCATTCATTTTCAATACCCTTATGTAGGGTAAACTTGCATACATATAAAAAACATTCATTAATTCATTATTTGGAAGTTCATTACCTCCATTTATCATTTTTATCATATTTTTCACTTTTCATACATCGGTGCTCATTTTAAGCACTTAGTTGATAACTTAGACATCATATAATAATCTCAAAATTTGAGATTATCATTATTTACTAAGACAGTACCTTAATCCACATTTTTCATCACTTTTTCATGCATTTTAACAATTCACATAAACCATTTATCATTTTCTCATGCCTATCTCTTCATACATGTCCATTTCTCAACACATAGATCATGTGTTTCTTAAAATTTTTCAACACAGAAACTTGTCTCCTTAATTAGCATGAATAAACCATCTTATAAACATATAATTTAGGGTTTAATTTTATAATTTTAATCCATTCATCATAGGGTTCCAAAACAGCAACTTTGGGACCCATTTTTCATCATTTCAACGTCTCTTTTGACACTGAAATCAAAACAGTTTTCTAATCCATAAATTTCTGCAATTAATCATGCCTTTCTTAACCTAAATTTAGGGTATTAACACATATTTAAATTTCATAATTGGTTTGCTTGCATAACAGCAACTTCCATACACGTTTTGGGTACCCTTTTGCACCCCCCTTTGGACGTTCCAATACATACCCTTAAAATCAGATTTAGGGCAATCCTTTTTAACCCATTTTGAAAGTCCAAAGTACTCTATATCTAGGGTATTTTACCCTCTTAATCATCCTTAAATCATTTGGGCTAATTCATACATCATTTTTAACATAAAAACATGGAAATCGGGTCATATGTGTAACCCTAATTCATATCCTTTTTAAAATTCATAACTTAAGCCCAAATCAACATATATAATTTATCTAATCATGAATCATTATGAAATCATATTAACACATCAAAACAGCAATATCATTGACGAGCTGCATATATGTCTAATTAAATGCTCGTTTTAACGCGAGTATACGTGTCGATCAAGTAATAAAGAGTTAGTAGAGTATTGTTCCCACGAGGATTGTGTTAAACATATTAGCACCTTAAATTTCAATTATCTAAGTGAATTGGTAAAATAAATGAGAGTTTTCTTTTAAAGAATTGAATTAAACTAAACAAAACAAAGTAGTAAATGACCAGAGTGGGATGGATATTGCCAAGATTGCCTTGAGATGATTAAGATAGGTGGGAATATGAAGTCATCGAATCATAGCTACGTCATTTGATCCTAATTAAGTTAGTTGTACAGAGATTACTAATCTAGGTTCATTCATATTCATATAAGTCTTCCAACACATACAAACCTAACCAAGTTTTAGTTATGTGCTATGTTCCCATGCATACAATTAAAACCAGGTTGATAACCATATAGCCTAATCATGATTACACAGGGTTAATAGGTATATTCCTATCCATATTAACATCTTGTGGCGCCCCGAACCGAGGCGTCACATTTGTCCTTACTCCGGGATCTTGTCGATTGGTAAGTGTGAATCAGGATTGTTGCCCTGATCACGCAGCGGGTACTTAATTGGATCTCGTCCAATTTTTTTACATTTCTTTTTCTTTCATTATATAAACATATACTCATCATCATTCATAATGGACTTATCCATAACATCATAAATCATCAACTTATCATATTATTCATCACTTCATAATTTCTTACAACCTATGTCTTTTTCATCATATCCCATTAGGGAATCTATTTATACAAAAATTTACTAACCTTTGTAGATTCCTCTTTTCCTTTAGCAACACAAGTCCTTCATTTCTTGGCTTTCCCTACACCTGTCTGAGGTTGGGAAAACAAAACATGAGTCGAAACTCAATAAGCAAGCATTTCTCATTTTAAATGCATTCCTCTCTATTCGATAGAAGACACTTACCAAGTGATCAACTACCAACGGAATAGAAACCTTTTCGTAAACCATATTTCGAAACCTTTCATAAACCATTCATGTAAATCATTCGTAAATGCATTTCTCTCCATTCGATAGGAGACACTTAGCAAGTGATCAACTATCAATGGAACAGAAACCTTTTCATAAACATTGGATGTGCAAATGCTTCCTTTCCACTCCTGACATAACCTTCGTGTGCGAGTACGCTAGCTCAGGGAACATCTCACATAACATGGTCCAATACGCCGGCTGTCTCCGACTTGGCCTCATCAAGAGAAACCTCTCTTCCTCTTGATGCCTACATGGTTCCTACATGCATGACTTTTGATTTCCCCAGCGTTATATACCTCTTACACCAGGTAACTTGTCATTCTCATGTAGAGAATTATTTGCACCATCCCTTAAAAACATAATTTCAAATCCATGCTTTCCTTTTCAATCAATGTATGAAAATGCAATGCATTCATTCAAACATAATATTCCTTTGCCTCCACCTCTAGGGAGGACGCCGTCGGCACACAGCCCATACAACTCGGCAATAATGAAGGGGGACTCTCTGATCCACTTTCTACCTTCACCAAAGCCTCTTCCTTATACATCATACATGTGCACATATCCATGAACATCACATAATATCAATATGCCGGCATGACTTTTCATAAAAACTCATAAACATTCATCATTTCAAAACGTTATAGGAATGGCCACTTAAACACATTTCATAAATACTTGAGAATAAAACATATTTTCAAAGTTGTGCTTGCTTACAAATCATCATTTTCAAAAGGATTGCTTGCTTACCTCCTCAGTCTGTGTCCTCCACCATTTCCTTTCCTTTTCCTATACAAGGAAAAATGATATTTTATCTATATCATATCATGTCTTAGTGTACTACCCATGCATGCTTTATAATTTTCCATTACCTCATTTCCATAGAGGTTAATAGTATAAAGATACTTAGTCATTACTCATTTATATGGATTTTTATCCATAAATCCTTTGAAAATTTCATCCATATATCCTCATAAAATTTTAAAATAAATCTCAAATTTTTCCCAAAATCACGCTGTTTACTGTTCATGGTACTGTTCACAGAGACGTGGTTACTGTTCATGGGTTCCAAAAATTGATATTTTTTCCAAAAATAAAAAATACCATGACATACCTTATGTCTAGTATATCATAGGACATTTCATACATTTTGATTTTATCATCATTTACTCGATGAAAAAAAATCATTTTTTCCATCTACTAAAAATATCATAAATTCACTTAAGCATAATCCTTAATTCCAAAAATCATGAAATTAATATATCATCATTCCAACATCATATTTATCATATTCATATATCCCAAATCATCATTTATCAATTTTGGAGCATTATTTTCACATATCATATGCTATCTTCTCGAATGCTCCATCTTTGCTCCAAATTTTCGATGTTTCGGCATGATTCCAATTAAGCATTATAACTTTACTTTTTTTCTCATGATTAGGCATTATCTAAGCATGGTTTTACCTTAATTAACACCCAAAAGAAATTTGGAAAGAATCCCTGTGGCGCCCCGAACCGAGGCGTCACATTTGTCCTTACTCCGGGATCTTGTCGATTGGTAAATGTAACTCAGGATTATTGCCCTGATCACACGGCGGGTTCTTAATTGGATCTCGTCCATTTTTTTTTCTTTTCTTTCATCACATAAACATATACTCATCATCATTCATAATGGACTCATCCATATCATCATAAATCATCAATTTCTCATATTATTCATCACTTCATAATTTCATACAACCTATATCTTTTTCACCATATCCCATTAGGGCATACATTCAGATTTCAATATACAAAGGATTACATACCTTTGTAATTATGCTTCTTTCATTCATTCATCTTATCACTTGCAGGAAATTCAACCTGATCTTTTTCCATCACTTGGCTTTCCTTGCACCTGTCTGAGGTTGGGAAAACAAAACATGAGTCAAAACTCAATAAGAAAGCATTTTTCATTTTAAATGCATTTCTCTCCATTTGATAGAAGACACTTACCAAGTGATCAACTACCAATGGAATAGAAACCTTTTCGTAAACCATATTTCGAAACCTTTCATAAATCATTCATGTAAATCATTCGTAAATGCATTTCTCTCCATTCGATAGGAGACACTTAGCAAGTGATCAACTATCAATGGAATAGAAACCTTTTCATAAACATTGGATGTGCAAATGCTTCCTTTCCACTCCTGACATAAACCTTCGTGTGCGGGTACGCTAGCTCAGGAAACATCTCACATAACATGGTCCAATACACCGGCTGTCTCCGACTTGGCCTCATCAAGGGGAACCTCTCTTCCTCTTGACGCCTACATGGTTCCTACATGCATGACTTTTGATTTCCCCAGCGTTATATACCTCTTACACCAGGTAACTTGTCATTCTCATGTAGAGAATTATTTGCACCATCCCTTAAAAACATAATTTCAAATCCATGCTTTCTTTTTCAATCCATGTATGAAAATGCAATGCATTCATTCAAACATAACATTCCTTTGCCTCCACCTCTGGGGAGGACGCCGTCGGCACACAGCCCATACAACTCGGCAATAATGAAGGGGGACTCTCTGATCCACTTTCTACCTTCACCAAAGCCTCTTCCTTATACATCATACATGTGCACATGTCCATGAACATCACATAATATCAATATGCCGGCATGACTTTTCATAAAAACTCATAAACATTCATCATTTCAAAACATTATAGGAATGCCCACCCTTAAACACATTTCAAAAAACATGTGAGCAAACAATTTGCAATCATTTAAAACATTTTAGAAAGTTTTGCTTGCTTACCTCCTCAGTCTGTGTCCTCCACCTTTTCCTTTCCTTTTTTTTTTCCTATACAAGGAAAATGGATATTTTATCCATCCATTCTATGTTTACTTTCCATGCTTGCTTTATAACCTTTCGTTACCTCATTCCCATAGAGGTTGATCGTATAAAGATACTTAGTCATTACTCATTTATATGGATTTTTATCCATAAATCCTTTAAAAATTCCATCCATATATCCTCATAAAATTTAAAAATAAATCTCAAATTTTTCCCAAAATCACGCTGTTTACTGTTCATGATACTGTTCACAAAGACGTGGTTACTGTTCATGGGTTCCAAAAATTGATATTTTTTCCAAAAATAAAAAATACCATGACATACCTTATGTCTAGTATATCATAGGACATTTCATACATTTTGATTTTATCATCATTTACTCGATGAAAAAAAATCATTTTTTCCATCTACTAAAAATATCATAAATTCACTTAAGCATAATCCTTAATTCCAAAAATCATGAAATTAATATATCATCATTCCAACATCATATTTATCATATTCATATATCCCAAATCATCATTTATCAATTTTGGAGCATTATTTTCACATATCATATGCTATCTTCTCGAATGCTCCATCTTTGCTCCAAATTTTCGATGTTTCGGCATGATTCCAATTAAGCATTATAACTTTACTTTTTTTCTCATGATTAGGCATTATCTAAGCATGGTTTTACCTTAATTAACACCCAAAAGAAATTTGGAAAGAATCCCTGTGGCGCCCCGAACCGAGGCGTCACATTTGTCCTTACTCCGGGATCTTGTCGATTGGTAAATGTAACTCAGGATTATTGCCCTGATCACACGGCGGGTTCTTAATTGGATCTCGTCCATTTTTTTTTCTTTTCTTTCATCACATAAACATATACTCATCATCATTCATAATGGACTCATCCATATCATCATAAATCATCAATTTCTCATATTATTCATCACTTCATAATTTCATACAACCTATATCTTTTTCACCATATCCCATTAGGGCATACATTCAGATTTCAATATACAAAGGATTACATACCTTTGTAATTATGCTTCTTTCATTCATTCATCTTATCACTTGCAGGAAATTCAACCTGATCTTTTTCCATCACTTGGCTTTCCTTGCACCTGTCTGAGGTTGGGAAAACAAAACATGAGTCGAAACTCAATAAGAAAGCATTTTTCATTTTAAATGCATTTCTCTCCATTTGATAGAAGACACTTACCAAGTGATCAACTACCAATGGAATAGAAACATTTTCGTAAACCATATTTCGAAACCTTTCATAAATCATTCATGTAAATCATTCGTAAATGCATTTCTCTCCATTCGATAGGAGACACTTAGCAAGTGATCAACTATCAATGGAATAGAAACCTTTTCATAAACATTGGATGTGCAAATGCTTCCTTTCCACTCCTGACATAAACCTTCGTGTGCGGGTACGCTAGCTCAGGAAACATCTCACATAACATGGTCCAATACGCCGGCTGTCTCCGACTTGGCCTCATCAAGGGGAACCTCTCTTCCTCTTGACGCCTACATGGTTCCTACATGCATGACTTTTGATTTCCCCAGCGTTATATACCTCTTACACCAGGTAACTTGTCATTCTCATGTAGAGAATTATTTGCACCATCCCTTAAAAACATAATTTCAAATCCATGCTTTCTTTTTCAATCCATGTATGAAAATGCAATGCATTCATTCAAACATAACATTCCTTTGCCTCCACCTCTAGGGAGGACGCCGTCGGCACACAGCCCATACAACTCGGCAATAATGAAGGGGGACTCTCTGATCCACTTTCTACCTTCACCAAAGCCTCTTCCTTATACATCATACATGTGCACATATCCATGAACATCACATAATATCAATATGCCGGCATGACTTTTCATAAAAACTCATAAACATTCATCATTTCAAAACATTATAGGAATGCCCACCCTTAAACACATTTCAAAAAACATGTGAGCAAACAATTTGCAATCATTTAAAACATTTTAGAAAGTTTTGCTTGCTTACCTCCTCAGTCTGTGTCCTCCACCTTTTCCTTTCCTTTTTTTTTTCCTATACAAGGAAAATGGATATTTTATCCATCCATTCTATGTTTACTTTCCATGCTTGCTTTATAACCTTTCATTACCTCATTCCCATAGAGGTTGATCGTATAAAGATACTTAGTCATTACTCATTTATATGGATTTTTATCCATAAATCCTTTAAAAATTCCATCCATATATGGATTTTACTCATTTACTGTTCATCCGAGGTTACTGTTCACAGAGACGTGGTTACTGTTCATGGGTTCAAAAAATTGATATTTTTTCCAAAAATAAAAAATACCATGACATACCTTATGCCTAGTATATCATAGGAAATTTCATACATTTTGAATTTATCATCATTTTCTTGGCCAAAAAAATCATTTTCTCCATATACTAAAAATCAACATAAATTCACTTAAGCATAATCCTTAATTTTTAAAAATCCTGAAATTAATATATCATCATTAAAACATCATATTTATTATAATCATACATCCCAAATCATCATTTATCAAATTTGGAGCATTATTTCAACATATCATACATGATTTCCCCGAATGCTCTATCTTTGCTCCAAATTTTCGATGTTTCAGTATGATTCCAATTAAGCATTATAACTTTACTTATTTTCTCATGCTTAGGCATTATCTAAGTATGATTTTACCCTACTTAACATCCAAAATAAATTTGGGAAGAAATTGCTTACCTCAAGTGGAGAACTTCTCATTTCCTTCCCATTTTCTCTTTCCTTCCTTCTCTCCTTCTCTCTCTATGGCCAAAACGTGTTTTGGGGGTGGGAATGCTTGAATTGCTCAAGCTTGGAGTGCCTTTGGACGTCCACCCCTGCCCCCTATTTATACTTTTTGATTTTTCACATATTTGCAATTTACCCCTCTTGCTTGGGGTGTAAATTTGCAAATGTGTTTTTTTCTAATTTTAAAAGGTGCATGGAGCATTGTGCAGCCCCCTCTAGGCCTGCTCCAGCAGCCCTATTTCAGCCCTATTTTTACCTATTTTTTAATTTTTTAAAATTAATTAATTTAGGCTAAATTAATTCTAGCCATTGATCTTTGATAAGGATGATCATGGGCCATTGGATCATGCCCCAAAAGTCCATGCTCCAGCAGTAATTGCAGGCTTTGCACTAATTTTATTTAATTAAAATTAATCAAAGTCAAATGCCATTAATGAAAAAGTAAAGTTACTTTTTCCATTTTCAAATGACATTTAATCTTGACCCTTAATTCATGATCCTTGATCAATCTTGGACCATTCATCATATCCATCATCATATCTTGGCCACCCATAAAAAATTTCATCTTGATCCGATGTCCGGATTGCAAGATATGAATTTTTCTTCATTTTCTTCAAAAATCAATTAAAAATCCGAAAATTCATATTTTAATCCAAAAAAACATTTTTGTCCTGTAGTGGGAAGCTTCCTTTTTCGTCTTTTATGATTAAGTTAATTCAAAGTGATTAACTTAACATATTTCCTTAATCACATGTTTACTATTCACATTTCACTATTCACGTGCACTATTTATCCGAATTTCCTGCATAAGTATTTTAACCTTCATTTCCATTTATTTCATATCCATCAGTATGTATTTCTCAAATATATTACCTAGGGTTTACAACCCTAGGGTTTTGTACACGTCTCAAAGATCGGGGTTCCACAATCCCCTTACCTGAAGTAGAAAATCTCTCCTCCAACTTGCCCTTTCTCTCTCTAACTTTCTCTCCTTTTCTCTCTAAGGCCAAAAACGAATTTTGGGGGTTGAAAATGCTCAATGGAGCTGGAATGGGTGTGCCTTGGTCGTTCACCATGCTCCCCTATTTATAGTGTTGCATTTTTCACATATTTGCAATTTACCCCCTTGCTCAAGGTATTTAATTCTAAATATTTTTTCCCAAATCCCATGCAATATTTTGAGCCTTGTGCAGCCACCCTAATCATCAGCTCCTGCCCCCTAGCTATCCCCTATTTATTTATGATTTTTTATTTATTAAAATTAATTATTTTAAAGCTAATTCATCTCAACCGTTGATTTTTGATAAGATTGATTTTGGGCCATTGGATTTGGTCCCAAAAGTCCAAGCTACAACAGCCATAGCAGATTTTCATTAATTATTTATCCATTTAATTAATTAAAATTAATCCAAAGTCAAATGCTAATTAATGAAAAAGTAAAGCTACTTTTTGATCTTCAAATGACGATTAATCTTGACCCTTAATTCATGATTTTTGATCAATCTTGGACCACTCATCATGTTCATCATCATATTTTGGCTATCCATAAAAAATTTCATCTCAATCTGATGTCCGGATTGTAAGATATGAATTTTTCTTTATGTTACTTCAAAAATCCATCAAAAATCCGAAAATATTAAATAAATCAAAAAGTTGTTATTTTGTCCTTTTGTAGAAAGCTTCCTTTTTCGTCTTTTATGATTAAGTTAATCCAAAGTGATTAACTTAACATATTCCTTAATCCCACATTTACTATTCACGTACACTATTCATCCGAATTTCATAATTAATTATTTTAACATCTACTCCCTCATAATTTCATATTTCATGAATATATATATTTCATTAATACATTACCTAGGGTTTACAACCCTAGGGTTTTATACGTGTCTAAGATTGGGGTTTCACACATCTAACACAACATGAGCTAGAATACCTGTACCTTATATATGGATCTTATTGAAATTCCACTTTTCCAAGCATGAATCTGAATATTCGATCAATCCACAAGGTTGCAAAGCTTGTAAATGCATTAAGCATGACATATAAGGTTTCAAAAGTTATGGCCAGTTGAAGTTGGCATGCTGAAAACTCGTGTTTTGTTGTTTTTTTTTATGCTGGCAGGGGGGTGGTGCCGGGGTGCCAAAAATTAGGGCCTAAGAGCCGACTTGCTGACTCAAAAGTTGTACATGTTATTTTCTTGAAAAATATGACGTCAGGGCGCCATTTCTCTGATCCCAACTTGCTAGAACATGTTCTTTTGCGAAACTTAGCGCCGAGCACCAAAAATTGAGGCCGGGACCTCACTCAAACTGCATTGTCTTGTCTTGAATGGTGAATATAAACTTGAAACTCCTTGATTCCATCATTTATCAACTTGAAAGTGGATTGAAAGTCCATATTTGAGAATGATAATCCTGTCCTTCCTTGCCTTGGGAGTTGACTACTTTATTCTTGAATCAAAAATAAAAAAGTGTAATGGGTTGCCTCCCATTCAGCGCTAAATTTATCATCTCCAGCCCGACGTTCCACTATGATTAGCCAATTCCCGCTCTATCGAATTTTGTTCCATTCGGATTATGCACTGAAAGTTCAGTTCTCTTCTTAGCCTCTTCACATAGATCAGTTAGCCTCTTTTCTTGAATTTCATAGAGACTATAGAAGAGGTTTTCAGGGTCTTGAACAAATGATGGCTTCAAGATGTTGCTTTCCAAGGATTTGCATTGATCGATTAAGTCTTGTTGCACCTGAATTTCAAGAAGACAAATTAGAGGAGTGTTGATATGATAATTTCCAACTTTCTCCACTATATCAACCTTTATTTCTTCGTCAATTTCTTCTTCCACTTCCTAGCTTTCCATTGGCTCGGCCACTTGTTCAAGAACATGCTGAGGTACAGGTTGCTATATCACATCGATTGATATATCTTCATTAATGCTTGGAGTGACTTCGCAGCCCTGTTCCAACTCATTTTCTTCTGTAATTTCTTCAATATGACTGGAAGACGGCTCTTGATGCCTACATTGGATTGCGGTAGCCAATTGCTCGACCTGTTTCTGCATGTTCTCATTAAATTGCATCTGGATCTTCATGAATTGCGTGAACATGTCCTCCAAAGATAACTTGCTTTCAGATAGTGATGGCTCCTCAAACTCCTGCGCTTGACAATCGAAAGGCATCATATTCTTTGAGTGCGGGTCTCCATAGTTGTCTCGTACATCATTTGAATGATCAAGATAGCCCATGGATGCTGAGTAATACATGCATTGATTGAGTAAATGTCCCTCGCCTCCACACAAATCGCAGTAAGTTATATAAGAATTGTCCATATCCTGCATGTGATTATCAAAACCTGCAAATTGAGCTGGAGGTGCCCATATATTGTCATACTGATGGGAACCCATTGCGGTTGGTGTTGAAAATTCTGCATTTAACTAGTGGTAAGCATTTGAAGCCATTGAAAATTCCAAAACAAAGACTCCTGAAAAAAATTATTAAAAGAAAGAAAGAAGAGAAAAACTATGTATAATATATACACATTCACAGAAAACAACTGAAATTTTTAGGTACTAAGTTTAAATCGATCCCCGACAACGGCGCCAAAAACTTGACGAGCTATGTATATGTCTAATTAAATGCTCGTTTTAACGCAAGTATACGTGCCGATCAAGTAATAAAGAGTTAGTAGATCGACATGGATGAAAATGGTAAATGTATTGATCAAAAGCTTTATAGAAGTATGATAGGATCATTGTTGTATTTAACTGCTTCTAGACCGGATATTCTTTTCAGTGTTTGTATATGTTCTAGATTTCAAGCATGTCCTAAAGAGTCACATTTGTTGGCTGTAAAAAGAATTTTTAAATATTTGATAAATACCACTAATCTTGGACTATGGTATCCAAAAGGGTCAACTTTTGATCTAATCGGCTACTCGGATGCAGATTTTGCCGGATACAAAGTAGATAGAAAAAGTACTAGTGGAACATGTCAATTCCTTGAAGACATGTTGATTTAATGATATTCAATGAAACAAACTAGTGTTGCGTTATCTACGGCGGAAGTCGAATATATAGCCGCCGGGAGCTGTTGTGCCCAACTACTTTGGATAAACAACAACTAAACGACTATGGTATTGATTATTATAATATTCCAATTAGATGTGATAATACAAGTGCAATTTGTTTGAATAAAAATCCTGTATTGCATTCTAGAACCAAACACATAGATGTAAGACATCATTTTATTTGAGAACATGTTGAAAATCGTGATGTTTGTTTGGAATATGTGAAAACTGAGGAACAAATTGTAGATATTTTTACCAAAACTTTAGCAAAGGAATCATTTTACAAAATTAGAAATAACATGGGCATGATTGAGTTCAATTAGGAATAGTTAGATGGGAAAAATGGACTTAACAAAGTCCAAGTCGCTAAGCCAAGTCGACTCCAGTGAAGTCGACTTGGGTATGGCGAAGTCGACTCCGTGTCAGGGCGAAGTCGACTTCACACGCAACTGTCGGGCTTCCCTCTCTCTTCTTCTTCTCCCTACCTTTCTTCCTTTTCTCTTTTTCCCGTGACGATTTGCCTCCCACTGTTTTCTCTCTCATTTTTTCTACGGCGAACCTAGTTCTCCCATTTTTTCTCTCCGTTCTGGCATCCCTGCTTCTCTCCTTTCTGTCTCCGTTTTTCTCTTCTCTCTCTCTCCTCCCTGTTCCCTCTCTATTCCGACGTTCCTCTACTCCGGCAGCTTCTCCCTCTCTTCTTTCTCTTTTTTTTCGACAGACTCCATTTCCTTCTCTCTCTTCTTTTCTCTATTCAGTTTTCTCCGGCCAGCTAACTCTTCTCTCTCTCTGTTCTCGCTTTGTTCATCTCTTCTCTCTAAAGTTTTTATTTTCCCTCTCAAAATTTCCATTTCAGTTAGCTGCCTCTCGAGCCCCACTTGGAAAACCCATCTCCATAAAATCCCATTTTGATCAAACTAAAATGGCTCCCAAATCTCGATTACCCAAGCTAGCAGTATCCAAGCCATCACAAAGGCCTGTCCCGAGACCTTCCGATTCCCAAACAAAAGAGCAAATTCCCAGGAGGCAATGGACTCCTGCAAAGCATGCCCGAGATGAACCTTCGACTTCCACTGGCCGTCGAGTTCGATTTCAAACGGCTACTCCATCAACCACCGCTGCTCGGGATGAGGAACCTTAGACATCGCAGAGCACGCAAACTGGGGCTAGAAGAAACGGAACCCCAGCTGCTAAAGCACAAGTCTTGAAGATACCAACGACATATTTCAAGACTGAATTGCAGCATAGTCGGTTCTATAATTCGTTCTATGAACGAAAGGTATTCATTCCAAAATCATTGACTTTAAGTTTTTGAGCGACTATGAGTTTGAAATTGAAGAGTTATTGGATTTCCAAGGATGGACTAGACTGCTTAAATCTGATGATAGAATATATCCTGATCTCACAAGAATTTTCTACTATTTATGGGATGATCAGTACTTTAGTACCTACGTCAAAGGAGTTGAGATATTTCTAGGTCCTAGAGGAATTCCTAGTCTAGATCATGCAATCATGTAGGTCGGACGGATCTTGGAGGTCCCCTATGAGGAACAGCAGCTACAGTAGATCTCACCATCACTCAGATCTATAATCAGCTCACCCAGAGCAACAAGTATCATCCCGGGATCAAGTTCCTGCACTATATGGACTTATCCCCGAGACTACGGGTCCTAAGGCTGCTGATAGCCCACTGCATCTACCCAAAAGGTGGAGGCAGAAACCAACTGAACCCTCAGGAGGTAGGAATTTTGTGGAAAGTCGCAAATCGGGTCAAGGTCAGCCTTCCACGACTGTTTCTAGAAGCTCTGGCCTCGAGAAAGGACAACCCAAGAGGGGTTCTACCATACGGGACTTGGATTACCAAGATCCTCGAACATTTCGAGGTGATATCGATGGCGAACTGTTCGAGGTTCTAAAAATAACAAACGCCATCAACAAGGCCTTGCTCCAGAGGATGAAGATAAACGTGGAGCAGTTCAGAGCCAAAAGAATCCAAGAAAGAATGGGCGGACCAGCTCCAGAGGAAGATGCACAGGCTCAGGGGGAGCAGCCCCCGTCACCTCCAAAGGAGCAGCCAGCTCCACCTCAGGACAATACAGAGGAGCCAGTCTCGCCAACATCACATGGCTCATGTTCGCCTCATGGCTCTGAGATACTAGATCTCGCTCCTAGGCCTCCATCATGGGATACCTCGATGAATGCAATTCAGGAGCAGATCGAAGATCGATTGACAAGTCAGATCTTCGGGATTCTGAATGCAGTCATGGATATGCATTCCCGACAAGATAGCATGGATCGGGAACTGAGGACGATCAAATATCACTTAGCATCCAGGAGTCACAAGAATCAGCCTATCCCCGAACTAGATCCATTTGACATCGGATCAGTTCGCCGGGATCCAACTCAGGCTCCCGTATCGTCGTTTTACTCCTCTGCACATGTCAGGCCTATCCATCCTACCCGTGCTTCCCAATCTCCGTACTCTATATCGGCATTCTAATATGCCAAATCTCACCAAATCAACCCCTATTCAATTAATTGATAAAAAGGGGAGAAGAGTTGAGTTTTGAGTTTAAATTTTTAAGATTCTGGGTTGGGTAGCTTGTATATAGGTTTTATATTATGCTTTTGAAACTTGTATGAAATTTTTGATTATGTGGCGCCCCAAACCGAGACGTCACTTCCTTACCTCAAGACCTTATCGATTGGTAAATGTAAATCAGGATTGTTGCCCTGATCAAGCGGCGGGTTCTTAATTAGATCTCGTCAAATTTTTTTTTTCGATTTCTTCATCAATCATTTCTTTACATTTCTCATCATTCATCAAACAAGTAGCGATACACTTGTAATAAAATTTCATATTCTATTTCATAACATCTCATCATGCTTTTCTATAATGATATTTACATTTCATACATACATCCATACAAGCATTGGACCACATAGAACTTATAATTCTACATAAGTTCACATTCACATCAACATAGCATATTCATGCTTTCCCATTTCTTATAGCCCGCATGGCTACCATCATGTACCTTTCATTACGACTTAGATTTGCAACCTCTTGAGTTTTCCGCTACCTGTCTAAAGTTTTAGAAAACAAATCGTGAGTGACAACTCAGTAAGCAAGCATTTTATCTTTTAGGGCAAGACTTCCTTGAAAATCATTTCATTAAACATCTTGAACACCTTTTTCTTGAGGACATTTATATGTCCTAAAACATTATCATGAAATCCTTTGTTCATGAGGACAATTCTATGTCCTTGAACATTATCATAAAATATTTATTCTTAAAATCATTTACAAGCCACGTCTGGGCTTGTTAAGGCAAAACATATACGTTTTACCCTCCTTAATTAATTTCCTTTGATCTTAGAAAACATTTCTAATGTTCAAAGACCTTTACATAAAACTATCTTTTGCCAGTGGACGTTTTACGTCCAAAACATTTTTCTCATAAATCCTTTGTCAAGGGAGGACATTCTCATGTCCTAAAACATCATTTACATAAGCCTTTCTCGGCAAAGGACATTTTTATGTCAAAAAATATTTTTCATCATAAAATCCTTTAGCCAAGAGACATTTAATGTCTCAAAACATTTTTCACATAGCTTCCTTTGGCAATGGACATTCATACATCCTAAAACACCTTTTATTAAAATACTTTGGCATTGGACATTCTCATGTCCATAAACATTTTTCATTAGGCTCTTTAATAATGGACATTCTTATGGCCAAAAACAAGTTTGATATAAATCCTTTCCATAATCCCCGTCTTGGGGCTTGTTTATAACAAACAAGGCATATAAGATACATAAACCATTTTCATAAATGCATTTGCATAAAAATATTTTCTTTTATTCCTGTTATTTACACTTTTGTGTAAAACACCCTGTTTTAGGGTAACTTATACATAATGGCTCATAAAAATTCAATTTAGGATAATTTTTCATATAAGTGCTTTTATATCCCAATCTTTGGGCTGTTGAAAAGCAAAATGTATGCAAACACATTTCTCCTCATCCAGTAATGACACTTAGCAAGTGATCATGCTACCTTTTGGGAGAGAATCCTTAACAGCACGCTAGCCAGGCGGTTGTTCCTTTATCCTGCTCCCATCTCAGGGAGGGCGCCGCTGGCACTCCTGTCATCCCTTAGTGACTTGGCCTTACGTAGAGTGGGTCCCGGTCATCCCAACCGTGCTCTACAACCGGCCTATTTCTTGTACTGGTACACCATACATTATTATGACGGACCGCAGTCCGGTTGGTTTGAAAAATCACAGACTGCAGCCCATGTCCTTTTAAACCGAGATCACAGACCGCAGCCTGCATCCATACTCACAAAAAAAATCTTAAACCGAAGTCTATATCTTTAAAAATTATTTTCAAAAATACATCACAAACCACAGTCCGTCTCAACTTGTAAGCGAGCGCACCCACTTTAACAAGTTGTCGTTTGAAATTTAATTTTAGGATGACCTTGTTGGAAATATGTGGAAAATAAGCTTAATCTATGTTTTGATGATTAACAAATCAATTTGAGTTAGTTTTGGCTACTAACATGTTTGTGGAAGTGTTTAAGGGATAGACATTTGAAGAAAATAGATCATGGAAGGATAAGTCGATTTCCAAAGGCCAAGTCGATTCCCAAGTCGACTCCAACATCGACTTCAATACGCCAAAACCTTCCAGAGTTGAAATTGGAAAGCTGAACTACCAAAGTCGCAAACAAAGTAGACGTCGCACGCGACTTGGGTCGAAGTCGCAGACCAAGTCGACTCCAACATCGACTTCAACATGTCAAAACCGTCCAGAGCTGAAGTCCAGATCCCGAAGTGCCGAAGTCGCACCCCAAGTCGACTCCACTTGCGACTTGAGGTGAAGTCGCAGACGAAGTCGAATCCGACATCGACTTCGATCGGGCAGAGGGGATTTTCAGAAGACAAGCTGGACAAACCTGTATGAAGATGAGGATCAAGGCAACCTAGATGCTCAACTTGGAATGTATGAAGATCAAAGAAAGAAGGGTTGCATGAATCCATCATGTGGGATTAAGAACAAATGTTTGACAATCATTAGACACCCTTAGATCCAAGTGTTCAAGATTCAAGGATTCAAAGCTTGCAAAACATGGGAGCAAATGAAAGCAAGCTAAAGAGAAGACACAATGATTCAAGGAGATAAGAAAAATACAAAAGAATTAAAGGAATGGAGAAGCAAAGCATCCCGGAGTTTTTCAAGTTCATCAAGCCACCTGACGAAGTGAAGTCGCACTCCGAAGTCGACTCCACCTGTGACTTGGGTCAAGTCGATGCCCAAGTCGACCCTGCCTGGAACTTGAAGTCGCACCCGAAGTCGACTCCATCTGCGACTTAGGCGAAGTCGCACCCGAAGTCGACTCCACCTGCGACTTGGGTTGCAACGGTCGGAAATTATTTGAACGTTGGCGCATTAAATGCGCGCCACCTACCTTCAAACGTTCGGATTCCCTCCACAATTATAAAAGGCATTCATTGTGGACGAGGGAAGTAGCTGAGAAACATTAAGTGTGCATAACTCCTACCTTCAAGAGCATTAAGTGATCAAGCCAATCCTTAGAAGAAGAACTTTGCTTCAAACTGCAAGAGCTCAACTGCTGATCCTTCAAAGCCAACTCTACAAGTTCTTCTCTGCGCCAAACTGTCTCTACACAACTGTAACGTGTAGATTCCTTTGTTATTTTATTTGTTTGTATTGAACTTGATTTAGTTTGAGGAACTAAGATCAAGTGTAAGCAAAGTAGTATGTGATTAGAGTGCAACTCATCACCTACTTGTGCTAAGATTTGTTGAAGCCCCCTAGAGCTAGAATCTAGAAGAGAGCAGAGGCTCTAATTGTATTTGAGGAATACAATAGTGGAACCCAAGTCACAAGGAGTGTGAGCTTGGAAGAGTGGAGTAGGGAGGTTGCCCGAACCACTATAAAAATCTTGTGTGCTTGATTTCTATTTCTGCTCTCTACATTATATTGCTTTCCATTTCGTTTCTTCATTAAGGGGACTAGATTAATCCAGGGTAAAGTTTCTGTTTAAGTTATAAATTTTTAAATAACCAATTCACCCCTCCCCTCTTGGGTAATCGCCATTAACTGGGGACCAACAGACCTTCCTTAAATTCTTTTAGAAACATTTTTAGTAAAATATTTTGATAAATATTTGAAATGTTTGAAAAATAATACATCTTAAAATCCTTATAAAAGAATTTCAAACTCTTTGAATTTTCAAAATTAAACTATAGATTTTCTAACATTTTTTTGGTTTCCATTTCGGGGCCTTTTACTCACAAAAGTTATGCAATTATACTACCCCTTCTCAACTACCCTAATAATCAAATTATTATCCACCTATCTATTGTACCATTTTTACATAAGGGGCTTGTATAATCTTTTGCATACCATTTAGCAACCCGAAATCAAACCATTTTATGAAATCAACATAGAAGGTTGGTCATCCTTAAATCCCCTTCAACACATCCGTATAAATATTTTTCAAAATATTTTCAGCATAGATTTCCTTATCTAAAGAAAATTAAAACTTTTTCGAATATCATTTCAAAACATATATACTATGTCCAAATTATTATTTATATTTAATTATCTTGACATAGAAAAACTAATCTTTTTCATAAATCATATTTTCTTTTTTTTCTTTCATAAACATAATTATTTATCACAAATTATTAAAAAATTAACTCAAAACTTATTTACAAACAATACTTTGTAAAAAAGGGTAAAATTCCCTTTTTCTTATAAAATACTTTTGAAACAACGTTATAAAGAACTTGCTTACTTAAAAGCAAATTCTTAAAAACCATCGACATAAAACGTGAAATCCTTTGAAAATATTATCGTGGAGAACTTGCTTACTTATAAGCAAATTTCTCAATCCATTAACATAAAGCATTGTCAATCCATGACAACACTTGTGATAAATTCTTTATTTTAAAATCATTGCTTGCTTCCCATGAAGCAAACCTCGTGGCTTTTCCTTAAAGCCATCTTTTCCAAAACTTACGACTTTTTATTAAAACCGTCATTTTCCAAAACTTGTGGCTTTTAATTAAAGCCATCATTTTCAAAAATTGTGCTTTCTCATTCATTAAAACATAAACATAAATATTTCAATCATATCAATCACATTGAAAGAAAATAGCATTTTAGAAAATTCGCTTGCTTACCTGAGATCGCCATAATCCTTTTCTTCCACTCTTTTCCTTGCCTTTGCCTAGATAAATGAAAATAATATTCCATTTATTCACATCAACTTCAAATACATAAATCCCTTAGGTTTTCCAATCTACATAAATTCATTTGGACTTAGCTTGACCCACTTGTCTTTCAAGTCGGGTACTCATACTTAGCACATAGCCTGTACATATTAATCATCCTTGCTATCCATAATCCTATATTACACTCTTGCCTATCAGATATATCAATTTGGATCATTTCTACATAGGTTTCATATTTTTTTTTGATTTTGTTCTCAAACTATCCACATATGCTGAAATCAAACATACTGATTTCTCTAAATCTTGATTTATAATCAAATCAAGATATTTATTTTCTGAAATTTCCATAATACATCAATAAAAACATTAATTAACTATCATAAATATTTCATCATGAATTATTAACATTATATATTTATTTTAGCATTTTCACTTTGCTTGACAGTGTTGTGAGTTTAGTGTCAGCCCTAATCATGTGAACTATGGGGTATATTTATACCCATAAAAACCTAATTTTTATTTTTTTATGTGATCTTAAACATGCCTTATATATCCTGAAAACTTTTCAGCCAAAATCCCTTGTATAAAAATTATTAAACATAATTTGGTGCAGCTGATCCTGACACCCGTTCAACCCTGTTCAGGTTTATTTTCTCAGATTTTTAATTTCCAACAAACTTATCCTTTTAAGCTGAAAATTTGGTAGGTCCTAAATATTCATATAATGAGCTTGTAAAAAACTTTTTATGGTACAAATTCTTCATTTAATATTTATTTCATATTTTGACTTATAACATCACATAACTTCCAGATTTGAAGTATAAAATCAAAATTGACATATACTTACTTGATTAATTGGTAATCCCTCCTTTGAGCACTTGAAATCCCCTTATTTTCTTCATGGTTTCTTCCCTTGGATCGTTCTAGCCACTGCCCCTTTGATTTTTATTTTTTTTCTTTCTCGCAAACAGAAATCTGGAACATCCACACTGCCTGCTTATATAGGCATTTATTTTTTAATTTTTCCTTTACAATTTCGACCCAAAATGGAGAGTAAAGTTTTTCAAATTTACCCTATAGTTTACTCAAAAATTTTCAGCCACATATTTAATCATTTAATTATATTTTCGGATTTTTTCCACAACCATATCCAGCTTTTAAATAAAGTTGTTCACTTAGTCAACCCTAATTAACAGCCCTTGCAGGATTTTTCCATACATGATTTATTTTAATTAATGGATAATTACCCATCCTAGGTAATAGCCTACTTAGGGGTCAATTTATATTATTAAAAAAAAAATTTAAAAATCAAATACAGCAACCTAACCGTCCACATCTCCTGCTGTGCACTTGCTGTCCACTTTGGTGGGGTGCACTTGCAGCAGCTTTTGAACAATTTTTTCACCTAATTTTCACTTTAATTAATGGATGGTTAATCACCCTAGGTAAATAGCTTAATTAGGGGTCAATTTAGCTATTAAAATTTCCAAAAGCTGCTTGACCGTGCACCTCTCTCCCATGCTCCATTGTTGTCCATTAATTGATCACATCTCTACGGTCCAGATCTGGTGCCTTTAGCCACGAATTTCCACTCCAATTTAATGTAAATTTAATCCCCTTAATCCATAGTTGACTTTGGGCTTATATTTTAGTAAAAAATCTTTCACAAAAATCCACTTTTTAGAGCTCATAGCCGTCCACTCTATGCCTCCTCTAGAACCCTTAAGCTAGTCATTAGCTCCTTCATTTCCACATTAATGCAGGGGAAATTTTAATGAATTTTTTCATTTTAGATAATTCATAAAATCCATGTGTCATTATCTCCTTTTGACACCTCATTTTTTACTTTATTTATTTAATTATTTTATTCAACTTTAACATAAATGCTAATCACTTTTTGGTGAAAAAGTCAAAAGAGTTGATCCCAATTTCATGCACCCTTAATCTTAGAATGATTAGCTTGATCAAATCCTTCCATATCCTTAATCTCATAATTTTAATCGTCCATTTCAAATTTCATCTCAATCCGACTTTTCTTGCTCAAGTTATGACCATTTGAATTTTTGAACGGTGATGATCAATTTTCACCCTAATTTTATCCTTATTTTCATAATCCATCATTACCATAAGATTAAACATAAAATTACTTACCTTTCAATTTTCATCTTAATCTGCCTTCCCGGCGTCGAGTTATGCATTTTCTAGCATTTGCTACCTTAACTCCATAATTAACATCATAATCTCCATTAATTTACCATAATATATGAGGTAGTTATCCTCAATATATCAACATTACTTAATCCTCATTAAGCCTCTTTAATTACATTGACCATATCGGCTTATATTGATCATTCATAATCACTTGCCTTAATTGCAATTAATCGTCAATATTGCAATGAAAATCATTCATAATTCATCTAAATTATTCATGACCTATTTATATGCCAATTGCATATAAATAAACATTACTTGGGTCTGGCTGTCACAGATTATATATATGAAAAGGTTGTTTATGTTTATCACTTATATTGTGCTCTGATTACAAATACTCTATTTTATGTTCTGATTAATTGAGTTTTGCTCTGATCACTAATGTTCTGTTCTGAAATGTTTGGTTTCAACTTCTTGAAAATGAAATATGTATGACAACTTCACTAAGTTCAAAAGGCATATGACTTATGGTTGTCCTAAAAATGTCAAAACAGGATAAAATGATATATTAAAAGGTGTAAACTCAAATTGGTTTTGTCAATCATCAAAAAGGGGGAGATTGTTGGAAATAATTGTTGAAATCAAATGCAAAATATCCAAAGCATGTGTTTTGTTGATTAACAACACAATTTGAGTAATTTTTAGCTACTAATATTTTTTTTGTACTGTTTAAGGATATAAAAATGAAAAATATGAAGCATGGCAGGCCAAGTCGATACCCAAGTCGACCCTAGTAGAGACTCCAAGCATCATTTTTTGTCCAGCTTTGAAATTGGGGACCAAAAGCTGCCGAAGTTGCAAAACGAAGTTGACTCCACTTGCGACTTGGGCGAAGTCGCAGGCCAAGTCGACTCCAACTTCGACTTTAGATTGACAGTGCAAAACTTCAAGAGCTAAGTTGCAGGCCAAGTCGACTTGATGCCAGACTTGTTTGAAGTTGAAGACCAAGTCAACTCAAATACTCGACTTGGATCAAATGAAGATCAAAACAAGACCAAAGGTAAGCAAGTTTCATGAATCCATCCATTTAAATCAAAGACTATAAATTAGACATGTTCATGCATACCAAGACTCAAGTTTTCAAGATTCCGAGACATGAAGCTAAAGGATTTTTTATGCAAAGTGAATATACTAAATTTCAAATGATGCAAATCAAAGGAAGAACACTTATGTTGAAGAAGTTAAGAAAGCAAAGACATTTCAAAAGAGTTTTAAGTTCACTTGGCAAAATAAGGAGGTCAAGTCGCAAACGAAGTCGACTCCAGCATCGACTTGGGTCAAGTCCCATACCAAGTCAACCTAAAAGACAGACTTGGAAAATGTAGAATCCGAAGTCGCACTCGAAGTCGACTCCATATTCGACTTGGGTCAAGTCCAAGGCCAAGTCGACCTGAGGAAGAACTTGAATAGCCTGAGCACACCCGAAGTCGACTCCAACATGCGACTTGGGTGAAGTCGCACCCAAAGTCGACTCCATCTGCGACTTGGGGACATAACGTTCGAATTTTTGAACATTTATTACGCGCCAACCAACTTCATAACGTTCAAAATTCTTCCTTCTCTATATATAGACACTCAAGCAAACGTGGAAACATACAAGATAGAGCAGAAAAAGAGGAAAGAAGAGCTACTAAGAGTTATATTCTACTTTCTTTTACATTTGAGTGATCTATACACGATTAAAGGAAGAACAAGCTTCAACTTGCTGTTTGCTTCAACGCAGATCGATTTGTCGCTTCTACGGATTCTTCCTTGAGCTGAAACTTGCTACACAAATCTGTAAAGTGTAGATTTCTTTCATTTCATCTTGTTATTTGGTTTTTGATGCTTAGTTGATTTTGGTGTTTCAAACCAAGTTGTAAGCAAAGTAGGGTTGTGACTGGAGTGGAACTCATCACCTACTTGTGCTACGTATTGTATATACCCCCTAGAGTTGAAATCTAGAAGAGAGCGGAGGCTCTAGTTGTATTTGCGAAATACATAGTGGAACCCAAGTCACAAGGAGTGTGAACTTGGAAGAGTTGAGTAGGGAAGGTTGCCCGAACCACTATAAATCTTGTCTATTGTTTTTCATTTTCACTTTCATTATCTTATTGCTTTCCATTTGTCTCATTAAAGGGGATTAAACTAAACCGGGGTAAAGTTTCTAATTTACTTTTAAAATTTTTAAATACCCAATTCACCCCTCTCCTCTTGGGTAATTGTCATCAACTCGGGACCAACAAGATGTTCCCTGGGCTAGCGTACCCGCACACGAAGGTTTATGTCAGGAATGGAAAGGAAGCATTTGCACATCCAATGTTTATGAAAAGGTTTATGTGCATTTGATAGTTAATCACTTAGTAAGTGTCTTCTATCGAATGGAGAGGAATGCATTTAAAATGAAAAATGCTTGCTTATTGAGTTTCGACTCATGTTTTATTTTCCCAACCTCAGATAGGTGTAGGGAAAGTCAAGAGATGAAGGGAATGCGTTGCTAAAGGAAAAGAGAAATCTATAAAGGTTAGTAGATTTTTGTATGAATAGATGCCCTAATGGGATATAATGAAAAAGGACATAGGTTGTATGAAATTATGAAGTTATGAATAATATGAGAAGTTGATGATTAATGATGATATGGATGAGTCCATTATGAATGATGATGAGTATATATTATGCGATGAAGGAAAAGGAAAAAAAATTGGACGAGTTCCGATTAAGAACCCACCTCGTGATCAAGGCAACAATCCTGAATCACGTTTACCAATCGACAAGATTCCGGAGTAAGGATTCTAGGCACCCCGGTTTGAGGTGCCACAGGACGCCTCAGTTCGAGGTGCCACAGATATTCACTCCTCCATTCATTAAACATTCATTCATTCACTGTGTAGCCATCTTTAATATCTCAAGAGTCATTATTTGTGAAATCTTCCCTATGCTCTTTCGCCTTGTCATCTCTTTCACCTGTCTTTGGGTTTGGAAAACAAAACATGAGTCGAAACTCAAAAAGCAAGCTATAGTTTTCAGGGAATTCATTTTGAAGGCAAACTTTGCGTAAAAGCATTTCCTTCCATTTTAGTAGAAGACACTTATCAAATGATCAACTGCTAATCGGATGGAAACCTTTTTCATAGAAACCTCATGAGCAATGCAGTGCAATGCATCATTTCAAAACATGACATCATTGGATGGAAGCTAGCTAGGCAACCATTTGGCTCATTCCTCTCTCCCAGTACAGGAGGCGCCACCGACACTTGGCCTTCTCTTAGCGACTTGGCCACACCCAAGGGAAACCACCGGTCCGCTTACTACCTTCAAGGTGGACTTCATGTTTGTGCACATGAACTTTTCATAAACATGATCCTTTCCATGACATGTTAGCACGATTTTCCTTTCACAAGTTCATGTATCATCATTTGTTAAGAATACTTGAGAAAGCATTATCGAAATTAGTTAGAGAAATATCATTTCATTGCTAAACGAGATAAAGGAATGGTCATCGTTAAACACATTAATGAGAATTTAAATCATACATTTGCAAATCCAAAAATAAGAAGTATTTAGAAAATTACTTGCTTACCTTGCTTGCTTAGCTTTCCGTTTCGCTTATCTCTTTGCCTTTGCCTATACATATAAGAATGACATAGCATTCATATACTCTCTATTTGCTTGCATTCAACTTAGTTTTTCAACCCATTTTCATTAACATTTACAACCCACTTGAATTCCAAGTGGGGTGTACATGCACAACGTAAGTTATGCATCATACCATTCATTACACCACATGTTCAATACCCATATTTAGGGTAATATTCACATATATCATAACACATTCATTAATCATTCATTAGACACCATATGGAAGCTTATTACTCCCACTTATCATTTTTCACATATTTTTCACAATTTACACATTGTGCTCATTCTTAAGCACTTAGTTAATGTCCTAAACCTCAAATATTAATCTCAAAATTTGAGATTATCATTATTGATCAAAATAGTAACATAATCCACCTGTTTCCTCACATTTTTCATGCATTTTTGCATTTTAATATCTCACATAAACCATTCATCATTTATTCATGCTTATCTCTTCATATTTGTCCTTTTTACAACACATAAATCATGTGTTTCTTAAAATTTTTCAACACAGAAACTTGTCTATTATTACAGCATGATTAAACCCCTTGATTAGCATATAATTTAGGGTTTAATTTTAGAATTTTAATCCATTCATCATAGGGTTCCAAAACAACAACTTTGGGACCCGTTTTTCATCCTTTCAACGCCTCTTTTGATACTTAAATCAAAAAAGATTTCTAATCACTTAATTCGAAAAAATAACCATGCTTTTCTTAACCCAAATTTAGGTTATTATCATATATTTAAAATCTAAAATTTGTTTGCTTCCATAATAGCAATATCTTTACACATATTGGATATCCATTTGACCTGTTTTGACGTGTCCAAACATATGCTCATAAAATCAGATTTAGGGCTAATCTCTTCAAACCCTTTTGGAAACTCAACGTATCTTAAACATGAGGTATTTTACCCTCCATAACATCCATAAATCGTTTAGGCTAATTCATATATCATTTTTAATATATAAACATGGAAATCGGGTCATATATGTAACCCTATTTCCTATCCTTTCTATATTTCATAACTTAAGCCTAAATCAACATATATAATTTCTAAAATCATGAATCATCATGTAATCATAATAACACATCAAAACAGCAACATCATATATGAATTTAAGCAAATTTCAATTGAGTTTATCAACTCAACCTTAATCACCATTTTCTTTCTCTTGAATCCTTAATTTCATATATGTCATTCAATCCTTAATCAATACTCAATTGAACAGTATCATTAATCTTTCTTTAAGGATTATTTATAAATCATATTTATGACCCATAAATAGGGGTAGAGAATTTGGATTTTAATGAATCAAATTCCAAGATATACTTACTTGAATTGAACTAAACTTGAGTTCCAATCTTCCTAGCTTGGATTCCTCTCTTTGCTCCTCTTTTTCCTCCTCCTTTCTTCCTTTTTCCTCCTTTTTCCCTTTCTGGGATTTGGGTATGCTTGGGATGTTCTTGGTTTGGGAATTTCTCCTTTGATTTCTCCTTCAAAGTGGACGTTTCCTCCTTGCTCCTTAGAAATTTCTCTCCTTTGATTTTCACTCCAAAATAGATGTCCCTAAGCTCTTGCCCCTTGATGTTTTTGCTAGGTCTGTGGGACCCACTTTCCATCTCACTTGGGGTAATTGATGCCCACTTGACATGGTTCAACTAGCTCCATGTAAATTACATATTTATCTTCCATAAAATCTCAAAAAATACATTTATCCTTTAAGTCTCTCCCTTGGTCGACCATGAGGATGAGAATTTGTCATTTTGTGGTAAAAATCTTCTCAATTTACGGCTCCCATAATTACCCTACGCTCTTAGGTGGTGTGGCGTATTATTTAAGATTTTTGAAAAATCCAAAAATCCTATTATCACTCCACCATGGGCGTCCTTGAGCATGCCACCCCACATGCTCCTTGAACCTAGCTCCATAGCTTAATGCATGTTTTAATGCATAAGAATTATCTTAGATTTTATCATTTTAGATAATTAAGAAAAATCAAGAAAAAATCCCATAGTTGACTTTGTCACAAGATTGAGATCTCAAATCTCATGATTACTCCCACAAAAGTCAAAATTATTTTGTATTTTTGTGACCATGCATGTTTTCATGGTAATTAGCCTAATTCATTCCATTCATAATATTAAGCAAGTCGTTTTAATCGTTCATTTCAAATTTCACCTCAAAATGACTTTTCCATCTCAAGTTATAGTCATTTGAAGTTCATCCTTGGATTAAGATGAAATTAAATAATTATCTCCATAATCCCATCACATTTGCTCAATCCAATCCATTCATAAGATTGAGCATGAAATTCTATGCCTATCTCTCAATTTTCACCTCAATCCGCCTTACCGGCGTCAAGTTATGAATTTCCTAATATATCCCAACTTAATTCCATAATTACCCTTCTCTTTTTCATTAATTAAATCATGATAATTAAGATAATTACTCATGACATATTATCCTTGCACAATTCCTAACAAGCTACTTTAATCATATCGATTCACATGTGACCGTAGCAATTCATTTCTAATAATAATGAAAATATTATCATGAAAATCACTCATAAGTGAATCAAGTTCCACATAAATCACAAATTTGTTGTAAATGAATGTATACAAGTTCTACTCGGGTCTGGGCGTTACAATCCTCCCCTCTTACAAAAGGTTTCGTCTCGAAACCGTTTTTTCTTGAAATAATTGGGGATACTTTCTTTCTACCTCTTTTTTCAATTCTCAAGTAGCTTCAGTTTCAGAATATCGATTCTATTGAACTTTAACATATTCAAGTTCTCTATTCCGAAGTTTTTGTACTTTATGATCCAAGATCCTAAGGGGTCTTTCCTCATAATTCAAATGATCCTGGATTAGTAGGTTCTCTGCTATTAACACATGAGTTGGGTCGGGAACATACTTCCTTAACAAAGACATGTGAAAAATATTATGTACTAAAGCTAACGCTGGAGATAACGCTATTCTATATGCTAGTCTTTCAACCTTTTCCAATACTTCAAATAGTCCAATGTACCTGGGATTCAACTTGCTTCTTTTTCCAAACCTAGTAACTCCCTTGAATGGTGTAACCTTTATAAAAACATGGTCGCCAACTTGGATATTCAAGTCCTTTTTCTTACAATCTATACACCTTTTTCTAAGATTATATGTCCAAGAAATGCCACTTGTTTTAACCAAAATTCACATTTCTTTAACTTGACATACAACCTTTCTTTCCTTAGCTTTTTCAGTACGTTTCGTAGGTGAAACTCACGTTCCTCATTTGATTTTGAGTAAATAAAAAAATAATCAATAAATACGACCACGAATTGATCCAGAAAGTCTTAGAATATTCCGTTCATCATATCCATAAATACGGCCGGAGCATTTGTAAGGCCAAAAGGTATTACCACAAATTCATAGTGTCCATACCGAGTTCAAAAAGCCGTTTTAGGAATATTGGTAGGAGTTATCCTTAACTAACGATACCCTGACTGTAAATCAATGTTGGAAAATATTGAGGCTCCCTTCAACTGATCAAATAGATCATCAATTCTCGATAATGGGTACTTGTTCTTTATAGTGACTTTATTTAATTCTCTGTAATCAATACACAGCCTTAGACTTCCATCTTTCTTTCTGACAAATAATGCTGGAGCTCCCCATGGTGATGCACTAGGTCGAATAAAACCTTTGTAAAATAGCTCTTGTATTTGTGTCTTTAATTCATTCATTTCAGCTGGCGCCATCCGATACGGAGTTTTTGATATTAGAGTTGTACCTGGTATAACGTCATTTATCATATCCATTTCCCTCTCTGGAGGGAAGATGGTCAATTCCTTTGGGAACACATCTGAAAATTCTTTAACCACTGGAATATGATCAATTTCCATCTCAGCTTCTCTCTTAATGCTTATTGTTACTAGATATGCCTGACACTCTTGGCGGATCATTTTTGCTGCTTTCATGGAGGATATCAACATTGTCAGATTCTCAGACCATTCTAATCTTCCAATGGCTGTGTCTTTTCCTGGATTCGCTTCAAACCGCACTTTCTTACTTTTATAGTCAATGGTAGCTCCCCATTTAGTCAATCAATCCATGCCTAATATTATATCAAACTCCGTCATAGGAAGTAGGATTAGGTCGACATTTAGAACCATCAATTCAATTCTAATTGGGCATGCTTTACATACTTGGCTAGAGCTAGCTAATCTATACACGGGGGATTCAACATGAATTATCCTATTGGTTTCCTCTACTGGCAGTGTATGCATGGCTACGTATTGACAGGCTATAAATGAATGACTAGCACCTGAATCAAATAAGGCTATTGCCGATTCTTCTAAAATGTAAACCATACCTGTCACCACCTTTTCCTCTTGCTCATGTGATTCGGTTCGGGTCAGTTATCAAACTAGGCCCTTCTTTGTTAGCACCATCTAAATGTGCTTGTTGAGTCCTTTCCCATAAGCCTTGAATAATATCAATGGCTTGGGTTGCTCAGATTTGAGTGGCCTGCTACATAGCTTCCTTCACTGCAGTAGCTACTCTCTCCTCTATCAATCTAGCCTACCTTGATGCAAGCTCTTCTTCTTCATTCCTGTCTAGGTTTCACCTTCTTGTCGTTGTCGAGTCCTTTGATTTTGCTCTTGCAATCTCGATCTACCTCGTTTTGGTCTACTAGTCTCTCCAATTTTATGCTGGCTAAGGACTTCGTCTGTGGCAACTTCCTTTTCCATTATTTTGTTTTGCTCCTGATCTTGTGTTCACCATTGTGATTTTCTGTTTATAACAAGCACATAACTTTCATTTATGATTAGGGCTAGATCATACCATGTATACACCTCATCATTATATAATTTAAGTTAACCGCAATCAAATCACATAGTACCAGCATATCGCATTTCATCAATTATCAACATAACGTTCATATCTATCCATTCGTTTCAAGAGTTTAGATTCCCTGGAGCATAGTAACATTTTTATAACTATTTACTTTATTCACATTATCAACATTGCATCAAAATTTCATCACATAAAACATAGCACACATATTTACAACAATGTACAAACATATACACAGTCCAAAAAGTCATCACAAGTTGTATACATCCTTTTCATTCCAATCACACAAAATCCTTAATGTCTACCAGGTCCCCTCCTCAAGTAACGTCTCCGACTAATCAGAATACGGGTGGGTTCCTCGGTCACAGTGCTAGTGTCGGACCCTACAGGAACATTCTGCTACTCACCATTGTTACCATTGCCATCGTCCCCATCTTCAAATGGTTCAAGGAACTCTAGTGGACCCCAATCATCATTCTTATTATAATTAACATTATCATCCATTCGGATGTGCTCACCATCCCATCCTGTGATGTGAATGACAACTTCACCATAACTTGGGGGAACAAGTGTCTCTATTATCCCTCGAGCACGCCACTGCTCTAACACAATGGCTACTTCCTTTTCTTTCTACCGGATCTTCTCCCAGCTAGTTCCATGACGAAACTGGATACATCCATGAGCAAATGTATACCATGGTCCTAAGTCTGGAGGTATAGGCGCTGGGGTCTGATCCCAGAAGTCCTGAAGATCTTGAGCATGTATGTAATCAGTGGGAACTAAAGGATACATGGGTAGATCAAAACATGGTGCGGACGGACCTTCTGCTCTAAAGACTTGGCTTGTGGACTCTTCTAATTTCTGAATTTGTGCAGGTGGATTGACATAACAGCTTCCTTGAGCTTGTGGTAGAGGGTGTCTAGGCTGGAAACCTAGAGGTATAGGTGGAAAATATGCCTCATTCTGTTGGGACTCCCACCATCTATTCATATTTTCTTCAAACCTTTTCCTACTCTCAATTTCTTCCACTGCGTAAGTTCATCTGCACTCATCACCCTTTTCCCTTTGTCTCCCATCTACAATTTAGACATAGCATATCAGTTAGAATCAAATAATCATAATGCAAATCATATATTTACACATTTAGCATCATATACACTGTTTTTATTCTTTTAAAAATATCTTTCCACCTATTTACCAATCCATGCTCTAATACCAACCTCTGTGGCGCCCCATCCCGAGCGTCACAACCTTACTCCATGTGAAACCTTGACCTAGGTAGGAATCATGTATATGCACTTGAATGATTTATGTATGAATAATTTATTCATAAACGAATTACTTACAATTTTTATGACTTGTTGCAATTAGGTCTGTGGTTATGAATGTTGTTTAAATTTATCAATTTAAGACAATGTGGATTAATATGATTGAAGTAACACAATGAGGATGGATAAATATTAGTATGCCATGAAAAATTAGTTAAATTTCATAATGTGATTAATGGAGATTAGGAGGCTAATTATAGAGCCAAGTTGAAAAATATTGAAAATTCATAACTTGATGGCCTTAAGGCGGATTAAGATGAAAATTAGGAGGAAGTACATAATTTCGTGCTTAATCACAAGGAAAAATTAGATTTTGAAAATTTTGATGATAATTGATCATCACCGTCCAAAATTTAAAACGATCATAACTTGAGCTAGAAAAGTCGGATTGAGATGAAATTTGAAATGGACGGTTAAAATTATGAAATCAAGGTTATGGAAGGATTTGATTATGAAAATGATGATGGGATTAGGCTTGCACAAAATTGGGATCAATGCTTTTGACATTTCATCCCAAAAAGTGATTAGCATTTATGTTAAAAATGAGTAAAATAATCAAATGAATAAAGACGAAATTGAGATGCCAAAAGGAGGTAAATTGAAGGGTATTTTATGAATTACTAAAAATGGAAAAATCCCTGCAATTATCTCATAAATAAATGCTAAATTAAATAGCTCAAAGGAGCATAGCTTATGTGGCAGGTATGGACATCCAAACAGTCCATTTAGTGGGATTTTATGAAATATTGTTTAACAAAATATATGCCCAAAGTCAGTTGTGAGTTAATGAGGATAAATGTGCATTAAATTAAAGTAAAATTTGTGATTAAAAGTAGCAAATCCAGGGCATTGAGATGAAATGAAAAAATGGACAGCAAGGGTGCATGAAGGTCATGTGGACGGTATGGTAGCCTTTGAGGATTTTTGTGATTTTTTTAATTATCCTAAATTGACCCTAAGTAGGCTATTTACTAGGTAATTAAATGGACATTAATTTAAAGCTGCAAATTGGTGGAAAAAAATTTAAAAAGGCAGCTGAAACAGGGACGTGAACATGGATAGCAAGATAGAGCAGCAATGTGGACCGTCCAAATTGTTGATGATTTGATTTTTTAATTTTCTAAAAATGCTAAATGCATGCCTAATTAGCCTACATATTAGGGTATATAAATATGCATTAAAAAGGCTGCAAAATTTGTTGAAAAAAATGGAAAAGCAACAGCTACATGGGACGTGATCAGGTGGGCAGCTTGGTGATGATTAATGTATTGGATAATTGCTAAATTCTAATTTAAGAAAAATGTAATTTAAATGGACCACAATTTGACATGTCAGCAAGGGAGAAAAGTATACATTAAAATAATCCCAAAATGATGTGGCAAGTGTGTGGCGCCCCAACCCAAGACGTCACTTCCTTACCTCAAGACCTTATTGATTGGTAAATGTGAATCAAGATTGTTGCCCTGATACGCGGCGGGTTCTTAATTGGATCTCGTCCAAATTTTTTTTTTCAATTTCTTCATCAATCATTTCTTTACATTTCTCATCATTCATCAAACAAGTGGCGATACACTTGTAATAAAATTTCATATTCTATTTCATAACATCTCATCATGCTTTTCTATAATGACATTTACATTTCATACATACATCCATACAAGCATTGGACCACATAGAACTTATAATTCTACATAAGTTCACATTCACATCAACATAACTTAGAGCTTTAATGTTGGGTCCCGAGTTGATGGCAAAACCCAAGAGGGGAGGGGTGAATTGGGTTCTTAAAAATTTCTTCGGTAACTTATCCCCTTGTGAGTTCAATCCCCTTAAATGAAGAAACAAAATGGAGAGCAAAGCAATATAGAAAGCAGAAATAAAATAAACGCAGATTTTTATAGTGGTTCGGGCAACCTCCCTACTCTACTCTTCCAAGCTCACACACCTTGTGACTTAGGTTCCACTATTGCATTCCACGAATACAATTAGAGCCTCTTGCTCTATTCTAGATTCTAGCTCTAGGGGGCATCAACAACTAGAGCCTCTTGCTCTCTTCTAGATTCTAGCTCTAGGGGGCATCAACAACTAGAGCCTCTTGCTCTCTTCTAGATTCTAGCTCTAGGGGGCATCAACAACTAGAGCCTCTTGCTCTCTTTTAGATTCTAGCTCTAGGGGGCATCAACAACTAGCACAAGTAGGTGATGAGTCACACTCCAATCACACACTACTTTGCTATCACTTGATCTTAGCTACCCAAGCTAAATCAAGTTCAATACAAACAAATAATCAAAGAAAGAAATCTACACTTTACAGGTATGTAGAAACGATTTAGCGCAGGGAAGAACTTGTAGACGATGGCTTTGAAGTTTCTGAATGTAGCTCTTGCAACTTGAAGCACAATTCTTCCTCCTTGAGTGATTTGATCTCTTTGAAGCTCTTATGGATATGAGTTATGCTCACTTAATGATCCTCTTCTTTTTCCCTCGTTCACAATGAGTTCTATTTATAATCTTGGAGGGAATCCGAACGTTAGTGAGTAGGTGGCGCGCATTTAATGCGCCAACGTTTGAATAAAATCCGACCGTTGCGACCCAAGTCGCATGTGGAGTCGACTTCGGATGCGACTTCGCCCAAGTCGCAGATGGAGTCGACTTCGGGTGCGACTTCGCCTCTCTGTCGCAACTTCAAGTTCCTGTCAGGGTCGACTTGGGTTCTCGACTTGACCTAAGTCGCAGGTGGAGTCGACTTCGGCTTCGACTTCACCTCGACAGATGGCTTCACGAACTTGGAACTTGGAAATCGTTTTCTTTTGCTTGGTCTTCTCTATGCCTTTAGTTCTTTTGCACTTTTTGTATTACTTTCTGGATCCTTGTGCCTTGCTTTCATTAGCTCCATGATTTGCAATCCTTAGAAGCTTGACTTTGATTCCTCTTAAATCTTGAATCTTTGGAGAACTTGAGTCTTGCATAGTGTATCATCATCTTGCTTTGCATTTGATTCATATTGATCTTCATGACTTGCTTATTTCTTCATCTTGGAACATGCTTGAAGTTCTTGTCTTGGACTTGAGAGACTCATGTTGATTTTAGACTTGAGATATCTTAAGTTGTTCTTGGAAAGGAGCTTGAAACTGCATCTTTGATCTTTGAAAGAAGCTTGAATCAGTATCTTTGAATCTCCAAAATCTCAAGTCGCACTTCGGGGTCGACTTCGTTCGCGACTTCACCCAAGTCGCAACTGGAGTCGACTTCACTTGCGACTTCGATATTCTGCTGCTCCGAAATTCAACTCTGGAAGGATTTGCTCGACTGAAGTCGATGGTGAGGTCGACTTCGTTTGCGACTTGGCTACCCAAGTCGCAGGTGGAGTCGACTTGGCCTGCGACTTCACCTTCCCTTCTGCCGTTTTCAACTCTGGACATTTTTGGCTTGTTGAAGTCGATCATGGAGTCGACTTGGGGAACGACTTGGCCTTCCAACTTGATTTTCTTCAAATGTATATTCCTTAAGACATTTCACAAACTTGTTAGTAGCCAAGACTTTCTCAAATTGATTTGTTAATCATCAAAACATAGATTTAGCTAGTTTTCCTCATGTTTCCAACAATCTCCCCCTTTTTGATGATTGACAAAACCGATTTGAGTGGATACCTTTCATTTAAATAAATATGCTCATATTGCATTATGAAATCATGCAAACATTCAAAGGATTCATTTAAGCATATACATATCCTACTCTTCTCTCCTTAAATCTCTCTCCCCTTTAATCATAAAGACTTATACTCAAATCTTTCTACTCAAATACTCTTCTTCTCCTTAAATCTCTCTCCCCCTTTTTGTCAATATATCAAAAAGATTAGAGGGTAATCAAAGAGATAGGTGGGTTAGCTCCCCCTAAATGGGTGCTCCCCCTGAGTTTATGCTTATCCTAATTTTAGATACTACTTGTTGGACATGATACCAATTGTTGAAAACTTGATACCACTTGTTATTACTTGTTAGACTTTATACCACTTGATTTACTTATAGCATTTGTTGTTTTGTTACTTAGGTGAGCTCAATCATTTCCATGTTATTTCTAATTTTATAGAATGCTTCTTTTGCTAGGGGTTTAGTAAATATGTCAGCTATTTGATCCTCTGTTCTTACATATACCAAACATATGTCATGATTTTCTACATGTTCTCTAATGAAATGATGTCTAAGATCTATATGTTTGGTTCTAGAATGCAAGACTGGATTCTTGGTTAGACATATGGCACTAGTATTATCACATTTGATAGGTATATCTTTAAAATCCATGCCATAGTCCCTAAGTTGCTGTTTCATCCAAAGTAATTGGGCACAACAGCTCCCGGCGGCAATGTATTCGGCTTCCGCCGTGGATAGAGCAACACTAGTTTGTTTTCTTGAAAACCATGAAACCAACATGTTCCCAAGAAACTGACATATTCCACTAGTGCTTTTTCTATCTACTTTGTAACCGGCAAAATCCGCATCCGAGTAGCCGATTAGATCAAAATTAGAGCCCTTTGGATACCATAGTCCTAAATTGGTAGTGTCTACTAGATATCTAAAAATTCTTTTCACAGCTACCAAGTGTGATTCTTTTGGGCATGATTGAAATCTAGAGCACATACACACACTAAACAAGATATCAGGCCTAGAAGCAGTTAAATACAATAAAGAACCTATCATGCTTCTATACAGTTTTAAATCAACTACTTTGCCCTTCTCATCTTTGTCAAGCTTGATTGTAGAGCTCATTGGCGTGTTTGCTCCTTTGCTATTTTCCATGCCAAACTTCTTCAGCATTTCCTTGATGTACTTGGACTGGTTAATGAAGATTCCTTCATTCAATTGCTTGATTTGCAGTCCAAGGAAAAAGTTTAGCTCTCCCATCATGCTCATCTCAAATTCTTTCTGCATAAGCTCAGAAAATTCTTGACAAAGAGCTTCATTAGTAGCACCAAAAATGATATCATCAACATAAATTTGAATGATTAATATATCCTTTCCATTGTACTTAATAAACAGAGTGGTGTCTACCTTTCCCTTTTGAAAGTTATGATCAATCAAAAACTTGCTTAGTCTATCATACCAAGCCCTTGGAGCTTGTTTTAATCCATATAATGCTTTGGTTAATTTGTAAACATACTTTGATTGATCCTTTTCTTCAAATCCAGGTGGTTGCTCAACATACACCTTTTCATTTATATATCCATTCAAAAATGCACTTTTAACATCCATTTGAAATAATTTAAAGTTCATGTGAGATGCAAAAGCTAGTAATATGCGAATTGCTTCCAATCTAGCAACCGGGGCATAGGATTCTTCAAAATTTATTCCTTCTTCTTGTGAGTACCCCTTTGCCACAAGTCTAGCTTTGTTTCTCACTACTAGTCCACTTTCATCTAATTTGTTCCTAAAGACCCACTTGGTGCCAATAACACTACAATCATTTGGTCTAGGAACGAGGTGCCAAACTTGATTTCTTTCAAATTGATTTAGCTCTTCTTGCATTGCTATAATCCAATTTTCATCTTCAAGAGCTTGATCAATGTTAGAAGGTTCAATTTTAGATACAAAAGCATATTGTCCACAAACATTTTGCTTTGACCTTCTAGTTTTTACACCTTCATACACATTTCCTATAACTTGTTCAATTGGATGTGCATGTTTGAACTTTAGGTCGGTTGGAAGTTTGTAGGAATTGTTACCTTCACTTACCCTTACCTCCATGGATTCTTCTTGCTTTTCCACATGCAGTTTCTCAAGATTGCTTGCTATGTCATCGGTCATATGCCTTGAGCAACCGCTATCCATGAACCATACGTTGTTTGCCTTTGCCTTTAAACAAATCTGAAAAATAAACAAGTAATTCTCATCTTTTTGGTACCCATTTTATGGGTCCATTTGGGTTAGTAAAATGATTCAATCTTCGTTGCTCTACCTTAGAAAGCCCAAATCTCGTGTTCCTTGGAACCCAAACTAATCTTGCACCATGGTCATATAATTTCTTGAAGTTACATTTATAGGCTTTATGACCCATCTTGTTGCAAAAGTTACAAGCCATTGGTAATCTAGGAGTAGGCCTCCAAGTATATTTTGGTTCAAGTGTTGGCCTTTTAGTCCACACAACATTTTTCCTTTGTGGCTTGAATGTAGGTGCAGTATTTGTTTGATATTTTCCATGTATTGGCACATTTGATTTACCACTTTATTTTTGCTCAAATGTATTGTATCCAAGACCTCTTTTGTTCATTTGGGAGGTCATGTTTAGAAACATCTTTACATTTTCTCCTGGATTAGAGAACTTTGCTAATGATTCATTCAAGGATTCGTTCTCCTTTTTCAGTTTCTCTACTTCTTTCAACAATAGTTCATTTTCTTCTTTCAATTTTGTTGACATTTCAGCTAGTTTTCCATTTTCAATGATAACAAAGTTACATTATTTTCTTTTTAATGTCAACTTGTTTCCTAGCTTTTTGATTTTCTCATACAATGAATCATATGCATTCTGTAGTTCTTCTAATTCGGCACATTTGAGGCAATCATGAAAAGAAGAATAACTTGATTGAGAATAAGGTTTGGAAGTTACCTCTTCACTTTCTGTGTATTTTGTTGAGGTAGATTGATCTTCCAACACTTCCGTCGTGTTCAAGCATAGCAGTTCTTCTTCTTGTTCGATTTGTGCTATGCAGCATATTCTTGCACAGTTGGCCGCATCGTTGTCATCGGTTGAAGAGCTGCATGTTGATGACGTCTCCTCATTGACGTACATGCCTCTTCCCTTTGACCTTTGATATCTTCTGCCTTCAGGATTTTCCTTTGGCCTTTCTTCCGGTGTAGGACATTGGGTTTGCATATGTCCTACGCCCCCGCATCTATAGCATTTGATTGGTTCTTCCTTTTTCTCTCTGGAATTTTTGTCTTTGAAATTTCTGAAATTTCCGCCTTTTCTCACAAATTTTCTGAATCGTTTTGTGAGTAGGGCCATCTCGTCATCGTTTTGAGAGGATGAGGTGTCATCCGTGTCTTGTGTAGCTTTCAAGGCAATTGCTCTTTTGCCTTTGTGTTGATCCTCATTCCTTTTCTTAATTAGCTCATGTGACATGAGTGAGCTAATAAGATCTTCAAGCTTCAATGTGTTGAGGTCTTTTGCTTCTTCTATTGCTGTAATCTTTGGAGTCCATGAATCCGGTAGAGCTCTCAATATCTTCATAACCTGCTCGGATTCAGAAATAGCTTTTCCAAGACCCTTTAGAGCATTAGTAATTTTAGAAAATCTCGCAAACATTTCAGAAATATTTTCAGTATCTAGCATTCTGAAATTTTCAAACTCTCCAATCAAAATGTTTCTCCAAGTCCCTTGGACTTGGGAGGTTCCTTCATAAATAGATGTTAGAGTATCCCATATTTCTTTTGCGGTTAGGCAGGATGATACTCTATCATACTCAGAAGCTGTAAGAGCACAAAATAGTGAGTTCATTGCCTTAGCATTGCTCTTTACAGTTCTTACTTCCTCTTCGGTCCATTTGGAAGCTTTGTCATCAGTAGGCAAAATCACACCATCTTGGATAGCAATCCAAGAATCCATATCTGTAGCCATGATGAGTTGCTTCATACGAAGCTTCCAATAACCAAAGTTGTTCCCATCAAACAATGGTGGCCTTGTAAAAGATTGGCCCTCGGCAAAAGCGGGAACGGAAGCAGATTGGGATGCCATATGATTGGATCTCTTTGATTCAACTCAAAGACCTGCTCTGATACCACTTGTTGGGTCCCGAGTTGATGGCAAAACCCAAGAGGGGAGGGGTGAATTGGGTTCTTAAAAATTTCTTCGGTAACTTATCCCCTTGTGAGTTCAATCCCCTTAAATGAAGAAACAAAATGGAGAGCAAAGCAATATAGAAAGCAGAAATAAAATAGACGCAGATTTTTATAGTGGTTCGGGCAACCTCCCTACTCCACTCTTCCAAGCTCACACACCTTGTGACTTGGGTTCCACTATTGCATTCCACGAATACAATTAGAGCCTCTTGCTCTCTTCTAGATTCTAGCTCTAGGGGGCATCAACAACTAGAGCCTCTTGCTCTCTTCTAGATTCTAGCTCTAGGGGGCATCAACAACTAGAGCCTCTTGCTCTCTTCTAGATTCTAGCTCTAGGGGGCATCAACAACTAGCACAAGTAGGTGATGAGTCACACTCCAATCACACACTACTTTGCTATCACTTGATCTTAGCTACCCAAGCTAAATCAAGTTCAATACAAACAAATAATCAAAGAAAGAAATCTACACTTTACAGGTGTGTAGAAACGATTTAGCGCAGGGAAGAACTTGTAGACGATGGCTTTGAAGTTTCTGAATGTAGCTCTTGCAACTTGAAGCACAATTCTTCCTCCTTGAGTGATTTGATCTCTTTGAAGCTCTTATGGATATGAGTTATGCTCACTTAATGATCCTCTTCTTTTTCCCTCGTTCACAATGAGTTCTATTTATAATCTTGGAGGGAATCCGAACGTTAGTGAGTAGGTGGCGCGCATTTAATGCGCCAACGTTTGAATAAAATCCGACCGTTGCGACCCAAGTCGCATGTGGAGTCGACTTCGGGTGCGACTTCGCCCAAGTCGCAGATGGAGTCGACTTCGGGTGCGACTTCGCCTCTCTGTCGCAACTTCAAGTTCCTGTCCGGGTCGACTTGGGTTCTCGACTTGACCCAAGTCGCAGGTGGAGTCGACTTCGGCTTCGACTTCACCTCGACAGATGGCTTCACGAACTTGGAACTTGGAAATCGTTTTCTTTTGCTTGGTCTTCTCTATGCCTTTAGTTCTTTTGCACTTTTTGTATTACTTTCTGGATCCTTGTGCCTTGCTTTCATTAGCTCCATGATTTGCAATCCTTAGAAGCTTGACTTTGATTCCTCTTAAATCTTGAATCTTTGGAGAACTTGAGTCTTGCATAGTGTATCATCATCTTGCTTTGCATTTGATTCATATTGATCTTCATGACTTGCTTATTTCTTCATCTTGGAACATGCTTGAAGTTCTTGTCTTGGACTTGAGAGACTCATGTTGATTTTAGACTTGAGATATCTTAAGTTGTTCTTGGAAAGGAGCTTGAAACTGCATCTTTGATCTTTGAAAGAAGCTTGAATCAGTATCTTTGAATCTCCAAAACCTCAAGTCGCACTTCGGGGTCGACTTCGTTCGCGACTTCACCCAAGTCGCAACTGGAGTCGACTTCACTTGCGACTTCGATATTCTGCTGCTCCGAAATTCAACTCTGGAAGGATTTGCTCGACTGAAGTCGATGGTGAGGTCGACTTCGTTTGCGACTTGGCTACCCAAGTCGCAGGTGGAGTCGACTTGGCCTGCGACTTCACCTTCCCTTCTGCCGTTTTCAACTCTGGACGTTTTTGGCTTGTTGAAGTCGATCATGGAGTCGACTTGGGGAACGACTTGGCCTTCCAACTTGATTTTCTTCAAATGTATATTCCTTAAGACATTTCACAAACTTGTTAGTAGCCAAGACTTTCTCAAATTGATTTGTTAATCATCAAAACATAGATTTAGCTAGTTTTCCTCATGTTTCCAACATTTAATTCATGTTATCCCATTTCTTATAGCCCACTTGGCTACCATCACGTACCTTTCTTCTCCTGCTTAGGTTTGCAACCTCTTGAGTTTCCCGGTACCTGTCTAAGGTTTGGGAAAACAAAACGTGAGTGACAACTCAGTAAGCAAGTATTTTATCTTTTAGGGCAAGACTTCCTTGAAAATCATTCCCTAAAATATTTTTCTCATAAATCATTTGGCCAGGCGACATTTTATATCTGAAAACATCTTGACATAAACTATATTTGGCAATGGACATTCTCATGTCCACGAAAAGACGTTTTTCCACATAAATTATTTTGGCATTGGACGTTCATACTTCCTAAAATATTTTCCACTTAAACCTTGTTGGAAACGGACGTTTATACGTCCTAAAATATTTTCACATAAACACTTTGATAATGGACATTTTTCTGTCCAACATACATTTCCCGTAAGCCTTTTTGGCAATGGACATTCATATGTCCACAAACACTTTTATCCCTTAAACTCTTTTAGAAACGAACGTTTTTATGTTCACACATGTTCCAACCATTTTTCTCACATAAACCTTTTCAAAATGGACATTCTTATGTCCAAAACATTTTCCAACATAAACCCTTTTTCATAATCCCCATCTTGGGCTTGTTTATAGCAAACAAGTCATAAATCCTTTTCATGAAAACTTTTGCATAAAAACTATTTCTTTTTATTCTTAATACTTAAACATTTATGTGTAAAACACCCTGCTTTTAGGGTAACTTATAGGTAATGGCTCAAAAAAATCCAATTTAGGATAATTTTTCATATAAATGCTTTTATATCCCAATCTTTGGGCTTTTGAAAAGCAAAACGTATGCAAACACATTTCTCCCCATCCAGCAGTGACACTTAGCAAGTGATCATGCTACCTTTTCGAAGAGAATCCTTAACAGCACGCTAGCCAGGCGACTGTTCCTTTATCCTGCTCCCATCTCAAAGAGGGCGCCACTGGCACTCCTGCCATCCCTTAGCGACTTGGCCATATGTAGAGTGGGCCCTGGTCATCCCAACCGTGCTCTACAACCGGCTTGTTCCTTGTACTGGTGCACCATACATTATTATGACGGACCACAGCCCGCTTGGTTTAAAGTACTACAGACCATAACCCGTATCCTTTAAAACCAGGATCACAGACCTCTGTCTGCATCCATAAATTAAAAACATCACAGATCAAAGTCTGTGTCTTTTTAAAACAAATCATTTTGAAAAAAAAAGCACATCACAGACCGCAGTCCGTGTCAACTTGTAAAGCGAGCGCACCCACTTTAAACAAGTTATCATTTGAAATTTAGTTTTAGGATGACCTTCCTTAAATTATTTTAGAAATATTTTGAGTAAAATATTTTGACAAATATTTGAAATATTCGAGAAACAATGCATCTTAAAACCCTTTTTAAAAAAAGAATTTCAAAACTTTTAGATTTTCAAGAATAAATCATATATTTTTCCTAGAATTTTCTTGGTTTCCATTTTGGGGCCTTTTGCTCACAAAAGTTATGCAATTGTGCTAACCCCTTCTCAACCACCTTAAAATCAATTTCTTGACCACATATCAATTTTGTCATTTTTACATATAGGAGCCTTGCACGGTCTTTTGTATGCTATTTTAGCAACCCGAAGCCAAACCATTTTAAGAAAGTTAACATAGGAGGTTGGTCATCCTTAAATTCCCTTCAACACATCCGTATAAACATTTTTCAAGATAATTTCAGAATAGATTTCCTTATCTAAAGGAAATCAAAACCTTTCGAATATCATTTCAAAACATATGCACTATGTCCAAATCATCATTTATTATTTAATTATCAAGACCTAGTAAAACAAATCTTTTTCATAAATCAAATCTCCTTTTTCTTTTTTTTCTTTTATAACATGATTATTTATCATTAAACATCATAAGAGAAATTCAAAACTTATTTACATTTGTTGCTTTGTGAAAAAGGGCAAAATATCCTTTTTCTTATAAAATACTTTTGAAACAACATCATAAAGAACTTGCTTGCTTAAAAGTCAATTCTTAAAAACCATCGACATAAAACATGAAATCTTTTAAAAACATTATCATGGAGAACTTGCTTACTCATAAGCAAATTTTTCAATCCATTAACATAAAACATTGTCAATCCATGGCAACACTTGTGATAAATTCTTCATCTTAAAATCGTTGTTTGCTTCCCATGAAACAATCATTGAGGCTTTTCCTTAAAGCCATCATTTTTCAAAACTTATGGCTTTACATTAAAGCTGCCATTTTCAAAACTTGTGCTTGCCCATTCGTCAAAACATAATCATAAAAGCATTGACATAATCATCATTTCAACATATAGAGAAAAATCTATAATTTGAAAAGTTCGCTTGTTTACCTGAGATCGCCTTATTCCCTTTCTTCTATTTTTTTCATTTGCCTTTGGCTAAATAAATGAAAATAAAATTTTATTTATTTGCATCATCTTCAAATAATTATTTTCCTTAGATTTTCTAACCTTCATAAATCGATTTGGACTATCTTAACCCACTTGTCTTTCAAGTTGGGTATTCAAGCTTAGCAAATAACCTATACATATCAATTATAAATCACCTTTGCTATCCATAATCCTTTATTACTCTCTTTTATAACATATAATCAATTTGGATCATTTCTACATAGGTTTCATATTTCTTTTTGATTTTTTTCTCAAACTGTCCAAATATGCTGAAATCAGGTGTACTGATTTCTCTAAATCTTTTTGGTTTCATATCTTTCTCTAAATATTTAATTCTGAAATTTCTATCATACGTCAATAAATACATGAATTAACCGTTATAAATATTTCAACACGAAATATTAACATTATATATTTATTTTGGCATTTTCACTGTGCTGGACAGTGTTGTGAGTTTAGGGTCAGTCCTAATCACGTGAATTATGGGGTATATTTATACCCATAAAAACTTAATTTTTATTTTTTTATTGTGCTCATAAATATTTCTTGTATATCCTGTAAACTTTTTAGCTTACAATTCCTTATATAAAAATTAGTAAAAATCATTTGGTGCCACTGATCCTGACACCCGTTCAACCCTATTTAGGTTGAATTTCTCAGATTTTTAGTTTCTAACAAACTTACCCTTTTCAGCTGAAACTTTTATAGTTCCTTAATAATCATATAATGAGATTGATAAAAACTGTCCGAGGTAAAAATCCTTCATTTACTATTTCTTTCATATTTTTCCTTATAACATCACATAACTTCCAGATTTGAAGTATAAAATCAAAATTAACATATACTTACTTGATTAATTGGTAATCCCACCTTTGAGAACTTAAACTCCCCTTATTTTCTTCATGTTTTCTTCCCTTGGATCGTTCTAGCCACCGCCCTTTTGATTTTATTTTCTCCCAAACAGAAATCTGGAACGTCCACACTGCCTCCTTATATAGGCATTTATTTTTCAATTTTCCTTTACAATTTTGACCCAAAATGGAGGATAAAGTTTTGAAAATTTACCCTATAGTTTACTCAAAAATTTTCATCCACATATTTAATCATTTAATATTATTTTTGGATTTTTGTTCCACAGCCATATCCAGCTTTTAAATAAAGTTGTCCACTTAGTCAACCCTAATTAACAGCCCTTGCACGATTTTTTCACACATAATTTACTTTAATTAATGGCCAATTACCCACCCTAGGTAATAGCCTACTTAGGGGTTAATTTATATTATTTCAAAAAAATTTTAAAAATCAAATACAGCAGCCTAACCGTCAACATCTCCTGTTGTGTACTTGCTATCCACTTTGGTGGGGTCTACTTGCTGCAGCTTTTGCACGATTTTTCCACCTAATTTTCACTTTAATTAATGGGTGTTTAATCACCCTATGTAACTAGCTTAATTAGGGGTCAATTTAGCTATAAACAAATTATAAAAAATTCCAAAAACTGCTTGACCGTGCACCTCTCTCCCATGCTCCATTGCTGTCCATTAATTGATCACATATCTACGGTCCAGATCTGATGTCTTTGTTGGAAACATGTAGAAAATAAGCTAAATCTATATTTTGATGATTAACAAATCAATTTGAGTAAGTCTTGGCTACTAACATGTTTGTGGAAGTGTTTAAGGGACATACATTTGAAGAAAATAGATCATGAAAGGATAAGTCGATTCCCAAGTCGACTCAGGCATCGACTTAAGGCCAAGTCGATCCCCAAGTCGACTCCAACATCGACTTGAATGCGCCAAATCCTTCCAGAGTTGAAAATGGAGAGCTGAACTGCCGAAGTCGCAAACGAAGTCGACTTCGCATGCGACTTGGGTCGAAGTCGCAGACCAAGTCGACTCCAGTATCGACTTCAACATGACAAAACCTTCCAGAGTTGAAGTCCAGACCCCGAAGTGCCGAAGTCGCACCCCAAGTCGACTCCACTTGCGACTTGAGGTGAAGTCGCAGACGAAGTCGACTCCGGCATCGACTTCGATCGGGCGGAAGAGAAAATTCAGAAGACAAGTTGGGATTAACTGATTTCAAGACAAACTTGTATGAAGATGAAGATCAAGTCAACCTAGATGCTCAAACTGAAACATATGAAGACTAATCCAAGTCCAAGCAGGATGCATAAACTCAACCAAGAAGAATTGTTCAAGATTACATGATTCAAGTCTCATGGATTCAAAGCTTGCAAAACATGGGAGCAAATGAAAGCAAGCTAAAGAGAAGACACAATGATTCAAGAAGATATGAAAAATGTAAAAGAACTAAAGGAATGGAGAAGCCTAAGTAAAACAAAGCATCCTGGAGTTTTTCAAGTTCATCAAGCCACCTGACGAAGTGAAGTCGCACATCGAAGTCGACTCCACCTGCGACTTGGGTCAAGTCGATGCCCAAGTCGACCCAATCTGGAACTTGAAGTTGCTATGGAAGGCGAAGTTGCACCCGAAGTCGACTCCATCTGCGACTTGGGCGAAGTCGCACCCGAAGTCGACTCCACCTGCGAACGTTGCTGCATTAAATGCGCGCCACCTACCTTCAAACGTTCGGATTCCCTCCACAATTGTAAAAGGCATTCATTGTGGATGAGGGAAGTAGCTGAAAATCATTAAGTGTGCTTAACTCCCATCTTCAAGAGCATTAAAGAGATCAAGCCAATCCAAAGAAGAAGAACTTTGCTTCAAACTGCTAGAGCTCAACTTCTGAATCTTCAAAGCCAATTCTACGAGTTCTTCTCTGCGCCAAACTGCTTCTACACAACTGTAACATGTAGATTCCTTTGTTATTTCATTTGTTTGTATTAAACTTGATTTAGTTTGAGGAACTAAGATCAAGTGTAAGCAAAGTAGTGTGTGATTGGAGTGGAACTCATCACCTACTTGTGCTGAGATTTGTTGAAGCCCCCTAGAGCTGGAATCTAGAAGAGAGCAGTGACTCTAATTGTATTTGAGGAATACAATAGTGGAACCCAAGTCACAAGGAGTGTAAGCTTAGAAGAGTGGAGTAGGAAGGTTGCCCGAACCACTATAAAAATCTTGTGTGCTTGATTTATATTTCCGCTCTCTACATTATATTGCTTTCCATTTCATTTCATCAATCAAGGGGATTAAACTTTCAAGGGGTTAAGTTTTTAATTTACCAAAGAATTTTATAAGAACCCAATTCACCCCTCCCCTCTTGGGTTTTGCCATTAACTCGGGACCAACAGTCTTTAGCCACAAATTTCCACACCAATTTAATGCACATTTAATCCCCTTAATCCATAGTTGACTTCGGGCATATATTTTATTAAAAAATATTTTACAAAAATCCACTTTTTAGAGCTCATAACCGTCCACTCTATGCCTCCTCTATGCTTCTCCCTTAAGCTAGTCATTAGCTCCTTAATTTCCACATTAATGCAGGGGACATTTTCATGGATTTTGTCATTTTAGATAATTCATAAAATCCATGTGTCATTATCTCCTTTTGACACCTCATTTTTTACTTTATTTAATTAATTATTTTATTCAACTTTAACATAAATGCTAATCACTTTTTGGTGCAAAAGTCAAAAGAGTTAATCCCAATTTCGTGAACCCTTAATCTTAGAATGATTAGCTTGATCAAGTCCTTCCATAACCTTAATCTCATAATTTTAACCGTCCATTTCAAATTTCATCTCAATCCGACTTTTCTAGCTCAAGTTATGATCATTTGAATTTTTGAACGGTGATGATCAATTTTCACCCTAATTTCATCCTTATTTTCATAATCCATCATTACCATAAGATTAAGCATAAAGTTATGTACTTACCTTTCAATTTTCATCGTAATCCGCCTCCCCGGCGTCAAGTTATACATTTTCTAGCATTTGCCACCTTAAGTCCATAATTACCAACATAATCTCCATTAGTTAACCCATAATATATGAGGTAATTATCCTCAATATATTTTCATTTCCTAATCTTTATTAAGTCTCTTTAATCACATTGACCCATATCGGCTTATATTGATCATTCATCATCATTTGCCCTAATTGCAATAAATCATGAATATTTTTTAGGAAAATCATTTATAATTCCACTAAACCATACATGTTCCATATTTATATGCCAATTGCATATAATTAAACCTTACTTGGGTCTGGGTATCACAATTCTCCCCCCTTATAACAGGTTTCGTCCCGAAACCTATTACATTTCAAATATCGGGAGTATAGCTCATATACATTTACTAACTTATCATCCTTTACCAATACTTCAATAGCTCACTACGCTTCCATTGCGCTACTCTGTCTTAGTGACTTTTTGAACCTTGGTCCAATAGACCTATCACTTGTCTCTGCCATTTCCTATTTCCTGTTCCTTGTTCCTTGTTTCCTATGATACCCGGACCCAAGTAAGGCTTACGTATATGCATTCGGCATATATAAATGGATTATGTATGATTTAGATGAATTATTAATGATTTTCTTTGCAATATTGATGATTTATTGTAATTAGGGCAAATGGTTATGAATGATGAATATAAGCCGATATGGGTCAAGGGGATTAAAGAGGCTTAATGAGGATTAAGGAATGTTGATATATTGAGGATAATTACCTCACATATTATGGTTTAATTAATGGAGATTATGATGCTAATTATGGAGTTAAGGTAGCAAATGCTAGAAAATGTGTAACTCGACGCCAGGTAGGCGGATTAAGATGAAAATTGAAAGGTAAGCACATAATTTTGTGCTTAATCTTATGGTAATGATGGATTATGAAAATAATGATGAAATTAGGGTGAAAATTGATCATCACCGTTCAAAAATTCAAATGGTCATAACTTGAGCTAGAAAAGTCGAATTGAGATGAAATTTGAAATGAACGGTTAAAATTATGAGATTAATGCAATGAGAAGCTTGGATTAAGAAAATTATGATACAATACAGTGATTAATGACATGATTTAAAGGTTAATGGATTAGCTAAAAGGAGCTTGAAAAGGTGGCCATACATGTGGACGATCAAGGGGCCATATACTTGATTTTTTTTAATTTTTAAAAATAACAAAATGTGTATTTAAATTACCTAGGAAGCTAGGGGGATATGTGTATGAGATTTGGGTTGATTTTTATGCCAATAAAATTCCAAAAAGTCCATGATAAGTGGACCCCACCATATGGACAACAATGGAGCATGGGAGAGAGGTGCACGGTCAAGCAGCTTTTGGAATTTTTAATAATTTTTTAAATAGATAAATTAACCCCTAATTAAGCTATATATCTAGGGTGATTAAATACCTAATAATTAAAATGAAAATTCGGTGGAAAAAATGGCAAAAAGTTGCTGCAAGTGGACCCCACCCAAGTGGACAGCTTTATTTAAAAGCTGGATATGGCTGTGGAAAAAAATCAGAAAAAAACATTAAATGATTAAATATGTGGTTGAAAATTTTTGTGTAAACTATAGGGTAAATTTTCAAAACTTTACCCTCCATTTTGGGTCGAAATTGTAAAGGAAAAATTGAAAAATAAATGCCTATATAGGCAGGCAGTGTGGACGTTTCAGATTTCTGTTTGGGAGAAAAAAAAATAAAAATGAAAGGTGCAGTAGCTGGAACGATATAAGGGAAGAAAACATGAAGAAAAGAAGGGTATTTCAAGTGCTCAAAGGAGGGATTATCAATTAATCAAGTAAGTATATGTTAATTTTGATTTTATACTTCAAATCTGGAAGTTATATGATGTTGTTAACTAAAATATGAACAGAACAGTAAATGGATGAATTTTAGTATGAAAAGTTTTAGGAAGAATCATTATGAGATTATTAAGGATAGAAAAAATTTTCAGCTTAAAATGATAATCAAGTTTCAAATTAAAATTCCAAAACAATTAACCCAAACAGGGTAAAACGGGTGACAGGATCAGCTGTAGAAAATGATTTTTAATAATTTTTATACAAGGAATTTTGAGCTAAATATTTTACATTATATATATTAAACATTAAAGATCACACAAAAAAATAAAAATTAGGTTTTTATGGGTATACATATGCTCCATAATTCACGTGATTAGGGCTGATCCTAAACTCACAACACTGTCCAGCACAGTGAAAATGCCAAAATAAATATATAATGTTAATATTTCATGATGAAATATTTATTAAAGTTAATTATATTATTTATTGATGTATGGTAGAAATTTCAGATTAAAAATACTTGATTTGATATTAATTCAAGTTTTTGAGAATTCAGTACGCCTGATTTCAGCATATGTGGATAGTTGGAGAAAAAAATCAAAAAGAAATATGAAACCTATGTATAAATTATCCAAATTGATATATATGTTAATACCATAAATTTTGGTTAGGAAAAGTTGGATTAATTGCTGAAAATTCGGAATTATATAACTGCCTAATGTTATGTGTCAAAAGACACGTTAAACGGGTGAAAAATGGGTTCCAAAGTTGCTGTTTTGGAAACCTATGATTAATGGATTTAATGTTGGAAACAATGTTCCAAACAAAACAAATTGACCAAAGCATAAGTTTTGATGATTAAACAAAGACTAATTTGAGTATATAAAGTGTACTAATGAGTTTGCCAAGTGTTTAAGGAAAACAAAGAAGTCAAGTCGATTACCAAGTCGACTTGGACTTCAACTTGGGGTGAAGTCGATACCTAAGTCAACTTCACAAGCGAATTCAAATGGCAAAAGGTGGATATCATTGAAAATAGAAAACAAGCAAGTGAAGTCGCAGGCCAAGTCGACTCCAGGTGCGACTTAGGAAACCAAGTCGCAGACGAAGTCGACTCCAGCATCGACTTCAAGCATCTAGAGTTGAAAAAGTGGAAACGAACATGACGAAGTCGCAGGCGAAGTCGACTCCAGGTGCAACTTGGGCGAAGTCGCAGACGAGGTCGACTCCAACTTCGACTTGAGGAGTTCAGACTTGAAGATTGAAGTTTCAAGCTTATTCCAAGGATCCATTTGGATTTTATCAAATCCAAATAAGATGCAAAGTTCATTCTCAAAGAGCAACTGAAGTTTCTTGAAGATCAAAAGTTAAGATTCATATTCAAATTTCAAATCAAGTCTATCAAGTCCAAAGCTAATCTTCAAGCTTATTTCAAATGAAGCAATACCCAAGTCATGAAGACCAATTTTACAAAGTTCAAGCCAGTTCAAGAAGATCAAGGTGTTTTTGCAAAAGACCACGCCAAGTCGCAACCCAAGTCGACTCCAGGATCGACTTGAGTTGAAGACTGAAGGCCAAGTTGACCCAGACTTGGACTTGGAAATCTGAAGAATTGGAGTCGCACACGAGGTCGACTCCAGGTGCGACTTGGAAGCCAAGTCGCAGGCCAAGTCGACTCCACATGCGACTTGGGTCGCAACGGTCGGAATTTATTCGAACGTTGGCGCATTAAATGCGCGCCACCTACCCCCTAACGTTCGGATTCCCTCCAAAATTATAAATAGCATTCATGGTGGACGAGGGAAGTAGCTGAGAATCATTAAGTGTGCTTAACTACTACATTCAAGAGCTCAAAAGAGATCAAGCCACTCAAAGTAGAAGAACTCTACTTCAAACTGCAAGAGCTTCATTTCAGAATCTTCAAAGTCAACTCTTCAAGTTCTTCTCTGCGCCTAATTGTTGCTACACATCTGTAAAGTGTAGATTTCTTTGTTGTTTCATTTATTTGTGATTGAACTTGATCTAGTTTGAGGAACTAGGATCAAGTGTATGCTAAGTAGTGTGTGATTGGAGTGTGACTCATCACCTACTTGAGCAGTGTGTTATATGCCCCCTAGAGCTAGAATCTAGAAGAGAGCAGTGGCTCTAATTGTATTGAGAGAATACAATAGTGGAACCCAAGTCACAAGGAGTGTGAGCTTGGAAGAGTGGAGTAGGGAGGTTTCCCGAACCACTATAAAAATCTTGTGTGTTTGATTTATTTATCTGCTCTCTACATTATATTGCTTTCCATTTCGATTCTTCATTAAGGGGACTGGATTAATCCGGGGTTAAGTTTCTGTTTAAGTTACAAATATTTAAATACCCAATTCACCCCTCCCCTCTTGGGTTTTTCCATTAACTCGGGACCAACAAGTGGTATCAGAGCGGTTCTTTGAGTTTACCAAAGAGATCTTATTAATATGGCATCCCAATCTACTTCCGTTCCCGCATTTGCTGAAGGCCAATCCTTTACAAGGCCACCGTTGTTTGATGGGAGCAATTTTGGATATTGGAAGCTTCGTATGAAGCAACTCATCATGGCTACCGACATGGATTCTTGGATTGCTATCCAAGATGGAGTAACCTTGCCTACCGATGAAAGAGCTTCCAAATGGACCGATGAGGAAGTAAGAATTGTTAAGAGCAACGCCAAAGCTATGAACTCTTTATTTTGTGCTCTTACTGCTTCTGAGTATGATAGAGTATCCTCTTGCTTAACCGCCAAAGAAATATGGGATACGCTAACCTCTATCTATGAAGGAACTTCTCAAGTCCAAGGGACGAGAAGAAATATTTTGATTGGAGAACTGGAAAACTTTAGAATGCTAGATAGAGAAAACATCTCTGAAATGTTTGCTAGATTCTCTAAAATTACTAATGCTCTAAAAGGTCTCGGAAAGGCTATATCTGAATCTGAGCAGGTCATGAAGATCTTAAGAGCTCTACCCGAATCATGGACTCCAAAGATCACTGCAATAGAAGAAGCCAAGGACCTTAACACTCTAAAGCTTGAAGACTTAATTAGCTCACTCATGTCACATGAGCTAATCAAGAGAAGAAATGAAGATCAACACAGGGGCAAAAGAGCAATTGCTTTGAAAGCCGCACAAGACACAGATGACTCCTCTTCTTCTCAAAACGACGACGAAATCGCCCTACTCACAAAACGTTTCAGAAAATTTATGAGGAAAGGCAAAAATTTTAGAAGCTTCAAGGATAGAACTCCCAGAGAAAAGAAGAAAGAATCAACAAAATGCTATCGATGCGGCGGTTCGGGACATATGCAAGCTCAATGTCCAACTCCCGAAGAAAACAAAGTAAAAGAACAAAGAAAAGATCGAGGGGACAATAAGAGATTCCAAAGATACAAAGGAAGAGGCATGTACGTGAATGACGAGGAATCTACAACGAGTGACTCCTCAACCGATGAAATCAAAGTAGAAGAATGTGCAAGAATCTGCTGCATGGCACAAATCGAGCAAGAAGAACAAACTACCTCAACAAAATGCACAAGTAATGAAGAGGTAAGTTCCAAACTCTCCCATTCTAAGTCAAGTTATTCTTCTTTTCAAGATTGCCTCAAATGTACTGAATTAGAAGAACTTCAAACTGCATATGATTCATTGTATGAAGAAATGAAGAAATTAGGAAGCAAGTTTACAATTAAGAAGAAACCATGTGATGTAGTAATAATTGCAAATGGTAAACTTGCAGAGAAATTAGACAAAATAAAAGAAGAAAATGATATGCTGAAAAAGGAGAACGAATCATTAAATGAATCATTAGCTAAGTTCTCTAATCCAGGAGAAAATGTTAAAATGTTTTTGAATATGACCTCCCAAACACATAAAAGAGGTCTTGGATATCATACATTTGAGCAAGGAGAAAGTAGCAAATCAAATGTGCAAATACTTGAGAAATATCAAACTAAAACTGCATCTATATACAAGCCACAAAAGAAGAATTTTAAGTGGATTAGAAGACCAACTATTGAACCATTGCATACTTGGAGGCCTACTCCAAGATTACCTATGGCTTGTAATTTCTGCAATAAATTGGGTCATAAAACTTACAAATGTAATTTTAAGAAATTATATGACCGTGGTGCAAAATTAGTTTGGGTTCCAAGGAACACAAGATTTGGGCTTTCCAAGTTAGAACAACAAAGATTAATATATATTACTAACCCAAATGGACCCATAAAATGGGTACCAAGAAGATAAGATTTATTTGCTTATTTTTTTCAGACATGTTTTAAGACAAAGGCAAATAATGAATGGTTCATGGATAGCGGTTGCTCAAGGCATATGACCGGTGAAAGAAGCTTATTTCATAAACTTAAGCCTTGCAACGATGGAATGGTTGCCTTTGGTAATAATGAAAAAGGTAAAATTAAAGGTAAAGGAAATATACGTAGTATTTCAAATGCATGCATGGAAGATGTTTTGTTTGTTGAAGGACTCAAACACAATTTAATGAGCATTGGCCAATTATGTGATAAAGGATACAAAGTTGTGTTTGAATCATCTATATGTAATGTATTTGATGCAGAGCATATCATCTTTAGTGGTAAAAGACATGAAAATGTATATTTGGTTTCACTTGATGAATTGAATGGTCAATGTCTAATGGCCATTGATAATGATCCATGGGTTTGGCATAAAAGGCTTGGACATATAAACATGGGAAACATAAAGACCCTATGGAAAAAGAGTTTGGTAGAAGGATTACCAAGATTGAAATATGACAAGGACAAGATTTGTAAGGCATGTCAATTATCAAAACAACCCAAGATGCCTTTCTCTACCAAAAAGGAAATTTCCACCACCAAGCCACTTGAATTGCTACACATGGATCTATACGGGCCATCCGACATTCTAACCATTGGTGGAAAGAAATATGTATTTGTCATAGTTGATGATTTTTCAAGATTCACATGGATAATTCTCTTAGCTAGTAAAGATGAAGCCTTCTCTATGTTTGCAACTTTTGTAAATTTGGTGCAAAATGAAAAACAAAGTACTATTGTGACCATAAGAAGCGATCATGGTGGCGAATTCGAAAACAAACGATTCATGGAATTTTGCAATGAAAAAGGAATTCACCACTCATTTTCTGCACCAAGAACTCCACAACAAAATGGAGTAGTAGAAAGAAAAAATAGAACTATACAAGAGATGGCTAGAACTATGCTAAATGAGAGCAATCTATCCAAGAAAGTTTGGGGTGAAGCAGTAAGTACAACTTGTCATGTATTGAACCGTGTCACCATTCGAGCAATCTTGAAAAAGACCCCATACGAACTATGGAAAGGAAGAAAACCAAATATTTCTTATTTTCATGCTTTTGGATGTACGTGTTATGTTTTGAACAATGGAAAATCTAACTTGGGAAAGTTAGATGCTAAAAGTGATGAGGCTATATTCCTTGGATATTCATCAAATAGCAAAGCATATAGAGTTTTTAATAAACGAAACCAAGTTGTTGAAGAATCCATACACGTTGTATTTGATGAAATTAACCAAACTCCGAGAAAGGAGGATGAACTAAGTGATGCAGATGAGACAAAAGGCAAAGGACAACCAAAGGAACTCGAGCTCAAGCCAGAAAATCTCATGGAGGAAGAGGTAAGTGAAGGTAATGATTCTTATAAACCTCCAACTGATTTAAAGTTCAAAAATGCCCATCCAATCGAGCAAGTTATTGGAAATGTATATGAAGGAGTGAAAACTAGAAGATCAAAACAAAACGTTTATGGTCAATATGCCTTTGTATCTAAAATTGAACCAAATACCATTGAACAAGCTCTCAATGATGAAAATTGGGTTATTGCAATGCAAGAAGAGCTAAACCAATTCGAAAGGAACAATGTATGACATTTAGTTCCTAGACCGAAAAATCACACTATCATTGGTACCAAATGGGTATTTAGGAACAAATTAGATGAAAGCGGACTTGTGATTAGAAACAAGGCCAGATTAGTAGCCAAAGGGTATTCTCAAGAAGAAGGAATCGATTTTGAAGAATCATATGCACCCGTGGTTAGATTAGAAGCCATACGTATTCTACTAGCATTCGCTTCTTATATGAATTTCAAATTGTTCCAAATGGATGTAAAAAGCGCATTTTTGAATGGCTATTTGAATGAAGAAGTATATGTTGAACAACCCCCTGGTTTTGAAGAAATGAATCAATCAAAGTATGTTTATAAATTGACCAAAGCGCTATATGGATTAAAGCAAGCTCCAAGAGCTTGGTATGAAAGGTTGAACAAATTTTTGATTGATCATGAGTTTCTAAGAGGGAAAGTAGATACTACTTTGTTCATCAAATATAAAAACAAAGATATTTTAATTGTACAGATTTATGTAGATGACATAATTTTCGGTGCTACTAACGAAAATCTTTGTCATGAATTTTCTAAGATTATGCAGAGCGAACTCGAAATGAGCATGATGGGAGAATTAAATTTCTTCCTTGGACTGCAAATTAAGCAACAAAGTGAAGGGATATTCTTGAACTAGTCCAAGTACGTCAAGGAAATGCTCAAGAAATTTGGATTGCAGAATAGCAAAGGGGCAAACACTCCAATGAGCTCTACAATCAAGATCGACACGGACGAAAACGGTAAAAATATCGATCAAAAGCTTTATAGAAGCATGATAGGATCCTTGCTATATTTAACTGCTTCTAGACCCGATATCCTATTCAGTGTTTGTATGTTCTTTAGATTTCAAGCATGTCCAAAAGAATCACATCTACTTGCTGTAAAAAGAATTTTTAAATATTTGGTAAAAACTACCAATCTTGGACTATGGTATCCAAAGGGGTCAACCTTTGATCTAATCGGCTATTCGGATGCAGATTTTGCCGGATATAAAGTAGATAGAAAGAGCACTAGTGGAACTTGTCAGTTTCTTGGACATATGTTAGTTTCATGGTACTCAAGAAAACAAACAAGTGTTGCTCTATCTACTGCAGAAGCCGAATACATAGCCGCCGGTAGTTGTTGTGCCCAATTGCTTTGGATGAAACAACAATTGAAAGATTATGGCATTGATTATGTTGATATTCCTATTAGATGTGATAATACAAGTGCAATTTGTCTGACTAAAAATCCTGTACTGCATTCAAGAACCAAGCATATTGATGTGAGACACCATTTTATTCGTGAACATGTTGAAAATCATGATGTATGTTTAGAATATGTGAAAACAGAAGACCTTTTTGCTGATATCTTTACCAAACCATTAGCCAAAGAATCATTTTATAAAATTAGGAATGATATGGGTATGATAGAGCTAAATTAGGAAAAAATAAATAAGAAAATTACAATTGAAAAATGTCAAGTCGATGAGTCAAGTCGACTCCAAGGGCGTCAAGTCGACTCCACTTCAGAGTCGAAGTCGACTCCGAGGGACCGAAGTCGACTTCGCCTAGGGCAAAGTCGACTCCGCGCGCGACGTTTCGCATTCGGCCGATTTTTCTCCTTTTTCTTCCCTTTCCTTCCTCTTTCCTTCTCATTTTCCCGCTTTTTCTTCTTCTTTCCTCTCCGGCGACTCTCCTTCTCGGCGACAGTTTTCCTCTTCGTTGATTCACTCCCTTTCTCCGGCATCGTTGTTTTCTCTCACTCTCCCTCTGTTTCTATCCCTCTCTCAAACTCTCTCTCACAGCTCATCTCTCACTCTCTCTCTCTCTGTCTCTCTGTCTCACAGCTCCTCTTCTCTCTCACTGTCATTCCCTCTCCGATTCCCAAATCTCCGAAATCCCTAAACTCCAAGCTCCAAATGGCACCAAAGAAAGCCGTATCAAAACCATACCCCAAACGGGTTCCCACACAACCTTCATCTCACACAAAAGAAGTTCCTAGAAGAACTAGGACTCCATCAAAAAGAGCTAGAGAGGAACCATCAACTTCGACGGGTAGACGGGTTCGATTCCAAACCACTACTCAATCATCTGATCAACCGCCCAGGTCGGAAAGTCAACAACAAACCCAAACCTCACAGAGCACACAATCCGGGACAAGCAGAAGGGGCACTGCGGCTGGGAAAGCCCAAGTATTGAAGATGCCCACTACCTACTTCAAAACCGAGCTCCAACATAGCCGTTTTTACAAAAAGTTCTACGAACGGAAGGTATTCATACCCAAGATTATAGATTTTAATTTTTTGAAAGAATATGGATCCGACATAGAAGATCTATTAGATTTTCAAGGATGGACCAATTTGCTAAAGGAAGACGAAAGGGTCTATCCAGATCTTACTCGAATGTTTTATTATCTATGGGATGAAGAATACTATGGAACCTTCGTCAAAGGAGTAGAAATGGATCTTGGAATCGGGATAATTGCAGGTCCGACTGAAGTAATGAGTCATTTAGGACACATACTTGGAGTCCCGTATGAGGATGAGCCTATTCCAGAAGACCTCACATTGGATCAAATGTATAATCAGCTCACCCGGAGCAACAAGTACCATCCGGGAATCAAATTCCTTCGGTACATGGATCTCTCACCCAGGCTACGAGTGCTCAGACTTCTCATTGCCCACTGCATCTACCCAAAGGGCGGTGGAAGAAACCAATTAAACCCACAAGAAGCGGGGATACTATGGAAAGTGGCCAACAGGGTCAAGGTGAGCTTACCAAAATTATTTCTTGAAGCCTTGGCATCTAGAAAGGATAACCCACAAGGAGTCCTCTCTTATGGCACGTGGATCACAAAGATTCTTGAATTCTTCAAAGTGGATATTGAAGGCGAGCCTTTCGAAGTGCTCAAATCCACAAATGCCATAAATAAAGCACTAATCCAAAGAATGAAGATCAATCTGCTTGAACTAAGGCATGAAGCTTCAGAAGAAGAGCGAGAAGACAATGCACAAGCTGAGGGGGAGCAACCTCCCGCGGCACCACCTGCTCAAGAGGTGCCAGCATCTCCCATATCGCACGGATCCTATTCTCCACAAGGATCTGCTGCACGTGAACGGGTGCCTCCAACCTCATCTGAGGAGGTCACTCTAAAAGATTTGAGAGATGAAATCGTTGCCGTCCGTGAAGAAATGGGTCACCAAGAAGACCGGATGACGAGTCTTGTGACCGAAGTGTTGGCGGCAATCAATAATATGCATTCCCGACAAGATCGAATCAATCGGGAATTGCGTACCATCCGATATCATCTCGCCTCCGGCCGTCACAAGAAGCGACCCATGCCTGAACTTGATCCCTTCGAATCGGGTTCAATTCATCGCGAGCCTTCTCCTGCACCCATTTCCTCCTTCTACTCTTCCGCTCATGTCCGTCCCATCAAACAAACTCAGTCTATCTATCCCATTTCCCAATTTCAATTTACCAAGTCTTTGGTAATTGACAAATTTTTTGAGTGATTGACAAAAAGGGGGAGAAAAGATAGATTTTGAGAGTTTTCTTTTTGTTTAGGTTGGGTAATTTGTATAGGTTTCATTTTTGTTTTACATTGTATTTTGAAACTTGATACATATATGAAAGTTGTGGTATGCTTGCAATGATTAATATGTTTGAATGATATTCATGAATATATTTTTCTATGATAATGGTTTGAAAAGCTTTGAACTATATGGTTGAAAGTACCTAGGACAATGCTCTGTTTTTCAAACAAATATATATGAACATGGTTAATGTGTTGAAAGGTATCAACTCAAATGTAGTTTTGTCAATCATCAAAAAGGGGGAGATTGTTGGAAATAATGTTCCAAACAAAAAAAATTGACCAAAGCATAAGTTTTGATGATTAAACAAAGACTAATTTGAGTATATAAAGTGTACTAATGAGTTTGCCAAGTGTTTAAGGAAAACAAAGAAGTCAAGTCGATTACCAAGTCGACTTGGACTTCGACTTGGGGTGAAGTCGATACCTAAGTCGACTTCACAAGCGACTTCAAATGGCAAAAGGTGGATAGCATTGAAAATAGAAAACAAGCAAGTGAAGTCGCAGGCCAAGTCGACTCCAGGTGCGACTTAGGAAACCAAGTCGCAGACGAAGTCGACTCCAGCATCGACTTCAAGCATCCAGAGTTGAAAAAGTGGAAACGAACATGACGAAGTCGCAGGCGAAGTCGACTCCAGGTGCGACTTGGGCGAAGTCGCAGACGAGGTCGACTCCAACTTCGACTTGAGGAGTTCAGACTTGAAGATTGAAGTTTCAAGCTTATTCCAAGGATCCATTTGGATTTTATCAAATCCAAATAAGATGCAAAGTTCATTCTCAAAGAGCAACTGAAGTTTCTTGAAGATCAAAAGTTAAGATTCATATTCAAAGTTCAAATCAAGTCTATCAAGTCCAAAGCTAATCTTCAAGCTTATTTCAAATGAAGCAATACCCAAGTCATGAAGACCAATTTTACAAAGTTCAAGCCAGTTCAAGAAGATCAAGGTGTTTCTGCAAAAGACCACGCCAAGTCGCAACCCAAGTCGACTCCAGGATCGACTTGAGTTGAAGACTGAAGGCCAAGTTGACCCAGACTTGGACTTGGAAATCTGAAGAACTGGAGTCGCACACGAGGTCGACTCCAGGTGCGACTTGGAAGCCAAGTGGGCTAAGTTATGATACGTATGAACACCCGACTTGAAAGACAAGTGGGCTAAGTTAGTATAATATAAGTCCAAATGGATTTATATAGATTGGAAAACCTAAGGAATATAAGTATTTGAAGATGAAGCAAATAAATGAAATGTTATTTTCATTTATCAAGGCAAAGGCAAGGAGAAAAATGGAAGAAGAGGATTATAGAGATCTCAGGTAAGCAAGCAAACTTTCTAAAATATTATTTTCTTTCTATGTGATTGATGTGATTGAAATTTTTATGTTATGTTTTGACGAATGGGCAAATACAAGTTTTGAAAATAATATCTTTAATGCAAAGCCACAAGTTTTAGAAAATGACGGCTTTAATGAAAAGTCGTAAGTTTTGAAAACGAATGACTTTAAGGAAAAGCTTCAAGGATTGCTTCATGGGAAGCAAACAACGATTTTAAGATAAAGAATTTATCACAAGTGTTGCCATGGATTGACAATGTTTTATGTTAATGGATTGAGAAATTTGCTTATAAGTAAGCAAGTTCTCCATGATAATATTTTCAAAAGATTTCACGTTTTATGTCAATGGTTTTTAAGAATTTGGTTTTAAGCAAGAAAGTTCTTTATGATATTGTTTCAAAAGTATTTTATAAGAAAAAAGGAAATTTTTCCCTTTTTCACAAAGCAACAATTGTAAATAAGTTTTGAATTTCTCTTATGATGTTTAATGATAAATAATCATGTTATAAAAAAAAGATTTGATTTATGAAAAAGATTTGTTTTGTTAGGTCATGATAATTAAATAATAAATGATGATTTGGACATAGTTCATATATTTTGAAATGATATTCGAAAAGTTTTGATTTCGTTTAGACAAGAAAATCTATGTTGAAAATGTTTTGAAAAATGTTTATACGGATGTATTGAAGGGGATTTAAGGATGACCAACCTACTATGTTGATTTCATAAAATGGTTTAAATTTTGACAATTCAAAGGGTCTGAAATTCTTTTATAAGGATTTTAAGATGTATTATTTTTCAAACATTTCAAATGTTTATCAAAATATTTTACTCAAAATATTTCTAAAAGAATTTAAAGAAGGTCATCCTAAATTAGATTTCAAATAACAACTTGTTAAAGTGGGTGCGCTCGCTTACAAGTTGACACAGACTATGGTCTGTGATGTTTTTTTGAAAATAATTTTTAAAGATATAGACTTCGGTCTAAGATTTTGTGTGTATTATGGATGCAGACAGAGGTCTGTGATCCCGGTTTAAAAGGATATAGGCTGCAGTCTGTGGTTCTTTAAACCAAACGGGCTGCGGTCCATCATAATAATGTACAGTGCACCAATACGAGAAACAGGCAGGTTGTAGAGCACGGTTGGGATGATCGGGGCCCACTCTACATAAGGCCAAGTCGCTAAGGGATGACAGTAGTGCCAGCGGCGCCCTCCCTGAGATGGGAAAGGATAAACAAATAGCCGCCTGGCTAGCGTGCTGTTAAGGATTCTCTTCCAAAAGGTAGCATGATCACTTGCTAAGTGTCACTACTAGATGGAGAGAAATGTGTTTGCATACGTTTTGTTTTCCAAAAGCCGAAAGATTGGGATATAAAAGCATTTATACAAAAAGTTATCCTAAATTGGACTTTTATGAGTCATTATGCATAAGTTATCCTAAAATCAGGGTATTTTACACAAAATGTGTAAATATTAAGAACAAAAAGAAATAGTTTCTATGTAAAAGTTTTCATGAAAAGGATTTATGACATGTTTGCTATAAACAAGCCCCAAGATGGGGATTATGAAAAAGGGTTTATGTTGGGAAATGTTTTGGACATAAGAATGTCAATTTCCAAAACGGTTATGTGGGAAAAATGGTTGGACATGAAAATGTCCAATACAAAGTGTTTTAATAAAAGGTGTTTTAGGGCATATGAATGTCCATTGCCAAAGGAAGCTATGTGAAAAATGTTTTCAGACATTAAATGTCTCTTGGCTAAAGGATTTTATGATGAAAAATATTTTTGGACATAAAAATGTCCTTTGCCGAGAAAGGTTATGTAAACAATGTTTTAGGACATGAGAATGTCCTCCCTTCCAAAGGATTTATGAGAAAAATGTTTTGGATGTAAAACATCCATTGGCAAAAGATGGTTTTATGTAAAGGTCTTTGAACATTAGAAATGTTCATCTAAGATCAAAGGAAATTAATTAAAAAGGGTAAAACATATATGTTTTGCCTTAACAAGACTAGATGTGGCTTGTAAATAATTTTAAGAATAATGTATATGAAAAATGTTCAAGGACATGGAACTGTCCTTATGAACAAGGATTTTATGATAATGTTTTTTTCATGATAATGTTTTGGGACATATAAATGTCCTCAAGAAAAAGGTGTTCAAGATGTTTATGAAAAAGGTTTTCAAGGAAGTCTTGCCCTAATAAGAAAATGCTTTCTTAATGAGTTATCACTCACGTTTTGTTTTCCCAAACCTTAGACAGGTACCGGGAAACTCAAGAGGTTGCGAACCTAAGCAGGAGAAGAAAGGTACGTGATGGTAGCCAAGTGGGCTATAAGAAATGGGGTAGCATGAATTAAAGCTCTAAGGTATGTTGATGTGAATGTGAACTTATGTAGAATTATAAGTTCTATGTGGTCCAATGCTTGTATGGATGTATGTATGAAATGTAAATGTCATTATAGAAAAGCATGATGAGATGTTATGAAATAGAATATGAAATTTTATTACAAGTATATCGCCGCTTGTATGATATATGATGTTGATTGTAAAGAAATGATTGATGAAGAAATCGAAAAAAAATTAGACGAGATCCAATTAAGAATCGCCGCGTGATCAGGGCAACAATCCTGATTCACATTTACTAATCGATAAGGTCTTGAGGTAAGGAAGTGACATCTCGGTTTGGGGCGCCACATTCCCATATGGATTTCTCATTGTAATTGTTCTTTCCTTGATGTCATCCATCTCTTATTCTTATGGGAGGCATACTATTATTCTTATACATAGAGAAATTGTAGAATTTCTCATTTTATCATAGGGTAATATCTAGGCTACCCATTCATTCATACAATATAGAAATCCATAGCAATCATTTTTATACAACATTCATATAATATAATACATTCATTCTGTAACATAGAGCAAACATTGCTCTCACATAAAATTTCATACATGTCTTAGCAAAAGATACTTTTGCTAACCTACCCATTCTTTTCATTTCATATTGTCTACAACTAGGTTATACTAGCGTAGACTACTTAATAGGGGTACCAGTATTAAACCAGTCTAAAATATTTTCTTCCTGATCTCCCTTTATTATTTCCCTAACCTAGTAAGGGTCCTTATCATTTTCAAATTTTTTTTAATCTCATTTCTTATGAATATCATAGAGAAATTATTTCTCTCGCACCTATCTCTCAATCACATCAGAATTGAAAAGAATTCAGACAATCATTCTTGCTTTCATTTTTCTTCATTGATCTACCATTCCTTGCTATGATATACCAACTTTTGTGGTATCATATGTGTAATCTCCTTTTGCTTTGATACATGCTAACTAGACATGTTTTGTTACATTTTTCTGCAATAATTTGCAGAAATTTTCTATCAACTAATAACTGCAATTAGCTTTAGTTTGAACTAACCTCTCTTATTCCTTTCTTTCCCTACACTAGGTTCCTTAATCTTTATTGGCAAGTTATCCTTGCCCTAATTGTACATGTTCATTACCAACATGTATTATATCCTGGTATCCTATTGGAAAATTTTTCTTATCAGATTCTTCTATTTGGGCTAGGGGTGTTAATGGTTATGGTCAACCCGTCAACCCGTTCATCCAACCTGTTAATAAATGAGTTTGGGTTGGGATTTTTGAATAAATGGGTTATGATCCACCAACTCGTTTAACCATTTAATTAAATAAACGGATTAGGGTTGAGACTTTGCAACCCGTCCAACCCGTTTATATAACTCATCCAACAACTATAACCCATCTAACCTGTATAACCCATTTATAATATATTATATATAATTATATATATAAATTTAGTCGGTTCCCAGCTTCCCGCTCTCGGCATTTTGTCCTGCCCAGCGCCTGTGCATGATGTTAACTTCTGCAGTCGCAACCAATACTGAAATCTGAAATTCCCTTGGATTTGCCGTCGCACGCACAACCATATTTCAGAGCTGGGACCCCTTCTACAAAAGCACCAATTTCTTTTGACTCTCCCGCTCAACGACCTATGACAACTGTGCTGCACTGCGTTGTCAACAAAGCCACATACAAATAAATAAATCACATTTAATACTGCAGTTACATCAACCAGAGCATTCTTTAAGGGCATATAGTGTCTCCCTCGCCCACTCCTTTTCTCCCTTTTCTCTCTCCTGCTTGCTCCGGTTCTCGCTCCTTGCCTGTCATTGATTTGTAGACTGCGCTGGCTCTCTTGATTGCCCTTTCTCTCTTCTCTCATATCTTCTTTTACTCGCCACTAGAAAGGCTAGCTCGCCTCATCCTCTCACCATTATGTACCTCTCCAGTCCGTTGAGTCGTTGAAGGGCTTGCTTGCAAACTACAAAGGAACGGGTGTCATATTCGGCACTTAGTAGACATCGGTAGTCAGCACCCGTTGCGACCTTCAATTTGCTACTGCACGCACGAAGACTCGGCAGACGTCAGCAAGCTACAACCTTCAGATTTGCGTCGCCGCATGCACGAAGACTCGACAGATCAGGTATGTTAACTTCGAGTTATTTAATTTATTTAATTTTACAGACTTTATTGAAAAATTTTAGCATTAAAGTTAGTAACAAACACAACCCGTTAACAACTCGTTAACCCATTTATTAAATGGATTGTAAATGGGTTAGGGTTGAAGTTTTTTAAATGGGTTAATAAACGGATTATGGTTGAGATATATTAAATGGGTTAGAATTAGGATTAGGCTCTAATCCGTTCAACCCGATCCGTTAACACCCCTAATCTGGGCCGCTCAATCTCGAGTGGCCTACTGCACAGCTTCCTCTACAGCTGCAGTTGTCTTTTCCTCCACTCTTTCTACCTGTGTGGTATTCTTATAGCGGTAACACCTCCAATCCTTTGACTCGGGATTCATTGTAGCCCATCGTTGATGAGTTCATGGACTCACTTGTCCTCTCTGCCCCAGGTCGTTTAAACTTGTTATTGGCTTCTCTTCTTTCCTGTTGACTCATATCTGCAACTGCCTTTTCCTTGTTCAAAAACAAAGGTGATAGGCATGTTGTAGAATGTAACATATAAAATTATGTCAATATCGTTTCTTATCATAGAATCATTCACATTCTACATAGTCAATTATATTTTCTAGAAAGATCAATGACATTTCCTTTTTCATATATATATATATAGCATCTAAATGAAATCAAATGCATTAATATTTTCATAACATCAAACATCATACATTAGGAGTCAAAAGAAACTCCCTTTTACCTACCTTTCTCATTTCTATCTTCTCTTTTTATGGTGTAAGATTGTTTTTCCTTACACATAAAAATTATACTTATATAATCCATCATTTTATTATAACCATAAATTCTAAACCAACAATCACTTAGAAAGTTGGCGCCTTGGTGCCTATCATATGACCACTAAGTACCTTCCATATGACCGCTATGGCGTCGCACCTTAAATATAAATATCATATAGCACAGTCTTGTGCTATCTTAAGTGAGGTATAGCTTACCTTAGGGGGGGTCTCTATGTAGAGTTTCATAACCCATCATTTATTCTTATTTCCTTCTATCCTCTGTCTTTTCTTAGATTCTCCTACCTCCTTTTCATCTCATTGTCCTCATATCATTTTTTCTTCATATACCATCTACACTGTGAAATATAGCAACCAACTACATTTCCTTAAATAGTCATATCATTGTGTCATAATGATACACCGTAGAAGACAATACATATCATATATGTCTTATAATTTTCGGCCTATCTCTTTCATCATTTTCCATTTTTCTTCTATATCTATCTATCAATCCTTGCTAAAATATAATCTTTGTGATATCAAGTCTTTTCTTTTCACGCTTATTTACCAATCCATATTCTGATACCAACTTCTGTGGCATCAGACCTATCCTTTTATTATCCTTTATTTTCTCCTTCTTACGCCTGTTTACTAGCCCTTGCTCTGATATCAAGCTCTGTGGCGCCCCAACTCGAGACGTCACTTTCTTATCTCAAGACCTTATTGATTGGTAAATGTGAATCAGAATTATTACACTGATCACGTGGCGGGTTCTGAATTGGATCTCATCTAAATTTTTTTTTTTTCGATTTCTTCATCAATCATTTCTTTACATTTCTCATCATTCATCAAACAAGTGGCGATACACTTATAATAAAATTTCATATTCTATTTCATAACATGTCATCATGCTTTTCTATAATGACATTTACATTTCATACATACATCCATACAAGCATTGGACCACATAGAACTTATAATTCTACATAAGTTCACATTCTCATCAACATAACTTAGAACTTTAATTCATGGTATCCTATTTCTTATAACCCACTTGGCTACCATCACGTACCTTTCTTCTCCTGCTTAGGTTTGCAACCTCTTGAGTTTTCCGGTACCTGTCTAAGGTTTGGAAAAAATAAAACATGAGTGACAACTCAGTAAGCAAGCATTTTATCTTTTAGGGCAAGACTTCCTTAAAAATCATTTCCTAAAAGATTTTTCTCATAAATCATTTGGCCAGGGGATATTTAATGTCCCAAAATATCTTGACATAAACCATATTTGGCAATGGACATTCTCATGTTCACGAAAAGATATTTTTCCACATAAATCATTTTGGCATTGGACGTTCATACGTCCTAAAATATTTTTCCACTTAAACCTTGTTGGAAACGGACGTTTATACGTCCTAAAACATTTTCACATAAACACTTTGATAATGGACATTTTTTTATCCAAAATACATTTCCCGTAAACCTTTTTGGCAATGGACATTCATATGTCCACAAACACTTTTATCCCTCAAACTCTTTTAGAAACGGACATTTTTATGTCCACACATGTTCCAACCATTTTTCTCACATAAACCTTTTCGAAGTGGACATTCTTATGTCCAAAACATTTTCCAACATAAACCCTTTTTCATAATGCACATCTTAGGGCTTATTTATAGCAAATAAGTCATAAATCCTTTTCATCAAAACTTTTGCATAAAAACTATTTCTTTTTATTCTTAATAGTTACACATTTTTGTGTAAAACACCCTGCTTTTAGGGTAACTTATACATAATGGCTCATAAAAATCCAATTTAGGATAATTTTTCATATAAATGCTTTTATATCCCAATCTTTGGGCTTTTGAATAGCAAAACATATGCAAACACATTTCTCCCCATCCAGCAGTGACACTTAGCAAGTAATCATGCTACCTCTTGAAAGAGAATCCTTAACAGCACGCTAGCCAGGCGGTTGTTCCTTTATCCAGCGCCCATCTCATGGAGGGTGCCGCTGACACTCCTACCATCCCTTAGCGACTTGGCCATATGTAGAGTAGGCCTCGGTCATCCCAACCGTGCTCTACAACCGGTCTGTTCCTTGTACTAGTGCACCATATATTATTATGACGGACCACAGCCCGTTTGGTTTAAAGTATTACAGACCGCAGCCCGTATCCTTTAAAACTGGGATCACAGACCTCTGTCTGCATCCATAACTTAAAAACATCACAGACCGAAGTCTGTGTCTTTTTAAAATAAATGATTTTGAAAAAAAAAACACATCACAGACCGTAGTCCGTGTCAACTTGTAAAGTGAGCGCACCCACTTTAAACAAGTTGTCATTTGAAATTTAGTTTAGGATGACCTTCTTTAAATTCTTTTAGAAACATTTTGAGTAAAATATTTTGACAAATATTTGAAATGTTCGAGAAACAATGCATCTTAAAACCCTTTTTAATAAAAGAATTTCAAAACTTTTAGATTTTCAAGAATAAATCATATATTTTTCCTAGTATGTTCTTGGTTTCCATTTCGGGGCCTTTTGCTCACAAAAGTTATGCAATTGTGCTAACCCCTTCTCAACCACCTTAAAATTAATTTCTTGTCCACATATCAATTTTGTCATTTTTACATAAAGGTGCCTTGCACGGTCTTTTGTATGCTACTTTAGCAACCAGAAACCAAACCATTTTAAGAAAATTAACATAGGAGGTTTGTCATCCTTAAATTCCCTTCAACACATCCGTATAAATATTTTTCAAGATATTTTCAAAATAGATTTCCTTATCTAAAGGAAATCAAAACTTTTCAAATATCATTTCAAAACATATGAACTATGTCCAAATCATCATTTATTATTTAATTATCAAGACCTTGCAAAATAAATCTTTTTCATAAATCAAATCTCCTTTTTCTTTTTTTTCTTTAATAATATGATTATTTATCATTAAACATCATAAGAAAAAATCAAAACCTATTTACATTTGTTGCTTTGTGAAAAAGGGCAACATTTCCTTTTTCTTATAAAATACTTTTGAAACAACATCATAAAGAACTTGCTTGCTTAAAAGCAAATTCTTAAAAACCATCAACATAAAATGTGAAATCTTTTGAAAACATTATCATGGAGAACTTGCTTACTCATAAGAAAATTTTTCAATCCATTAACATAAAGCATTGGCAATCCATGGAAACACTTGTGATAAATTCTTTATCTTAAAATCGTTGTTTGCTTCCCATGAAGTAATCCTTGAGGTTTTTCCTTAAAGCCATCATTTTTCAAAACTTATGGCTTTGCATTAAAGCCGTCATTTTCAAAACTTGTGCTTGCCCATTCGTCAAAACATAATCATAAAAGCATTGACATAATCATCATTTCAACATATAGAGAAAAATCCATAATTTGAAGAGTTCGCTTGCTTACCTGAGATCGCCTTATTCCCTTTCTTTTATTCTTTTCCTTTGCCTTTGCCTAAATAAATGAAAATAACATTTTATTTATTTGCATCATCTTCAAATAATTATTTTCCTTAGATTTTCTAACCTACATAAATCCATTTGGACTAGCTTAACCCACTTGTCTTTCAAGTCGGGTATTCATGTTTAGTAAATAACCTATACGTATCAATTATCAATCACCTTTGCTATCCATAATCCTTTATTACACTCTTGTCTAACATATATATAAATTTGGATCATTTCTACATAGGTTTCATATTTCTTTTTTATTCTTTTCTCAAACTGTCCACATATGCTGAAATCAAGCGTACTGATTTCTCTAAATCTTTATTTATAATCAAATCAAGGTATTTAATTTTGAAATTTCTATCATACATCAATAAATACATGAATTAACCATTATAAATATTTTATCACAAAATATTAACATTATATATTTATCTTGGCATTTTCATTGTGCTGGACAGTGTTGTGAGTTTAGGGTCAGCCCTAATCACGTGAATTATGGGGTATATTTATACCTATAAAAACTTAATTTTTATTTTTTTCTGATCCTTAATATGTCTTATATATCCTGTAAATGTTTCAGCCCAAAATTCATTATATAAAAATGATTAAAAATCATTTGGTGCCACTGATCCTCACACCCGTTCAACCCTGTTCAGGTTGCTTTTCTAGAATTTTTAATTTCCAACATACTTAACCTTTTAAGCTAAAAATTATGTTGTTGCTTAATAATCATATATTGAGCTTGTGAACAAATTTCCGTGGTGAAAAGCTTTCATTTACTATTTCTTTCATATTTTTCCTTATAACATCACATAACTTCTAGATTTGAAGTATAAAATCAAAATTAACATATACTTACTTCATTTATTGGTAATCCCTCCTTTGAGCACTTGAAATCCCCTTATTTTCTTTATGGTTTCTTCCCTTGTATCGTTCTAGCCACTGCCCCTTTGATTTTTTTTTTCTCCCAAATAGAAAGCTGGAACATCCACACTGCCTGCTTATATAAGCATTTATTTTTCAATTTTTCGTTTACAATTTTGACCCAAAATGGAGGGTAAAGATTTGAAAATTTATCCTGTAGTTTACTCAAAAATGTTCAGCCACATATTTAATTATTTAATATTATTTTCAGATTTTTTTTCCACAGCCATATCCAACTTTTAAATAAAGTTGTCCACTTAGTCAACCTTAATTAACACCCCTTGCAAGATTTTTCCACATATAATATATTTTAATTAACGACTAATTACCCAACCTAGGTAATAGCCTACTTAGGGGTCAATTTAGATTATTTAAAAAAAAATACAGCAGCCTAACCGTCCACATCTCCTGTTGTGTACTTGCTGTCCACTTTGGTGGGGTCTACTTGCAGCAGCTTTTGTTTTTCCACCTAATTTTCACTTTAATTAATGGGTTTTTAATCACCCTAGGTAACTAGCTTAATTAGGGGTCAATTTAGCTATAAAAAATTATTAAAAATTCCAAAAACTGCTTGACCGTGCACCTCTCTCCCATGCTCCATTGCTGTCCATTAATTGATCACATCTCTACGGTCCAGATCTGATGTCTTTAGCCACGAATTTCCACTCCAATTTAATGCACATTTAATCCCCTTAATCCATAGTTGACTTTGGGCATATATTTTATTAAAAAATATTTTACAAAAATCCACTTTTTAGAGCTCATAACCATCCACTCTATGCCTCCTCTATGCTTCTCCCTTAAGCTAGTCATTAGCTCCTTAATTTCCACATTAATGCAGGGGAAATTTTCGTGGATTTTGTCATTTTAGATAATTCATAAAATCCATGTGTCATTATCTCCTTTTGAAACCTCATTTTTGACTTTATTTAATTATTTATTTTATTCAACTTTAACATAAATGCTAATCACTTTTTGGTGCAAAAGTCAAAAGAGTTAATCCCAATTTCATGCACCCTTAATCTTAGAATGATTAGCTTGATCAAGTCCTTCCATAACCTTAATCTCATAATTTTAACTGTCCATTTCAAATTTCATCTCAATCCAACTTTTCTAGCTCAAGTTATGATCATTTGAATTTTTGAACGGTGATGATCAATTTTCACCCTAATTTCATCCTTATTTTCATAATCCATCATTACCATAAGATTAAGCACAAAATTATGTGCTTACCTTTCAATTTTCATCTTAATCCGCCTTCCCGACGTCAAGTTATGCATTTTCTAGCATTTGCCACCTTAAGTCCATCATTACCAACATAATCTCCATTAGTTAACCCATAATATATGAGGTAATTATCCTCAATATATTTTTCATTTCCTAATCTTCATTAAGTCTCTTTAATCACATTGACGCATATCGGCTTATATTGATCATTCATCATCATTTGCCCTAATTGCAATAAATCATCAACATTGTTTAGGAAAATCATTTATAATTCCACTAAACCATACGTGATCCATATTTATATGCCAATTTCATATAATTAAACCTTACTTGGGTCTGGGTATCACAAAGTGGGTCCACAAGATGAAAATTCCAGCTACTTCTCAAGGGAGATGTCCACATGCATGGGTATGAGAAGTTAGAAAATTTTCAAGGAGTTTGAGCCCCTCTTTTCCGGCAGTACACGTTCCCCTCTCCCAGCAAGTTTGAAGCCAAGAACAAGGGAAGAAAAAAAAGAAAAGAAGAAAATAAGCCAAGGAGATTAGATTAAGAAGTTGAGCTTAAGAGTTAATCGATCCAAGTAAGTATACTTGAGTTGAATCAGTTTTATCAAATTTTTCTAACTCAATTTATGAATCATAAATATGATTCATAATGAACTCTTAATGGAGGATTTATGATTCCCATAATTAGGATATTAAATGGAAATTTAATGGCAAGTATACAATTAAGGGTTCAAGTGAAAGAAGAGGGTGATTAGTGTTAATTATGAGCTCTTAAACTAGCTGAAATTTGCCGGAATTTTTGTGTAATATTGCTGTTTTATTAAGTTGATATGATTACATAATAATTCATATTTAGATGTAGGATATATGTTGAATTTAGCATGATTTATGAATTTTAGAAGGAAGGCTAATTAGGGTTACTCTTAAGACCCGAATTTCACGTTTAAATGTTGAAAAGGATACATGAATAGTTTAAATAAATTATGGATGAATTATAGGGTAAAATACCCTAAACAGAGGGTACTTTGGACTTTAAAAAGGGCTTAGTAAGGACTGCCCAAAATCGGATTTTTAAAGGGTTAATAGGTGGATGTCCAAAGGAGGGGTAGAAAGGTACCCTACATGCATGAATAGTTGCTGTTTTGTAAGAAACCTATATATGGATTTTAAATATGTGAAAATACCCTAAATTTTGGTAAGAAAAGTGGGATAAATTTCTGGAATCAAATGGTTAAAAATCTGTTTAGATTTGAGTATCAAAAGAGACGTTTAAAGTGTAAAAATCGGTTCCCAAAGTTGCTGTTTTGGAACCCTGAAATTAGTGGATTAAAAATCCGTGAAAATACACTAAATAAGTGTTAATTGAGGTGTATAATCCTGCTGAATTAGAATCCAAGTTTCTGATTTAAAAAATTTTAAGAAACACATGAATTATGTGTTGAGAAATGATCATATGTGAAGTAATGAGTATGATAAAATGATAAATGAGTTATGTAAAATGCTAAAATGAAAAAATGCATAAAAATGTGATGGAAAAATTTGAAATGTATTGATGTTTAGATAACCTCCAAATTTGAGATTAATATATGGGGTTTAGGACATTAATCAGGTGCTATAAAATGGGCACAACATGTGAAATATGAAAAATATATGAAAAATGACAAGTTGGAAGTTTTTCACTTCATATGATGTCCAACGAATGAATTAATTAATATATTATGACATGTGCAAATGTTACCCTAAATACGAGAATTTAAAGTGTAATGTAATGAATGATTGATATATATAGGTATGTTATATACGCATACCCGACTTGGGATTCAAGTGGGTTATGAATATTTATGAAAATGGGTTGAAAAACTAAGTGAATGCAAGAAAATGAAATTTATATAAATGCTATGTCATTCTTTCATGTATAGACAAAGGAAAAGAAAAAGTTGACCCGGAAAGCTCTCGTGAACAAGGTAAGCAAGCCAATTTTCTAAATGGTTTTTATTTCTTAAATTACTCTGAAATAATTGCAAATGATGTTTTAACTGCTTTTATTGGTTTAGCAAATGTTATTTGAAATTTATTTCTAAATTTTTTAAGGATGGCCATTCCTTAGTTCACTATGTATTGATAATTGATTTACATAACTGCTTTGTTAAATATGAAAATTACCGCTTTATGAAATCATGCAAGGAAAATCATGCTAGCATGTCATGGATAAATTCATGTGCACAATGCATGAGGTCCACCTTAAAGGTGTAAGCGGACCGATTGGCACCCTTTGGTGTGACCAAGTCTCTAAGATAGGCCAAGGGCCAGCAGCGCCTCCCTGAATGGGAGAAGATGAAGACAGATGGTCACCTAACTAGCTTCCATCCTAAGAGATCATGATGCATTTCATTTCATTGTCATGATATACCCTCGAGGGGGTAAAATGTTGCTTTCCAAGATATTTTAAATAAAAAAGTTTTTGCTCTGTAGGTAGTTGATCACTTGATAAGTGTCTCTACTGAATGGAGGAAAATGCTTTTAAATAAAGATGCCTTCAAAATGTAATGCCTGAAAAATATATAGTTTGCTTATTGAGTGTACAACTCACGTATGATTTTCCAAACCCATAGACTGGTGAAGAAATGAGGAGAACAAGAAGCAAAAATTTGAGCATGGAAGAATGAAAGAAACTGAATGATTTATTTTAAGTGATACTATGGCTAATGGAATGTAATATGACTTGATATTTATGTTCATATATGATCTATGTGATGACTTGTATTTTATGAACAAATGATTATGGATGATAGGCATGTTATAATTTTTTATGATTTTATCTGATATGAAATGTGTGTATTAAGTCAAAAATGACTTGAATGGGCATTTGAGGAAAAAGATTTTTAAAATAAATTATTAAGGAACTGTAAATAATTGGATAAATATCCGTTAAATCCCGTCGTGTGACAGGGCAACAATCCTGATCATGTTCACCAGTCAATAACGATCCCGAGGTAAGGCTCAGGATGTGAAGCTCGGTTGGGGTGCCACATATGAACCCCCTAAGTGAAGAGTGGCTCAAGATCATGATAGTCTCAAATTCATCATTTCAACAAGCCTCCAACTCAAGTTGCAATTTCAACTGTTGCAACAGCTTGACACTATATGGCGTGGAAAATTGCAATGTCTGTTGTATTTCAAGCAAATCCAAGCAAGAAGGGCATGTAACCCCAATCCAAGTGCTCAATGATCAAATTGATTTGGGGGCAACTATACATATTCGTGGCTAGAGCAATTCAATACAGAAGGATAGGGGCGCCTTGGTACCCCAATCTGGCACCCTGGCATCGCACGGAGCAGCACGTTGCACCCCGGAGTCAGAAAGTTGGCGCCAATGTGTGGGCAGCACGACTCGGAAGACATTTAAAAGCACGAGTTAGGGTCCCCAAAACCCTAACCCAAGCCGCAGTGCGTTCTCATTCACCTCTCTTTGTGAAACCCTAACCCAAATAGGCATATGTACGCATTGAACATGTATTTGATGATTATTTATGAATTATGGAATTATGAAGGTATTTTATGATTTTTACTAATTATGGCAATTAGGGTTATGGATTAACATTAATGATGTGATTAAGCATTTTGAGCCTAAATGAGACAATGGGTTTAAAATGAATTATTTATGATTTAAATGTGCAATTATGCCATGAAAAATCATTTTCCATGATTTAAAATGAATTATGGAAATAAAGATGGAAATTGACAAGTGTGAAGGAAAATATTGAAAAATTCATAACTCAACGCCTAAAAGGCGAATTCAAGTGAAATTTGAAATGAAAATTGTTAATGATGGACTTGGTATTATGGAATGAAAATATTATGAAAATTCTTGATGAAATGAGAATTATGAATTTTTTTAAGTATATGTTCATTTCAACTGTTAACTTTAAACGGCTATATCGGGAGCTAGAAAACTCGGATTTAGTTGAAATTTGAAAAGGTTGAATGAAACGGTGAGATATTTATTTTGAATGGATTGGATTGTGCATAAAATATTAGAAAAATTCCTGCATTGAAAAAGGTGGGCAAGTTTGACTTATGCACCCCAAAAGTACCAAAGCATTAATGATGGAGTACCATACATAAATGCTTGATGCAAAAGGGAATGTGAGGTGTCCATTGCAAGAATTTTTGGAGGGAAACTATGAATTTAAATAAAATACATAATTCCATGAATTATCCAACCATTTAATGCCCAAAATGATGAAGCTATGGAAGCATAGGCAAGGTGGCCAAAGAGGGACGTCCAAGGGATGCTAGGTGGCCAATTTTGATTTTTTTTATTTTTCAAAAATGCTTAATGGTTGAAGGGATGCAAGTACATAATTTGTGCAAGAAATAATGGAGATTTTCAGCAATTAAAAAATGCAAAAAGGGAGGAACATGATGCTGAAAACGTGGACAGCATTGAGGGTGGAATAATGTGCAGAAAAATGGCAGTTTTAGCCATTTTATTAATTTTTCTTAACACCAAATTTATGGAGGAATTAAAGGGTGATTAGGAGAATAAATTACCCACGTTTATACATGAAATAAAAATGAAAAATGGGATGCAAAAATCTGGACAGATTTGGGCGTGAATTGGCTATGCAGTTTACGGTCAAAGTGATGCAGATTTTATGGTTTTTGGTAAAAACTAAAAATGCATTTTACTTGGCCCAAATTCACCCACCTTATATGGTAGATAAGGGAGCATTGAATAGGGGTGGAATTGCAGCACAAGTGGGCCCCACTGTTGGAAAAATTTCAGCAACATGTATAAGTCCTTTGCACGTTAAGTTGAGATGAAATTTGGGAACATTTTCTAAGTGCTGAAAACGTCCAAGGGAACCAGCAGAAACTCACGAATTTTTCCAAGGAAATAGGGGAGAAAAGAAAGGGAAAAAGGAAGGAAATTTGAAGAAGAAATTACTTCAAGTTGCTAAGATTTGATTTGCTACAAATCCAAGTAAGTATGTGATGATTTTGGGGTTGTTTAACTTGAGTTCTTAAACTCAAAACTTGGAAATGAAAAGCATGATTAAAGAATCTGTAAAATGATGTTTTAACATGCCTTTTCAAGAATATGGATTGGGTATTAAGTTTTAAGCATGAATTTTTAAGTTAAAGTTAATGGAAATGGAGTTATGCATGAATAAGGGATGAAAAATCCAAGTTGTTAAACCCTAAATCTCCAAGACAAGTTGCTCTTTTTGTTTGATGTTTTGATTAAGCTATGAATCATGTATTTATGCCAAATATATGAGGGTTTATGCTTAAGTGATGAAATTTTAAAGTTATGGAATGCAAAGTGTCGAATTGGACCTAATTCCTACGTTTATATGCTTAATATGTTATGGGAATGGAGTTTCATGTTTTATGTATGTTATATAGGGTAAAATACCCTATATTTAAGGTATTATGGATGTCCAAAAGATTTGGAAAAAATAAACCCTAAATCTGATTTTTATGAATTTTTGAAGTAATGCATGTATCGAGTGGAAACGGGTCTCAAAACGTGTGGGTTACCCGCTGTTTTGAGAAATGGAAATGTATGAATGTTGAATATGTGTTAAAACCTAGAAAATGGGTTGAGAAAAAATGGATATATTGCTGAAAAATTCGGATTTTAGGGCTGCCCATACTTATGTGTCAAAAGGCACGTTAAACGGGTGGAAAACGGGTTCCAAACTTGCTGTTATGGGAACCTATGAAGAATGGATTTTAAACCCCATGAAAATACCTTAAGTAAAGTGGTATTAAAGGGTAATTAACCCGCTGAAAAATGGATTAAATTTCTGAGTTAAGAAATTTTATGAAATGCATTATGTTTAAGTGCTAAACGAGCGTATGTGAAGGGATAACAGTAAACGGGTGAAGAATGACTTTTGACAAATGATTTTATGCAAAAATGCCTAAAAATGAGATGAATTCCATGTTTATGGATCTGTTTGCAATGATATGATACTAATCCAAAATTTTGGACTTGATTTATGAAGCTAAGGTAATGCTATGTGCAAAGAAGAAACACCCGTATGTGTGTTTTGGAAAAAAGAAAAAAAAATGGCAAAGTAAGCTTAATGAAGCTATGTATGATGTGTATGGAATGAATTTTATGATATTGAAATGAATACCCTAATTTTAGGGTTATGTGTATATGCTATGTTACATAATAGCCGAATGGTGCTAATATGTGTAAAATAAGCCATATATGTGTATGATGACTTACGAGGTCAAATAAATGATGTGTGTATATGGAATGGGTTGGAAAAATAAGTAAAATATGAGAAAAGGAAATGTATGAAAATTCATACTATTTTCATGTAGACAAAGGCAAAGAGAAAGTGACGGAGGAAAGCTAACAAGTTCAGGTAAGCAAGCAAATTTTCTAAAGGATTTTTGCTTTTCTAAATTATTTCCATAAATGCAATTTGTATTCTAACTTGTTTGATGAAACTATGAAATTGTTTCTAATGGGTTTAAGGATGGCCATCCCTTAGCAAAATGATGTTGAAATGATGTTTATTTCAAGTGCAATGTTATTATGAAATGTTTCTTTTAGAAATGCTATGGAAAAATAATGTGGTTTAATGTTTATGATTAAAAAATCATGCTAACATGTTAAAGATGAATTTATGCAAAAGTTCATGTGCACAGGATATGAGGTCCACTTGAAGGGTGTAAGCAGACCGATTGTCCCCCCTTGGTGTGACCAAGTCGCTTGTAATAGGGCCGGCGGCGTCCTCTCTGAAATGGAAGTTAACGTGACGGATGGTCGCCTAGCTAGCTTCCATCCTAAGGGAGAAATGATGTTCAAGTTCATGTTTTTCATATGGCATTATGCATATGAGACCCGTGATGGGTACAGGATTTCATGTTTTCAAAATATACCTTTGGATAAGGTATAAGATGCTTTCCAAGTTGATTTTAAATAAAAAATGTTGCCTGAAATGAATTGCTTGAAAAATGCAAATAGCTTGCTTATTGAGTTTCGACTCACGTTTTCGTTTTCCAAACCCAAAGACAGGTGATGGACAGGATATGGCAAAGGAGCAAGCACCGGCATAAGGAATCCATGGAGAAATTCATGTTATGCAATTATGTGAAATGATTGTAAATTTATATGCAGTGTTTTGTGTTGAATAAATGTAAACTATTCGAATGTTATGTATGGATGACTATGTTTTATACCTATAGTGACATCTGATTTTGGTAAAAGATGAAATGTCACTGAATAGCATGTTTGTATGAAATGAATGATTCAAAATGACTTAGAAATGTATGAAAATGAATTTATGAGAATATGAAGTGTTGTATGAACTCTATATGACCAGAATTATCAGGATAAACATCCGGCAAATCCCGCTGTGTGACAGGGCAACAATCCTAATCACGTTTACCAATCGATAGATCCTTAGGCAAGGATTTGACGCTTGGTATCAGAGCATGGATTGGTAAATAGGCGTGAAAAATTTTTAAGTATAGGAAAGTTGACACAATATGAAGAAATATACATAATTAACCATGATTATGTGATGAATTAGAATTAGACGTGATTAAATGATGCTTATGCATGATTATAACATGATGAAATGCATGTTAGATGATGAAATAGAAATGCTTATGTGATGATTAGGTATGCCCATGATATGATGAAATGCATGCCAGGTGATAATGAATTATTGCTTGCAATGCAATTTGATTTCTATGTCTATACAGATGGCGGATAGAGGGAAAAGAATGATGAGTGCGGAAGAGTTAAGAAGGGAAGAGAGGAGGAGAATAGGAGACAGAGAAGGGAAGAAAATATGAATCGATGGTGGGAATCATAGACCAACAATGAACCATTTCCATCAGTCCCCCCTGGATTTTCACCAATACGCACACAGGATCACACTAAGGGAAGTTATTATGACTCTTCTAGTCAACATGCACAGGACCTAGGAGAGCCCTCCAGTTATAAACCTAGGGCACGAGTGCTACCGGGCACTTACCTTGGCATTCCCCGGGATCCCCCTATTTCGACCGACAGAATAGATCCACAAGATCTACAAGACTTTTGGATGAGGACTCAAGCACCGGAAACCCCCGACCCAGGCCCATGGTATAGGTTTGTTCATGGATGTATTCGGTTTCGTTATGGAGTTTCTTGGGATAAACTCTATCAGTAGGAAGTAGACGTGGCCCTTTATATAAGAAGGTGTCGTGCCGAAGGAGTCATTGAGGTACCTGTTGGTCCTAAACCTAATGAGATTATGTTGTATATCATGGAGGATACAGGAAAATTTGTGCGGTTAGAGGAGGTCAATGATGATGATGACCCGATGGAATTCCTCGAACCATTTGACGAAGAAGATGAGGAAGGAGAGGAGGAAGTCGAGGAAGAAATAGTGGAGTTTCAGGCATGGTCCGACACTAGCACTATCACAGAGGCACCCTTACAAGTTCCACGTAGACGTAGGCGCCGAGGGGGAGGTCCAGGATGACAATAAACTTGTTTGCCTGTTTTTCTTTAAACAGTTGTGTATATATAAGTGTGTTGATGATCATGTGGTATATGTATAATTATGGGTGGATGACTCTATGGTTGTGTTTGGTGAACTAACATGCATGCAGGTGTGAAATACGCATGCTAAGCTGAATCTGTATAGAAGTGTGACTTACTGTTGGTATGTACTAATTGTGAATATGATGTATATGAATGGATGTGTTGCTATGTTGAACTTCTAATGTTCTAGATGTGCATGAATGAATGACCATGAGCTGAATGGTGTGTTATGTGGTGATTGAATGAAATGATTGTGACTATGTGATGATGAGATGCATATGCAATGATTTAGTATTAAATGAAACTGAAATGCGTATGCAATGATTTTGTGATGGATATTACTGAAATGCGTCTATAATGATTTAATACTAATTGAAAATGAAAAGTGTTTGTTATATATTCAGATCTAAAACAATGGTGGAAACAAGAGCAGGAGTAAGGAAAAATAAAGGAAAAGAGGTGGAAACAGAGGTTCCAAGTCAACACGAAGTTGGCGAATCTAGCCGACCTAAAAGAGGAAGGCCAGTGACACAGAACCAAAGGAACCAACAGATAAGGAGTGATGTAAGCCCTGAACAGAATAGGGAGAAGGAAAATGAGTCGAGACAGAATAGACTCATGGAGGAAAGAGTGGTTGCGGCAGTGAAAAAAGCGATGCAGCGGGCCACTCGGGAATGGGCAACGCAGACTGCCGACATTATACAAGGGTTATGGGAAAGAACCCAACAAGCTCAGTTGGGTAATATGGAAAGATAAGGACCTGCTCCGAGGGCGGACCCCGTTGATACACCGGAATCGTTAAGAGATGAAAATCAGCTAATGGAAGCTGACAGAAGAGCCATAAATGCCTTTCTAGCACAGCGACCCCCGAAAATTTTTAGAGAACCCGACCCGGTACAAGCAGAGCACTGGCTGACTGAAATTAAGAAATTATTTAGGATATCACCATGCAATGACCGTCAAAAAGTACTGTGTGCTACTCATCTATTAGTAAAAGACGCACACGAATGGTTGGAGACAATGCTAATCACAATGCCACGACCCGAAGAAGTGTCTTGCCAAGCATTTGTGGAAGAATTTAATAAGGAATACCTCCCAGTGGGTTTGCAGAGTCAAAAGGTGATAGAATTTGAAAAATTGTATCAAGGGAGGATGATGGTCACTGAATACGCCATAAAATTCAATGCTCTGGTCAGATATGTCCCTTGGATCGCAAATGTGCCGCAAAATAAGTCACAGAGATTCCAACAAGGGTTGAGGCCATATCTGCGGGGAAGCCTGGCACCTCTACTGATAAAAGATTATGCCTCAAGTCTAGAGAGAGCAAGAGCTTTGGAGATCGAGTCCTTGAGAACCCAAGAATTAAGATTGGGTTCGAGTGCGTTCAATATGGGTCCTAAAGAACCAGAAACTAGAAAAGAAAAAGCTAGAAAAGGCAGCATAAGGAAAGGAAAAGGAATTCAAAAGAAGAAAAGCTCGCCATTCTGTAAGAAATGTCAAAGGCGACACACAGGCGAGTGTTTAAAGGGCTCGAATGAGTGTTACAAATGTGAACAAACGGGTCATATCACCAAGGAGTGTAGGCCAGGGGAAGTGAAAGTAGTTAAGTGCTACATATGTGATCAAGTGGGTCACATAGCCACGAACTACCCAAATAAGGTGCAGTCATCTCAAGGACGTGGAAGACCTGCTCAGTTAAGGATACCTGGAGCACCTAGTAAGCAGGGAACTTCTACGAACCCGGTGCATGTACATGCTCTGACACGGACAGAATCTCAGGAACAGGAAGAAAAGGTGGTCACGGGTATGGTTTATATTCTAGGGAATATGGCAGTTGCATTGTTTGATTCTGGTTCCACCCATTCATTCATAGCATGCCAATACGTGACCACCCATGCTTTGCCGATGGAAGAAACTAATCAGGTTATACATGTGGAATCTCCAGTCTATAGGTTAGCAAGTACTAGTTAATTCTAGAAGCTGACTTGATCCTATCGCCTATGACCGAGTTCGATGTAATATTGGGTATGGATTGGCTAATCCATTGGGGAGCGACTATAGACTGTAAGAATAAGAAAGTGCAATTTGAAGCAACTCCAGAGAAGGAGATTGCTATTGGGAAGTTAAGGCAACCTGACAGCTCAAGTATACTGATTTCATCTGTGAAAGCTGTCAGAATGATTCGAAAAAATGTCAAGCCTATTTGGTATCTGTGAATGTGGATAAAGGTATGGAGGTGGAGAGTAATAAAATACCTGTGGTTAAAGAATTCCCAGATGTGTTTCCAAAGGAGTTAACCACATTGCCTCCACAACGGGAAATGGATATGATAATTGATGTAATGCCAGGTACAGCTCCGATTTCTAAAACTCCATATAGAATGATGCCAGCCGAGATGAATGAACTGAGGACGCAAATACAGGAGCTATTGGACAAGGGTTTCATTAGACCAAGTGTATCCCCTTGGGGAGCTCCGGTACTATTTGTAAGGAAGAAGGATGGAAGTTTAAGATTATGTATTGACTACCGAGAGCTGAATAAGGTCACCATAAAGAATAAATATCCATTGCCCAGGATCGATGACCTATTTGATCAATTGCAAGGCGCAACGAATTTCTCTAAGATTGATTTACAGTCAGGGTACCATCAATTGAGGATAAGTCCGGTTGATACACATAAAACGGCATTCCGAACCCGGTATGGACATTATGAATTTCTAGTAATGCCTTTCAGACTTACTAATGCCCCTGCTGTATTCATGGACATGATGAATAGGGTTTTCGGGACTATCTGGATCAATACGTGGTTGTTTTTCGATGATGTCCTGATCTACTCTAAAACAGAGAAAAAACATGAAGACCATCTTCGAAGGGTCTTAGAAAGACTAAGGAAAGAGAAATTTTATGCCAAACTGAAGAAATGTGAGTTTTGGCTGAAACAGATAAGATTTCTTGGGCATATAATATCTGAGAAGGGTATTCAAGTTGATCCTCAAAAGATTGAGGCGGTATTTAAATGGCCAAGGCCGACGACCATTACGGAAATCTGAAGTTTTCTAGGGTTGGCCGGTTATTACAGGAGATTTGTTGAAGGGTTTTCCCAATTGTCAGCCCCATTAACCAAGTTGACTCGTAAGGGAGTCAGGTATGTATGGTCTGATGAATGTGAGCGCAGTTTTCAAGAGTTGAAACGACGGCTAGTAGAAGCACCCATTCTAACCTTACCCGAAAGGAATGAAGGGTTTGTAGTTTATAGCGATGCATCAAGGAAAGGATTGGGTTGTGTTTTGATTCAAAAGGGTAAGGTGATAGCTTATGCATCACGATAACTAAAGCCCAATGAGGTAAGCTACCCCACGCATGATTTAGAGTTAGCAGCGGTGGTATTTGCCTTAAAAATATGGAGACATTACATGTATGGTGCAAGATGTGAGATTTACACTGATCATAAGAGCCTTAAATATATTTTTACTCAGAAGGAGTTGAATATGAGACAAAGGAGATGGCTCGAGTTATTGAAGGATTATGATTTGGAGATTTTATACCATCCAGGTAAGGCAAATGTGGTAGTTGATGCATTGAGCCGAAATGTCAGCTTAGCACACCTTATCACTAAGGAGAAAAGACTGCTTAAGGAAATTGAGTAGATGGAATTGATTGTACGTCCACCAGGAGTCCAAGTTTGACTATCCTAATTACACATACAATCCTCGCTCTTTGAACAGATTAGGGCTGCGGAATAAAAGGACACAGACCTACATACACATGTTGAGAAAATAAAGAAAAAGGAGTTGAAAGAATTCACTAATGGTGAACAGGGTATGTATAGATACAATGGTCGCCTTTGCATACCTAACAATGTTGAGTTGAAGGAACAGATCCTTAAAGAAGCCCATTTTTTGCCTTTTTCTATTCACCCAGGAAGTACCAAGATGTATCAGGATCTTAAGAAAGCATATTGGTGGAATAATATGAAGAGAGAGATCGCTGAATATGTGGCGAAGTGTCTAACTTGCCAACGGGTGAAGGCAGATCATCAGAAAATCCCCGGTAAGTTACAGTCCTTAGAAATTCCAGAATGGAAGTGGGACCTGGAAGTGGGACAACATTACCATGGATTTCATAGAAGGATTACCTAAAACCCAAGCAGGGAATGATTTGATATGGGTGATCGTGGATAGGTTATCGAAAGTCGCGCACTTTCTACCTATCAGAAAGACGCATACGGCGGAAAGGCTAGCAAAGATTTATTATAAAGAGATTGTAAGACTCCATGGAGTGCCGAAGTCAATCATCTCAGATCAAGATGCGACGTTCACATCAAGGTTTTGGAAGAGCTTGCACGAAACCTTAGGCACCCAACTCAAGTTTAGCACAGCTTTTCATCCTCAGACGGATGGACAAACGGAGCGAGTAAACCAAGTCATTGAAGATATGCTCCGTATGTGTACTTTGGAGTTTGGAGGATCATGGGATGAGTATATCTCGATTGCGGAATTCGCATATAACAATAGTTACCAAGCTAGCATCCAAATGGCTCCATTAGAGGTGTTATATGGTGGACGATGTCGAACGCCGTTGAACTGGGATGAAGTAGGAGAGAAAAGATTAGCCCCAGATCTATCACAGCGAATGGCTGACAAGGTGAGGACTATTCGCCAGTGTATACTCACAGCCCAAAGTCGGCAAAAGAGTTATACAGATTGCAAAAGAAGGGATTTGAATATCCAAGTTGGTGAACATGTGTTTATAAAGGTCACGCCATTCAAAGGAATTACAAGGTTTGGAAAAAGGGAAAAACTGAATCCCAGATACATTGGACCATTTGAAGTTTTGGAAAAGGTTGGAAAGTTAGCATATCGAGTAGCTTTTACCCCAACGCTAGCTTTGGTTCACAATGTGTTTCACATATCTATGCTCAAGAAATACGTTCCAGACCCAACTCATGTATTGGTGGCTGAAAATTTACCAATTCAGGATTATCTAAATTATGAAGAAAAACCAGTAAAGATCTTGGATCACAAAGTACAAAAGCTTCGGAATCGGGAAATTGAATATGTGAAAGTACAATGGAACCAATAGTCCGAGAATCAAGCCACATGGGAGCTAAAGGAAGAAGTGGAACGAAAATACCCCCAGCTATTTACGGAATAGACGGTTTCGGGACGAAACCTGTTATAAGGGGGGGAGGATTGTGAAACCCTATCCCAAGTAGGCCATATGTACGCATTGAACATGTATTTGATGATTATTTATGAATTATGGAATTACGAAGGTATTTTATGATTTTTGCTAATTATGGCAATTAGGGTTATGGATTAACATTAATGATGTGATTAAGCATTTTGAGCCTAAATGAGAAAATGGGTTTAGAATGAATTATTTGTGATTTAAATGTGCAATTATGTCATGAAAAATCATTTTCCATGATTTAAAATGAATTATGGAAATAAAGATGGAAATTGACAAGTGTGAAGGAAAATATTGAAAAATTCATAACTCAACGCCTAAAAGGCGGATTCAAGTGAAATTTGAAATGAAAATCATTAATGATGGACTTGGTATTATGGAATGAAAATATTATGAAAATTCTTGATGAAATGAGAATTATGAATTTTTTTAAGTATGTGTTCATTCCAACCGTTAACTTTAAACGGCTATATCAGGAGCTAAAAAACTCGGATTTAGTTGAAATTTGAAACGGTTGAATGAAATGGTGAGATATTTATTTTGAATGGATTGGATTGTGCATAAAATATTGGAAAAATTCCCGCATTGAAAAAGGTGGGCAAGTTTGACTTATGCACCCCAAAAGTACCAAAGCATTAGTGATGGAGTACCATACATAAATGCTTGATGCAAAAGGGAATGTGAGGTGTCCATTGCAGGGATTTTTGGAGGGAAACTATGCATTTAAATAAAATACATAATTCCATGAATTATCCAACCATTTAATGCCCAAAATGATGAAGCTATGGAAGCATAGGCAAGGTGGCCAAGGAGGGACGTCCAAGGGATGCTAGGTGGCCAATTTTGATTTTTTTTATTTTTCAAAAATGCTTAATGGTTGCAGGGATGCAAGTACATAATTTGTGCAAGAAATAATGGAGATTTTCAGCAATTAAAAAATGCAAAAAGGGAGGAACATGATGCTGAAAACGTGGACAGCATTGAGGGTGGAATAATGTGCAGAAAAATGGCAGTTTTAGCCATTTTATTAATTTTTCTTAACACCAAATTTATGGAGGAATTAAAGGGTGATTAGGAGCATAAATTACCCACGTTTATACATGAAATAAAAATGAAAAATGGGATGCAAAAATCTGGACAGATTTGGGCGTGAATTGGCTATGCAGTTTACGGTCAAAGTGATGCAGATTTTATGGTTTTTGGTAAAAAGTAAAAATGCATTTTACTTGGCCCAAATTCACCCACCTTATATGGTAGATAAGGGAGCATTGAATAGGGGTGGAATTGCAGCACAAGTGGGCCCCACTGTTGGAAAAATTTCAGCAACATGTATAAGTCCTTTGCACGTTAAGTTGAGATGAAATTTGGGAACATTTTCTAAGTGCTGAAAACGTCCAAGGGAACCAGCAGAAACTCACGAATTTTTCCAAGGAAATAGGGGAGAAAAGAAAGGGAAAAAGGAAGGAAATTTGAAGAAGAAATTACTTCAAGTTGCTTAGATTTGATTTGCTACAAATCCAAGTAAGTATGTGATGATTTTGGGGTTGTTTAACTTGAGTTCTTAAACTCAAAACTTGGAAATGAAAAGCATGATTAAAGAATCTCTAAAATGATGTTTTAAAATTCCTTTGCAAGAATATGTATTGGGTATTAAGTTTTAATAATGAATTTTTAAGTTAAAGTTAATGGAAATGGAGTTATGCATGCATAAGGGATGAAAAATCCAAGTTGTTAAACCCTAAATCTCCAAGACAAGTTGCTGTTTTGGTTTGATGTTTTGATTAAGCTATGAATCATGTATTTATGCCAAATATATGAGGGTTTATGCTTAAGTGATGAAATTTTAAAGTTATGGAATGCAAAGTGTCGAATTGGACCTAATTCCTACGTTTATATGCTTAATATGTTATGGGAATGGAGTTGCATGTTTTATGTATTTTATATAGGGTAAAATACCCTAGATTTAAGGTATTATGGATTTCCAAAAGATTTGGGAAAAATAAACCCTAAATCTGATTTTTATGAATTTTTGAAGTAATGCATGTATCGAGTGTAAACGGGTCTCAAAACGTGTGGGTTACCCGCTGTTTTGAGAAATGGAAATGTATGAATGTTGAATATGTGTTAAAACCTAGAAAATGGGTTGAGAAAATATGGATATATTGCTGAAAAATTCGGATTTTTGGGCTGCCCATACTTATGTGTCAAAAGACACGTTAAACGGGTGGAAAACGAGTTCCAAACTTGCTGTTATGGGAACCTATGAAGAATGGATCTTAAACCCCATGAAAATACCTTAAGTAAAGTGGTATTAAAGGGTAATTAACCCACAGAAAAATGAATTAAATTTCTGAGTTAAGAAATTTTATGAAATGCATTATGTTTAAGTGCTAAACGAGCGTATGTGAAGGGATAACAGTAAACGGGTGAAGAATGACTTTTGAAAAACGATTTTATGAAAAAATGCCTAAAAATGAGATGAATTCCATGTTTATGGATCTGTTTGCAATGATATGATATTAATCCAAAATTTTGGACTTGATTTATGAAGCTAAGGTAATGCTATGTCCAAAGAAGAAACACCCGTATGTGTGTTTTGGAAAAAAGAGAAAAAATGGCAAAGTAAGCTTAATGAAGCTATGTATGATGTGTATGGAATGAATTTTATGATATTGAAATGGATACCCTAATTTTAGGGTTATGTGTATATGCTATGTTGCATAATAGCCGAATGGTGCTAATATGTGTAAAATAAGCCATATATGTGTATGATGACTTACGAGGTCAAATAAATGATGTGTGTATATGGAATGGGTTGGAAAACTAAGCAAAATATGAGAAAAGAAAATGTATGAAAATTCATACTATTTTCATGTAGACAAAGGCAAAGAGAAAGTGACGGAGGAAAGCTAAGAAGTTCAGGTAAGCAAGCAAATTTTCTAAAGGATTTTTGCTTTTCTAAATTATTTCCATAAATGCAATTCGTATTCTAACTTGCTTGATGAAACTATGAAATTGTTTCTAATGGGTTTAAGGATGGTCATACCTTAGCAAAATAATGTTGAAATGATGTTTATTTCAAGTGCAATGTTATTATGAAATGTTTCTTTTAGAAATGCTATGGAAAAATAATGTGGTTTAATGTTTATGATTGAAAAATCATGCAAACATGTTAAAGATGAATTTATGCAAAAGTTCATGTGCACAGGATATGAGGTCCACTTGAAGGGTGTAAGCAGACCGATTGTCCCCCCTTGGTGTGACCAAGTCGCTCGTAATAGGACGATGGCCGGCGGCGTCCTCTCTGAAATGGGCGTTAACGTGACGGATGGTCGCCTAGCTAGCTTCCATCCTAAGGGAGAAATGATGTTCAAGTTCATGTTTTTCATATGGCATTATGCATATGAGACCCGTGATGGGTACAGGATTTCATGTTTTCAAAATATACCTTTGGATAAGGTATAAGATGCTTTCCAAGTTGATTTTAAATGAAAAATGTTGCCTGAAATGAATTGCTTGAAAAATGCAAATAGCTTGCTTATTGAGTTTCGACTCACGTTTTCGTTTTCCAAACCCAAAGACAGGTGATGGACAGGATATGGCAAAGGAGCAAGCACCGGCATAAGGAATCCATGGAGAAATTCGTGTTATGCAATTATGTGAAATGATTGTAAATTTATATGCAGTGTTTTATGTTGAATAGATGTAAACTATTCGAATGTTATGTATGGATGACTATGTTTTATACCTGTAGTGACATCTGATTTTGGTAAAAGATGAAATGCCACTGAATAGCATGTTTGTATGAAATGAATGATTCAAAATGACTTAGAAATGTATGAAAATGAATTTATGAGAATATGAAGTGTTGTATGAACTCTATATGACCAGAATTATCAAGATAAACATCCGGTAAATCTCGCCGTGTGACAGGGCAATAATCCTGATCATGTTACCAATCGATAGATCCTGAGGTAAGGATGTGACGCTCGGGCCGGGGTGCCACACTCTTCTTCCTAACCTCAAAACCCTAAACTCTAACTTCTAAACCTCCATTACTCTCTTGATTCATCTCCCCTATCTTCCTCTTTCTTCCCTCTCTATCTCCATCTCGCTCTCATTCCTCCCAATTCATTCCTTTCTTTCCCTTCTCTAGGTCTCCTCAAATCTCTCCTCATCCGAGTTTCCTCATCCCCTCTCCCTATTTCCTCTCCATCGCATTTCATTTCCCTCCATTTCCCCACTATTTCTACCTATATCTCTTCTCCCATCATCTTCCCAATCTCCGACCATCACTGCAACATCATTGTCAGTCGAGCAGTGCCTAGGCGCCCCATCTTTGAGCATGGCTCCAAGTGCAAAACTCGCCAGTTTCTACACATTGTGCAACACAGCTTTGGAGTAACTCTTTCTTGCATTACTCTAGCCTAATTTCCTTGCTATTGATTTATGTGATTCAAATGTGGTGAATGTGAAATTGTGACTTGAAGTTGTTTGTTATAATCTTGGATTATCTGTTTGGGGTTTGAGGGGCACATGTTGTTGATTGGATCGAATCGAAGCGAAGTGGATTGGTTGGAGGTGTTTGTAGTTGGAATTGAATGGTAATTGGAGTGCTGGCGTGGAATATACTTATATTGGACTCTGTTTGGGTGCATTTAGAGGAATTATAGTATTGTCGGTGTTTAGTTGGTTCAGCATCTGTGGTATTATCATTGGATTGGGAGAATAGTGTGGCTTCTGATGCTTATATTGGTATTGTAAATATTACTAAAATGGCTTTCTTTTCTTCAGCCAAACGTAAGAAAACACAGGACCCCACTGAGTTTGATGCCAATAGATTTGTGTCTACATAAGCATTCAAGGGGCATATTGAATCACTACAGAAAAGGCACCTTATACTTAAGCGAGGGTTAAAGATAGATGCATTCTCAGATGCCTTTATTAACTCCTCACATGCTCGGAGGTGGCAAAAGTTTATGGAGCAACCCCAACCGGCCATTGTTCCTGTGGTTAAGGAGTTTTATGCAAATACTGCGGAACATGATCAAGGGCTAGTAAAAGTGTGAGGAAAGATTGTTCCCTTCCATCCTCAAGCCATTAATGCTTTTTATGAGTTACCTACTATTGATTATTCCGATCAGTATGAGGAATTTTTGGAAGGAGATGAAAAGAATATTACAGAGATCACTCAAGCGTATTGTAAACAGCCACCAGAGTGGAAGTCAACAAATGGGTAATTAACATCTTTCGATGTGGTTTTACTTCATATCAGTCTGATTGATGCCATCAACCCACTTGAGTGATATCACTATGGACAGGGCGCTCCTTCTTTATGTTATATACTCTGATTTATCCATAGATATGGGGAGATTCATGTTTAATCAAATATGAGCCAATGCAAGGGCACCTAGAGGAAGCTATAAGTTCCCATCGCTGATTACAGGATTATGTAAAAGATCTGAAGTGCGATGGGAAGCCACAGAAGAGGATCTGAATTGTCAAGCCATCATGGATGACCAATTTTTGGCAACGGAGCCCCGAATTCAGACTACAATGACTCGTCCAACATCACAGCCACCAGTAGCCTCCTCATCTACACATCTCCCGACAGATGTTAGGCTCGCCAACTTGGAGAACTTAATGGCAGCCCAGGCCTAATTTTTGTATCAATCTAATCGGGCAATGGAGGCGCACTTTAAGAGACTCATGGAGGACCAACAGATTGACATGACTACTCTACCACCATTTCCGTCGACACCTCCAAAGTTTCGAGCCTGCTTTGGCCAACCTTCACATCAGGCTCGAGGAGAGGGAGAGCATGAGGACTCATCTTCATCAGATGCCTAGAGGAGTTACCTGTCTTTCTTTGTTTTATTTTTTTTTTTTTATTTATCATCTCATAACATGCCCATTTAGGTTTTTATTTAGTTTTATGCATTGAGGACAATGCATTCCTCAAGTCTGGGGGGTGCATAGTTCCTTTTGGTGTTCTTGCATGCATTTAAAATAGATAATCATGTATATATGTGTGTTAGATTGCATAACATGTCAAATTCTGCCTATGAAATCTATAGTTGCAACCTATTTTGAGGAAAAACTTGTAATGTTTAGGAAAACGTCAACTTCAAATCAATTTCATGGAAAATTTGAACTTCGTGCCAAGGATTATGTGTTAAGTGAGCTTTCATGTATGTTCTTTCTAGTGACATGTGAATGACTTGAGGGATTTTGATAGTAAATTGTCATAGTTCAATTTCATTCTAATACGTTCAACTAAAATGATAAAGGCCGATTTGAGTGTTTTGTAGCCATGTGCTTTTAGAAAATAGATTGTCTCAGTAATGCATAGCATTTTATTCTTTTCATGGGACTTAGAATGGGTTAACATGCATGTTTTAGTACCCCTACTAGATTGTTAGAATAAATAAAAAAAAGGGTGGCTAACCTAAGCTGAGTAATTAGGACTTGGCATCAATAAATGTCAACGTTCGCATAAAAAGGCAAGGGAAAGTCACAGTAATAACGCTTTTTAAATAACATTCTCCCTAGATACCTTGAAATATTGTGAGCGAAGAAAAAAAAAGAGAGAAAAGAAGAAAAATCTCTCTAGATACCCTGAAATATAGTGAGGAGAGTCAAGCAATAAGTTTGGGGGAACAAAAGTGCAATTTTGTTGAATCTAGGTCAAGTGAATTAGGTGAATTAGGTGAATTGAGGCAATGTTCTTTGAGATGACATATTTTCTTAGAATTGGTTCACCTATTTTGCGTTACTGTTCCTAAACGGTTCTTTTGATCAAGGGGATGTTTAGCAGGATAGAGTTATCACTTTTGACTATTACACTTTCATTCACATGTAACTTGATTTGGGTACAGGAAAGCATGTCCTAGTTTGGTTGAGCTGCAAAAGGTTTTTCATGAGCTATTTCAAGTTAAGGTTATCCTTTGCCTTGTTTAGTTAAGAAATGCAATTATTGGGCTAATAATTGGAAACAGGCTTAAGTTGGCATAATCCACTTGCATTCATGGTGTTTTCATGTGTTGCTCGAAGACTAGCAACATTTAAGTTTGGGGGTGTGATAACTCGTCAAAATGCGAGTTATCACGGCTCATTTTAGACTAGTTTTTAATGTTAGTCCAAGAGAATTTGGTGAATTTGCACCAATTTAGCTTAGTTTTCATTCATTTTCCATTCCATACACCGCATCGAGATTTCATGCATTTTTAGTGTAATTCAGGGCAAATTTTGTGATTTTTGGGCTTTTCGTAATATCATCTCATCATTTATAAATACATTTATCATAAAACATTAAGTTACATTAGATTCCTTTAACAACAACCAACACATTCTAAAGTTCATAGGATCTTCACATTCTTCAAGCTTAGTTTGTGCTCCTTATCTCTGTCATTTCTTCACCTGTCTATGGGTTTAGAAAACAAACGTGAGTCGTACACTCAATAAATAAGCTTTATTTATATTTTCAGGCAATTCATTTCAAAAGGAACATTTTTCAAAAGCGTTCCTCCCCATTCAGTAGAGATACTTATTAAGTGATCAACTACCTGCAGAGCAGTAACTTTTACGTTTATTATGGAAAGCAACATTATACCCCCCTCGGGGTTATATCATGACAATGTGATGAATGCATTATGATCTCTTAGAATGGAAGCTAGCAAGGCGACCATCCGTTCTCATCTTCTCCCATCTAGGGAGGCGCAGCCGACCCTTGGCCTATTTTAGAGACTCGGTCACACCAAAGGGGGACAATCGGTCCACTTACACCTTTAAGGTGGACCTTATGCTGTGTGCACATGAATTTATCCATGACATGCTAGCATGATTTTCCTTGCATAATTCAATAAAACAGAAATTTTCATTTTTTTATTAAAACAATTATATAATCAGTTATCAATACATAGTGAACTAAGGATGATCATCTTTAAAAATTTAGAAATAAATTTCAAATAACATTTGCTAATACTAATAAAAGTAGTTGAAACATCATTTGCAATTATTTCAAAGTAATTTAAGAAATTAAAATTCATTTAGAAAATTGGCTTGCTTACCTTGTTCACGAGAGCTTTCTGGGTCAACTTTTTCTTTTCCTTTGTCTATGAAAAAATAACATAGCATTCATGTAAATTTCATTTGCTTGCATTCACTTTAGTTTTCCAACCCATTTTCATAAATATTCATAGCCTGCTTAATTCCCAAGTCGGGTATACGTATATAACATACTTATGTATCCACCATTCATTACATCACACATTTAATTCCTATATATTAATCTCAAATTTTGAAATTATCTTAACATCAATACATTTCACATTTTTCCATCATATTTTTATACATTTTTGCATTTTAGCATTTCACATAGCTTATTTATCATTTTATTATACTCATTACTTCACATATGTTCATTTCTCAACACATAATTCATGTTTTCCTTAAAAAAAAATTTCAAATCAGCAACTTGGCTTCTAATACAGCATAATTATACAACTCAATTAACACTTATTTAGTGTATTTTCATGAATTTTTAATCCACTAATTTTAGGGTTCCAAAAACAACAACTTTGGGAATCGATTTTTACACTTTAAATGTCTCTTTTGATACTCCAATCTAAACAGATTTTTAACCATTTGATTCCAGCAATTAATCCCACTTTTCTTAACCCAAATTCAGAGTATTTTCACATATTTAAAATCCATATATAGGTTGCTTACAAAACAACAACTTTTTATGCATGTAGGGTACCCATTCTACTCCACTTTGGACGTCCACTTTTCAACCCTTTAAAAATCCAATTTTGGGCAGTCCTTGTGTGGCGCCCCAAACTGAGACGTCACTTCCTTACCTCAAGACCTTATCGATTGGTAAATATGAATCAGGATTGTTGCCCAGATCACGTGGCAGTTTCTTAATCGGAACTCGTCCAATTTTTTTTTTCGTTCATCATCGTTCATATATTTACATTTCACATCATTCATCAAACAAGCGATAATACACTTCTAAAAATTTTCATATTTCATTTCATAACATCTCATGCTGCTTCTCTACAATGAAAGTTTCCTTAACTAAATCATCACATTTTACATCCATACCTCCATACATTCAATCATTGAATCATATAGAACTTAAAATTATAAATAAGTCCACATTAACATACCTTTTGATTTTAATCCATGCTATCCCATTCCTTATAGCCTTCATGGCTATCATCACGTACCTTACTTCATTGCTTAGATTTGCATCTCCTTGAGTTTCCCGGTACCTATCTAAGGTTTGGGAAAACAAAACGTGAGTGACAACTCAGTAAGCAAGCATTTTATGTTTTAAGGGCAAGGCTTCCTTTAAAATTTTTTTCTTAAACATCTTGAACATCTTTTTTACTTGAGGACAGATATATGTCCTAAAATATTATCATAAAACCCTTATTCCTAAGGACAGTTCCATGACCTTGAACGTTTTTCATAAACATTATTCTTAAAATCATTTCCAAGCCATGTCTGGGCTTGTTAAGGCAAAACATACATGTTTTACCTTTTATAATTAATTTCTTTTTGTCTTGAGTGAACATTTCCAATATTCCAAGACCTTTACATAAAACCATCTTTTGCCAGTGGACATTGTTGGAAACAATTGTTGAAATCAAATGCGAAATATCTAAAGTATGAGTTTTGATGATTAACAACATAATTTGAGTAAAGTCTTAGCTACTAATATGTTTTGTGCAATGTTTAAGGTTATAAAAATGAAAAATACAAAACAGAACAGGTCAAGTCGCAACCCACGTCGACTCAGGCATCGACTTGGGCCAAGTCGATTTCTCAAGTCGACTCCATCTTCGACTTCAAGAGACGTCCTCTGTCCAGCGTTGAAATTGAGAGCAAAATGTGCCGAAGTCGCAGACGAAGTCGACTCCATCTGCAACTTGGGCGAAGTCGCAGACCAAGTCGACTCCAGTATCGACTTCATATGACATTTTCCTTCCAGAGTTGAAATTGGGTGGCAAAGCTGCTGAAGTCGCACATGAAGTCGACTCCACATGCAACTTGGGTGAAGTCGCAGGCCAAGTCGACTCCAACATCGACTTCAATCAGACAGGGCAGAAATTTTAGGAGTCAAGTCGGGGAATAAGTCTACTTCAAGATAGACTTGAGTCAAGTTGAAGACCAAGTCGACTTAAATATTCGACTTGGAATATACGAAGATTAATCCAAGTCCAAAGCAAGCAAGATACATGAATTCAACCATTCTAATCGAAATATATATATTGGACTTGTTCATGCACACAAAGATTCAAGCTTTTCAAGCTCTCTAGACATAAAGCTAAATAACTTTTATACAAATGAACTCTAAGTATTGAAAATCAAAAGAAGAACACTTATGAAGAAGAAGTTAAGCAAGCAAGAGACATTTCAAGAAATATTAAGCAGACTTGGCAAGAGAGAAAAGCCAAGTCGATCGACTTGGGGCCAAGTCTCAGACCAAGTCGACCCAGAAGACAGACTTGGAAACTGAAGCATAACCGAAGTCGCACCCGAAGTCGACTCCAGCATGCGACTTGGGTGAAGTCGCACACGAAGTCGACTCCACCTGCGACTTGGAGAAATAACGTTCGAATTTTTGAACGTTGGAACATTTATTACGCGCCAATCAACTCTATAACGTTCAAAATTCTCCCTCCTCTATATATAGACACTCAAGCAAACGTGGAAACATACAAGAAAGAGCTGAAAAAGAGGAAAGAAGTGCTACTAAGCATGAAAATATGAAAAATATTGTGTAATAAGGTTAGTACTGGAGGTAAAGCAATTTTATAAGCCAACTTTCCAATCTTCTCCAACACTTCGAATGGTCCAATATACCTGGGATTCAACTTACCCCTTTTTTCAAATCTTGTAACTCCTTTGAATGGCGTGACCTTTATAAATACATGCTTGCCCACTTGGATATTAAAATCCTTTCTTTTGCAATTTGTGTAACTCTTTTGCCAACTCTGGGATGTGAGTATACACTGGCGAATAACTTGCACATTGTCTGCCATTCTCTGAGACAAATCTAGGGCTAGCTTCTTTTCTCCAACTTCATCCCAACTCAATGGCGTTCGAAATCGCCATCCATACAACGCTTTGAATGGAACCATGCCTAATAGCTATTATTATACGGAAACTCAGCTATAGGTACATATTCATCCACGAACCACCAAATTCTTAAGTACACATACGGAGCATGTCCTCGATAATATGATTGACTCGCTCCTTTTGTCCATCTATTTGAGGATGAAAAGGGATACTAAACTTGAGTTGGGTGCCTAGGGTTTCGTGCAAACTTTTCCAAAATCGAGATGTGAAGGTCATGTCTTGATCGGAAACTATTGATTTAGGCACTTCATGAAGTCGTACTATCTCCTTATGGTAGACTTTAGCTAATCTTTCTGCTGTGTATGTTTTCTTTATGGGTATGAAATGAGCAACTTTAGACAACCGATCTACTATTACCAATATAGAATCATTCCCAGTCTGAGTCTTAGGTAGTCCTTCAATAAAATCCATGGTAACATCATCTCATATCCACTCAGGAACTTCTAAGGATTGTAATTTTCCAGATACCCTTTGGTGATCAACTTTCACCCTTTGGCAAGTTAGGCACTGTGGAACCCTGACCGTATACGAGTTGTTTCGACTGTATACGCGTCATTTTGACATTTGTAATTTTGTAATTATTTTATGAATAAATGAAAATTCATGAATTATATTGATGGATATGTGTATTGGAGATTGAAATAATGCGATTAGGAATTTAACCCCGTGAATAGTGCACGTGAATAGTATACGTGAATAGTAATCAAGGACTAAGACCCGTGATTAAGAGTTAATCACTTGGATTAACTTAATCACAAAAAGACAAAATAGAGATTTAATCACTACAAGACAAAATAGCAATTCTTTTGGATATTTTAATCCAAGTTTGGATTTTTGTGGAAAAATAGAAAAAAATTCATAAATTGCAATCCGGGCGTCGGAATTTGGTGAAATTTTTTATGGATGGTTAAAAATTCATGATGGACATGATGAATGGATCAAGATGTGATGAAAATCACAAATCAAAGGATAAAACGAAACGTTAAAATGAAAAATCAAAAGTAACATTTCTTTAATTAAATGCCACTTTTGACTTTTTACAAAAAGTAAAAAATTAAAAATTAAAAAATTAAATGGAATACAGAAGCTGCAGGGGCGTGAGCAGCGGCATTTAATGGGCCATTTGACTTTAATCAATGGCTCAAATTCATCCAAATCACAAATTAAGGGTTTAGATTTAATTTGCTAAATAAAAAATAATAAAAATAGGTAAAAATAGGGATGCATAGGGCTGCTGGAGCAGGCATAGGGTGGGCAGCTCTTGGCTCAATGCGATTTTTAAAATTAAAAAGAAATACCAATTTATAATTAAATACCTCAAAGCTAAGGGGGTAAAATCTAATTTTGTGAAAAATCAAAAACTATAAATAGGGGCCAAGGGGTGAACGACCAAGGCAGTCCCAAGCTTGAGCAAGAGCTCATTTTCCACCCCCAATTTCGTTTTAAGAGAGAAAGAGGAAGTTAGAGAGAGGAAGGGCGAGTTGGAGGAGAGATTTTCCACTTCGGGTAAGTGATTTCTTTCCAAATTTCTTTTGGATGTTAAATAGGATAAAATCATGCTTAGATAATGCCTAAGCATGAGAAAATAAGTAAAGTTATAATGTTTAATTGGAATTATGCCGAAACATCAAAAATTTGGAGCGAAGATAGGGTATTTGGGAAGATAGCATATGATATGTGAAAATAATGCTCCAAAAATGATAAATGATGATTTGGGATGTATGATTATGATAAATATGATGTTGGAATAATGATATATTAATTTCATGATTTTCGGAATTAAGGATTATGCTTAAGTGAATTTATGATGATTTTTAGTATATGGAGAAAATGATTTTTTTGGCCAAGTAAATGATGATAAATTCAAAATATAAGAAATATCCAATGATATACTAGGCATATGGTATGTCATGGTATTTTTTATTTTTGAAAACAATATCAATTTTGAAAACCCATGAACAGTAACCACGTTGCTGTGAACAGTAACCATGGGTGAACAGCGTGATTTTGGAGAAAATTTAAGATTTATATTTAAATATAAGGATGAAATTTTTGAAGATCCTATGGACAGAAATATCCATGTAAAGAAATAATATAGAGCATGCATGGGAAGCATCTTGAATAGAAGAAATGAAAATATCATTTCTCCTTGAATAGGAAAAGGAAAAGAGAAGGTTGAAGACACTTCCTAAAAAGGTAAGCAAGTTATATGTTTTGCAAATTAATTTCTAAATGCTTGAAATTGTTTGTAAATTTCTTTATGAAATTTATTTAAGGTTGGCCATACCTATAACTGCTTTACATGAACTGAAGTTTGTGAAATTGTTTATTAAATGCTTTTTATGAAAATTTTTATGATTTGCAAATATCATGCCGGCATGTGTATGAGAATGAGCATGTGCACGAGGAATAGGCCTTAGTCGAGGTAGTAAGCGAACCGGATGTCCCCCTCGCTATTGCCAAGTCGCTTAATAGGCCCAGGCCGGCGGCGACCTCCCTGAAATGGGAGCATGTATGGGATGGGCGCCTAGCTAGCATTGCATCCAAAGGAATGTCATGAATGCTATGTATGCATTGCATTTGCATTTTATGAAATGCATGAAAATGATTGAAAAATTATGTATAGCTTGCTTACTGAGTATTATTACTCACCCATGCTTTTTCAACAACAGACAGGAAATGATGATGAAGGCAGCATGCCAAGTGTTATGTAGTTTTTGATATAAATAATGTTTATGTAAACTTTATGTAAAGACAACGATGATAATTTTGAGATGAAAAGGGAATATTTTTATTCCAATGAAAATGTTTATGGAATAGTTTTTTATCATAACTGTGTTATGTATTGGATGAATGATGGGAATTTTCCATGTATTGATGAACAAAAAAAAAAAAATCCTGCCGTGTGATCAGGGCAACAATCCTGAGTCACGTTTACCAATCAAAACGATCCCGGAGTAAGGCTTATAGGCACCTCGGTTCGGGGCGCCACAGAAGTTGGTATCAAAGCAAGGATTGTTAAATAGGCAGGAGAAGGAGAAAATAAATGATGTTGAAAGGATAAGTTTGATACCACAGAAGTTGGTGTCAGAGTATGGATTGGGAAATAGGCAGAAAAGGAAAGACTAAGCTTGAATACATGAAATTATGATTATGACTCAATTATTTACCATTGATGAATATTGATGTTATACTAATAAATGTTTTATGAAGTTGAAAATACCGGTCACTAGAGCTAAAACAAGAGTCAACAAAGGAAAGGCCCCGATGGAAGAATCAGTCTATCAAGCAAGGGGCGAAGCCAACAAAAGAACGTATAGGGCAGAATCTGAGGAAGAATCCTCTAGGACCCGCCCACGTCACGAGGAAAGCCCAAGACCTCAAGCAGAGGTCAACGTAGAAGAAAGAATTGCTGCGGCTATCGAAAAGGCTATGCAGCAATGGACAACCCAGACTGCTAGGTTATTGCAAGAAATAAGGAACCAACAAGCCCCACCATCAAGAGGAGATGGGGAAAGACCAGGGCCCTCGGCCAATCCCGGCACGTCAAGGGGAGTGGAGGATAGTCTCCTTGAGGCCGACAGAAAAGCTATCAATGCCTTTCTTGCCCAGCGTCCGCCTAAGTTTGCAGGGGAACCAGACCCCCTCATTGCAGAGCAATGGATTACGGAGATTAGGAAATTATTCAGGATATCGCCCTGCAATGATCAGTAGAAAGTGCTGTGCGCTACTCACCTACTGATAAAAGATGCTTATGAATGGTGGGAAACGCTAATGGTCACTATGCCACATCCAGAGCAAGTTACGTGGCAGGAATTTTTGGAGGAATTTAATAAAGAATATCTCCCTGTAGGGCTACAGAGCCAGAGGGTGATAGAATTTGAAAAGCTTTACCAAGGCAGGATGACAGTCACAGAATATGCTACAAAATTCAATGCCTTGGTAAGATATGTTCCATGGATCGCCAATGTGCCGAAAAATAAGGCACAAAGGTTCCAGAGGGGATTGAGACCCCAGCTAAGAGAGGGGTTAGCCCCATTATTAATAAAGGACTATGCCTCTAGCATTGAGAGGGCTAGGGCATTGGAGATGGAGTCTATGAGGACTCAGGAGCTTAGGCAAGCTCAAAAACAATTCTTTTCAGCCTCTAAGGAAGGTGAGGCTAATAAAGGAAAAAGGGGAATCGCCGAGAGAAAGAAGATCGGCGACAAGACACAAAGCACCCTGACTTGCAGAACTTGCCACAAACGCCATTCAGGCGAATGTTTACAAGGAACAGGGAAATGCTACAAATGTGGCCAAACGGGTCATGTGGCCCGGGACTGCGGGACCGACGAAGCCAAGATAATAAAGTGTTTCAACTGTGGTCACGTCGCACACATTTCGCCCAATTGTCCGAATAAGCCACAAGGAGCACAAGCTCGAGGGAGGCCGGCCCAGCAAAAAGTCCCCGCCATCGCTAATCGACCCGGTACTGTTACCAACCCAGTGCGTGTCCAAGCCCTCACCCGAACAGAATCACAAGAGATGGAGGAAAAAGTGATTACAGGTATGATTTACATTTTGGGAAATTCTGCAGTAGCTTTATTTGATTCTGAAGCTACGCATTCATTTATATCATACCAATTTGTAATCACACACGCACTTCGGGTAGAAGAAACCAGTAGTACTATACATGTAGAATCCCCAGTATATAGATTGGCAAGTATAAATCAAATCTGCAAAGCATGTCCTATCAGGATAGGAACAAAAATATTGGAAGCTGATCTCATCCTATTACCCATGACAGAGTTTGATGTCATATTAGGGATGGATTGGCTAAGTCAATGGGGTGCGACAATTGATTATAGAAATAAAAAGGTGCAATTTGAAGCACCAAAAGATGAAATAGAGATCAGTAAAATAAGACAGCCAGAAAACACAATAAGGATGGTATCAGCTATGAAAGCAGCTAAGCTTATGCGCCAACAGTGTACAGCTTATCTGGTCTCTATAAACGCAATAAATGGAGATGGGGTGCCTATGGATCAAATTCCAGTGGTAAATGAATTTCCAGATATTTTTCCAAAAGAGCTATGTAATTTACCACCGGAGAGGGAGTTGGATATGGAAATAGAAATTATCCCAGGGACAGCCCCAATATCTAAGGCCCCATATAGGATGGCACCAGCCGAATTGGCTGAGTTGAAAGTACAGATTCAAGATTTATTGAATAAAGGATTTATTAGACCCAGTGCATCACCTTGGGGAGCTCCAGTATTATTTGTAAGGAAAAAGGATGGGAGTTTGAGACTCTGTATTGATTACAGAGAATTGAACAAAGTAACAGTGAAAAATAAGTACCCACTCCCAAGAATAGACGATCTTTTTGATCAGTTGAAAGGAGCTTCTACATTTTCAAAAATTGATTTACAGTCAGGTTACCACCAGTTGAGGATATGTCCAAAGGACATCCATAAAACAGCATTCAGAACAAGATATGGGCATTATGAATTCTTAGTCATGCCATTTGGACTAACGAATGCCCCAGCTGTGTTTATGGATATGATGAATAGAATTTTTCGAGAATTTTTGGATCAATTTGTGGTGGTATTCATTGATGATATATTAATTTATTCAAAGACAGAAGAAGAACATGAGAAGCATTTAAGGATAGTGTTGGAAATTCTTCGAAGGGAGAAATTATATGCTAAATTCAAAAAATGTGAGTTTTGGTTGAAACAAGTAGCCTTTCTCGGCCACATTATATCCGAGGAGGGAGTACAAGTAGATCCTCAAAAGGTTGAGGCAATAACAAAGTGGCCACAGCCAACAAATATCACGGAAATAAGAAGTTTCCTAGGGCTAGCTGGCTACTACAGAAGATTTGTGGAAGGATTCTCACAATTGTCAGCTCCACTCACAAAGCTGACAAGGAAAGGAGTTAGGTATGAATGGACACAGGAATGTGAGAATAGCTTCCAGGAATTAAAGAAAAGACTGGTAAAAGCTCCAATTCTAACACTACCTACGGAAAAGAAAGGGTTTGTGATCTATAGTGATGCCTCAAAGAAAGGATTAGGATGTGTACTGATGCAAAATGAAAAAGTTATATCATACGCATCCCGGCAACTCAAGCCAAATGAGGTAAACTATCCAACCCATGATTTAGAATTGGCAGCAGTAGTCTTTGCCTTGAAAATTTGGAGACACTATTTATATGGAGTTAAATGTGAGGTCTATACTGATCATAAGAGCCTCAAGTACATTTTTACTCAAAAAGAGTTAAATATGAGGCAGAGAAGATGGCTCGAATTACTCAAGGATTATGACCTCGACATTTTATATCATCCAGGCAAAGCCAATGTAGTAGCCGATGCGCTAAGTAGAAATGTTAGCTTAGCACATCTCATCACAAAGGAAGAAGGGCTATTACAAGAATTGAGACAATTAGAATTAATTGTAAGCCCACCTGGGGTACAAGTTAGATTGTCTCAATTACAAATCCAGTCAAATTTATTTGAGCAAATTAAAATAGCTCAACAAGAAAATGGGGATTTCAAGAATTATGTGAAGAAAATGATTAAGAAAAATCCCAGTGAATACATACAAGATGAACATGGGATGTACAGATATAAGGGTCGCCTATGTATACCCAATCAAGAGGAAGTAAAGAAACAGATATTGAAAGAAGCACATTTCTCTCCATTTTCGATGCATCCAGGTAGCACCAAGATGTATCAAGACATTAAGAAGATATATTGGTGGAATAATATGAAGAGAGAAATTGCTGAATATGTGGCTAAGTGCCTAACATGTCAAAGGGTTAAGGCTGATCATCAAAGAACCCCTGGAAAATTACAGTCGCTAGAAGTCCCAGAATGGAAATGGGATGATATTACTATGGATTTTATTGAAGGGTTGCCAAGAACCCATAATGGGAATGATGCTATATGGGTCATAGTAGATAGATTATCAAAAGTAGCTCATTTCCTAGCCATCAAGAAAAATTTTACTGCTGAGCGACTGGCTAAAATTTATTATAAGGAGATAGTGAGACTGCATGGAGTACCTAAGTCAATAGTTTCCGATCGAGATTCCAGTTTTACATCTCGATTTTGGAAAAGTTTACATCAAACCTTAGGTACGCCGCTGAAATTCAGCACAACATTTCATCCTCAAACTGATGGGCAGACAGAAAGGGTAAATCAAATAGTAGAGGATATGCTGAGAATGTGCACAGTAGAATTTGGAGGATCATGGGATGAATATTTGGCTATGGCAGAATTTGCTTATAATAACAGTTATCAAGCAAGTATTCAAATGGCCCCATTTGAAGCTTTATATGGACGAAAATACAGAACTCCTCTAAACTGGGATGAAGTGGGAGAAAGAAAATTGGCTCCAGACCTCTCAAAGAGAATGGCGGAAAAAGTTCAAGTGATTCGCCAGTGTATACTCACAGCCCAGAGTAGCCAAAAGAGTTACACCGATTGCAAAAGAAGGGATTTAAATATCCAAGTTGGGGATCACGTATTTGTTAAGGTAACGCCATTCAAAGGAGTCACCCGGTTTGGAAAGAGGGGAAAATTAAACCCAAGATATGTTGGGCCCTTTGAAGTTTTGGAAAAGATAGGCAATCTAGCCTATAGAATAGCTCTGCCACCAGCCCTCAGTGCCATCCATAATGTGTTCCACATCTCCATGCTCAGGAAATATGTTTCCGATCCAACCCATGTATTGATAGCGGAAAATTTGCCAATACAAGAACACTTGAACTATGAGGAAAGGCCAATCAAGATACTAGATTTCAAGATCAAGAAGCTTCGGAACAGAGAAATTGAGTATGTAAAGGTTCAATGGAATCGATATTCAGAATCCGAAGCCACATAGGAGTTACGGGAAGAAGTTGAAAGAAAGTACCCTCAATTATTCGAAGAAAGATAGGTTTCGGGACGAAACCTATTGTAAGGGGGGGAGAATTGTGGAACCCTGACCGTATACGAGTTGTTTCGACTGTATACGCGTCATTTCGACATTTGTAATTTTGTAATTATTTTATGAATAAATGAAAATTCATGAATTATATTGATGGATATGTGTATTGGAGATTGAAATAATGCGTTTAGGAATTTAACCCCGTGAATAGTGCACGTGAATAGTGTACGTGAATAGTAACCAAGGACTAAGACCCGTGATTAAGAGTTAATCACTTGGATTAACTTAATCACAAAAAGACAAAATAGAGATTTAATCACTACAAGACAAAATAGCAATTCTTTTGGATATTTTAATCCAAGTTTGGATTTTTGTGGAAAAATAGAAAAAAATTCATAAATTGCAATCCGGGCGTCGGAATTTGGTGAAATTTTTTATGGATGGTTAAAAATTCATGATGGACATGATGAATGGATCAAGATGTGATGAAAATCACAAATCAAAGGATAAAACGAAACGTTAAAATGAAAAATCAAAAGTAACATTTCTTTAATTAAATGCCACTTTTGACTTTTTACAAAAAGTAAAAAATAAAAAATAAAAAAATTAAATGGAATACAGCAGCTGCAGGGGCGTGAGCAGCGGCATTTAATGGGCCATTTGACTTTAATCAATGGCTCAAATTCATCCAAATCACAAATTAAGGGTTTAGATTTAATTTGCTAAATAAAAAATAATAAAAATAGGTAAAAATAGGGCTGCATATGGCTGCTGGAGCAGGCATAGGGTGGGCAGCTCTTGGCTCAATGCAATTTTTAAAATTAAAAAGAAATACCAATTTATAATTAAATACCTCAAAGCTAAGGGGGTAAAATCTAATTTTGTGAAAAATCAAAAACTATAAATAGGGGCCAAGGGGTGAACGACCAAGGCAGTCCCAAGCTTGAGCAAGAGCTCATTTTCCACCCCCAATTTCGTTTTAAGAGAGAAAGAGGAAGTTAGAGAGAGGAAGGGCGAGTTGGAGGAGAGATTTTCCACTTCGGGTAAGTGATTTCTTTTCAAATTTCTTTTGGATGTTAAATAGGGTAAAATCATGCTTAGATAATTCCTAAGCATGAGAAAATAAGTAAAGTTATAATGTTTAATTGGAATTATGCCAAAACATCAAAAATTTGGAGCGAAGATAGGGTATTTGGGAAGATAGCATACGATATGTGAAAATAATGCTCCAAAAATGATAAATGATGATTTGGGATGTATGATTATGATAAATATGATGTTGGAATAATGATATATTAATTTCATGATTTTCAGAATTAAGGATTATGCTTAAGTGAATTTATGATGATTTTTAGTATATGGAGAAAATGATTTTTTTGGCCAAGTAAATGATGATAAATTCAAAATATAAGAAATATCCAATGATATACTAGGCATAAGGTATGTCATGGTATTTTTTATTTTTGAAAAAAATATCAATTTTGAAAACCCATGAACAGTAACCACGTTGCTGTGAACAGTAACCACTGGTGAACAGTAATTTGCTACAGTAACAGCGTGATTTTGGAGAAAATTTAAGATTTATATTTAAATATAAGGATGAAATTTTTGAAGAACCTATGGACAGAAATATCCATGTAAAGAAATAATATAGAGCATGCATGGGAAGCATCTTGAATAGAAGAAATGAAAATATCATTTTTCCTTGAATAGGAAAAGGAAAAGAGAAGGTTGAAGACACTTCCTAAAAAGGTAAGCAAGTTATATGTTTTGAAAATTAATTTCAAGATGCTTGAAATTGTTTGTAAATTGCTTTATGAAATTTATTTAAGGTTGGCCATACCTATAACTGCTTTACATAAACTGAAGTTTGTGAAATTGTTTATTAAATGCTTTTTATGAAATTTTTTATGATTTGCAAATATCATGCCGGCATGTGTATGAGAATGAGCATGTGCACGAGGAATAGGCCTTAGTCGAGGTAGTAAGCGGACCGGATGTCCCCCTCGCTATTGCCAAGTCGCTTAATAGGCCCAGGCCGGCGGCGACCTCCCTGAAATGGGAGCATGTATGGGATGGGCGCCTAGCTAGCGTTGCATCCAAAGGAATGTCATGAATGCTATGTATGCATTGCATTTGCATTTTATGAAATGCATGAAAATGATTGAAAAATTATGTATAGCTTGCTTACTGAGTATTATTACTCATCCATGATTTTTCAACAACAGACAGGAAATGATGATGAAGCAGCATGCCAAGTGTTACGTAGTTTTTGATATAAATGATGTTTATGTAAACTTTATGTAAAGACAACGATGATAATTTTGAGATGAAAAGGGAATATTTTTATTCCAATGAAAATGTTTATGGAATAGTTTTTTATCATAACTGTGTTATGTATTGGATGAATGATGGGAATTTTCCATGTATTGATGAACAAAAAAAAAAAATCCTGCCGTGTGATCAAGGCAACAATCCTGAGTCACGTTTACCAATCAAAACGATCCCGGAGTAAGGCTTATAGGCACCTCGGTTCGGGGCGCCACAGGCACTTAGCTACATATTCAGCGATCTCTCTCTTCATATTATTCCACCAATATGCTTTCTTGAGATCCTGATACATCTTGGTGCCTCCTGGATGAATGGAATATGGTGAAAAATGCACCTCTTTAAGAATTTACTCCGTCAACTCAGCTGTATTAGGTATGCATAGGCGACCTTTGTACCAATACATACCTTACTCATCAACAGAAAATTCAGTCAATCCCTTCCTCTTCATTTTCTTCACATGGGCATGTAGGTCTGTATCTTTTTGTTGTGTAGTTTTAATTTGGTCAAATAACGATGATTGTATGTACATTCGTGATAACCTCATTTGAACTCCAGAGGGACATACAATCAATTCTAACTGTCTTATTTCCTGAAGCAATCCTTCCTGTTTGGTGATAAGGTGCGCTATGCTGACATTTTTGCTCAATGCATCGGCTACTACGTTTGCCTTACTTGGATGATATAGTATCTCCAAATCTTAATCTTTTAATAACTCGAGCCATATCCTTTGTCTCATGTTCAACTCCTTTTGAGTGAAAATCTACTTAAGGCTCTTATGATCTGTATAAATTTCACACGTAGTACCATACAAGTAATGTCTCCATATTTTTAAGGCAAACACCATTGCTGCTAATTCTAAATCATGAGTGGGGTAGCTTACCTCATTGGGCTTCAGCTGTCGCGACGCATAAACTATCACCTTTCCTCTCTGCATCAATACACAACCCAAACCCTTTCTTGAAGCATCACTGTATACCACAAAACCTTCATTTCATTCAGGCAGAGTTAGAATAGGTGCTTCTACTAACCGCTGCTTTAATTCCTGAAAACTGCACTCACATTCTTCAGACCATACATACCTGACTCTTTTACGAGTTAATCGTGTTAATGGAGCTGATAACTGAGAAAAACCTTCAACAAACCTTCGGTAATACCCTGCTAACCCAAGAAAACTTCAGATTTCTGTGATGGTTGTCGGCCTTTGCCATTTTAATATTGCTTCAATCTTTTGAGGATCAACCTGAATCCCTTTTTCTGATATTATATGACCCAGAAATCCTACTTGCTTCAACCAAAATTCACATTTCTTTAGCTTATCTTACAATTTCTCTTTTCTCAGCCTTTCCAATACTTTTCGCAAATGAAATTCATGTTCTTTTTCTGTTTTAGAGTAAATCAGGACATCGTCGATAAATACCATCATAAATTGATCAAGATAGTCTTGAAATACCCTATTCATCATATCCATGAATACAGCAGGGGCATTAGTGAGCCCAAATGGCATCACTAAAAATTGATAATGCCCATACCTAGTTCGAAAAGCTGTTTGTGAACATCGGTATGACATATTCTTAACTGATGATACCCTGATTGTAAATCAATCTTAGAGAGAGTAGTAGCTCCTTGCAATTGATCAAACAAATCATCGGTCCTAGGCAGTGGGTATTTATTCTTCACTGTGACCTTATTTAATTCCCTGTAATCAATACACAGCCTCAAACTTTCATCCTTTTTCCTTACAAATAATACTGGAGCTCCCCAGGGTGATACACTAGGTCTGATAAAACCTTTATTTAATAGTTCTTGTATTTGAGTCCTTAGCTCATTTATTTCAGCCGGTGCCATTCTGTATGGAGTCTTTGATATCGGAGCTGTACCTGGTATGATGTCTATAGTCATATCCATTTCTTTTTGTGGAGTTAATGTGGTCAATTCCTTTGGAAATGCGTCAAGAAATTCTCTAACCACATGAATTTGATTTATTTCTACCTCCATGCCTTTCTCCACATTAACGGATACCAGATAAGCTTGACACCTTTGGCGGATCATTTTGACCGCTTTCATGGACAATATTAATATTGTAGAATTTTCAGGCTGTCTTAGCTTTCCGATGGCTATCTCTTTTTTTGGGGCTGCTTCCAATTGTAACTTCTTATTTTTACAATCAATCGTAGCTCCCTATTGACTTAGCCAATCCATACCCAATATCACATCAAATTCCATCATAGGTAATAGAATCAAGTTGGCTTCTAAAATCAACGATCCTATCCTAATTGGGCATGCTTTGCATACTTGGCTAATACTAGCTAATCTATACACAGGGGATTCTACGTGGATTATCTCATTAGTTTCCTCTACCGGTAGTGCATGAGTGGCCACAAATTGGCATGCTATGAATGAGTGACTAGCACTAGAATCAAACAAAGCAACCGCCGAATTTTCTAAAATATAAACCATACCCGTGACCACCTTCTCCTCTTGTTCCTGAGACTCTGTCCGAGTCAAAGCATGCACATGTACCGGGTCCCTGCTTATTTGCGGTTCCGGGTATCCTGAGTTGTGCGGGTCTTCCACGACCTTGCGACGTTTGTGCCTTATTCAGACAATTTGGAGCGACATGTCCTGTTTGGTCACAAATATAACATTTAATGACCTTTACTTCACCCGTTCTGCATTCCTTGGCAATATGGCCTGCTTGCCCACATTTGTAGCACTGGTTTGATCCTTTTAAACACTCACCTACATGTCGCCTTTGACATTTTCTACAGAAAAGTGGGAGTTTCTTCTTTGGGGCTCCTCTTCCCTTCTTTACATTTCCTTTCTTACCCCTTTCTTTCCTCGGTCCAGTTTCCTTTGTTCCAAAGCTGAACATCTTTGACCCAAGTCTCAATTCCTGTGTTCTTAATGCTTCAATTTCCAATGCTCTTGCTCTCTCAAGACATGAAGCATAATCCTTAATTAGTAAAGGAGCGAGGCTTTCTCTGAGGTACGGCCTTAGTCCTTGCTAGAATCTTTGTGCCTTATTGTTTGGCACATTGGCAATCCAAGGCACGTACCTAACTAAGGCATTAAACTTTGTAGCATATTCTGTGACAGACATCCTCCCTTGATAAAGCCTTTCAAATTCTATCACTTTTTGACTTTGTAATCCAACGAGGAGGTATTCCTTGTTGAACTCCTCAACAAATCTCTGCCAAGACACCTCTTTTGATTGTGGCATTGTGACCAACATTGTTTCCCACCATTCATGTGCATCTTTGATCAATAAATGTGTGGCACACAATACCTTCTGTTGATCATTACATGGAGAAATTCTGAATAATTTCTTGATCTTCGTTATCCATTGCTCAGCCTATACCGGATCAGATTCTCCTGAAAATTTTGGGGGTCGCTGAGCCAAGAATGCATTAATCGCCTTTCTATCAGCTTCCATTAGCTGATTTTCATCTTCTGTAGGTGCTGTCGTGGGAATCGGGCCAGCCATTGGAATGGCTCTATCTCTTTCAGTACTACCCAACTGGGTCTGCCGTGTCCTTTCCCACAAACCTTGAATAATATCTGTAGTCTGTGCTGCCCAATCGCGAGTAGCCTGCTGCATTGCTTCCTTTACTGCTGCCGCTACCCTTTCTTCTATGAGCCGAGCTTGTCTTGACTCATATTCTTCTCCTTCATTTCGTTCTGGACTTACGTTTTCTCGTCTTTGTCGAGTTCTTGATTCAGGTTCCGGCCTTTTAGGCCTGCTAGTCTCTCCAACCTCGTGTTGGCTGGGGACCTCTTTAGCAACTTCCTTTCCTTTATTTGTTCTCCTTCCTGATCTTGTTTCCACCATAATATTTTTCTGAATATATAAAAGCACATAATCTTTCATTTATAACTATGGTTAAATCATATATATATATATATCATCGTCGCAAAACTAATAATCAATTTGCACATTCATCATCATATATTCCATAAACCATAGTTTTTAACATCACAAAATATGTTACACACACCACACTAATATATACATATCACATCATAACAAAGCATCCACATCACATATTTACACATATCGAAGTTCATAAAAATAGAGAAATTTTATCTTCTCCCCACTCTCCTCTTGAAGTAATGATGACGCCTATGCCTAGGTGACATTTCGCTAGGTTCCTCTGTAATAGTGCTAGTGTCTGACCCTGTAAGGTTGTTTTCTCCTCCGCCATCATTATTATCATCGCTACTATCATTACTGTTATCACTTTCATCATTCTCTTCTTCTTCGTCCTCAACTGGTTCAAGATATCGTAATGGTGCTCCAAGTGTAAACAAATTACCAGTGCTTCTGTCTACATGAATCATGACCTCACCCGGACGAGGAATAGGTTTAGGTGGATCTATAAATCCTCAAGCACGACCCTCCTCTATGAAAGGAACCATCTCCTTCTCTCTCTGCCGAATATTCTCCCAGCTCAATCCATATTGGAATTGGAGATACCCCCCTTCGAACTTATACCAGGGTCCAAAATTAGGAGGTACAGGTGCTAGAGTGTTGTCCCAAAACTGCTGAAGATCCTGAGGAAGTATATAGTCTGTAGGAGTTTGAAGGGTCCCTAAAAATCCAGGGCGATAAGCTGGAAGACCTCAGCTCTAGGAGCCTTGCTGTTAGACTCCACAACATTTGGCCTCTGCTGATAACTGTCTTACAGATGCAGTGGAAGATACCTAGGAGAGAAGCCTGGATGTACAGGTGGAAAAGGATATGCATCCTGTTGTGAGTCTAACCACCTATTAACACTTTCTTCTATTTTTCATTTCTTCTTTTCCTCCATCTCCTTCTTTAATTCTTCTAAACTCATAACTCATTTTCCCTTATCCACCATCTGTTCAATTATATAACTGAATTAGCTATATAATAAAAATAGCACATTGCAATTTATTTTGCAATACTATAACATATATCATTCAACACATCATAATAATGACCTATGCAATCATCATAAAGTCACATATATATCATGTCCAATCCTCAGACATAGACTTTTCCATGCCTATTTACCAGTCCATGCTCTGATACCAAGCTCTGTGGTGCCCTAACTTGAGCGCCACATCCTGAGCCTTACCTCGGGATCGTTATTGACTGGTAAACGTGATCAAGATTGTTGCCCTGTCACACGGTGGAATTTAAAAGATATTTTATCTGATTATTTACAGCTTATTACTAATTGATTCCATATTATTTTCCATCACATCCTCTTCCATGTCATCTTTGACCTAGTTTACACAGTACATTTCTCATAAAATCGTAAAATTTCATAAACACGTCTATCATCCATAATTTATATGTCTATAAAATACAAATCATCACATATATCATAAAACATTAAGTTACATTACATTCCTTTAACAACAACCAACACATTCTAAAGTTCATAGGATATTCACATTCTTCAAGCTTAGTTTGTGCTCCTCATCTCTGTCATTTCTTCACCTGTCTATGGGTTTGGAAAACAAACGTGAGTCATACACTCAATAAGCAAGCTTTATTTATATTTTCAGGCAATTCATTTTAAAAGAAACATTTTTCAAAAGCTTTCGTCCCCATTCAGTAGAGACACTTATCAAGTGATCAACTACCTATGGAGCAGTAACCTTTTATTTACGTTCCTTATGGAAAGCAACATTATACCCCCCTCAGGGTTATATCATGACAATGTGATGAATGCATTATAATTCCTTAGAATGGAAGCTAGCTAGGCGACCATCCGTCCTCATCTTCTCCCATCCAGGGAGGCGCCGTCGGCCCTTGGCCTATTTTAGCGACTCAGTCACACCAAAGGAGGACAATCGGTGCACTTACACCTTTAAGGTGGACCTTATGCTGTGTGCACATGAATTCATCCATGACATACTAGCATGATTTTCCTTGCATAATTCCATAAAACAAAAATTTTCATTTTTTTATTAAAACAATTATATAAATCAGTTATCAATACATAGTGAACTAAGGAATGGCCATCCTTAAAAATTTAGAAATAAATTTCAAATAGCATTTGCTAATACTGATAAAAGAAGTTGAATCATCATTTGCAATTATTTCAGAGTAATTTAAAAAATAAAAATTCATTTAGAAAATTGGCTTGCTTACCTTGTTCATGAGAGCTTTTTGGGTCAACTTTTTCTTTTCCTTTGCCTGTGAAAAAATAACATAGCATTCATGTAAATTTCATTTGCTTGCATTCGCTTTAGTTTTCCAACCCATTTTCATAAATATTCATAGCCCACTTAATTCCCAAGTCGGGTATACGTACATAACATACTTATGTATCCACCATTCATTACATCACACATTTAATTCCTATATATTAATCTCAAATTTTGAGATTATCTTAACTTCAATACATTTCACATTTTTCCATCACATTTTTATACATTTTTTCATTTTAGCATTTCACATAGCCTATTTGTCATTTTATCATACTCATTACTTCACATATGTTCATTTCTCAACACATAATTCATGTTTTTCTTAAAAAAAATTTCAAATCAGCAACTTGGCTTCTAATTCAGCATAATTATACACATCAATTAACACTTATTTATTGTATTTTCATGGATTTTTAATCCACTAATTTTAGGGTTCCAATAACAGCAACTTTGGGAATCGATTTTTACACTTTAAACGTCTCTTTTGATACTCCAATCTAAATAGATTTTTAACCATTTGATTCCAGAAATTAATACCACTTTTCTTAACCCAAATTCAGATTATTTTCACATATTTAAAATCCATATATAGGTTGCTTACAAAACAGCAACTTTTTATGCATGTAGGGTACCCATTCTACTCCACTTTGGACGTCCACTTTTCAACCCTTTAAAAATCCGATTTTGGGCAGTCCTTGCTAAGCCCATTTTCATGTCCAAAGTACCCTAAATTTAGGGTATTTTTCCCTACAATTCATCCATAATTTATTTGGGCTACTTCATATATCATTTTCGACATTTAAACATGAAATTCGGGTCTTAAGAGTAACCCCAACTAGCCTTTCTTCTAACATTCATAACTCATGATAAATTCAACATATAATCAACATATAAACATGAATTATCATGTAATCATTTCAACTTAATAAAACAACAACATTACACAAAAATTCTAGCAAGTTTAAGCTAGTTTAAGAGCTCATACTTAACACTAATCATCCTCTTCTTCCATTTAAACTCTTAGTTGCATACTTGCTATTAAATTCCCATTTAATATCCTATTTAAGAGAATTATAAATCCTCATTTAAGGATTCATTATGAATCATATTTACATCCCATAAATTGAGTTAGAAAAACTAGTTTAAAATCATTCAAACTCAAACATATACTTACTTGGATTGAGTAGCACTTAACTCAACTTCTCAAGCTAGTTTCCTCAACTTAATTCCTCCTTTTCTTTCCCTTTTTCTTCCCTTGTTCTTGGCTTGAAAGGTGCTGGGAGAGGGAACATGTACTGCTGGAAAAGAGAGCTCCAAAATCCTTGAAATTTTCTAACTTATCACCCCATGCATATGGACGTCCCCCCCTTTTGTAGTAGCTGGAATTTTCCAGCTAGTGGACCCCACTTGCCACATCACTTGTGATTATTTTAATATATTTTTATCTCCTTAGATGACATGGCAATTTGTGGTCCATTTAAATTATATTTTTCTTAATTAAAAATTTAGTAATTATCCAATGCATTAAACATCACTAATCTGTCCACCATATCACGTTCCATGTTGCTGCTGATTTTCCATTTTTTTCAGCCTTTTTAATGCACATTTATATACCCTAATATGTAGGCTAATTAGGCATGCATTTAGAATTTTTAAAAAATTTTAAAAATCAAATTTCTGGCTGTTCGGATGGTCACATTTTCTGCTTCATTTTTGATGTGCCTGTACACGTCCCTTTTCAGCAGCTATCCTTGACATTTTTTACCATGGTGCAACTTTAATTAATTAGTCACTTAATTATCTAGCTATGTAGGTCACTTAGGGTCATTTTAGCATAATTAAAAAAATCAAAAAATATCATAAAAGCTGCTAAACCGTCCACATCGCTTATCTAATATCCTGCTGTCCATTTTTCATTTCCTCTCAACGGTCCAGATCTATCACTATTAATCATGAATTTTCACTTTAATTTAATGCTCATTTATCCTCATTAACTCCTAGCTGACTTTGGGCATATATTTTATAAAACAAATTTCACAAAATCCCACTTAATGGGCTGTTTGGACGTCCATAGATGCCACATCATCTATGCTCCTTTGAGCTATTTAATTTAGCATTTATTTATGAGATAATTGCAAGAATTTTTTCATTATTAGTAATTCATAAAATACCCTACAATTTACCTCCTTTTGACACCTCAAATTCGTCTTTATTCATTTGATTATTTTACTCATTTTTAACATAAATGCTAATCACTTTTTGGGATAAAAAGTCAAAATCATTTATCCCAATTTCATGAAAGCTTAATCCCAACATCATTTGCATGATCAAATCCTTTCATATCCTTGATCTTATAATTTTAGTCATTCATTTCAAATTTCATCTCAAACTGATCTTCCTAGCTCATGTTATGATTGTTTAAAATTTTGGAAGGTGATGATCAATTATCATCAAAATTTTCATAATATAATTTTCCCATGTGATTAATCACAAAATTATGTGCTTCCCCCTTAATTTTCACTTTAATCCGTCTTAAGGCCATCAAGTTATGAATTTTTCAATATTTTCTAACTTGGCTCCATAATTAGCCTCCTAATCTCCATTAGTTACATTATGGAATTTAATAGATTTTTTCATGGCATACTAATATTTATCGATCCTCATCGTTCTACTTCAATCATATTAATCCACATTGTCTTAAATTGATAAATTTAATCAACATTCATAACTACTGACCTAATTGCAACAAATCATAAAAACTGTAATTATTTCATTTATGAATATATCATTCATACATAAGTTATTCAAGTGCATATACATGATTTCTACTTAGGTCAGGGTTTCACATCCTAGGCGCCACTTCACCGCCTCAGAAGAAAATTTTAGAAACTCCAAGTTGGTAAGCATCCAGAGAGTTAGTGCCGTGGCGCCGACCCCCACACATGTGAAGTTGAGCACGCACTTCATGCTAGGTTAAAGGGGGGTATAATTAACCTTTAAGGTTTGTGTAATAGCCTAGAACCGAATCCCACATCGAAAAATGGGAAAAAGCTCCTAGTAGTTTATAAGTGGGTTTCAAGTTCAATATAGTGTAATGCATTTTAAAGTCGTGTGGCTAAGCTGTCAGGCTAGAGCAGATAATATCACACTGTGAGGCCCATAGCCCACAGGCCCAATGGATATTTTTTGGGTCTGTGTGCTATACTCGTTAGGCCCAATGGTCGATTTTTTGGGTCTGTACATGTGATACCCAAACCCAAGTAGGTCTATAAATATGACAAGTGTTATTTAAATGAATTATGGATGATTTATGATTTTTATGATTTAATGTTATTTTGCAATTAGGGTTGCAATTAAGAATGGTGATTAAGATTAATCTCCAAAGCGCGATGTGAGTTAAGATGACTAAAGGGGCTTAATGAGGATTAGGATATGCTAATGAAGTATGAATATTTATTTTAATTTCCATGATTTAATTAATGGAGATTAAAAAGAAAATTATGGAATTATGTTGGAAATCATAGAAAATTCATAACTTGAAGCCTATAAGGTGGAATAAGATGAAATTTGAAAGGTAAGCTCATGATTTTGGGCTCGACCTTATGAGAGGATTGGATTAAGGAAAAATTGATGAGATTAAAGTGATAATTATTTGATTTTAATCTCACACTCTAAGGTTATTTTCAAAGATTCATAACTTGACATAGAAACGTCGGTTTGAGATGAAATTTGAAACGATTGAATAAAATTATGAAATCTATGGTATGAATTGATTGGATTAAGGTAATTACCATGGGAATATGCTTAATTAGAAAAAGGTGCCTAGCATTGACTTTGTGCACCCTAGACTACCATAGCATTTATGTTAAAGCAAGTTAGTTAAATGACTTGTTTTAATGCTATGCAAGGTGTCAAATGGAGGTGAATGGAGATGGATTTTATGGATTTGTTTAAGGGTCGAATCCATGAAAAAAGTGAAGGCTTAAATGCTTGGTTTTAATGCCTAATATGTAGCTCAAATGAGGCATAGATTATGTGGCAACCAAGGGGACGTCCAAGGGCAAGTTGGGCATGAAAATTGGATTTATTTAAGGGTCAAATCCATGGATGTTGCAAATAGTGGAAGCAAGGTTGCTCTTAAATGAGCTTGATTTGATGATTTTTGATAAATGAAAAATGCATATTTTACTTGGTTATGAGTTAGCCAACACATCAAGGGATAAGAGGGAAATAAATTACCCTCATAAGATGTGGCAAAAGCAGGCCCCACAAGGTGGAAAAAATTATAAAAAGGAGGATGTGCACATGAACGCCTATTTTGGAGAGAGAGAATTCTCAAAGGGAGAAAAAATCTCCAAAGGGGTAGCAACCTTGAGCACGACCAAGGGGGAGGAAAAGGAAGAAAAAGAAGAAGAAAAAAGGAGGAAAATAAGGAAGGACAATTTAGGAAAGCTTGGATTCAAAGTTTCCTAAAATCAAGTAAGTATGGATTAAGTTTTGGATTCTTGAAACCTAAGTTTCTTCTCTCAAATCATGAGCCATGAATATGGTTCATAAATAACTCTTAAAGGATGAATTATGATGCCTTGATAAGGGTATTGAATGATTTTTTAAAGATATAAATAAGATCAAGAGTTCAAGAGAGTGGAAAAGGCAGTTAGGGTTGAATTTTGAGATGAAATCTAATTTGGAAATTCTCAAAACCCTAAACCAAGTTGTTGTATGATTTAAGCATGATGATTAGGATGTAATTCATGATCTTTTGGATTTCATATGTTAATTTGAGCATTTGTTAATGACTTTAGCAAAAATGGAACTTAGGGTTTTAAGTATTACTCGATTTTTCCATTTTCATGTTAAAATGATACAAAAAAGTGCTTAAATGATTTATGGATGAATTGTAGGGTAAATTACCCTAAATTAAGGACCCTTTAGACATCCTAAGTGGGCTGGATGAGTTTGTCCTAAATCTGATTTTTTAGGGTATATGTATGGAACGTCCAAATGGGGACCAAAACGGGTACTTTACATATAATTTTTGTTGCTGTTTGTAAACAAATGATTTATGGATGTAATGCAACATATATGTGGAATCCCACATCGGTTAGAATGAGGGGGGGAGCCTCGGCTATAAGTGGAGGCACTGGTTGTCTGTCGAGGGCCCTTTTGAGGAAGGACGGGCACGTAAACCCAAAAGGACAAAACTGTGCTGGCGAGGCCCAAAGCGGACAATACCGAGACAGTGAGGCCAGTGTGTGACATACTGGTATCAGAGCCGACTTTCGACCTCCGGCCGGTGGTGTCCAGAGGGGACGCTGGAGCCCTAAAGGGGGGTGGATGTGGAATCCCACATCGGTTAGGATGAGGGGGGGAGCCTGGGCTATAAGTGGAGGCACTGGTTGTCCTGTCGAGGGCCCTTTTGGGAAAAGACAGGCACGTGAACCCAGAAGGACAAAACCGTGCGGGCGAGGCCCAAAGCGGACAATACCGAGACGGTGAGGCCAGTGCGTGACAATATATGCTGAAAAATGTTGCTGTTATGGAAGAAAGTAAATTATGGATTTTAAATATGTGATAATACCCTAAATTTGGGTTAAGAAAATCATATTTAGTTTCTGAAAATTATGACTTCAAAATCTGTTAAGATTTAAGTATTTAAAGAGGTGTTGAAAGGATGAAAAATGGGTCTTAACATGGCTATTTTGGAAACCAGTGATAAATGGATTAAAAATCAGAAATTAAAACCTAAATTATATGTTAATTAAAGAGCTTAATGATGTTAAAAATGGATGTAAGTTTTTGTATTGAGAAATTTTAAGAAACACATAATTTATATGTTGTATGTTGAACGTATGCGGAACGTATGTATGAATGGATGATATGTGATTTATGTGAAGTTGCTAAAATGCAAAATATGCATGAATATGTGATGAAATGAATAAGGATGTTGCTGTATGAATGATGTTTGATTATCTCAATTTTTGAGAATTAAGTATAAAGCCTAAGACGTCGAATAGTGCTTAGAATGAGCATCGACGCATGAAATGTAAAAAATAGATGAAAAATGATAAATGGAAGGAAATGAACCTCCATATGATGATTTATGGATGGTTGTTATGTATGAATGAATACCCTATTTATGGGTTTAGAATATGTTATAGAATGGATGGTATGATGCACAAGTGAGTGCAATGTATGTATACCCGACTTGGAAATCAAGTGGGTTATGTATATGGATTATGGGTTGGAAAACTAATTAAGAAAATGAAAATATTATGAATGCAATGTCATTCTTATGTGTATAGGCAAAGGCAAAGGAAAAATTAATACGGAAAGCTAAGGCGAAACAGGTAAGCCAGCAATTTTCTAAATGACTTTTGTTTTATCAAAAGATGATAAATTTTGTTAATGATGTTCTAAAGGTTTGAACCATTGTACAATTGATTTATGAAATTATTTCCAAGTTATTTAAGGATGGGCATTCCTTTACTTCAATATGTGTTAAAATGTTATTTCAATTATGATAAATGAATTGCTTACTGTTTCGCAATTATTTATGAAAAGTGATGTAGCATGAATTTAAACGATGTTTCATTGAAACGATGTTTAAAAGAGATGGTGCAAAGAACTCTCTACATGAGAATGACAAGGTGCCATGTGTAAGAGGTATATAATGCCGAGATGACTAAAAGTCATGCATGAAATGAAAATCAAGTGGGCTAATCAAGGCAGAAGCAGGACAAGAGGTCTGCCCTTAACGTTGCCTAGTCGAAAGGTCCGGCGCTAAGGATGGAAAGGATCATGTTATGAAATTATGTTCCCCCAGCTAGCATATCCTCACATGAAGGATTATGTCATGAATGGAAATGATGCATTTGCACATCCAATGATTATGAAATGCCCAAAATTGGGATTAAACTAGTTTACATGACTAGTTTTTAGGAATGGTTTATGAAAAGGTTTTTGTTCCGTAGGTAGTTCCTAAGTGTCTTCTACTGAATGGAGAGAAATGATTTTAAACAGTGTTGCCTTCAAAATGAATTGCCTAAAAACTCTATAGCTTGCTTATTGAGTTTCGACTCACATTTTGTTTTCCAAACCCAAAGACAGGTGAAAGGAAGGAGGCAAGGAGCACAAGTGAAGATTCAAGAATGAATGAATTCTTATGAACACCCGTATATGACTTTATGTATGAATGGTTGTATAATGATCCTAAAGGATTTTTTTGATGATGTATATGAATCATGTTATGTTTTATGCTTATGGATGGCAAAAAAAATTTATGGATAAATGCTAAGGCATGAAATATTATGTTATGATTAAGTATGGAATTTAAGAAATCACATGTGTATGTCTCAAATGTTATAATGACCTAAAAAGGCATTTGATGGAAATTAGCAAGTATGAAATGGTATAAACTCCTAAGGAGTTAAGATTAAATGGATAAATATCCAATAAGCCCGCCGTGTGACAAGGCAACAATCCTGATCACATTTACCAATCGATAGATGATAACTCATGAAAATGTGAGTTATCATGGCCCATTTCAGACTATTTTCGCTTGTTAGTCCAAGACATTAGGCTTAGTTTGCATCCACTTAGCTTAATTTTCACTCGCTTTGCATTTTAGGAGTAGTATATAGTTTTGTGATACCCGAACCCAAGTAAGGCTTATGTATATGCATTTGGCATATACATATGAATCAAGTATGATTTTGAGGAATTATGAATGATTTTCTTTGCAATATTGATGATTTATGGCAATTAGGTTAGAGGTTATGAATGATGATAAAAATCAATCACTCTAAGTCGAAATGGGTCAATGTGATTAAAGAGGCTTAATGAGGATTAGGAAATGTGATTATATTGAGGATAATTACCTCATATATTATGGGTTAATTAAGGGAGATTATGATGCTAATTATGGATTTAAGATAGCAAATGCTAGAAAATGCGTAACTCGACGCCGAAAAGGCGGATCAAGATGAAAATTGAAAGGTAAGCACATAATTTTGTGCTTAATCTCATGAAAATGATGAATTATGAAAATTATGATGAAATTAAGGTGAAAATCAATTATCACCATCAAAATCTAAAGATGGTTTCAAATGAGCATAAATTGAGCTAAAAAAGTCGAATTGAGATGAAATTTGAAATAAATGGTTAAAATTATGAGATCTATGCAATGAGAGGCTTGGATTAAGATAATGATGATGGAATATTAGTTTCACAAAAATGGGTGTATATTATTGATTTTTGTGCATAAAAAATGTAAGCTTGTGTTTATGTTAAATAGAGGTGATTAATTACATTTTTAGTGGCAAAAATGAGGTGTCAAAAGGAGATAATGACACATGGGTTTTATGAATTATTTAATACAATAAAATCCATAATAAAATCAAGTACTTAATGGCATAATTTAATGGCTAATGGATTAGCTCAAAGGAGCATGAAATGGGTGGCATGAAATGGACGTCCAAACCAGCCCCCAAAGTGGATTTTTGTGAAATATTTTTTAATAAAATATATGCCCAAAGTCAACTATGGATTAAGGGGATTAAATGTGCATTAAATTGGAGTGGAAATTCGTGGCTAAAGGCATCAGATCTGGACTGTAGAGATGTGATCAATTAATGGACAGCAATGGAGAATGGGAGAGAGGTGCACGGTCAAGGAGGTTTTGGAATTTTTAATAATTTTTTTAATAGATAAATTGACCCCTAAGTAGGATATTACCTAGGGTGGTAAATATCCATTAATTAAAGTAAATTATGTGTAGAAAAATCATGGAAGGGCTGTTAATTAGGGTTGACTAAGTGGACAGCTTTATTTAAAAGCTGGATATGGCTGTGGAAAAAAATCCGAAAATAATATTAAATAATTAAATATGTGGCTGAAAATTTTTGAGTAAACTATAGGGTAAATTTTCAAAACTTTACCCTCTATTTTGGGTCGATATTGTAAAGGAAAATTTGAAAAATAAATGCCTATATAAGCAGGCAGTGTGGACATTCTAGATTTCTATTTGGGAGAGAAAAATAATAAAAATCAAAGGGGAAGTGGCTGGAACTATATAAGGGAAGAAACAATGAAGAAAATAAGGGAATTTCAAGTGCTCAACGGAGGGATTACCAATTAATCAAGTAAGTATATGTTAATTTTTATTTTATACTTCAATTCTAGAAGTTATGTGAGGTTATAAACCAAAATATGAACGAAATCGTAAACGATGGATTTTCATCATGAAAATTTGTTTACAAGCTCATTATATGGTGATTAAGTGAAAAAAAAATTTTATCTTGAAATATTAAGCACGTTTCAAATTAAAAATCTGAGAAAGATCAACCTGGACAGGATTGAACGGGTGGCAGGATCAGCTGCACCAAATGATTTTTAATATTTTTTATGTAAGGAATATTGGACTGAAAATTTTATATGATATATAAGAAATATTGAGTATAACAGGAAAAAAAATAAAAATTAGGTTTTTATGGGTATAAGTATACCCCATAATTTACGTGATTCAGGCTGTCTGAAAAGGGATGCTGTTGTCCACCAGAGTAAGAATACCAAAATAAATATAAATACTAAATATTTCATGTTAGAAATATTTATTTTGATTAATTCATGTAGTTATTAAGGTATTTTAGAAATTTCAGATCAAAACTGCTTGATTTGATATTAATTCAAGATTTTGAGAATTCAGTATGCCTGAATTTAGCATTATGGACAGCTTAAGGAATAAATCAAGATAAATGTTAAATTCTAGGTTTTGTGATGGAATTTAACTTATAATGGGATATAAACAAGTATTATAAGTGATTATGAGGATTTAACCTATTAAAGTTGAGTTTTAAAAAGGATGGAACTTAGGGTTACATATAAGACCCGATTTCCATGTTTTGATGTTGAAAATGATAAATGGATTATGTGAAGTGTTAAAATGCAAAAATGTATAAATATATGATTGGAACACATGGATTAGGGTACTATTTAAGTAAATAATGATAATCTCAAATTTTGAGATTATTATATGATGTCTAAGTTAGCAACTAAGTGCTTAAAATGAGCACCATTGTATAAAAAATGGAAAATATGTTAAAAATGATAAATTGAGGTAATGAACTTCCAAATAATATAATAAATGATTATTATATTTATGTAAGATTACCCTACATAAGGGTATTAAAATGAATGAATGAATGATTTATATGTATAGGCTATGTGCTAAGTATGAGTACCTGACTTGAAGGACAAGTGGGTCAAGCTAAGTCCAAATAAATTTATGTAGGTTGGAAAAACTAAGGGATTTATGTATTTGAAGTTGATGTGAATAAATAAAATATTATTTTCATTTATTTAGGCAAAGGCAAAGGAAAATAATGGAAGAAAAGGATTATGACGATCTCAGGTAAGCAAGCGAACTTTTCAAATCATTTATTTCTCCTTATGTGTTGAAATGATTTATGATGTTATGTTGATATTTTTATGAGTATGTTTTTGTTGGTCCCGAGTTAATGGCAATTACCCAAGAGGGGAGAGGTGAATTGGGTATTTAAAATTTTTCAACTTAAACAGAAATTTTACCCCGGATTAATTTAGTCCCCTTTATGAAGAATCAAATGGAAAGCAATATAGTGCTGAGAGCAGAAATAAAAATCAACAAGCAAGATTTTATAGTGGTTCGAGCAACCTTCCCTACTCCACTCTTCAAAGCTCACACCTCTTATGACTTGGGTTCCACTATGTATTTCACAAATACAACTAGAGCCGCTGCTCTCTTCTAGATTCCAGCTCTAGGGGGCATCAACAATTCACAGCACAAGTAGGTGACGAGTTCCACTCTAATCACACACTACTTTGCTTACACTTGATCTTAGTTACCAAAACTAAATCAAGTTCAATACAATAAGTAAAAGTAAAAGAAAGTTTCTACACATTACTGATGTGTAGAGGCAGATTTGGCGCAGAGAAGAACTTGTAGCGTAGGCTTAATGATTCAGCAAGCAGCTTTTGGCAGTTTGAAAGCAAGGTTCTTCTTCTATATGTTGGCTTGATCACTTAATGCTCTTAGTGATGGGAGCTATGTTCAATCAATGAATTCTCAGCTACCCTCCATGTTCATATTGAATGCCTTATATAATTGTTGAGGGAATCCGAACGTTTGGAAGTAGGTGATGCGCATTTAATGCGCCAACGTTCGAAAAAATTCTGAACGTTGCGACCCAAGTCGCAGGTGGAGTCGACTTCGGGTGCGACTTCGGCTGTCCGCAATTTCTTCAAGTTCCAGTCTGGGTCGACTTGGTCCTCGACTTGACTCAAGTCGCAGGTGAAGTAGACTTCGGGTGCGACTTCGGCTATCCGCAATTTCTTCAAGTTCCAGTCTGGGTCGACTTGGTCCTCGACTTGACCCAAGTCGCAGGTGAAGTCGACTTCGGGTGCACTTCACTTCTTCAGCTTGCTAGTTGAACTTGAAGTTCTTTGGAATGCCTTGCTTGCTTGAATTTCTCCATATTTTGTTGTTCTTCCACCATTTTATATTACTTAAGACTTTTATAATTCTTCTATCTTGAAAGCATTTGATTCCATGTCTTGAGTCTTGAATCTTGGAATGCATAGAAGATGTTCGAGTATGTGTTTATGATCCAACATGATGGATTCATGCAACCCTGCTTGCTTTGGTCTTCATTTGATCTTCATTTGATCTTCATTTGATCCATGTTGAGTGTTTGAGTCGACTTGATCTTCTTCTCCACTCAAATCTATCATTGAGTTAACTCATTCGGTAATTTCCGCACTGAAGTCGAAGCTAGAGTCGACTTGGTCTGCGACTTCACCCAAGTGGCATGCAGAGTCGACTTGGGATGCAACTTCGATAGCTCTTATTCTCGATTTCAACTCTGGAAGGAAATGATGTTTTGAAGTCGCTGCTAGAGTCGACTTGGGGATCGACTTGGCCTAAGTCGATGCCTAAGTCGACTTGGAAATCGACTTGACTTGCCATGCTCATTTTCTTCATTTTTATAACCTTTAATCATTTCCACAAACATGTTAGTGACCAAAACTTACTCGAATTGATTTGTTAATCATCAAAACATAGACTTGGCTTATTTTCCACATGTTTCCAACAGTTTTAATGAACGGGCAAGCACAAATTATAGAAATTGATGGCTTTAATGAAAAGCCACATGTTTTGAAAATGACGGCTTTAATGAAAAGTCGTAAGTTTTGAAAAAGGATGGCTTAAGGAAAAGCCTCAAGGTTTGCTTTATGGGAAGCAAGCAACATTTTTTTTTAAGATAAATGTTTATCACAAGTGTTGCCATGGATTAGCAATGCTTTATGTTAATGGAATTAAGAAATTTGCTTATGAGTAAGCAGGTTCTCCATGATGATTATTTTAAAAGACTTTATTGATTTATGCCGATGGTTTTAGGAATTTGCTTTTAAGTAAGCAAGTTCTTTATGATGTTGTTTCAAAAGTATTTTATAAGAAAAAAGAAATTTTTCTCTTTTTCACAAAGTAATTTTAGCATATAAGATTTGGTTTTCTCTTATGATATTTTATGATAAATAGTTAAGTTTATGAAAGAAAAAGAAAAAGTGATTTAATTTATGAAAAAAATTTGTTTTTTTATGTTATGATAATTAACTATAAATGATGATTTGGACAGAATCCATACATTTTGAAATGATATTCAAAAAGTTTTGATTTCCTTTAGACAAGGAAATCTATGATGAAAATGTCTTGAAAATTTTTTATACGAATGTTGTTGAATAAGATTTAAGGGTGACCAACCTAATAAGTGATTTCACAAAATGGTTTAATTTCAGGTTGCTAAATGACATGCAAAAGACTGTACAATTCCCCTTTATATAAAAAAATAGTATAATAGATATGTGGACAATATTTAATTTTTAGGTTGTGAAGAAGGGGATGATATAATTGCATAACTTTTGTAAGCAAAAGACCCTGAAATGGAAACCAAGAAAATATTAGAGAAATATATGGTTTATTTTTGGAAATCCAAAAGTTTTGAAATTCTTTTATTATAAGGGTTTCTAAGATGTATTGTTTCTCAAACATTTCAAATGTTTATCAAAATGTTTTACTCAAAATATTTCTAAAAGAATTTAAGGAAGGTCATCCTAAAAATTAGATTTCAAATAACAACTTGTTAAAGTGGGTGCGTTCACTTACAAGTTGACACGGACTGCAGTCTATGATGTTATTTTTCAAAATGATTTATTTAAAAAAAAACAGACTTCGGTCTGTGATGTTTTTCAAGTTATGAATGCAGACTGAGGTCTGTGATCCCGGTTTAAAAGGACATGGGCTGCGGTCTGTGGTTCTTTAAACCAAATGGACTGCGGTCCGTCAGGATAATGCATGGTGCACCAGTACAAGGAATAGGTTGGTTGTAGAGCACTGTTGGGATGACCGGAGCCCACTCTACATAAGGCCAAGTCGCTAAGGGATGGCAGGAGTGTCAGCGACGCCCTCCCTGATATGGGAGCAGGATGAAGGAACAGCCGCCTGGCTAGCGTGCTGTTAAGGATTTTCTTCCAAAATGTAGCATGATCACTTGCTAAGTGTCACTACTGGATGGAGAGAAATGCATTTGCTTATGTTTTGCTTTCAAAAAGCCTAAAATTGGGACATGAAAGCATTTTTAAGAAAAGTTATCCTAAAAGGATTTTTATGATACGACTACCCTAAAAGAAAGGGTGTTTTACACAAAAGTATAAATAACAGGAATAAAAGAAAATATTTTTATGCAAATGCATTTATGAAAATGGTTTATGTATTTTATATGACTTGTTTGTTATAAACAAGCCCCAAGACGGGGGACTATGAAAAAGATTTAAGTCAAACTTGTTTTCGGACATAAGAATGTTCATTATTAAAGAGCCTAAATGAAAAGTGTTTATAGACATAAGATGTCCATTGCCAAAGGAAACTATGTGAAAAAAATTTTGAGACATTAAATGTCTCTTGGCTAAAGGATTTTATGATGAAAAATATTTTTGGACAAAAATGTCCTTTGCCGAGAAAGACTTATGTAAATAATGTTTTAGGACATGAGAATGTCCTCCCTTACCAAAGGATTTATGAGAAAAATGTTTTGGACGTAAAACGTCCACTGGTAAAAAATGATTTTATGTAAAGGTCTTGGAACATTGAAAATGTTCACTCAAGACAAAAGGGAATTAATTAAAGAAGGTAAAACATGTATGTTTTGCCTTAACAAGCTCAGACGTGGCTTGTAAATTATTTTAAGAATGAATGTTTTATGAAAATGTTCAAGGACATAGATTTGTCCTCATGAACAAAGGATTTCATGATAATATTTGAGGACATATAAATGTCCTCATGAAAAAGATGTTCAAGATATTTTTGAAAAAGGTTTTCAAGAAAGTCTTGCCCTAATGATAAAATGTTTGCTTACTGAGTTGTCACTCACGATTTGTTTTCCTAAACCTTAGACAGGTAGCGGAAAACTCAAGAGGCTGCAAATCTAAGTCATGATGAAAGGTACGTCATGGTGGCCATGTGGGCTATAAGGAATGGGAAAGCATGAATATGCTAAGGTATTTAAATGTGTATGAGAACTTAATTAGAATTTTAAGTTCTAAATGATTCAGTGATTGAATGTATAGATGTATGAATGTAAAATGTGATGATTTAGTTAAGGAAACTTTCATTGTAGAAAAGTAGGATGAGATGCTATGAAATAGAATTTGAAATTTTATTACAAGTGTATCGCCACTTGTTTGATGAATGATGTGAAATGTAAAGATATAAACGATGAAGAAACGAAAAAAAAAATTGGACGAAATCCAATTAAGAACTCGCCGCTTGATGAGGGTAACAATCCTGATTCACATTTACCAATCAATAAGGTCTTAAGGTAAGGAAGTGACGTCTCGATTTGGGGCGCCACAAGTTTTTATGCATTTTTAGTATAAATTAGGCAATTTTTAGTTCATTTATTTTGTTTATTCAAATTTTGCAAGAAGGACAGGCAATTTACAAGCATGCGGGCGAGTGGAATGCAGAACAAAGCCAAGTGAAGAAGCATGGAGATGGCGCCCAGGCGCCACCCTACAAGCCCTTGCCAGAATCATACAAATACTTTGAAGAGTTTCCAAGTTACAAAGCATCTAAAGGGTTGGCACTCAGGCTCCAGCTAGGGGCGCCTAGGCACCAAGGCATCAATTTTTAGAGCAGTCTGGAAGGTTTATAAGTTACCCAGCACACAGAGAGTTGGCGCCTAGGCGCCACTACGCATCCGTACGCGCAGATTTTTGTATGTGTGCTGCGCAAATCAACCATTATAAATAGAAATCTAGGGATTCGCAAGCAAGAGAGAGAGCCCTGACAGAATAGACACCCAGAGAGGGAAAAGAACTCGTTTTGAAGCGTGGATTGGAGAGAAGATTCAACCCCATTGGTAGAAACTGCCAGAGAACCAATTTTCTCTTCATCTTTCTATTTTTCTTTCTCTATTTTTCTGGAAACTTATCTGATACCCAGACCCAAGTAAGGCTTATGTATATGCATTTGGCTTATAAATGTGGATCATGTATGGTTTAGTGGAATTATGAATGATTTCCCTTGCAATATTGATGATTTATTGCAATTAGGGCAAGTGATTATGAATAATGATTATAAGCCAATATGGGTCAATGTGATTAAAGAGGCTTAATGAGGATTAGGGAATGAGAATATATTGAGGATAATTACCTCATATATTATGGTTTAACTAATGGAGATTATGTTGATAATTATGGATTTAAGGCGGCAAATGCTAGAAAATTCACAACTCGACATCGGTAAGGCGGATTAAGATGAAAATTGAAAGTTAAGCACATAATTTCGTGCTTAATCTTATGGAAAATTTGGATTATGAAAATTTGGATGGGATTAAGGTGAGAATTGATCATTACCATCCAAAATTCAAAGATGACTTCAAATGATCATAATTTGAGCTAGAAAAGTCGGATTGAGACGAAATTTGAAATGGACGGTTAAAATTATGAGATTAATGCAATGAGAGGCTTTTATGAAGCTAACGATGATGAGATCATGGTTTCACAAAAAAGGGGTGTGTACCTTTGACTTTTGTGCACCATAAAGTAAGCTTGTATTTATGCTAAAGTTAAAGTGATTAATTAAATAATTAATGGCACAAATGAGGTGTCAAAAGGAGGTAATTACACATGGATTTTATGCATTTTCTAAAATGAGAAAATCCATGAGAAAATCCCCTGCATTAATATGGAAATTAATTAAATAGTTACTAGCTTAAGGGAGATGCATAGAGGAGGCATAGAGTGGACGGCTATGAGCTCTAAAAGTGGATTTTTTGATTATTTTTAATTATAAAATCCACACCTAAGTCAACTAGAGAATTAAGGTAAATAAATGAGCATTTAAAATGGATAGAAAATTATGGCGCCCCAAACCGGGACGTCACGTCCTTACCTCAAGATCTATCGATTGGTAAATGTGAATTAGGATTGTTGCCTTGATCACACGGCGGGTTCTTTATTAGATCTCATCCAAAAAAAAATTTTTTCCTATCATCATTCATATCTTTACATTCTACATCATTCATCATATAAGCGGCAATATACTTGTATTGAATATCATATTTCATTTCATAGCCTCTCATCATACATAAATCCTTTTCATAATCCTCGTCTTGAGGCTTATTTATAGCAAACAAGACATAAAACACATAATCCATTTCTTAAAAGCATTTGCATAGAAAACATTTTCTTTCATCCTTATTATTTACACTTTTGTATAAACATCCTATTTTTAGGGTAACCATTTCATAAAAATCCTTTTAGGATAACTTTTCATAAAAATACTTTTATGTCCCAACCTTTGGGGTTTTCAAAAGCAAAACGTAAGCAAATGCATTTCTCCCCAGTCAGTAGTGACACTTAGCAAATCATCATGCTACCTTTTGAAAGAGAATCCATACTTAACCGTATGCCAACCAGGCGGCTGTTTTCTTAACCTTCTCCCATCTCAGGGAGGGCGCTGCTGGCCTCCTGTCATCCCGCAACGACTTGGCCATATGTAGAGTGGGCCCTGGCCATCCCAACTGTGCTCTACAACAGGCCTATTCCTTGTACTGGTGCACCATACATCCGTATCACAGACCACAGTCCGTTTGGTTTAAAGTATCATAGACTGCGGCCCATGTCTTTTTAAATCGGGATCACAGACCGCAGTCTGCATCCATAATTGAAAAACGTCTCAAAGCGAGCGTACCCACTTTAAACAAGTGATCATTTGAAATCTAATTTTAGGATGACCTTCCTTAAATTCTTTTAGAACCATTTTTAGTAAGATATTTTGATAAGCATTTGAAATGTTTGAAAAACCATATATCTTAAAACCCTTATAAAATAACTCCAAAATTTTTGGATTTTCAAAAATAAACGATATATTTTCCTAATTTTTTCTTGGTTTCCATTTCAGGGTCTTTTGCTTACAAAAATTTATGCAATTATATCATCCCCTTCTCAGCCACCTTAAAATCAAATTATTGTCCACATATCTATCTTATCATTTTTACATAGAGAGAGGCTTGCATAATCTTTTGCATGTCATTTTAGCAACCCGAAATCAAACCATTTTATGAAATCAACATATGGGATTGGTCATCCTTAAATCCCTTTCAACACATCCGTATAAATATTTTTCAAGACATTTTCAACATAGATTTCCTTATCTAAAGGAAATCAAAACTTTTTCAAATATCATTTCAAAATGTATAGACTATGTTAAATCATCATTTACATTTAAATATTATGACATAAAAAAATCAATCCTTTTCCATAAATCAAATCCCGATTTCTTTTTCTTTCATAAACATAATTATTTATCATAAACCATCATAAGAGAAATTCAAAACTTATTTACATTTGTTGCTTTGTGAAAAAGGGCAAAATTTTCTTTTTCTTATAAAATACTTTTGAAACAACATCATAAAGAACTTGCTTGCTTAAAAGAAAATTTCTTAGAAACATCGACATAAAACATAAAAATCCTTTAAAATTATCATTCTGGAGAACTTGCTTACTCATAAGCAAATTTCTCAATTCCATTAACATGAAGCATTGCCAATCTTTGGCAACACTTGTGATAAAATATTTATCTTAAAAAAATGATTTTTGCTTCCCATGAAGCAAACCTTAAGGCTTTTCAACAAAGCCATCATTTTTCAACACTTACGACTTTTCATTAAAGCCGTCATTTTCAAAACTTGTGCTTGCCCATTTGTAAAACATTCATAAAAACATCATAATTCATTTCAACACATAAGGAGAAATAAATGATTTGAAAAGTTCGCTTGCTTACATGAGATCGCCTTAATCCCTTTCTTCCATTCTTTTCCTTGCTTTTGCCTAGATAAATAAAAATAATATTTTATTTATTCACATCAACTTCTAATACTTATATCTCTTAGGTTTTCCAACCTATATAAATCCATTTGGATTTACGCTACACTAGCTTAGCCCACTTGTCTTTCAAGTCGGGTGTTCATACGTATCATAACCTATACATATCAAATAATCCATTCATTCGTTTTTAATACCCTTATGTAGGGTAAACTTGCATACATATAATAACCATTCATTAAATCATTAGTTGGAGGTTCATTATCTTCATTTATCATTTTTATCATATTTTCCGCTTTTCATACAACGGTGCTCATTTTAAGCACTTAGTTGCTAACTTAGACATCATATAGTAATCTTAAAATTTGAGATTATCATTATTTACTAAAAAAATACCTTAATCCACTTTTTCATCACTTTTTCATGCATTTTTGCATTTTAATAACTCACATAAATCATTTATCATTTATTCAAACTTATCTCTCCATATGTGTCCATTTCACAACACATAAATCATGTGTTTCTTAAAATTTTTCAACACAGCAACTTGAGTCCTTAATCAACATGATTAAAACCCTTAATTAACATATAATTTAGAGTTTAATTTTGGATTTATAATCCATTCATCTTAGGGTTCCAAAACAGCAACATTAAAACCCATTTTTCATCATTTCAACGCCTCTTTTGACACTTAATTCAAAACAATTTTATAATCCATAAATTTCAGAAATTAATCATGCTTTTATTAACCTAAATTTAGGGTATTAATACATATTTAAAATCCAAAATTCTTTTGCTTGTGAAACAGCAACTTCCATATACATTCTGGGTACCCTTTGCACCCCTCTTTTGACGTCCACATGTATGCCCCTAAAAATCAGATTTAGGGCAAACATCTCAACCCATTTTGAACGTCCAACATACTGTAAATATAGGTTATTTTACCCCCTTAGCCATCCATAAATCATTTGGGCTAATTCATTTATCACTTTTAACACAAAAATATGAAAATCGGGTCATATGTGTAACCCTAATTCATATCCTTTCTGAAATTCATAACTTAAGCCCAAATCAACATATGTAATTCATTAAATCATGAATCATCATGTAATCATGATTAAACATCAAAATATAAATATCATATACGAATTTAAGAAATTTTCAGCCATGATTATCAACCCATTTTCAACCCTAATCACCATTTTTATCCTCTTGAACCGACGCTTTCATTCTTTTCATTCAAAGCTTAATTAATACCCTAATCAAGGGCATCATGAATCATGCTTTAAGGGTTTAATTTGAATCAAATTCTTGACTCATAATTTGAGGTGAAAAACATAGAATTGAAGAACTCAAATCAAGGGGTATACTTATATGTATTGGATCAAACTTGAACTCCATTTTCCTAGCTTGGTTCCTCTTCTTTCTTCCCTTTTTCCTTCTCTTTTTCTCCACTTTTTCTCCCTTTCATGCTGCTGGAGAGGGGACGTGGTTGTTGCTGGAATTTTGAGGGTTTTCCCCTTAACTTATCTCTCTCTCATCCCCTTACACCATATGGACATGCACTTCATATGTGGCTGGAATTTCCAGCTTTGTGGGCCCCATTTGCCACATCATTTAGCAGTTAATTAAAGCACACTTATCCCCTTTGATGACATGGCACAGTGTGGTCCAATTAAATTAGATATTTATCTTATAAAAAATCATCAAAAATCCATGCATTAAAATCCATGTTGCTGCCCCCTGTTTGGACGTCCATTTCAGCAGCCCTTTTTGAAATTGTCACACCTAATTCTACTTTAATTAATGGATATTTAATCACCCTAGCTAATAGCCCACTTAGGAGTCATTTAGCATATTTTTAAAAAATCATAAAAATCAAATTTCAGTCATGAACGTCCAAATCTCCAAGGCTGTCCACTTGCTGTCCATTTCATACTCATGTGATCACGTCCATTTCAGCTGCCCTTTTTTAATTTTTTTCACCAAAATGGTAGCTTTAATTAACGGACAATTAATCACCCTAATTAGGAGCTCATTTAGGGGTCAAATTAGCATTTAAAAAATAATAAAAAAATCCAAAAAGCAGCTTTGACGTGCACATTTTCAAACTTCCATGTTGTTGTCCATTTTTTCAACGTCACATGTGCTTTGGATTTTTGGCATTTTTTGCTACAAAATTCATCCCAAATCAAGGCCATTAACCATTCGTGTCATGTAGCTCATTTAAATGCATTTTTAGCATTTTTTAAAAATAAAAAATATCATGTAAACAGCCCATTTGGACGTCCATTCCATGCCACCTATTTAATGCTCCTTTGAGCTAGCCCATTAGCTATTAAATCATGTCATTAATCACCTGATTTTATCATGGATTTTGTCATTTTAAATAATTCATAAAATCCATGTGTAATTATCTCCTTTTGACACCTCATTTTTTCCATTAAAATATAATTAATCACCTTACTTTAACATAAATACAAACTTACTTTTTGGTGCACAAAAGTCAAAGATGATCCACCTTTTTTCGTGCAACCATGATCTCATCATTATTGGCTTAATTCAAGCCTCTCATTGCACTAATCTCATGATTTTAACCGTTCATTTCAAATTTCGTCTAAATCTGACTTTTCTAGCTCAAGTTTTGATCATTTGAAACTATTTTTGGATTTTGATGGTGATGATCGATTTTCCACCTAATTTCATCAATACTTTCATAATCCATCATTTCAATCACCTTCCCGGTGTCGAGTTACGCATTTTCTAGCATTTACTACCTTAACTCCATAATTAGTAACATAATCTTCCTTAATTAAATCATAATATATGAGGTAATTATCCTCAATATATTCATATTTTCTAATCCTCATTAAGCCTCTTTAATCACATTGACCCATATTGGCTTATAATCATTATTCATAATTATTTGCCCTAATTGCAATAAATCATCAATATTGCAACGAAAATCATTCATAATTCCACTAAATCATCATGATCCATTTATATATGCCAAATGCAAATATGTAAGCCTTACTTAGGTCTGGGTATCACAAAAATTTAGACTAAAAATGTCAAAATCAAGGCATAAGTGGACCTCCATCAAGTGGACAGCAACATGGGGAGCTAGGGAGAGGTGACGTTCAAGGCTGCAATGTGATTTTTATGATTTTTTTTAAAAGGATAAATGGACAACTAAGAAAAATAATTACTAGGGTGATTAATTGTTCATTAATTAAAGCTACAATTTTGTGGAAAATTTTGCAAAAGGCAGGTGCATATGGGACATTAATCACATGGATAGCAAGTGGAGCAAGAAAAGGGTGGACGACCAAGGTTGAAATGTGATTTTTTATGATTTTTTTATTATTCTAAATGGACCCCTAAGTAGGCTATTAGCTAGGGTAATTAAAACCCATAAATTAAAGTGGAATTAAGTGTGGAAAATGTGCACAAGGGCTGCTGAAATGGATGTCCAAATAGGGGACAGCAACATAGACTTCAATGCATGGATTTTTGATGATTTTTTAAGATAATTATCAAATTTACTTGGATCATATTTTGCCATGTCAGCAAAAGGGGATAAATATGCTTTAATTAATTGCTACTTGATGTGGCAAATGGGGCCCACAAAGCTGGAAAATACAGCTTATACATTGGTGGACGTCCATATAGTGCAAGGGTTAGAGAGAGAAAATGTCAAGGGGAAAAACACCCCAAACAAGGCAGTTGTGCACGTCCCCATTCCAACAGCATGAAAGCAAGAAAAAGAGGAGGAAAAGAGAAGGAAAAAAGGGAAGAAAGAAGAGGAATTCAAGCTAGCAAAGTGGAGTTCAAGTTGGATTCAATTCATGTAAGTATATCCCATGATTTGAGTTCCTTAATTCTAAGAATTTGATTCATAATGAACCCTTAAAGTATGATTTATGATGCCCTTGATTAGGGTATTGATTAATGCTTGAATGAAAAGAATGAAATCAAGGGTTCAAGAGGCTCAAAATGGTGATTAGGGTTGAATATGGATTGATAACATAGCTAAAATTTCCTTAAATCCCCATATGATGTTGCTGTTTTGATGTGTTTTTATGAATACATGATGATTCATGATTAGATGAATTATACATGATGATTTGGGCATAAGTTATGAATGTTAGAAAGGATATGAATTAGAGTTACACATATGACCCGATTTCCATGTTTTTATATTAAACATGATATATGAATTAGTCCAAATGATTTATGGATGATTAAGGGGGGTGAAATACTATAAACCTAGGGTACTTTGGACATTAAAAATGGGTTAGAAAGGATTGCCCTAAATCTGATTTTTAAGGGCATACATGTGGACTCCAAAATGGTGCAAGAAGGGTACCCTATATGCATGTGAAGTTGCTGTTATGCAAATAAATGAATTTTGGATTTTAATTATGTGATAATATCCTAAATTTGGGTTAATAAAAGCATGATTAATTTCTAAAATTTATGGATTAGAAAACTTTTTTGATTTAAGTGTCAAAAGGGACATTGAAAGGATGAAAAATTGGTCCCAAAGTTGCTGTTTTGGAACCCTATGATGAATGGATTAAAAATCTAAAATTTAAACCCCAAATTATATGTTAACTAAGGGGTTTAATCATGCTGCAATAAGAGACAAGTTTCTGTGTCGAAAAATTTTAAGAAACACATGATATATGTGTTGAGAAATTGACATGTATGAAGAGATAGACATGAGAAAATGATAAATGATTTATGTGAATTGTTAAAATGCAAAAATGCATGAAAAATAATGAAAAATGTTAATTAAGGTATTTTTTTAGTAAATAATGATAATCTCAAAATTTGAGATTATTATATAATGCCTAAGTTATCAACTAAGTGCTTAAATGAGCACCGATGTATGAAAAGTGAAAAATATGTTAAAAATAATAAATGGAGGTAATGAACCTCCAAATAATAATTTAATGAATGATTGTTATATGTATGAAAGTTTACCCTACATAAGGGCATTAAAAATGAATGAAGGAATAATATGATGTACAGGCTATGTTGATATGCATGAATACTCGACTTGAAAGACAAGTGGGTTAAGCTAGTCCAAATAGATTTATGTAGGCTGAAAAACCTAAGGGATATAAGTATTTAAAGTTGATGTGAATAAATGAAATGTTATTTTTATTTATCTAGGGAAAAGCAAGGAAAATAATGGAAGAAAGGGATTAAGGCGATCTCAGGTAAGCAAGCGAACTTTCCAAAATACTGTTTTCTTTTTATGTGATGATATGAGATTGAAATGTTATGTTTATGTTTTAACAAATGGGCAAGTATAAGTTTTAAAAATTGATGACTTTAATGAAAAGGCACAAGTTTTAAAAATGACAGCTTTAATGAAAAGTCGTAAGTTTTGGGAAATGATGACTTTAATGAAAAGCCTTAAGGTTTGCTTCATGGGAAGCAAGCAATACTTTTTAAGATAAAAATTTATCACAAGTGTTGCCAAAGATTGGGAATGTTTTATGCTAATGGATCGAGGAATTTGCTTATAAGTAAGCAAGTTCTCCATGATGATAATTTTAAAGGATTTTATGTTTTATGTCAATGGTTTTAAGAATTTGTTTTTAAGCAAGCAAGTTCTTTATGATGTTGTTTCAAAAGTATTTTATAAGAAAAAGAAAATTTTATCCTTTTTCACAAAGCAACAATTGTAAATAAATTTTGAGTTACTCTTATGACATTTTATAATAAATCATTATGTTTATGAAACTGTGAAACCCAGACCATATACGCGTCATTTTGGTTTGCAAACCCTGGATTCTTTGTAATTATTTTTATGATGAATAAAAATTCATGAATTATATTGATGGATATGTGTATTGGAGATTAAAATAATGCAATTAAGAAATTAACCCACGTGAATAGTGCATGTGAATAGTAACTAGGGATTAAGACACGTGATTAAGAGTTAATCACTTGGATTAACCTAATCACAAAAAGACAAAAAGGAGATTTAATCACTACAGGGCGAAATAGCAATTCTTTTTTATATTTTAATCCAATTTTGGATTTTAGTGAAAAATTAAAGAAAAATTCATAATTTGCAATCCGGAGTTGGATTTAGATGAAATTTTTTATGGATGGCTAAAAATTCATGATGAACATGATGAATGGGTTAAGATGCGATAAAAATCACAAATCAAGGGCCAAGATGGAACGTCAATTTGGGATGGAAAAAGTAGCTTATCTTTTCATTTAATTCCATTTGACTTTTATTAAATATAAATAATTAAAAATAAAAAAATTAAATGAAAGAGCAGCTATGGCAGGGGCGTGGCAGGGGGGTGGGTGGATATTTGACCAAAAAAATCAATGGTTTAAATTCATCATCATCATAAATCAAGGGCTAGGATTTAATTAGCTTAAAATAAATAATTTTAATAAATACAAGAGTCAAGGAAAATATGGCTGTATAGGGTGGGTGTGAGCAGGCCTAGGGTGGGCTTCTTTGGCTCAATGCACCTTTTTAAAATTATAAAAAATATATTTACAATTTAATACCTCAAGCAAGGGAGGGTAAATTCCAATTTGATAAAAAATCAAACCCTATAAATAAGGGGCAGGGGTGGACGTCCAAGAGCACATTCACCCAGATCCAACTTGAGCAAATTCCAGCTCCTAAACCCTCCCACACGTCCAAGGAAAGAAAAGGAGAAAGTTAAAGTGAGAAAGTGTGAGAAAAAGAGAGATATCTCCACTTCGGGTAAGTGATTTCTATCCAAATTTCTTTTGGATATTTAGTAGGGTAAAACCATGCTTAGATAATGCATAAGTATGAGAAAATAAGCATAGTTATAATGCTTAATCGGAATTATACCAAAATATCAAAATTTTGGAGCAAAGATAGAGCATTCGGGAAGATAACATATGATATGTGTAAATAATGCTCCAAAATTGATAAATGATGATTTGGGATGAATGAATATGATGTTGGAATGATGATATATTAATTTCATGATTTTTGGAATTATGGATTATGCTTAAGCGAATTTATGTTGATTTTTAGTATATGGAGAAAATGATTTATTTAGCCAAGTTAATGATGATAAATTCAAAATTTATGAATTTTTCCATGATATACTAAGCATAAGCTATTTCATGGTATTTTTTATTTTTGGAAAAAATGTCAAGTTTTGGAACTCATGAATAATAATCCACGTTACTGTGAACAATAACCTCGGATGAACAGTAATCTGCTACAGTGATTTGCTACAGAAATTATGAACAATAAACAAGCATGATTTTGAAGAAAATTTGAGATTAGTATTTAAATATAAGGGTGGAATTTTTGAAGAACCTATGGATAAAAATATCCGTATAAAGAAATAATGCTCAAATATTATAAAGCATTCATGGAAAGTAGCTTGAATAAAATAAATGAAATATCCCTTTTCCTTGAATAGAAAAAGGAAAAGAAAAAGTCGAGGACACCACCTGAGGAGGTAAGCAAGTTATATATTTTGCAAAACTATTTCCAAAATGCTTGAAATTATTTGTAAATTGCTTTATGAAATTTATTTAAGGTTGGCCATACCTATAACTGCTTTACATGAACTGAAGTACGTTTGTTAAATTATTTATTAAATGCATTTTATAAAATTATTTATGATTTAAAAATATCATGCTGGCATGTGCATGTGAATGAGTATGTGCACAAGGAATAGGCCATAGTTGAGGTAGTAAGTGGACCGGATGTCCCCCTCACTATCGCCAAGTCGCTTATATAGGCCCAGGCCGGCGGTGACCTTCCTGAGATGGGAGCATGTATGGCATGGGTGCCTAGCTAGCATCGCATCTAAAGAAATGTCATGAATAATATGAATATATTGCATTTGCATTTTATGAAATGCATGAAAATGATTGAAAAATTATGTATGGCTTGCTTACTGAGTATTATTACTCACCCATGCTTTTTCAACAACAGATAGGAAATGATGATGAAGGCAGCATGCAAAATGATATACAGTTTTTGATATATATGTTGTATATGTAAATTTTATATAAAGACAATGATGAAAATTTGGAAATGAAAAATATCTTTTCAATGATGATGTTTATGAACAGACTTTGATTTTAACTGTGATATGTGAAATATATTTCAAGTTGAATGAATGGTGGCAATTTTTCATGTATTGATGTTATACATAAAAAAAACCTTTCCGTGTGATAAGGGTAACAATCCTGAGTTACGTTTACCAATCAAAAATGATCCCGGAGTAAGGCTTCTAGGCACCCTGGTTCGGGGCACCACAGAAGTTGGTATCAGAGCATGGATTGGTAAATACGCAGAAATGGAAAGAAATGATCAAGCTAGAATACATGAAAATCAGGATTGTGATTGATTTATTTATCATTGATGATCTATATGTAGATGGCAGATAGAGGAAAGGCTCCACTAAGTGCAAGGGAAATAGAAGAAGAGTAAGAACGGGAACGGGCTCAGGAGAGGGTTAATAGATAGTTATCCTCCCAAGAAGGTCTAACCATAAGACCCCAGTTCCCACTAGTTACCAGACCCTTCCACACATTAGGGGACCAGAGGGACGTCGCCCAATATTCCCCAGCCATCCACCAGGATTTCCGGTATTATCCGAAATCCACCAGGCAGAGTCCTCAAGCCAGGCACCTGCACCCCCAGACTCTCTAGTATATACCCTAGCCAGCCCACTGCCTAGGCCATCGGTCGTTACCGATTAGGTTGCTGAGGAGGATTTACAAAGATATTAGCGAGGGAGAGTTGCCCTAGTCCCACCTAACCCAGGTCCGTGTGTGGCGCCCCGAACCGAGGCGTCCACATAGTCCTTACTCCAAGATCTTGTCGATTGGTAAATATGACTAAGGATTGTTGCCCTGATCACGTGGCGGGTTCTTAATTGGATCTCGTCCAAATGTTTTTTCATTTCTTTCTGTTTCTTTCATCATATAATCATATACTCATCATCATTCATAATGGACTCATCCTTATCATCAAAAATCATCAATTTCTTATATTATTCATAACTTCATAATTTCATACAACCTACATCCTTTCTTATTA